>JBBDGP010000333.1:13880000-14480000 GCA_037952835.1 Lithobates septentrionalis | reverse complement strand
TTGTGGTGACTGTGTTCAGGGGAGTACAGGGTTCCGTGTCTGTCTGCTTCATCTTGGTATCACCGCTGATGGCTACCCAGGTTGACTCTGAGGTTCCAGATACCTGCCAGGTGACCTCAGGGAAATGCATTGTCCAGGGCTGAAACAGCAGGAATAATGCACTCTCCTCAGTCTACATCAACACACTACACTCGTCGGCTGCCAATTTCTAGCCCCACTCTATCGGCACTGGCCTATGGCTTTCTAGCTCTCCAGGCAGTCCAAAACTAGCAGTGGCTGCAGGTGAAAAGTTAAGCGGTTTGGCAGATATGAATTTACTGCAATGTTGGCAGACCCCCCTGGGGACCTCTTGCAGGACACCATTTGAGAGCCTGATTTATACAAATGTTTAATATAAAATAAATTGTATTATAGAAGAAATGTTTTTTTTTAAGTATTGTTACGCAAATATCATAGTAACATATACAAATTACAATAAAGGGGGAATGAGACTTATTCACATTAACAGTATACTAACAGTTACATGGAAATTCTTTTTTATAATCTTATTTGGGCTTTCTTAAACATCCAGAAAATTAAGATCCAGTACAAAAAAGTCAGAATATACAAAGTACAGAAAAAGGCATAGAGAGCAGGGAATAACCATGACGAGATGGAAAATAAAGTAAAAATGTCATACGGGGGAGAATCTAATCCCAACTCACGCCTAGAGACAAGAATTGAGTACAAAAGGAAAGTAATTTTGTATACAAATCAGAGGACATTTTCCTTTTTGTCGTACAATGTCCGGGTATAATTTAGGATTGTGGTCAGGGTGGAGGGTTCCCCCGAAAATTTGACTGAACCCACAATGCCCAAACATTATGCAATTGACCTAGGGTATCCCCAGTTTTGTCCGTGACATGTTCCATATTTCTAATATCCAAAATTAAAAAAAAGCTCTGTGGGGATGAGGTCTGAGTTGATGACCAATGAAGGGGAATGGCCCTCCTGGCAGGTGTCCAACATGAGCGATCAGCCTTTTGGAATATTTGGAAATGCAAGGGAGGGGTAGACCCATTTGGAAATGGGCAAATTCCAAGATGGTGTCCCAACTTTTAAGAGGAATTGGTCTCTGTAGAATCTGCACCCATTTACACATTTAAAGGGAGTTTCTACAGCTAAAGGACGTTCATCTTGTAGAATTTTATAAATTGAAGAAATTTTAATGTAGTTGTGTGCCTTGGGCGCAGATGCATCCAAAGTTTGTGAGCCTTTCAAATCTGGGATTGCATTCTGGACATGAAGTATTTAATCTGGAGAGAAGCATAATGGATGTGGGCAGATAAATGGATTGGCGTAAGGCCAGCGTGGAGCCTATATTTAAAAAGGGACCAAAGTCTTTACCAAGTAACTATAGACCTGTTTAACTTCTGTAGTTGGGAAGATACTGAAGAGTTTAAAAGACCACATAGATGAGTTCTTGCTGATAAAAGTATTTTAAGCAACAGACAGCCTGGATTCATGAAAGACAGAAGTGGTCAGACGACAAATCTGATTTTCTTTTTATGGGAAGGGAAGTAAAACTTTGGACATGGGGTTGGCTGTGGACGTAGCATTCTTGAATTTTGCAAAACCGTGTGACAGTTTTCACACACACGTGGCTAATGTAATGTGTAAGGTTAATTCTACAGGTCTGGAAAATTTTGTTTTTAAATGGATAGAAAATTGTCTAAAATCAAATTCAGAGAGTAGTGATTAATGATTCATATTCTGAATGGTCTAAGGTTATCAGTGGTGTACCCCAAGGTTCAGTGTTAGAACACTTTTTAATATATATTCATAAATGATATAGGGTCTGGGATTAAAAGTACAATTTCAATCTTTGCAGATGACACCAGGCTATGCAGTGAAATAACGTCCTTACAGGATGTCCCAAATTTAAAAGCCAACCTCAATGCACCGTTTAATTGGGCAGCTATGTGGCAAATGAGGTTTAATGTTGATAAATGTAAAGTTATGCATACTAGGGGAGTACAACTGGGGGAATCAGTGGTGGAGAGGGATCTGGGTGTTTTGGTAGATCATAAGCTTAATAGCATGCAATGCCAAGCTCCGGTTTCCAAAGCGAGCAAAGTTCTTTCTTGTATTAAGAGAGGTATAGACTCCAGAAAGATATCATTTTGCCCCTGTGCAAATAATTTGTAAGACCTCATCTGGAATATGCAGTTCAGTTTTGGGCACCAGTTCACAAAAAGGATATTGGGGAACTGGAGCAAGTGTCATCACTAAGGACAAGGGGGCACTCTTAACGTCTGGAGGAATAGAGATTTAATCTCCAAATACTGAAACGTTTCGTCACAGTAATAGCTGTGAAAATGTAGAATAGACTCCCTCCAGATCTGGTTCTTGCCAGCTAAGTAGATTGCTTTAAAAAAAATGGATTCTTTCCTAAATGTACATAACTAGATACTTACATTTATAGGTAAAGTTGATCCAGGGTATATCAGATTTGCCTCTGGGGATCAGGATGGAAATTGCCCCTGCTGGAACAAATTTAATCATGCTTTGCTGGGGTTTTTTGCCTTCCTCTGGATCAACTGTGGGTATAGAATTGTGTATATGAAATTGTATAATTTATTTTTTTTTTTATTCTAGATAGACTTGTTTTTCTTTTTAACTTGACTATGTAACTACAGTTCGGAAAATATTTGATCCCCTGCAGAAGTTGTAAGTTTGCCCACTTACAAAGAAATGAAGGGTCTATAATTTTTATCATAGGTGTTTTTCAAATGATCGAGACAGACTATTAACCAAAAATGCGGAAAAAACACATGATACCAATGTTCTAAATTGAGTTGCAGTTCAATGAGTAAAATAAGCATTTGATCCCCAAGCAAAACATGACTTGGTACTTGGTGGAGAAACTCTTGTTGGCAAGCACAGAGTTAAGACGTTTCTTGTAGTTACCAGGTTTGCACACATCTCAGGAGGGATTTTGGTCCACACTCTCCTACAGATCTTCTCTAAATCCTTAAGGTTTCTTGGCTATCATTTGGCAACTCGAAGTTTCAGCTCCCTCCATAAATTTTCTATATAATTAGGGTCTGGCTAGGCCACTCCATGACCCTAATGTGCATCTACTTGAGACACTCCTTTGTTGCCTTAGCGGTATGTTTTGGGTCATTGTCATGCTGGAAGACCCATCTTCTGTGTTCTGGCTGAGGGAAGAAGGTTCTCATCCAGAATTTTACAATACATGGCCCTGTCCATTGGCCCCTCAATGCGCCAAAGTCGGCCTGTACCTTTTAGCAGAGAAACTGCCCCAAAACATAATCTTTCCACCTCTGTGCTTGACTGTAGAGATAGTGTTCTTAGGGTCATAGTTAGCATTTTTCTTCCTCCAACCACTTAAGTTGAGTTAATGCCAAAGAAATCAATTTTGGTCTCATCTGACCACAGCACTTTCTTCCAATCCTTCTCTGAATCATTTAGATGTTAATTGGCAAACTTCAGACAGGCCTACACACTTGCCTTCTTGAGGGGGACCTTGTGGGTGCTGCAGGATTTCAATCCATGACCATGTATTGTTACAATGGTTTATTTGGTGACTGTGGTCCCAGCTGCCTTGAGATCATTCACAAGCTCTTCCTGTGTAGTTCTGGACTGATCAATGACTTTTCTCATCATCCTTACCCAATGAAGCAAAATCATGCATGAAGCGCTAAACCAGTGGTTCTCAACTCCAGTCCTCGGGACCCACCAACAGGCCAGATTTTAAGTATTACCTTGGGGAGATGCAGACTAGAATACTGCAATCACTGAGCAGCAAGTGATATCACCTGTGATGTATTTCAGCTATCTTGCAAACCTGGCCTGTTGGTGGGTCCTGAGGACTGGAGTTGAGAACCACTGCTCTAAACCAAGGGTGATTTGAAGTTTTTTTTTTTTTTTTTTTTGTATTTCTCCCATTTGCGAATAATCGCTCCAACAATTGTCTCCTTCTCACCAAGCTTCTTGCTGATGGTTCTTGTAGCCCATTCCAGTCTTTGAGCAGGTCTACAATCTTGTCCCTGATGTTTTTTGACAGCTCTTTGGTCTTGCCCATGATTGTGAGGTTTGAATAAAAGGAAGATTCTGTGGACAGGTGTCTTTTATACAAGTAACAAGTTGTCTTTAGGAGCACCTTCTTAAACTGACAGGACCAATCTGTGTACCACATGAGCACAAACTAGCCAGTCTGTGGGAGCCAGAATTGATGGTTGGTAGGGGATCAAATACTTCTCTTACTCACAGAACTGCAACTCAATTTATAACATTTGTATGTGTTTTTTTTTTTTTCTGGATTTTTGGTTGATATTCTGTCTCATTTAAAATACACAATAAAAATTAGACCCTTCATTCTTTATAAGCGGGCAAACTTACAAAGTCTGCAGGGGATCAAATAATTGTTTTCCCCACTGTATCTAACTAAGTGCTTAGAAGCACGTGTCTTCAAAAGAGCATAGTTTGCGTGTCACAGGTTTAATGAGGTGGTGATATAAATCTGTAGGAAAAACTATCTGGGATTACCAGATTAAATAGAAAGCTATAAATAGAAACGCTATAGGTGAACAAGGTGAAGATTGAATACCAGAGGTAACATTTATTCCAAATGGACAATATAAAAACACATGTGCAAAGCACTGTTTACTATTTCTGGGGCTGGTGGGGATCCTAGACCATAGCAGTGAGCAAGGGTGTGTGGGAATTTATTGCAAGTGTTCTATTTCAGATCAGCAAAGGGTGGGTGTTGTGTAGACCATAAAGTGATAGACTTTAGGTCAGTGGCATAGTAATACTTAGTATTGTCTGGAGTCCTCCTTTAGTTTCAAAGAAAGCTGAACTGTACCTGCTATTTGAGATTTGTTATGCCAAATAAAGTTGATCATTTTCTGTATAGCACGTAGTTTAGCCATGGGGATCAGAACAGGAGTGTGTTTGAGAGAGATTACAGTGTAGGCATAACGGACATCTTAAGAACATTTATTATACCAAGAAGAGAGTTTATATTCGTGCTATTGCGTTAACTGAGTAATTTCTAAAAACGGAGGGAAGCTGGTTTCATATAAATTATGTGGGAGTGATAAAAAACAAAAACCTAGATATTTAAGTGTGTGAACACCAATGGTAGAGGAAGATTGTTTGGAATGTATCTAGCATAGTGGCAGGAATATGGAGTCGTAAAGCCTCTTTTTGTGGTATTTATTTTATAGCCCTGAAATGGAGCCAAAAGTATTCAATATTTTGTGTTGTGAAAAAGGACCTTTAAATCCATAGTGGGACAGGGTGGAAAACATATATGGCAAACCTAGTCTATCAAATGTTTTCGGGAGAGGGAGATTTGCGTATGTTGAGCACCTCAGCAAGGTCAAGTGTTTGACTGGCATTTCCCCCGCTTGCCTGGTGGATACAAAACCTACTTGGTCCCCATGGATACGTTTAGTTGAGATACTGGTCAAAATCTTTGAAGATTTTATAATCGGAGTTGGGCAGGGCTATTGGTTATTGGTTATTAATGTAAGCAGCTCACATTTACTGGGAAGGGTTAATTGTTACGGAGAGACTCCTTGGTATTGTCCCAGAGGTCAGCTCTGCCAGACTAATGAAGGGGACGTTGAGTGTCCCAAAATGCGTATCCCATCATCTCTTGCTTGAGGACATGAGAAGGAAGATTAGAACGATGATCCTGTGTGGAGACACTGCACAGAAGCCAGCTATTGCAACGCGTCTCCTGCTTCAGCGGCGGTGTTCTATGTGATCAGTAGCGGCTGAGCCGATCCCTCTGACCCACCCACGGCTAGGACTTGTTCCAGCACAGGGATAAGCTCACTTCTTTCCTCCACTTGTTAGTGTATATACAGTATCTCAAAAAAGTGCGTACACCCCTCACATTTTTGTAAATATTTTATTATATCTTTTCATGTGACAACACTGAAGAAATTACACTTTGCTACAATGTAAAGTAGTGAGTGTACAGCTTGTATAACAGTGTAAATTTGCTGTCCCCTTAAAATAACTCAGCATGCAGCCATTAATGTCTAAACCACTGGCAACAAAAGTGAGTACACCCCTAAGTGAAAATCTCGAAATTGGGCCCAATTAGCCATTTTCCCTCCCTGATGTCGTGTGACTCGTTAGTGTTACAAGGTTTGAATGGGGAGCAGGTGTGTCAAATTTGGTGTTATCACTCTCACTCATACTGGTCAAAAAAAGTGTCAAAAGTGTCCAATTTGTCTGCCGCAATCTGTCTGATAATCTGTCCCGATAAATATCGCAGCCATTAGTAAAAAAAAATCATTAAAATGTGGCTGACTAGAGGAGGAGAGAGATCATTGTTCCTACTTGGTAGGGGCACACGATCTGTCTCCTCTCCCCTGACAGAACCTGGATCTGTGCGTTTACACACACAGATCCCAGTTCTCACTCACAGGTGCCCGGCGGTCATCGCGCCCACTGGAAACGCGCATCGGCTCTGGGGACACACTGCAGGCGCGCGCCTGCTACAGCGTTTTAAAGAGCCGACGTACAGCTACCACAGCTCGCGCAGGGAAGCCAACCTGCCACAGTGTAACTGCGGCGGCTGGTCGGGAAAGGGTTAATGGGACAGCTGGTGATGCCACAGTGACACGACGAGGTGGGGGACTTGGTGGCAGCAGGTGAATGTATGCCCGCTAACAGGCGCTGCCATGATGGATCTAAAAATACAGGTGCTCTTTAAATGTTAGGATTTTATTCTTGCTGGTACTTAAAATCTTTAATATTTGCAAACAAAATGAAGGTTTCCTATTTAGAATAAGCAGCTTTCAGGTTAGTAAAACGGCGATATCAGAACCAATTCAAACATACAGTTTATAGCGTACATAGATTTGCAGAACAATGGCATAAAGGAATATTGCTGAACTTTGTTTTATCTCATGGTTACTGTGAAATTGTGTGAATGCATCAATGCAGTGCATGTTATCTCAGCTTGCATTCATTGAATGAGTTTACCAAAAATGTAAATATTGCAGAAAATACAGCTCCATTTCATGCTGAATAAACTAAATTATTATTTTAAATAGAAAACTATCTTTAGATATATTTTTTACTCCAAAAGCATTTATTAAAATAAATTTGATAAAAATCAAAAAAATCCAATTTAAATAAAGATATAATAATTTTTTTTTTTTTAATTAACATTAATTTTTATCCACCCTACCCTTACTTGTGATTTGGATGTCTGCTCGATGACAAGGGTGAGCCAAAAGTGAGTAGTTTAGACACCAAGTGGAATCTTGGGCTTAGGACAGCAGGGAGGTGATAATCCATGAGTGGTCACACCACGGTATATGACCTATTGAGGAGATGAGTAATACTGGGGCTGTACCTATAGGAACCAAAATGTGATCTATCCTAGAGGAGAATTTTGAGGATGAGAATAGAAGGTATATTGGCGTTGGGTGGGGTTACATTCCCTCCAAGTGTCTACAAAGGAGTGGCGTTGAAAAAGTGTCACTAGTGTGAATTTGGAGTCCCAGAAGACTGCAGGACCATTCACAATGGTGGTCTTTAATGCCTTTTGAATCCTGAACTCAAATTGCTTCAGTAAGCTCTGGGGAAAGAAGCCCTTTGCTTGTGCTGGAAGGGTGTCAGTGCTGTCCTAGTCTAAGTCCCCCTCCTCACCTGTATCGGTTAGAGCAGACAAATTGTTTATGTGCAGCTGTGCTTCGAGGGGGGCCACCATTTTCCCGGGAGAGAGTCTCCTTAATTTATGTTGGCTGGTGATTTTGCTTGGGCGCTTGTAAGGACTGTGCCGCCCACCTCGCGCATGCACCCAAACCCCCCCAATTATGACTTGGAGTATAATCTGAAATTAAAGTTCTGTATGGAGGTAAAACAGGAATAGCATCTGTCTAGAGCAGTGGTAGGCAACTTTTCAGAAGTTGCGATCTGCCTGGACAACATGTAGGAAATCAAAGATCCCAGGTGGGGGGTGGGGGGGGGTCATTGTCATCGCCTTTTAAAAAAAAAAAAGTATCCAATAAAAACACAGTGTTACAGTAGTGTCCTCTGCCCCATTTTAAATCCCCCCCCCAGTAGTATCCTCTTCCACCCCCCCAACCACAGTAGTATCCTCTTCCACCCCCCCTCCCCTACAGAGGTGTCCTCTGCCTCCTTTCACATCTCCCCCCAGTAATATTCTATGCCCCCCCCCATTGTAGTGTCCTCTGCTCCCCCACACACAGGAGTGTCCTTTGACCCCCCTGACACACGGTTGTGTCTTCTGACCCCCCCCAACAGTAGTGTCCTGTGCCCCCCAAAGCAGTGTCCTCTGCCCGTCTCCCCCCCACTGTAGTGCCCTCTGTCCCCCATAGCAGTGTCCTATGCTGCCCCCCTATAGCAGTTTCCACTGCAGCCCCCTACCCCCCCCACTATAGTTTCCTCAACCACCCTATAGCCGTGTCCTCCGCGCCCCCCCCCAGTAGTGTCCTCTGCCCATCTATAGCGGTTTCCCCTGTTGCCCCCAACACACAGCTGTAGGTAGCTATTGGCTACCTTTTAGAGTGCATATACATGACAGAGGAGTTGAGAGGCAGCACTGTGATGGATGGAGAGTGGGAACAGGACCTGCTTTAGTTAACTTTTTATGTTAGCAAGCTGATGATTGGTTGCTAGGACCGCCTAGTAACCAATCACCTGCTAGTTTGCAAAGTTGACTAAAGCAGCTCTCGGTCCTGCCCTCCATCCAGCACTGTGCTGCCTCTCAACTCCTCTTTGCTAGTCCAGTGAGAGCAGTGCTGACAGGGGCTGGGGAAGCATCAGCACAGCCCTGATCGTAATCTACCTGTTGGCTTCCCACGATCGACAGATCGCCGACCCCGGGTCTAGAGTGTTGTGTGTAGATCTCAAATTGTCCTCAAAGACTAGCCCCGAATTCATCAACAGTTTTCATATTATTGGGTCTAGGAATAATTTGTATGAGAACTTGATTTTTTCTTTTCAAAGGTGGATTAATACCTGTATTAATTTCCCCTATTAGAATCATATGATCTTGCTTTTGTTTACATAAATTTAAATAAAGGCGGCGTCATGCCGGTGGAAACTTCTTTCCATTCAGCTCCCTTATGAAAAGGGAATGACCTCCATGGTCCTAAATGATCTCATAGTTTCTTGTAAGGTTTTCCTCTTTGCTACCAAGATTGTGACTTCCTATTTTTAGAGGCCCAGGTTAAACAAATCTCAATAAAATATTTTAAGAAAAAAATTTGGATATGTGTTGACGGAAATATATACTTTGTAACAATGAATTTAAAGCTTAAATCTAGGAATTCAGCCACTTTCTAAAATGTGCTGGATTACTATGGCTTGAGGGCCCACTTACACCAGAATGTGTTGCAGGAAATCGCACTGCATTAAGAACGTACTAGGTGGGCAATCTGTTGCAGGTGTCAATGTAATCTTAATGATACCCCAAACGCAGACCACAAAAGCACTATGGTTGCCTGCAACCACTCACACTGTTTTGCAGTACCGTAAACATCTGGTTAGAGTACTTTCACACTGAGGCATTGCAGGGCGTTGTGGGTAAATGCCGCTAAAAAGCACTTGGGCTTTCACATTGGGGTGAGAAGAGATGCTCTTTACAGGTGCTATGCATGCGCTAGATTTAGCGCTACAGCGCCTGTAAAGCACCTCAGTGTGAAAGCAGCCTTAGTGTTTTTTTAAAAAAAGTGGTTCATTTACTACTTTTAGTGCGATTTCAGCCCATTCAAATGAATGGGCTTAAAATTGCAATGCACTGAATTTACAATTTACACTTTTACAGAGTTCCGGCACATGGCTATTGCTATATTTCTTGCGGTTCCCTTACAGCTGTAGGGATTTGTGCAGGCGCACTGCTTGCCCCTCTTCTCGCCCAATAACAGTCCACTTTGTGTTTTGTGAACCCATTCACAAAATTCAATGCTTTCTGTGAATGGACAGCAGAGGGGAGGTGGGAGCAAATTAGCTGCTGTGTGTGAATGCAGTATCTCTGCTGTCAGTTGGCCAGGAGGGTTAGCTGTACTCCCAGTGCTTAGCAAAGCTGGCCATAGAAGATTTGTTTTTGTTTTTTGATCAACCATCCTCCCCGCTGTGCTATTGTATTCAGACAGGGGGACTACTCTGCTGCCAGAATACACTAATCGGTGCTGTAGCCTATTGGCTGCATGTGCTGATCAAGCTGAAATTTTCCAACATTCCTTTTCAAGATAAGTAGATCACTAGGTTGACTCCTCTAGAATGGGAATGGCCATAGATGGATTAAAATTTGGCTGGTCCCTGCTGAACCGGCTGAATTTCGATCCATTTCTGGGCAATTAAAAACTGTTATAAAAAGGAGATCAATCCACAAAGTAGCTTGCACTTCCATGGATTTAATCCATAGTAAGCCAGCACATTTTAGAAAGTGGCTGAATGGCTAGAGTTCAATTTTACAGGGTTTGTCTGCAAAAAAACATATTCAATGCACATTTTTGCATGTTCTGTCTTTTGAACCGCAGCAAGTTCTGAAAAATACCTGGTGTCTTTCAGAAATCCAGTAAGCACTCCACTTCCTGTTTTGAGCTCACAACAATGTCTCTACCATACTGAAATCCCTAAGTGTTGTCAGTTCTGTCTGATGTTTCCCCTGCTAGACTACAACAGCCCCTCTCCGTATCACAAGGGAGGTTGTCTGTAGTTAAGTTCTTCCCTTCCCCTAACTCGAACAGTATTTTTTTTTAACATATCTTGCACATTGGACAATGCACCATATTGTTATAAAATAACAGAACATTGAAATTAATCATAAATCTAGCCTAACTTCAAAAGTTTTAGTGTGAATTTACTAGAATGATCTATTCTTTTATAGTAGTGGAAGGAGCAGCAAGCCACGCTTGGACAATTGCTCCTTATAGAATAGGCTGCCAGATTACTGCTATTTTATATACACGGTAATTCTCAGTCCTAATTATTGAAGCTATTATCTGCCTGCGATGTTTTTTTGTTTTGTTTTGTTTTTTCCCCAACCAAGAGCCTATATCAACACGCTTTGAGATAGTGTCAGTGCGCAAATTCAGCTTGCTTTCAGATGCAGCTTGCATTTTGTCAGTTTGTTATACTTCTAAGATCATTTAGAATTTGTGGGCATGTGCATTTGGTCTGCAGCTGACCTCCGTCTAAGCTGTATCAAACTGCTTAAAGTGTATGTAAACTCTTACCATAAATTTCCTATTTGCTCACTGGTAATGGTATATGATTGAAAGTGTTAAATCACACGTGCAAAAAATAGCTGTTTATCCAGCCAAAATCCATGTAAACTGAGTGTCTTGTACACTTTGCCCCTGACCTGTTATCAGTTAGCATTTTCTCTGCTATCCCTGCCAACTGCAAAACCTCACCTCCCCTATCTTATGGAGAAGAGGTTGAAGTTTTTATGTGTTCCTAATCGAGTTACCAGGACAGGAAGTGTGTTAATGGCAGAATTGCAAGGTTAAAATAAACTGGTAAAATAAGTGAAGAAAAAATTGTAATGTTGCACTACTATCTATTTTTTTTTTTTTTTTTTTTTTTTTTTTTTGTTCTTGGGTTTAGATATGCTTTTAAAGCAGTTTTTGTATTCCCAGTGCATGGTGGAAAGGAGCAGTTATGATGCAACCAAAAGCTTGAAGACAAATGCCCGAAGAGCCTCTGTAAAGAAGGGAATTAAGATATCTTGGTGCTGGATCACTCTATAGGAATATTTCTTTAAGTTCAGGTCACATACTAGCTTAGGGGTTTGTACAGTGTGTGGTAGATATCGCGTTCACCTATGATGGGGAGAGGAGACTAAATGACATCGACCTTGGTATCTTAGATGATGGAAATTTCCAGTCATACATTGTCCTGTTGTCTTTCTAGTTTGTGTATATGGTCCTGTTTCTGCCATGTTGGTAAAATGACCTTGGCACGGGTCTATGATAGCCTACGACTGAATTGCTCTAATTGGCTTTGTCTGTTTGGATATTCTATTAAATATGTTTTGACATTTTGCAGTAATGACCTGCTCTGTATAGTTCATATTGTTCAAATCACTCTATAATTAATTTGACATTATAGGAGCTGCTTAGTTGGCCTAATTTTAGACTGTAGTGTAGAGTAGATCACTATTAGTGTTGTCTGTCTATATCTATACAGTGGTGGTTTAATATGGCCCTAACATTTTACAAACCGTCTAGTACTGAACAAGCAAACACAATTTGTTTGTAATTTTGTCTTTTTTATTTATTGTGCAATAAAATATTGTAGTAGGTAAAGGGCCTTAGGCCTCTTATAGTAAAGGGCCCCATGATTTCTGATGACAGCCCTGTATCCGCGTCATCCCTAAACTTTGTTCACGAAGCATAGATTTACACTGGTGTAACTGTCCCACCCAAAATGATCTTGACCAAAGATTCTGTATTCCTGTACAGAAAATATGGTGGCAATATACAATAATTTAATAAATTGGTGTCCAAATTCCTGCTCTAATGAGAACTGGTCCACAAGTGTGCTGATCTGATTTGCGTCGTAATCCTCTGAGGTAGCTCAGCCTGACACCTAAAATATGAAGTAAGATAAATAAGTCAATGTAATATCCCTCCCCTCCCTATCCAGCCTAAAATATAAAAGGCAAATATAGTAAGAGTTAAATTAAAAAGTGGAGTTGCGCTAATAATACTGAATAAGTGAAATAATAAAAACACTTTAAAAGCATATGAAACAATGATGTTGAACAGTAAACAGTAAAATAGTATAAAATAACTTGATAGATGAAATAAGTGAAGAAATCTCAACACCACAACGAACATGTGCGCCTCCACCACACAGTATAAGCTTGCGGTTATCAACCCAGCCAGGGCCTTTATCCTGGAAGTGTGGAAATGTCAGCTCACAGGAGAGTGCTTGATTGTTGCAAACAGGATATGAATCAAGACCCAGTAACCTTGAGCTCTCCAATGTTCATAAGCATACATCAGACCTGTATACCCAATAATAAAAAAAAAGGCTCTCCATAGTGTAAATCAGGTAAAGCACTGATCGTTTTTCTATGCAAGTGCAATTCTTTATTAAAACTAAGCATTGTGTAAAAAATCCGGCTGGCTCACGAACACCCGTCCTCTAATGATGTCCGTGATGACGTACGCTTCGTCACAATCTGATGTCGTCCAGGGGCACGGGTGACACACTGACGCATCACAATTTAAAGTATCGGGAGAATCATGCCTCATTCTGAGTCATAGGCAGTGGGAACTCCATCATCCATATTGGAGTCTGGAAGATTAACCCATACACCACTGGGTCATGTCCATATTAAAATACAGAAAGAAAAAAACCTTTACACAATAATAGACTAGAAAGTATATCTACCAGTCCCTATTTCGAAATAAATATATATAGATTCACTAGGAAGGTCTAATAAGGACTGGTTAACCACTTGCCGACCAGCTCACGCCGATATACGTCGGCAGAAGGGCATGTACAGGCATATTAAAGTACCTGTACATTGCCCTTTAAGAAGCTGCTTGCGGACGCGAGCCCGCCCGCCGCGAGCTCCGTGAGTGTGATTGCAGGTCCTGCGGACTCTGCGGGGATACCCGCGATCGTCTCACGGAGAGGAAGAATGGGGAAATGCTGATGTAAACAAGCATTTCCCCATTCTTCCTAGTGACAGGACACTGATCACCGCTCCCTGTAATCGGGAGCGGTGATAAGTGTTGTCACACATAGCCCAGCCCCCCCACAGTTAGAATCACTCCCTAGGACACACTTAACCCCTACAGCGCCCCCTAGTGGTTAACACCTTCACTGCCAGTCACATTTACACAGTAATCGCACTGATCACTTTTATAAATGTGAATTGCCCCAAAATAGCGCCAAAAGTGTCCGATCTGTCCGCCATAATGTCGCAGTCATGATAAAAAAATGCTAATCACTGCCATTACTAGTAAAAAATTATTTAAAAAATTGCCAAAAAACTATCCTCTATTTTGTATACGCTATAACTTTTGCGTAAACCAATCAAATGCTTATTGTGATTTTTTTTTTTTTTTCCCCAGAAATATGTGGAATATGTATCGGCCTAAACTGAGGAAAAAAAGTTTTTCTTTTTTTATATTTTTGGGGATATTATAGCAAAAAGTAAAAAATGCGTTTTTTTTTCTAAATTGTCACTATTTTTTGTTTATAGCGCAAAAAATAAACATTGCAGAGGTGATGAAATACCACCAAAAGAAAGCTCGGTTTGTGGGGAAAAAAAGGACATCAATTTTGTTTGGGAGCCACGTCGCACGACTGTGTAATTTTCAGTTAAAGCGACGCAGTGCCGAATTGCAAAAAGTGCTCTGGTCTTTGGCAAGCCAAATGGTCCGGGGCTGAAGTGGTTAATGAATAATGAATGAATATTATCATGGCCATGAGCTATACTAATTAAGGTATAAGGGGAAACTCTGACCAAAATAAATTTGATAAAAGGTTTAAAATGTGGATTAACACTATATCCTAGACCTAAAAAACAGAGAACTCCCCCCTCTTTATCAGAGATGAACACTCAACATGTTCTCAAAGGGTCCTTATTGTGCACTAGCCAATGTTTTGAGACAGAATGTTTTAAGAAACCATTTTTTATATTGGTGATGTGTTAATTTAGTCTAACTCCAAGAGAGGTGCCTTTTAGGTGTAGCAATATGGTTACACCTTTGCCCCCCCCCCCCTTCAACATCTTACCTCTGCAACCCTCTAACTACAGCGTATACCCCCAGTCCACAACTCACCTCTGCACCCCCATCCATATTATCTCTGCTCCCCTTCTGCACCCCCATCTAAAGCTCACCCCAATCCACAGCTCTCACCACCCATGTTTCCCCTCTGCACCTCCAGCTTCCCCTACAGCTCACCTCTGCACAGCCGGCATCATTATCCACAGCTCATTTTGCACAACCTGCCTTCTGCTCTCTGCAGCTCTTACCTCTGTACAAAGCTCCCCCCTTCCTAGTTCTCCTCTCTGGACAAATTTCCACCCCCCCCCCAGCTGTCCTCTCTGCTAAAATTCCCCCTCTCCGCACAAATCCCCCCCACACTTTCCCAGCCCTCCGCTCTGCACAAATCCCCGCCACTATCCTCTGAAATTCCCCCCCACTTTCCCAGCCTTCCTCTCTGCACAAATCCCCCCCACTCTCTTCTCCGCACAAATTGCCACCCCCCACTTTCCCAGCCCTCCTCTCCGCACAAATCCCCCCCACCACTTTCCCGGCCCTCCTTTCTGCACAAATCCCCCCCACCACTCTCCAAGCCCTCCTCTCCGCACAAATCCCCCCCCCCCACCACTTTCTCAGCCCTCCTTTCTGCACAAATCCCCCTCACCACTTTCCCAGCCCTCCTTTCTGCACAAATACCCCCCCACCACCACTTTCCAAGCCCTCCTTTCTGCACAAATCCCCCCCCTCCTCTCTGCACAAATTCTTAATCCTCCTCTCTGCACAAATCCCCCCCCCCCCACCACTTTCCCAGCCCTCCTTTCTGCACAAATACCCCCCCACCACCACTTTCCAAGCCCTCCTTTCTGCACAAATACCCCCCCACCACCACTTTCCAAGCCCTCCTTTCTGCACAAATCCCCCCCCTCCTCTCTGCACAAATTCTTAATCCTCCTCTCTGCACAAATCCCCACCACCACTTTTCAAGCCCTCCTTTCTGCACAAATTCCCCCCCCCCCACCACCACTTTCCCAGCCCTCCTCTCTGCACAAATCCTCCCCACCACTTTCCTTGCCCTCCTCTCTGCACAAATTTTCAGCTCTCCTCTCTGCACAAATCCCCCCCCCCACTTTCCCAGCTTCCCTCTATGCATAAATCCCCCCACCTCCACACATACTGTACATTTTCCCAGTTTTCCATACTCAAATCCCCCCACACACTTACAGTTGTCTCTGCACAATCCCCCCCTTTCGTTCACAGTTGTCTCCGCAAATTCAGTCTCTGCAGAGCTCCCCCCCCCCCCCCGTTTTCATTCCAAACTCTCTTACCTCTTCCACCGGCAGTTCCCCAGTCCACCTGGTATGCGCAGGCTTTTTTTTTTACAGCTGATTGAGGAGCTGTAGCTGGGGCTGAGTTTCAGGGCTCCTCCGCTCTCCGAGCTACAATGTGACTAGAGGCAGGGACAAATCTCGAGGGCTGCACAGCGCTTGTGTGCCATGCAAGGTTGGAGCAGAGAGGGCTGTCATAGGTCCCGGAACGGCGTTCCGCCGCGGCAGAAAAAAAGCCCTGTGTGTGTATATGTATGTGTATGTGTATATATATCTATCTTTTTTTTTTTTTTATAAAAGTGTTGTCAGGTTGATGACTCATGGTGACTACACAGTGAGAGTTTTCTCTAGCATGACCTGTCTTTGCACCACCATGTTCATAACTTTGTGTATTGCAGGGGTGGGCAACCTTTTGAGCATAGTGTGCTGGAAAATATTTTCAAAGAAATTGAGACTGTCGGCTATATAACCAAAAAAAACCCACACACAATCACGTAAAGGAAATTTTATAAACTAAATGCTGCAAAGGACTTGATTAACAGTAAGAAACGAAAATTAAGCGCTCTGCCTTTTACGTTTAAAATCAGCCCAGTTCCTGCACATTCACGTCTCGCATCACCCCAGTTCCTGCCCCATCACATCACTCTAGTTCCTGCAGCATCGCAATGTCCGGGCTGGGCTCAGCCCTTCCTTCTCTGAGCTGGCTGCTCAGCTGTCGGCTAATTGCCAGCTCCTATCTCTCCACAGTTACTCAGCTGTTGATGATATCCTGCTGGTCAGTCCTGCCTACTTAAGCTGTCCAGCTCACTTGATCTCTGCCTTCGCCTTGGTCAACATCACAAACTATCTCCTGCGATCCTGTTTAAGACTTGCTTTGCTGATATCCCTTCAGGCTCCAGATCCTGCTTGCTGTTCTACTACATTGATCCCTGACTTCTGACTTCTGGCTTGGCTGACTATCCATTATGGTTACTGAACTTTGGCTATGTTTTGACTACATTTGTTCTTTTTACTTTTATTATTAAACAAGTGTGATTTAACTGTACTTCTGTCTCGGCCTGATTTCATGGTTTATGACATGCACCTCAGGGCAGCCCCAGTTCCATCACAATTCAGGGCAGCCCCAGTTCCTGCACCTTAACATCTCTGATCAGCCCCAGTTCCTACACCTCTGAATTAGTAGTTCCCAATAGCTGGTTTAATTACCAGTCCAAATCGAGAGCAGGCAGGTTGAAATGTCTGTCTCAACACCAGGACTGGATCTAGCTTGCCTGAAGTGGGGTTACATTAAAGTCAGGATGGGAGGTCAGCAAAATAGAAGACAGGTCAGTAAGTCGGAGGGTCAGCAATGCAGGGGACAGCAGTTAGGCAGTGTACAGAGTTCAGCAAGGCAGAGAGTGGCATCAGCAGGGAATAGGATGGGTTTCGTTAGCAGGACGGAGGTCTGGGGCTGGTCAGCAGGTCAGATGACTGGGGCTCTTCAGCAGGGCTGAACTGCAGATCAGTGGTGAGCGGATCCCACCATCTCCTCCGCCAGCTACGCAGACTAATCCCCTTCATCCCAGAAGAGGACAAAGCGGCAGTTGTGGGAACAATCATCAATTCCCGACTCGACTACGCAAATTCCCTCTACGTAGGACTTCCCCAATATCAGCTTGCGCGCTTACAACTCATCCAAAACACGGCGGCAAGACTGTTAACAGGAAAAAAACCCTGGGAATCCATCTCCCCATCCCTAAAGAGCCTACACTGGCTAACCGTGAAGAATCGGATCACATTCAAGACCCTCTGCCTCACCCACAAATGTATACAAGGAAATGCTCCGCTATATCTCCGGGAGAAAATAAAACACTACACACCGAATCGCAGTCTTCGATCAGCCAACCAAAACCTCCTTATCATTCCCAAATACCGCTACAAAGCAAAGGGAGAACGAAGATTCGCAGTCCAAGGACCCCGACTATGGAATGCTCTTCCTACCAACATCCGCATGGAAGAAAACCACCAGGCCTTCAGGAAAAAACTAAAGACCTTCCTCTTCTAACAAGCTGACAACAGAGATTGTTATCCTAGCGCCTTGAGGCGATTCAGTTCGCATTTGCTGCGCTTTACAAATCATTCATTCATTCATTCATTCATTCAGCTGCGTACAGTTGTGTACTGAAAACAATCAGATCTTACCTGTGTTCAGTGTGGGAAAGAGCCGCTCAACTGCACGTTCTGTGTAAAGCCTGAGTGCAGTCCGAGGATGAGAGGAAACCGACTTACTAATCCAGACAGAGCAGAAGCCGCGGGGGGGGGGGGGAGAGTGGAGCAGCGCAGCAGACCCAAGCACAGCATTCATGCGGGGGAGGGGGTGGCGCAGCAGACCCAGGCACAGCATTCAAGCAGGGGATGGGCAGCACACCACCCCCTAGATTTCCAGCTAGCCACTGCCTAATGTTGGCTGTATGCAAGCCGAGTGAGGTGGGGGGGGCGCGGAGGGAGTCGGGGGCAGGCAATGAGGTGGTCCCAGCCATGCTTATTCCTGTGTAGCCTGCTGAAATTGCCAGCCGGCTTTACTGATATGTGAGAGATGGCTGTCCCAGGCATTCATTCACGTGTCAGCATAAATGTTGCTGTGTGCCAGGGGTTTGCCGACCCCTGGTCTATTCTATCCATCTTGTCCTCCTTTTCACTTCAACTTTTCCACGAATAATGGTCTTTCAGCTAATTGTTTCTTATGATATATTCAGAATAGAACAGCTGCAATAAAGTCACTTGTGTATCTAGTGAATTTTTTTTTTTTTTTTTTGAAGGGTCCATCTTTTTCTTTGTCCAAAAACAAAGTCTCCTCTGCAAACAATAGTTTCCTAAAATTTATGCAAATTTAATTGACTAAGTACAGGATTCTCTTCATGGTTGTTCCCTGTGCTTCCCTTATCACCAATTCCAGCGCACTGAAATTATGGCTGCTCTCATCCTCCCCTCCTTTTTAAAAATTTTCTATTTTAAATTTGGTGCATTTTGCTAAAATGTAGATGATTACTTTGGATTTCTTATATACAGTATTTAGTCACTGTTTTATATACTTCTATATATATTTCTAGTGTTCTGTTGTGTCAAATAATTGCTACCTCTGCAATGCCCTGAAGTTTTTTTTTTTTTTCATTTTTTGTTGCTTGGCAAGCTTTTCTTAAATCGAAATAGATGACATGTATCCAGCAAGGCTTGTCAGGAAAGTAGAATGTGTTATGACAATGACAAACAGGAAATGGTGGCCTAAACAGATAGGACAAATATGCTTATTTTGCTTGATTTAACAGCTAATATGAGATGGAGCTTTATGAGTTTTTTTTATATTGACCTACTGTGCTTGAAATATGTCAGCAAGGGGCTCATTAATTTTCAATGGGCTGCATAGCAAACAACTTTAATACTCAATTGTATAAATGGTCTTAAAGTAGTACAATTGCAGCACTAAGTTATTTACCTGTAGTAAAACAATGCACTGCTGAGACCACTCCATATATGTTTTATATTGTGTGGTGGTCTGGAAAATAGAGTAGCCGGGCAAGATCAGGGATTAAATCCTTGCTGTCATCAGATTTGAGAAGTGTTTAGAACATTTTCTGTTGGTGCATAATGTAGAATTTTGGCAACCTGTACACAGGGTAATTGTATGGTATGTACTACACAGGATCTGAGTTACAAAAGATGAACAAAGGTTTGCTATATTTGAAAAGCATACGTATACACTCACCAGCCACGTTATTAGGTATATTGAGGGAAAAAAGTATTTGGTCCCCTGCTGACTTTCTATGTTTGGCCACTCACAAATGATCAGTCTATAATTTTAATGGTAGGTTTATTTTAACATCGAGAGACAGAAGAACAAAATATCCAGGAAAAACGCATTTCAATAAAGTTATAAATTGATTTGCATTTTAATGAGTGAAAAAAGTATGTGATCTCCTATCAATCAGCAAGATTTCTGGCTCCAAGGTGTCTACTATACAGGTAACAAGCTGAGATTAGGAGCACTCTCTTAAAGGGAGTGCTCCTAATCTCAGCTTGTTACCTGTATAAAAGATACCTGTCCAAAGTAGCAATCAGATTCCACTCTCTCCACCATGACCAAGACCACAGAGCTGTCCAAGGATGTCAGGGACAAAATTGTAGACCTACACAAGGCTGGAATGAGCTACAAGATCATCGCCAAGCAGCTTGGTGAGAGGGTGACAACAGTTGATGCGATTATTCGCAAATGGAAGAAACACAAAATAACTGTCAATCTCCCTCAGTCTGGCCGCTCCATGCAAGCTCTCACCTCATGGAGTTTCAATGATCAGGAGAACGGTTGGGAACCAGCCCAGAACTACACGGGAGAATCTTGTCAATGATCTCAAGGCAGCTGGGACCATAGTCACCATGAAAACAATTGGTAACACACTACGCCATGAAGGACTGAAATTCTACTGTCAGCAAGGTCCCCCTGTTCAAGAAAGCATATGTACAGGCCCGTCTGAAGTTTGCTAGTGAACATCTGAATGATTGAGTAGAACTGGGTGAAAGTGTTATGGTCAGATGAGACCAAAATCGAGCTCTTTAGCATCAACTCATCGTGTTTGGAGGAGGAATGCTGCCTATGGTCCCAAGATGCACCATCCGTACCGTCGAACATGAAGGTGGAAACATACTGCTTTGGGGCTGTTTTTCTGCTAAGGGGACAGGACAACTTCATTGCATCAAAGGGATGATGGATGGGGCCATGTACCATTCAAACTGAGCATCAGAATGGGAAAGAAAGGGGATTTAAGCGATTTTGAATGTGGCATGGTTGTTGGTGCCAGACAGACTTGTCCCAATCTTTCAAAAACTGCTGATCTACTAAAATATCCAGTAAGAGGCAGTTGTGCGAACGAAAATGCCTTGGTGTCAAAGGAGAATGGGAAGACTGGTTTGAGATGATAGAAAGGCTACAGTAACTCAACCACTCATTGCAACCAAGGTATGCAGAATACCATCTCTGGATGCACAACACATCGAGCCTTGAAGCAGATGGGCTACAGCAACAGGAGACCACACTGGGTGCCACTCCAGTCAGCTAAGAGCGGGAACCTGAGGCTACAATTGGCTCACCAAAATTAGACAAGAGAAGGTTGGAAAAACGTTGCCTGGTCTAAATCTCAATATCGGCTGCGACCTTCAGATGGTAGGGTCCGAATTTGGCATAAACATGAAAGCATGAATCCATCCTACTTTGTATCAACGGTTTAGGCTGGTGGTGGTGTAATGGTATGGGGGATTTTTTTTCTTGGCACACTTTGGGCCCCTAAGTACCAATTGAGCATTGTTTAAACACCCACGGCCTACCTGAACATTGTTACTGACCATGTCCATCCCTTTATGACTACAGTGTACCCATCTTCTGATGGCTACTTCCAGCAGGATAATGCACCATGTCACAAAGCTCAAATCTCAAACTGGTTTCTTGAAGATGACATTAAGTTCACCGTACTCCAGTGGCCTCCACAGTCACTAGATCTCAATCCAATAGAGCACTTTTGGGATGTAGTGGAATGGGAGATTCGTATCATGGATGTGCAGCCGACAGCATCACGCACTTGCTGCTGATTTATCATATCAATATGGCCCAAAATCTGAGGAATGTTTTCAACACCTTGCTGAATCTATGCCACAAAGAATTAAGGCAGTTCTAAAGGCAAAAGGGGGTCCAACCCTGTACTATCAAGGTGTACCTAAAAAAGTGGCCAGTGAGGGAATATGTTGACTGTCTTATCTGCCAAAGGAATTTATACTGTTTAGCATTTCTTGTGAGCCAGGCTCCCCAGGCAGAAAGTAATATTGAGATTTGAATTTGAGTTGAACAAACATTTGATCTGTATTTACAGTTCAAACTCAATCAGATTTTTATATTTTGAATAATATTTGTAGTACTAATAGGGTGTAGAGCTGCATAACCCAGCCCTACTATGGAGGCAGTAGGGGGTGAATGGCTTCTCAAGCAAGTCCTGCACACTAAAGTGGTAGTAGGGCTTCACTCATATCTTCCAAGCATATCTTCAATTCCTTGGCCGTAAAAGTCAGTGCTACTACTTCTGTTGGCTAAAATAGGCTAAAGCTGGGTTCACATATGTGCGGCCGGGGTGTGTTCAACGGTTCAGGTGCAAATCTGGTCCGAATTTTTGCTTGAATTTGCACCTTAATCGGACCCAAAGATGCACAGGACCCTTTTGAAATCTGGACTGCGGCCACCCCAAACCTGTGTGAACTGGCTCCATTGTGAGCCAGGCACACTCGCCTGTCATATGTGAACCCAGCCTAAGGTTGCTTGTTGCCCTGGGCAACATTTCTTGCATGTTGAAATGAGCATTTTTGGGCTAGAAAATTACTTTGATTCCACAAATATATATTTTCTGAAAGCAAAAGTGCTGGTTGTTGCAATTATTTTTTTTAAGCCAAACAAAATGTTCCCAGTGCAAAAACACCTGTTAGATTAAGTAATCACAGACTGGTTCTGCCACTGAATTGGTTAGGTATCGCCCTGTAGTGCAATGCACTGTCTGGTGTGGATCATGTGCGGTCCCAATAAACAGCCCAACTATACTTGGTGAAAGGTAGCATCATGTAAAAGCTCCAATGCCATATCTAGATGAGGCAGTAAGCAAGAGTCACCAAGGAGCGCAATGAGTAAAAAGTCCCATATAAAAGCACTTTTTTATTACACAATCGCTTACATGGAAGGTAGAGAGCCAGCTGCTCAGAATTGGTGTGCTATACCCAGTGTTGCTGAGATTCCACTCCACCTGTGGCCACCAGGGGGCTCAGGGCAAGACATGGGTGATACAGCTGAAAGAGATGATAAAACTGGCAAAGAGTGGACACGAGATCAGCTCCATTGCAAGAGGCCCTAATAAAAAGGCAGGTGCCTCAATATATTGGGGAGCGTGGCCTGGTCAGAGTCCAGACTCATTCTGCTATTTACTCCTCATATTGGTCTGACAAATGATGTGCGGCTAATGGATCTTTCTCTCCATATGCAACACTTTAAAAGTCTTTACAGGTTACCAGGTTAGAGGTAAACACAAGCTCTGGTGCTACAATTGTCCTCACTCTGACATTTGAGGCAATACCTCACATGTGTGGTACAATCACTGTTTACATATAGATGCAGAACCTACATGTGCATTTGAGCATGAGCACTTTTTTTTTTAAATTGTATTTATTTTCTTAACACCTTACTCAATGTTATTACAAGCGATAAACAACATCCCTTGTGATCTCTTGGGCAGTGAAAGGTGCTCTTTTTTTGAGAGATCAGGGGTCTATTAGACCCCTGATCCTTCCTCTGCCCTCCAAGGCAGCCAATTAACTGCAGAGCGGTTTGGTCGGCTGCCTTCCTGACTGGTAACGGCCAGTAAATAAAGAACCGAAAACAGAAGTGATGAAATCCTTGTCGCTTCTGGCTTAATTTGTCACAGAGGCAATGGAGGAATGGCTCCTCGTCGTCCTCCTCTTCTTCCTCTTCCCATTGCAGCGTCTTGACATGTCAAATCCCATGCCAAATTAGTGGCCATCACTGGCAATGGCACCGTCCGAAGCGCATTTGCAGGGCCTCACCGATTCCCAAAAGTAGTTTCTGTTCAGCTGAACTGGCATGATTTAATTCCCGCAGTCAGTGTGAACCTGGGCTAAAAGTGATCTGGCAGCTGCTTAGCCATGTGGAGCACTTTTCCTTGAAAGCTAGTTGCCCCGATAAAGATGATACAAGGATAATGGCTGCAGCTGAAACCATGATTCTGGTATAACTGCTTCCTCATGCAGCTATAAATATTCAGCACATATTACTCTTATTTACAGTGTAACATGTTCCAGCATATCCCCCACCCCCTGAGCATACTCTCCTGTGACAGCGGGTGGGGGTTCCTCTCCCCCATGGCAGCTGTCATATTTAAAGTCAGTGCAACTTTGCGGGGCTCCGCCTGAACGTCAACGAGATCTATGAGTGAAGAATTTACAAGTCATGTCTTCCACAATGGAAGACAGCTTGGAGTTCTCAATGGAATGAGTGCGCTGATCAGTGCACTCGTAGGCCATTCACACTTCATCCAGCTCCCTAACTGAAAGCCTGTATGGATGTGCGGGCAGAAAGCTGGCGGACATGTCTGCAGCAGCCTGACATGACATCTGTGATCCACTGATCTTTTTCGTTTGATTTTCTACTCCTCTATGGCCTGCTTAAGCAATTGTGCTAATTATCAGTGAATGATAAATATGTACATAAAATCTGTGGTTTTAGCTAAATCTAATATTTCAAAGAAAAATGTGTATGGATAGCTTGCAGTGCTTCATGGCTCCGTATATAGTGCATAGATGAAATAGATAGATGATGAAATTAAAAAAAAAAAAAAAATCCATTCCATTACTGGCATGCAAATACCACTAAAACATTTAAAGGCTGATGTGTAAAAAAAAAAAAAAAAAAAAATACTTTTTTTTTTTTTTTTAGCTGTGCAATTTTTTGAGATTTGAATTTTATATAGTGTTACATTGTTTAATTTAAAAAAAACCAAAACATTCAATTCTTAATACTGCAATTATATGTGATGGCTACGCTATTCAATAAATCTGCAAGCTCAACAGTGATGGCTATGCATGTGATCACTATGTAACATCTAACTGGTGATCACATGATTGGTAACGGCTTTGATTAATTCCAGGTCATTAGTGGGGATCCAAGCTGTCATGGTCACCAGGATTGTGAGCCAGCAGCTACATGAAGTTTGCTTTAACCACTCGCTGTCTGTGCTAAAATCATTTTTATTTTATTTCTATAGAAAATTACTTGGCGCCTCCCATCATTATGTTCTATTCTAAAAGCAAAAGCCCTGAAGCAGAAAATGCTGGCTGTTGCAATTTTTGCGCAGCCTTTATTAACTGCAAATTTTCATGGGGGAAAAAAAAAGAATTTTAGTGCACATGAACACAATATAATACCCATTTTTTGTTTAAATAGAACATTCTTTTAAATTACATGCGGTGCTTTTCAAGATTTAAAATTGTGCAAGCCTCTAAAATGGTGACAAACTATAGTACCTAAAATTATACATAGGCAATGCTTTAAAAGCCTTTACAGCAGTGGTTCTCAACTCCTGTCCCCAGGACCCATTAACAGACCAGATTTGAAGTATTCCCTTGGAGAGACGCAGACTAGAATACTGCAATCACTGAGCAGCAAATGATATCACCTGTGATGTATTTCAGTTATCTTGCAAACCTGGCCTGTTAGTGGTTCCTGGGGACAGAAGTTGAGAACCACTGCTTTAGGGTCGGTTCACACTGGGGCAACACGACTTTAGCGCGACTTTGTACCGCGGCTTCGACGCGACTTCAGCGCGACTTCAGCGCGACTTCAGCAAATTACAAGGCGACTTGAAGTCGCCTCCATGACAGGCGACTTCGCCTGTGGCCAATCACAGGGCAATCGGCTCTCTGGGAGGGAGGGGGGGAGGGAGGGGTTTTCCCTGCAAAGTCGCTTGACTTTACAGAGAGATCCGACTTGGAGGCGACTTCCATTGATTTCTATGGTACAGGTCGCCTACCAAGTCGGATCAAAGTAGTACAGGGAGTACGCTCTGAAGTCGGAGTGACTTCAGTAGCGTCTATTAAGACGCTAGCGTTCACTCCCATCGAAACTATTTCTGGGGCGACTTGAGGGCGTACAAGTCGGATCCCAAGTCGCCCCAGTGTGAACCGAGCCTAAGGCTTGATGTACACGGGACGTTTTTACAACCTCTCCTGAACGATTTAACTTGACAGATAGTAACCCACATTTAAAACGTCCGTTTAGCCATTTTTTTTTCTTCAAAATAGCCAAAAACGTAAAATGCCTGTAAACGAAACGCATGTTAGCGCGTTTAGAAGCGTTTGGCGCTTAAAATGCCTCTAAACTCAGCGTCTGAACTAATTTTTTTGCTTTCCAAAAAAGGCCTCTAAACTCAACTGCCTAAAAACGACATTAAACGAACCTGTGTACATGTACACATAAGATAACATTGGATGAGTTCAGGTGCAAGCTGAAAAAAGAATCCAACTGCCTCTGAAAGTCCGTTTACCAACAGCAGTGGACATGGGGCCTTACAGGTTACCAGTTTAGTGCGCTCTGGTGCTAAAATTATTGCTCTCACTCTGGTTGTGGCAATACCACGTGTGTGGTGCAATCAGTTTTTATATATTTTTTACAGAGAATGCATTAAGGTAAGAGTCCTTTTAGTCCACTTTAACTCCTATCTAAGACAAAAGTAGGTTTATTACCTTATGCATATACTTCCTGTGGCATGGGTGGGTCTTAACATAAGAGGTTTGGTATAGAAATGTCTTCTAGCTTCAGAAGCATGGAAGATGAATGCAATGTTTTTGGCAAGGTTTTTTTTTATTTTTTGTAACCAAAGCCCATGAAGTAAACCAAATCTACTGGCCACACACATTTTTTGTTTGCCCACATTTCCATGCCATCTTGTATATATTAATGTTTTAATACAATTTAAAAATATAGATTTGGAGTTACCTACTGTATGCATAGGTTTAACAATTTATTTCTTATAGATATAATTAAATATAAGCCTGTGAGAAGCCCTTTGACTTGCACAGAGCATGTACCTTTTACTTCTGTTGAATCCAAGTATTCTAGTATAATATCGCTTACTATGGAACTTTGTACACAGGAGAAGGTTGAATTTACAGTGGATGTGTGCAGTTTTAAAAAAAGGCAGTGACCAAACACTAGTGCCAGGTAGTCTTTAGTTGATCCATTCAGTATGAAAGCATAACATTATACCACTGTAAAAATAAAGCCAACTGAGATAAAAATGTTCTATTTTTAGAAGTACAGTAAAACTTTGGTTTGAGAGTGTTTGGAAAAACCAGCAAAATTTTGTAGCGTCATGTCACAACTGAGTATAAAAGAGGAGAGGTGCCTCTAAGTGTAGCAGTATGGTTACATTTACTGAAGGTACAACATTTAGCAACTCACATGGTTGATTAAAACAGGCACATCTAAGTATACAGGCATCCGGGGGTAAAGCTGTCCACATAGACCATCCCCCACACCGCCATCGACGTTGTCTGTTCCACGCTGCGCTCCACAAGCTCTTCAAGCCACGCTTTCAGATCGCTCTACTGCAGGGTAGTCTTCCCAGTCACGATTGTAGACTGACAGCGGTGAGAGTTGGTGGTATGGGGGGTGGCCTATGTGGACAGTGTTACCCCTAATGCCAACTACTTAGATGTGCCTGTTTTAGGCTAGATTCACACCTATGCATATTTAGTGCTTTTTGCATTTTGCAGATTTGTACTACAGAACGTGTTCCATAGGAAACCATGTTAAATGGACTGTAGTGCAAATCTGCAAAATGCAAAAAACACTAAAACTGCATAGGTGTGAATCCAGCCTTAATCATCAACCATGTGAGTTGCTAAATGTTGTACCTTCATTAAATGTAACCATATTGCTACACTTAGAGGCGCCTTCTCTTCTTTTATACTCTGTAGCTGCTGCTGAATTTTGCTTCTAATCCCCTTGTGGAAGCTTCCATTTGTGGATGGACATTTTATAGTTACACTACCTATTACATTACTATAATCTTTTTATATGAACTATAAACTGAAGGACTTATGAATAAATGGTTGTGGAACAAATCATTTGAGTTTCCATTATTTCTTATGGGGAAATTCACTTTGATATACAAGAATGTTTCCGGAACAAATTATGCTCACAATCCAAGGATTCACTGTGGTCCTTTTGACAAGAACATTCTGGATTATGCATGTTATAAATATTTAGATCATGTTTACATTATAGAGAGAAAAATAATGTATTTTTTTTTTTTTTTTTTTTTGCAGTTCATCAAAATCACACCCAGGACCTGTTGTCCACATAAGTGATAATCCAATGGATGAAGGAAAGGTATGTGTATCTGCTCTTTATTTTAAATCTCTCTGCCGCAAAAAAATAAAATCCATTATCTATATACTATATACAGAGAATCCATATGACAAGTAATTGATCTGTGACTTGTGTTTAGTTTAAACTACTGTTATCATGCAGGAACAAATCAGCTGACTTCTCTATCTAAGGCAGTGATTTGATCCGTGCTTCATTTGACCACTTTTTTTTTTTTTTAAGTTGATGGCTGGATTTGGGGCTTTAGGTTAGGTATTCTGCAAGGCTTAGTAAGTAACATTAGTTTTCCTTAACATTAACACTTTTGGGGTGAGTTGCAAAAACATTTGCACATTTCCCATTGTGTGCATGCTCCTCTTATATATTCTATTCTGTTATATATTATATAATATTGATATTTAAATTACCTATTAGTAAACAACCATTATAGACTAATATACACATGCTCTACAGCAATATAGATTTTTTTTTCCTAAATCCTTCGCATCCAGGGTACATATTTAGCTTGCCGTCTTCAGTAAGCAGACACTTATCTGCAACTATTGCGGAAATTACCAGCAGGGGGGGGGGGGGGGGGGGTGGCGCGTGTGTGTGTGTGTCATGTCATTCTTTGCCTACTTTGGAGGACTCGGCTAAACTCCTAATTTTGATGGGTCTTCTAGTCCTTACATGTCAATTGCCAAACTTTTTGGTTTCCAACACACCAAAAAAGGGAAAAAAAAATAAATAAAAACGCATAACTAGCATCAGTCCTGGTGAATATCTTTAGGCAAATCCAGAAATAAGGCAGTTAAAGTCATACTAAAGTCCTTTTTTTTTATTTTGTTATTTTGCCTAAAAATAAACTTTATACTTGCCTGCTCCGTGCAGTGGTTTTGCGTAAAGCAGCCCCAATCCTCCTCTTCAGCTCTCCTCGCCCCTCCCCCTGACGAGTGCCCCCACAGCAAGCATCTTGCTATGGTGGCACCTGAGCAGAGCCGCAGCTCTGTGTATCCATTCAGACACAGAGCCCTTGCTAGGCCCGCCCCTCTCTCCTCATTGGCTTACTGACTTAGACAGCAGCGGGAGCTCTGCTGCTGTCTCGGGCAGCCAATGAGGAAGAGAGTCTCAGGCAGCCGAGTCTCTCCTGCAACATCGCTGGATAGAGATGGGGCTCAGGTAAGTATGAGGGGGGCTGCTGCACACAGAAGGCTTTTTATCTTAATGCATAGAATGCATTAAGATTAAAAACCTCCTGCCTTTACAATCACTTTAACAGCAGATCTGGATGACAAATTGGATATAGTTTTCATAGTAGGCGAGGTTGAAAAAAGACATAAGACCATCAAGTCCAACCTAGGTGTGTTTTTATGTCAGTATTACATTGTATATGTATAGCAAAAGTGTTGTGCTAAACATAAACATAAATATAAAACAATGAGTCAATGTGTCTTCCAACTGACATCAATAGGTGGTCAATACACTCTGGTAAGAGTACATCCTTTTATTATGGTGGTGGTTATCACAATGTGGAGGAATTGAATAAACAATCATTCGTGCACTTTTTAGCAAAGTGAAGGCATTACACTGATGTCAGCTGGAAGACACATGGACAAGGGCTGGGGAAAAAAATCGATTTGAATCGAGTTGAGAGGTCAAATCGATTTAAATTTTCAGCAAATCGATTTTTTAGATTTTTTTATTTTTTTTTATTTATTTTCACCAGGACCGGCGCTGGCACTGGGCCGGTCCTGAGGCGCTGCGGGCAGGAGTTTTTAGGTGAGGCTTCGGCCTAGTCCGCGAGGCCGCGGATTAGGCCGAAGCCGCGGCCTCGCCTAAAAACTCCTGCCCGCAGCTCCTCAGGACTGGCGCAGTGTCCATAAAAAAAAAATAAATAAAAAAAATTTGAATCATGAATAGTTTTTTTAAAAAAAGACAGTTTTTTTTTTTTGGGAGAAAATCACCTAGCTCTATCATGGACTCATTGTTTTACATTGATATGTATATTTATATTTTTGTTTAGCGCATCACTTTTGCTATACATTCATTGCTTATGTGATCATATCTCGCGTCAGTGGTGCTGCTATATACTAGTTTAGTTTAATGCGTTTACACAAGCAGTTTAATTTCGTTTTCACATTACATTGTATATCCCTGTATGTTGTGGTCGTTCAGGTGCTTATCTAATAGTTTTTTGAAGTTATCGATGCCCCCCGCTGAGACCACCACCTGTGGAAGGTAATTCTACATCCTTACCGCTCTTACAGTAAACAACCCTCTACGCAGTTTAAGGTTAAACCACTTTACTTCTAATTTTAGTGAATGGCCGCGTGTCTTATTAAATTCCCTTTCGCGGAAAAGCTTTATCCCTATTGTGGGGTCACCAGTACGGTATTTGTACATTGAAATCATATCCCCTCTCAAGCATCTCTTCTCCAGAGAGAATAAGTTCAGTGCTCGCAACCTTTCCTCATAACTAATGTCCTCCAGTCCCTTTATCAGCTTTGTTGCCCTTCTCTGGACTCTTTTCAGTTCCAGCACATCCTTCCTGAGGACTGGTGCTCAGAACTGGAAAGCATACTCCAGGTGAGGCCGGACCAGAATCTTGTAGAGCGGGAGAATTATTGTTTTATCTCTGGAGTTGATCCCCTTTTTAATGCATGCCAATATTCTGTTTGCTTTGCTTGCAGCAGCTTGGCATTGCGTGCCATTGCTGAGCCTATCATCTACTAGGACCCCCAGGTCTTTTTCCATCCTAATTCCCCCAGAGGCTCTCCCCCCAATGTATAGATTGCACTCATATTTTTGCCACCCAAATGCATTATTTTACATTTTTCTACATTAAACCTCATTTGTCATGTAGTTGCCCACCCCATTAATTCAGATATTTTTGCAAGGTTTCCACATCCTGCGGAGAAGTTATTGCCCTGCTTAGCTTTAGTATCGTCTGCAAATACAAAGATTAAAACTGTTTACCCCATTCTCCAGGTCATTTATGAATACATGAAATCGGATTGGTCCCAGGACCAATGTTTGTAGTTGGCTTCATACATTAGAAGCAAAGAAATTGCAGATACTTAATTATCCAGAATTGAGACCCTGGAAGTTTAGTGTGATTCCACCTATTTCGGTCAATTTGAGAAAACCCCACAATGTTTGTGTTTCTATTCAGAAAGCATTTTTTTTTTTTTTTTTTTGTAGGTTTATACAAAGGACACTGTAAGCAGCTTTTTCAGGATAGCTTGCAGTGTGCAGTTAGTTTGAGCGACTGTGTGTATTTTTATTACACAGTGGGGTTTATTTACTAAAGGCAAATCCACTTTGCACTGAAAGTGCAGTTGGAAGTGCAGTAGCTGTAGATCTGAGGGGGACATGCAAGGAAAATAAACAGCATTTTTGCTTGTACATGATTGGGTGATGAAATCAGCAGAGCTTCCCCTCATTTCAGATCTTCCTCGCAGATCTAAAGCGACTACACTTCCAAGTGCACTTGTAGTGCAAAGTTGATTTGCCTTTAGTAAATCAACCCCAATGTATCGCCCAAGCTTTGAGATCTTTAATCCTTTGTTAGGATACACTATAGGCGTGTGCAGCCTATTGCATTAGGGTGTGCACCCCAAAGCCCAGACACACGAGAGTGTGTGTGTAATAAAAAATTTTATATATATATATATATATATATATATATATATATATATATATATACATATATATATACATATATATACATATATATACATATATATATATATATATATATATATATACATATATATACATATATATACATATATATACATATACATATACATATACATATACATATACATATACACACATACACACACACTCTAAATTACCAGAAGTATTGCGAGCCAGTGGCTTTCTTCCAGAACCACATTTGTGAGGTCAGGTGCTGATGTTGGACCCGAAGGCCTGGTTCGCAGTCTCCACTCTAATGTAAAGGCCAGTCAAGTTCCTACAACCCAAACTCTCTCACCCATGTCTTTATGGACCTTGCTTTCTGCACTGGTCCAAATCATTTGGTGGAGGAGGGATTATAGTGTGGGGTTGTTTTTCAGGGGTTGGGCTTGGCCCCTTAGTTCCAGTGAAGGGAACTCTTAAGGTGTCAGCATACCAAGACATTTTGGACAATTTCATGCTATCAACTTTGTGGGAACAGTTTGGGGGTGGCCCCTTTCTGTTCCAACATGACTGTGCATCAGTGCACAAAGCATAGTCTATAAAGACATGAAGTTAGCAAGGGTGGTGGAAAATAAACTTCAAATGCAAAAATTCACATTATAATCGTTACTAAAACATATAAAATTAAGTGTAACAATCTAAAAAATAAAAATTCCAAAGTGCTATAATGGTGTGAACTTCCCAACTAAAAAGTTGTTGCACTTGAAGTTAATTTGTACTGTGTTGCAATTATCTGTAGAGGGGTTTACTCCATCCTTGCTAAGTTTAAAAAAAATAAAATGATTTCTTATTCTCATTTTGATATGTATTACATGTGACATCACATATCACTGGAATTATTGCACTTGAAGTTCATCTGTATGACAAATATCTATAGGAGGGGTTTCCACCATCCCCGCTAAGTTGAATTTTTTGTCTCTTTTCAGTTTGTGTATTAAATGTGACGTTACATATCACAGAGACTGGTATTGTGGTAATATTGACGTTCATTGAGATTTACATACTTTAGATGGTTCCACCAGTATTAAGTTATTGATTAGTAAGTTAGCGCTACACTTTTTTTTTTTTTGTAGGAACATATAACCGTGCTTAGTGGCAGGCCTTTTACTGACACTTTTTATTTTACCTCCAGTAGTTTATTGTAAAAAGTAGTGTGATGATTACATATTATACTAAAAATCGGCATGTGGCATTAATAAACAGACGGATTTCAGTTGTGCCCCACAATGCTGAGTTCATCTCCCCATCCCTCCATTCAGTGCACTGATGGGCACTGATTTGGAAGCACTGATGGGCACTGGCACTGATGGGTGACACTGGCAGCACTGACGGGCGGCACTGATCTAGAAGAGGGGGAGTTTCACATTGAGCAGTCAGTGAGGCATGTCGCTCAGTGTGTAAAACTGTAATGTAATTTCACAGACCAAGCTGTCAAAACTTGGTGTCAGGGTTGGGCGGAACCGAACACCCAGCCTATCAAACACAAGCCAACAGAATAGGGGGTGGGCGGGCCGCTCCGTGTATGTGGCTCCACCCCCTTTCTATCAGCTATCAAACACTAGCCTTCGGAATAGGGGCTGGACAGGCCGCTCCGTGTATGTGGATACACCCCATTTCTTAAGTAGCCCTATCATTGGCTGGTGTTTGATAGCTGATACAAAGGGGTGGGGCCACAAACACGGAGCGGCCCGCCCAGCTCCTATCCCGTTGGCTTGTGTTTGATAGGCTAGCTGTTCGGTCCCGCCCACCCCCGACATCAGCGCCGAGTTTTGACAGCTTGTCTCTGCAAGCAGTAACGTTACATTCGTTTCACGCACTGAGCGGCTCTTGCATGCCTCACTGACTGCTCAATGTGAAATTGTCTTACAGGCAGCGCTCTATACAGTCTCTTGCAGCATTTTACAGCAGATCTCGGGACACACATTAGGGTATGCCCAGGCACGCCTATGGGATCTAGTTTATAATTGATAATGAAGATTTGCCAGCATAGTACAGACAGGGTTAATGATGGTAAACTTAACTCACCAGCCTCCTTTAATAGAAGGTGAAAGATGAGTAAGATTTTTCAGCAAGTAAAAAGGTAGGGAACTATTTTAAATGTTTTCAAGTTCTGCTATGTGAATGGAAGCATGTAACAAATATTAGGTAGGTGTTCTCATTTTTGCTGCAAAAATGGAAATGCACTTTTAGTGCACATTTGGAAAAGCGATCAAGAAAAACAAAGACCGGGATACTGGTAGACTTGATTAAAACATTAAAAAAAAATCCTTTATAATTACTTATCTTTCCCTGTTTCAAAGGGCATGTTTTTAAACCAGAGCATTTTTTGAAATTGCTGTATTCAGTGTAGATCCTGAGCTGCCTAGGGTTGTGGCAGGTAAAAGTAGAAAAGAAAAAAAAAAATTCACCATGTGGACGCCTGAGACAAAATCCTAGCATAAATATGGCGCTACTTCCAACATGACTAGCATTCTAATATAGATAAATGTCTTGCAAGCTACCAATGAAGAGTGTCCAAAGAATGTTTTAACTGCAAGAGAACCAATCCACAGCCGCTAAGCATATTCACACTCCCATAATCTGTGTATAAAATATAAAAAAACAAACAAATGCAGCACTATGTGATATATCACTCACTCCGGTGAAAATATATATATATAATTGCTGTGGGCAATTCACAAGTGATTGTTGGAGCAACTTGAATTCCCAAACAAAGAATCTAAATGGTAAAACATATTTTCTGACAGACTCCATGGCAGCCTACGTATGGGTTAACCCCCCCTCTCATACCTGATATGACCCCACACCCATAAATCTTTGCATCTAGACAAAGACCGTGCTCCTTTTTTATCCTCCTAGGACCAAGGTAGTCTTGCCTTACAAAGTTTTCGGTCCAGTCCTGGTGGTTTGCACGTGAAGATGGCGGTTCAGGCGGTGTCCTTCTTGGAGTCCATTTACCTTGGCTATTAGCGGGCTGGACATGGGCAGTTGATGTGATGCCTTGAAGATCTTACTAGCCAGCCATTGGCAGGCAAGCGGCAACATGGCCAATCGTCCCAGCTATTAGCGGGAGGCCCTTTCGTGAGATGCCCTGGTCGTGCAGTATGGAAACAAGAATTCGGAAGGGAACCAGTATTAGAGCTTGCCCGGGGATCACTGCCACATCCCAAATAAGGAAAGAAACCAAAAGGAAAATGTGCCCCAAAGGGGGATAATATGGGCAGTGTGTCACCGGGAAATAGATGGATGGTGCAAACGTCAGATACACAAATGTTGTTAAAAATTTATAACAAGTTTATTGAATACAAAATATACACAAACGTCTATGATATGAAATCACGCGAGTAGAAGAGACAATGAACAATAGTAATCAAACTGCTAAGGTGCATTGGTATGTCCTCCCAGCAAATTCAAGGATGACCTGCTGGGGTGAGAATACGGCAGCACATGATACTCTACATGTTTCGGAATATAGAGAGGTTGTGTTCCCTCTATACAGTGTATTTCCTTCTTCAGGAGTTTCGGGGGAGCAGTTTTGATATTTGTCTAGAAAAAAGAAAAGGGGATATATATATATAAAGGTATAGATCAGTCAATGTATTTAGCACCAACATAGGGTATAAAATCATTATGTCTAGAAGTATGAGAGACTGTTAAATTACAGACAAGGCATGAGGACAGAACAAAATCTCAGACTGAGCAAACATATGTGTGTAAATGTACTCACAGAGCATACGACTCTTCAGCATATATACTGTACACAAGTATACCAAGAGAAGGACTCCCACTTCCTAGAGCCCAGAGGATTGCATCAATTTGTTAAGAATCCAGGTACTGGATATAGTTTGGATGAAACCCGGAAAGGAGAGTGTAAGATGATTTGCAGATTCTGGCCTTGACAATGATCCCCGCAGAGACGGCAAGCCAGGGCTCACAAGAGCCACCACTGCTGGGCGGACTGCACACACATCTACAGGGTCGGAGACAAGGAAGGGGGGGGGGGGGTTTATAAGTATGTATCTCATATTGGAGACATTGAGCTAGTGAAGTTTTGTATGCAAAATAATTTTGCCTTCACAGTATGTGTCATCACACAGCAAAGTGTGTGAAAAGCTGAAGCATGTGTGTGACAGACACAGTTAGGATTAACATACCTGGTCTCTGATGTTTTACAGTATAAACATATCCTGCAGGGAAGACTCGCTCCTCTCGGCTGTGTAGCAGAGGAGAGTGTGTGACAGGCTAGTGCTAAGTACTCTATCTAGGGTGGGGTGTGGCACTTTACAGGCCAATCATTGATTTCTAGGGTTCTAGGGCGGGGTAGGCTCGGATGGCGGCAATACAGCTGATTGTCTACCAGGCCGGAGCGTGTTGTCCGGAGGAGACATCAGCTGTGTGCACATAAGCTGTGACGTCCGCCCGCTGTAGCTCCTCGGCCTGGGCGACGATCGACGCTACCGCGTCAGAAGGCGCGGTGACGTCACTCGTCGACAGAGGCCACCGACAAGGAAAGGGAGCAGCCTGATGGAGTGAGAGTGGAGGATCCCCAATGCGCAGGCGCGAGACAGAGCGACAGGCGCGTGCGCGTCAGCGCTGCTGAAGAAATGCCTCTGTCCCCAGGAACGGGAAGCAGAGGCCTTTCCGTGTCGGGGAGCACCGACGAGCCATCCCCACGGGTGCATCAATCAAAGCCACATCTGTGGATACAGTAGTTTCGTTGGTGTGATTGTTTTTAAGAGAACTGGATTTAACTTGTTCTGGACTGTTCAGAAGCAGGAGTTCCGTCTTTACAATACAACCCTGAAAAAACACAAACATATGTAAATTTTCTGAATATTACAGTACAGATATTCATATAGGCTGGACAACGGGGTTTCTGTAATTGGTTAATCTAGTGAGCACATTTTGTTTTTGACCATAGTGACAATTAATTATCTTGGAGACACATCAATATGGGCCTAGTATAGAGACTAATAAGAAACATGATAAGAATAATAGAGAAAAATTGGGATGACAGAAATGGGGAAACAGTGCATCAGCCCGACACATGTAACTTGCATTAGGCATAGGAATATTAAAATAAAAAACTAAAAATTACTTAATAAATAAACATAAAAGATACAGGAATGAGCAGTATGAGCAAACTTGGCTCCCAGTTCCAGGCCGGATCGAACGGTGCCGTGGTGGTAATGTATACAAAGTTAATTTTGCTTACATGGCAGCTGCGTTTGTTCTGTTCTGTTCGTTTGTCCTTCTAGCTCCGTTTTTGTGGCTGGGACGCATCTGTGTTCCAGCTCGCCGCCCTTTGGCCTGTCTGCACATGCGCGAGCCGCGATCGAGGTTGAGGCTTGGTTGCGCTGTCCGGGGAGGTTGGCGGCGGTCGCGCCTGTGAGCGAGGTCCATGGGGTGCCGTCGGGCACAGCGCAGGTGCGCTGAGTGCGCGATGACATCATCCGAAGGTGGCAGATTTAATAGCTGTCAGATTCAGCTATTCTTTGGGATGCCTTGCAGGCTTTAGCAGCTGCTTCCCCGAACACATTGCTTTGCTATTTAAGGTAAGGAGTTATGCTGCACTGCTTATCCATGATTTTTAACTTGCTGCCAATACTTTTGTTTTCTTCTATGCCTTGTTGATCACTTTCAGTGTCTTTCTGAGCCTTTTTGCCATGGATGTGTCACTGCCCCCCCAGTGGCCAACCCTTACATTGCAGGTAGGATGGAATTAATTTTCCTATGCCTGTTTTGGGTTTACTAGTCAGTTGCATGTTAACGCTTTCTTTCCCTCAGCCCTTCTAGGTCTGAACACCGGCCTTCGGCAAGTGAAGTTAATGACAATCCTAGATCACAAAATCATCATTCAACGTCAAGTTCTAGACGTGCTAGATATTCTTTCAGGTCCACGTCTAGTCGTCATTCTCACTGCCATTCCAGCCGCTCTGAAAAGAAAGCATGCTGGGGATGTAGAGCTCAGGTCCCAGAGGGTAAATCTCTCTGTGAGTTATGCTATTCTGGAGCTATAAAGGAAAGAGGGGCTGGAGACCAACAGGTGGAAGCTCTGGTCAGAAGAGTGGTTCAAGAATCTCTTAACAGGACGGATTGCGTCCGTACAACCAGCCCTCCTGCTGCTCCAGCACCAGTTCCTGACGGGGTCCACCCTGGGATTCCAGGTCCTTCTCGACAAAGTCTCTCTTTAAGTGGTTCCTCGGACAGCGAAGCAGAGGTGGAAAAATCCAGTACAGGATTTGATTTCTCCTTGGTTCCACATTTGGGTAAAGTGGTTAAAGATGCATTGAGATGGAAAGAGCCAGTAGAAGCACCCTCAAAACAGAGGAAGTACTTCAAGCAGCTCAAAAAAGAACGCCCAAACTTCCCCTGCCTGGGTGAACTTGGAGAAATTATTTCAGATGAATGGAGTAAAGTTGAGAGAAAAAACTTGCTAATTTCCAAAATAGCGAAAACGTATCTATTCAAAGGTGAGGAGGTAAAGCATCTGGAATCAGCTCTCCTCATTGATGCGGCTTTAATGAGGTTGGTGAAACATGTCACACTTCCTCTGGAAGACAGTTTCTTTCAAAGATGGTTTAGAGAGGAAGATAGACACTGACCTCAAGCGCATTTATATTACGACAGGCATGGCTTGTAAACCAGCCCTGGCTCTTGCAGCTTTGTCTAAAGCTATGGAAGCATGGATGGATGATATGGATGCAGTGTTAGGAAAGATCTCTGAGGAGTTGGTCAAGAACTCACCAGTACATGAGCTGAAGCTGGGAGTCTTTTTGGGAGAAGCATCCCTTGATATTATTCGCCTTGTGGCACGTGTCATGCTCTCTTCAGTCACAGCGAAGCATGCCTTGTGGTTGCGCCCGTGGGTTGCGGATCCTGCCTCTAAACAGGCATGGTGTAAAATTCCCTTTTGAGGGCTCCTCCCTCTTTGGGAATAAGCTTGACTCTGCCATTACCCGTGCTACAGGGGGTAAATCAGGGTTCTTACCCCAGGACCGCTGTCTTTTGGGTCAGAGAAGAACTCAACCCAGACGAGATCCGGAGCGTGCTAGGGATGCACATCGCTACAGGCCTGGCCGCAATTTCAGAAAGAACTGGAAGAGATATCAACCTTCGGGACATAAATCCTCAGTCAGCCTCTTCTGGGGGACGAGAAGCTTCAAAGTCCTTTTGATATAGCGCCTGTCCAGACGGAGTGAGTCGGGGCTCGCTTACTCCGTTTCCAGCACGTCTGGACAGCCTCGATTCGAGATTCCTGGGCCGTCAAAACGGTCTCCTCAGGTCATACTTGGGTATTCAGCAATCCACCCACACACCGGTTTGTTCCCACAGTCCTACCACACTTGGAAGAGAAGAAACAAGTTCTTCTGTCATATACAGACTCACTGATGGCTTAAGGGGCCGCCATTCAGGTACCAACAGAAGAAAGATTTCATGGGGTTTATTCCCCCCTTTTCATGGTCCTCTAAAAGAATGGCTCCTGGAGGCCAGTCATCGACTTGACACACCTGAACTCCTTCATCAAGAAGGAAAAATTTAAGATGGAAACTCTAACAATACGTCAGACAATACAACCAGGCGATTGGCTTGTCTCCATAGACCTGAAAGACGCCTACTTTCATGTGCCGATTTGCAAAGGAATTCCAGAAGTATCTCCAATTTGCAGTAGACCAGAGGCATCTCCAATTTACATGTCTCCCATTCGGGCTTACAACATTGCCTCGAGTTTTCGAAGCTCTTATTGGCTGTGGTGGTATAAATCGGGGTCAGAGGTATCCGGTTACACCATTATCTGGGCGACCTACTCCTGCTTTCACGAGACAGGGAACAGCTGTTACATCGAGATCAGGTCATCTCTACCCTGACAGTTCGGTTGGCTGTTGAACAGGGAGAAAAGTCATCTAGACCCGAAAGTCTCTAATATTCTTCGGAGCCCAATTCGACACGGTTAAGAGCAACATCTCCCTGCCTCTGGAGAAAATTCTGGTGATCCGGGAAAGAATTCATCTCGCAATGTCATCAGCTCTTCTCAGAGCCTCACAATGTCTCCAAGATAATCGGCACCATGGGAGCCACAGCTCCCATGGTGAAATGGGCGCAATGGAAGATGCGACCCTTTCAGAAGGGTTTTCTCCAACAGTGGGATCAAGGGTCTCGAGACCATCATTTCCGGATAACCCCCTCCATGCGGGAGAGGTTCCCCTGGTGGCTGCAACGGAAAAATCTCCTCAATTGCCATTCCATAGCACCTGTCTCCTGGATCACGGTGACAACGGATGCCAGCAACAGAGGTTAGGGCGCTCTCTGTCTGACGGAGGTAGCCCAAGGCAAATGGGATTTCCCATCCCAAGGGGTAGTCTCAAATGTTCTGGAGCATCGAGCTGCCTTCCATGCTCTTCAAGCTTTTCTCCACTTGACATCAGGGGCCTCAGTCCTCATGAGGCTAGACAATACGACCGCAGTGTCATATATTAAGAGACAGGGGGGCACCCGCAGTCTCTCCTTACTGAAGGAAGTGAGTCCGATCATGTCCTGGGCCCAGGCGAACTTGACAAATCTGACGGCTGTTTATCTTCCCGGAGTTCAGAATGTCCAGGCAGACTTCCTTTCAAGGGTCACTCTGGACAACAACGAATGGTCTTTCCACACCGAAGTTTTCAACTGGGTCCTGTCTCTGGGAATGATGCCGGAGGTAGATCTGTTTGCATCCCCTTGCAACTTCAAACTGAAGAAATATTACACGAGATGTCATTGTCCCCAGGCCTTCGGAGTGGATGTCCTGATGAACCAGTGGAGATTCCACAGGGCTTATGCCTTTCCCCCGGTTCCAGTCATTCTCTGATTTCTCTCGAGGCTCAGGTGGGCAGAAGCCGAAGTAGTGGCAATTGTTCCGTATTGGCCCAACTGGCCATGGTTTCCTCTCCTAATTCAGCTCAGTTACCGGGATCCGGTTCCTCTCCCTTCCAGACCAGATCTCCTGTTGCTGGGAACATCTCTTCACCCATGCCCATCTCATCTCCACCTGATGGCTTGGTGGTTGAGAGGGGAAGGCTGGAAGCGCTAGAATGTCCAAGTACAGCTATTGCTACATTGCTAAATGCCAGAAGAGCGGGCACGAACAGAGTTTACCAAAGAATTTGGTTGAAGTTTGCGGACTACGTTGTCTCCACTAATGGTTGCTGTAATGACCCAAAGATGCAGGATATTCTGGGTTTTTTACAAACAGACCTGGATCTGTCCTTATCGGTTAGTTCTTTAAGAGTTCAGGTTTCTGCAATCTCTGCCTTCACAGGCGTATCATGGGCCAGACACCCTCTTACTAGGCAGTTCTTCAGAGGAGCAATAAGGCTCAGACCTCAAAGAAAACCTAGATTCTCCAAGTGGGATCTTCCTCTTGTCTTGGATTTTTTTCTCAGGAAGAGAAATACAACATATGGATCAGTCATCTATTAAAGAACTTTCTCTCAAAGTGGTCTTTCTGGTAGCCATAACATCGGCTAAGAGGGTCTCCGAAATTGGTTCCTTAAGATTCAAGGAACCATTCCTTACTTTCTTCCCAAATCGAGTAGTCTTGATTCCTATGTTAGGTTCAAATCCCAAAGTAACAACGGTCTTCCATGAGAATCAGGAGATTGTTCTTCCTACGTTCAGGTCTACTGAGGACTCTAATATTCATCCTCCTAGATGTTGGAGAAGTTCTAAAACAATATTTAGAAGCCATAGCTTCTTTTTGCCAGTCTGATCACCTGTTTGTTCTTTTCCATGGTAAAAACAAAGGATTGCGTGCTTCCTCTAGAACCATTGCAGCATGGATTGTTCAGGCCATTCAGTGGGCTTATAAGTCTAAGGGTTTGGCTCCTCCGGAGGCAGTGACTGCTCATTCCACCAGGAGCATTTCTACATCGTGGGCAGCGTCCCGTCATGTATCTCCGGAAGTAATCTGCAAAGCGGCCTCATGGTCATCGATTAACACATTTATGAAGCACTATTGCGTAGAACCGGCTTCTTTGTCTTCGGTTAATTTTGGTTTGCACGTATTATCTGTTGATGGTGCCAATTAAACCTTTTTTTTTCTTTAACCAGCAATTGCCCACCCGGGTGTGTATGGCTAGTTATTTTCCATACGTAGGCTGCCATGGAGTCTGCCAGGAAAACTGAAAATTTATATCAAATACTTACCGTAATTTTCCTTTCCTGATGGACTCCATGGCAGCAGGAGTTCCCTCCCTTTTGCTGGAATAGGCTAAGTTAAGGAACACTGTCTCTGTCTAGATGCAAAGATTTATGGGAGTGGGGTCCTATGACGTATGAGAGGCGGGATTAACCCATACGTAGGCTGCCATGGAGTCCATCAGGAAAGGAAAATTACGGTAAGTATTTGATATAAATTTTCCATTATAAATGAAATACTTGTTGTCATGCAGGTGCACAGGGAAAGAAATATAAAAAATATTGAAGTAAACATCAAAATATAAAAAAATCTTAATTTCAGCAAGTCCACAGTGAAATATAAATATATATATATATATATATATATATATATATATATATATATATATATATATTACATGTCCCATAACATGACTCTGTGATGATGATCCAAATAATAACCGTGACTTCACACACATGCTCCCCCATGTGACTGCACTCACCTCCAATTGTGTGACCGCACAATTGAGTTTGATCCACAACAGCAGCTGAACCACCTCTGGGCTCTAAGTAGCATGATTTAGAGGCTCCCCCAGGTGTAATCCAAAGATGGTAGCCTCAATTTAAAATACAAAAGAGGCCAGATAGTACATTATAGTTTAAATATAGCAATTTATTGTAGGTGAACATTAGGGTGCTCACACTTTATGGAGCTTGCAGCTCACCAGGATATAGCAAACATACAATGTTAAAATCCTCTCCACATGGTTTGCTGGTTTGTATGAATCAACAGCTAGCTCAAAGAGCAAGTGACTGTCTCCTCCATCGTCCTGGCCCCTCCCCTACGCGTGACGACACAGCGCGATCACGTGTCTTCCCCCTGAGGGGGACAGCAAGTTAATGCCAAGTAACCTTTCACTTGTGTTAAGAAGTACGATTGCTCAGTGATGGCAATTAGATAAGGGGAGAATATTGATAGTGGAGATCGGGAGGTGCAGAAAAGGTATGGGCTGGAAGCATTGAGAACTTTAAACAGAACAGGCAGAGGGGATGGAAGATGGGCATGGGCACCATTCTCACTCGCGTGACTTGTCAAGTCATACAACTTTGTTTACATGGGGAGATTTACTAAAACTGGCGCACACAGAATCTGGTGCAGCTGTACATTGTAACCAATCAACTTCTGTGGGGTTTATTTACTAAAGCTGGAGAGTGCAAAATCAGGCTCACTTCTGCATAGAAATCAATCAACTTCCAGGTTTTATTGCCAAAGCTTAAAGCGGACCTTCAGTCATTTTTTCATCTATTAAATCTTCTGCCCTTGTTGTTTTAACTTTGGATAGTAATTTTTTTTTTTTCTGCCAGTAATTACCTTATACAGCCCACTTCCTATTTTATTACAAATTATGTGAGGAGACTGCAGTTCCTCTTTAATTGAACAAGCTGAGGTCAGAAGCGGATTGGTTTCTATGCAGAAGTGAACTTGATTTTGCTTTCTACTTTTAGTAAATAAACCCCTATGTTTTATTGTCAAAGCTTCATTGAACAAGCTGAAGTTAGAAGCTGATTTGCACTAGACTCTGTTTGCACCAGCATTAATAAAGTCTCATGACAAGTCACAGCCCATGTATTTCAATGGAACCTCTTCAGAATGTGACCTAAAGTCGCTGCGACTTTAAAAAGGTCCCTGTGCTACTTTAACCACTTCAGCTCCGGACGAATTTACCCCCTTCCTGCCTAGAGCACTTTTTGTGATACGGCACTGCGTCACTTTAACTGACAATTGCACGGTCGTGCGACGTTGCCACCCAAACAAAATTGACATCCTTTTTTTCCCCACAAATAGAGATTTCTTTTGGTGGTATTTGATCACCTCTGCAGTTTTTATTTTTTGCACTATGAAAAAAAAGCGACAATTTTGAAAAAAAAACAATATTTTTTACTTTTTGCTATAAAAAATATCCCTAAAAAATGTCCCCAAAAATATATAAAATATTTTCCTCAGTTTAGGCTGATATGTATTCTTCTACATATTGTTGGTAAAAAAAAATTGCAAAAAGCGTATATAGATTGGTTTGCACAAAAGTTATAGCGTCTACAAAATAGGGGATAGAGTTATGGCATTTTTATTATTAATTTTTTTTTTATTGGTAATGGCGCTGATCTGCGATTTTTATGGCGGACACGTTTGACACTATTTTGGGACCATTGTCATTTTTTATACAGCGATCAGTGCTATAAAAATGCACCGATTACTGTATAAATGACACTGTCAGGGGAGGGGTTAAACACTAGGGGGCGATCAAGGGCTTAAGTGTGTCCTGGAGAGTGATTCTAACCGGGGGGGGGGGCTACTACTGACATGACAGTGATCACCGCTCCGGGAGCAGTAGATCCTGTCTTGTCACTAGGCAGAACAGGGAGATGACTTGTTTACATAGGCATCTCCCCGTTCTGCCGCTCAACAATATGCTGAACAATATCGGGGGGAACAGTGACTGTAAAGCAGGGGAGCAGAAACACTTAAAAGGAGAGCACACAAGCTGAAAGAGGGTCACAGGTTAGGGAAGTTCAATAAAGAAGGTAACAATAGAGGGTGAAGGAAGGTGCCATGCAGGAGAAGCCACACTGAGGGATGGGAAGGAGAGGTAAAGAAGAAAAACGGGTAACAAGAAGTGGTCTTCCCTTTATATTGTATAGTCACTCAGTTTGCTAAGCCCCCAACTCTTCCATTGCAATAATGGCCATTGAATTTGCATGCTCAGTGTAGGCCAGTCATGATATGCAAAATGTAGCAAACCACAGCAAGATTTTGTAAAATAATTTAGGTTTCCACTGAATTCAAGCTGTTACAGGTTACTGATAATCTAATGGGAATGCCTGAATTATGCCACACATTTTTAGTTGATTCCCTGCTAAAAATAACAGTTTAATGAAAATAGCAGCTTGTACTCGGTAAGAAGGAATATCTGCATGTAGATGTAGCACATTTTCTGCGTTTGAGCAACAGCAGCTAGAGCGTCTCTGGTTTTGCATCTCTTGTGTATTTGCATTCAGTCATTTGGCAAAATTAAATCATCCATATTCCTCAGTGCTGACGTCTCTTATGAATGACAATACAAGCTCTGCTTTCTCTTCACTATTTACAAATTAAAGCTTTTCACAATGTAATTTGAACATCTGCTGTACAGTGATATGATTGTGCATATTTGACCATGAGCTGAGAAGCATTTGACTGCAAGACTACTTGCTGAAGACTATTCCCCATCTCATAGCTAACACTGAATTATAAAAACCATGAAAAATTCTTTTATGTATGGTGTATGTTTTCAGTTCTATGTTTTTGTTAAGCGATTGTAGTAATGATTTTGGGGCTTCATTTTACATACATTAATCTTGCCCTTGTCAATCAGGAAGGCTCATTGAGCAGAAGAAAAGTAGACGAGATTGAAATATAACTTTATCCTGGCTAAAATCCCCTGGGACTATTTTTGTAATATTCTTTGAACTACCACTCCTACTGAAGATAGTAGCTAACTAGGTTTTAGGCCGGGTTCACACTGGTATTACACGACAGTCGTACCACTTTGGATCCGACCTTGCCCTGCGACTTGAAGTCCGACATGGGTCTGACTTCAATGAACAGGGATCCGACCTTGATCCCCCACAATACCAGGCACGGTGTCTGGTATGAATCTCTAGGGGGAATTCCACGCACAATGAAAAAAAAGACATGGGTTCCCCCTCCAAGAGTATACCAGGCCCTTCGGTCTGGTATGGATTTTAAGGGGAACCCCCATGCCGGAAAATATGCCCCCCTCCCCAAAATCCATACCAGACCCTTATCTGAGCACACAGCCTGGCAGGTCAGGAAAGGGGGTGGGGACGAGCGATCGCCCCTCCCCCCAAACTGTACCAGGCTGCATGCCCTCAACATGTTGAGGACAAGGGCCTCTTCCCAACAACCCTGGCCATTGGTTGTCGGGGACTGCAGGTGCGGGGCTTATTGGAATGTGGAAGCCCCAGATCCTGGCCCCCCACCCTATGTGAATGAGTAGGGGGTACCCCTACCCATTCACCCAAAAAAAAAAAAAAAAGTCAAAAACAAAACACATTAGGTTTTTAAAGTAATAAGGCAGCTCCGTTGTCTCTTCCGATTTCTTCTCCCCTCTCCGACTCTTCTGCCTCCTCTGCTGACGTCTTCTGCCAGTTCTTCTCCCCTCTCCGGGCCTTCTCCGCTGATGTCTTCTAGCCCTCTCCGGTTCCAGGGTTGTCGGGAAGAGGCCCTTGTCCTCATCAACATGGGGACAAGGTGCTTTGGGGTGGGGGGCGCAGGGCCCTCTTATGCTTCCAAGCACCCACCCCCCAATGTTGAGGGCATGCGGCCTGGTACGGTTCTGGAGGGAGGGGGGGGGCGCTCGCTCGTCCCCACTCCCTTTCTTGACCTGCCAGGCTGTGTGCTCAGATAAGGGTTTTTGGGGGGGACCCCCACGCCGAAAAAAGGCGTGGGGGTTCCCCTTAAAATCCATACCAGACCAACGGGCCTCGTATGCTCTTGGAGGGAGAACCCATGCCATTTTTTTTTTTTTATTTTTTTTTTAGATTTGGCGTGGAGTTCCCCTTCAAGATCAAGATAATCAGAGCACAAGTCTCATGCCAAAGTTGGATCAGTCAAGACGGTGATTCGAGTTTGATCCGACTTCAGTGATATTCAATGGACTGAAGTAGGATCAAAGTCGGACCAAGTAGTGCAGGGAGCATTTTCAAAGTCAGACCGACTTGTGTCTGACCAGTTAGGATGGCACCCATAGGGAAACATTGATTTATACATGTAATGCGACATGAGCTCCCAATGTCGGAGCATTTGTCGTACCAGTGTGAACGTGGCCTTACTGGGTCTAAGAAGAGAATTATTGCCAAAATGCCAGCAAAGCCTTACACCAATAACATTGGCCGAATAATAAAAAAACAAAAACACAATGTTTGTTTCTATTCTTTAAGTTTGTAGAGTAGTAAAGAAAAATTCTTACAAATCATTTATATTGCAAAACAGAATATGTTCTGAGTGTGCTTCCATTAGGTACTGTGAAAGATCTGGGGCACACTTGGTGATTTCAAGAAGTATAAGGGTGCATTCACACCTGCAAATTAACCTGTCTCCAATTAGATGCCAGAACCCCAGTGTGGTTTCCAATAATTAGCTGCTGGAGGCAGCCCTATTGAAAGCAATGGTAGGCTGTCAGCTGCCTTAGCTAATCGTGGCCACTCGCATGCAATCTCTCATGCAGCAATCGCATGCAAATGATCGGCCCTGGATGCAGACTGCCTGCCTCCCGGAGCTAATCATTGGAACCCCTGCAGGAGTCTCACTTCTAAATGGCGTGTGGGTGCATTCACAGGTATGAATGCACCCTATTGATGAGGGGCACATAGTGTGCTGAGGCAAATGTTGGGTATGACACTTTACTGGCAGTGGGAGGGGCTTAAAGGGGCATGGTTAACTGGAACCCGAGCCTACTTGGTGTATAGCTCATGTGTGCTACAGTGCTTTGTAACCATTATTATTATTATTATTATTATTATTATTATTATTATTCACGATTTATATAGCCCCAACTGTTTACGCAGAGCTTTACAATGTAGATGGGAGACAGCCATAAAATATTCTTTATTTCTGTGCCACTACAAAAGTCTTGCAAACACATTTAAACCTTAGTACAATAATTTTTAATAATTGAAACTCTTAAATTGTATGCTTTTCTGCACACAGCCTCTAGAGACTGCAAATACTGTTCTACCTTAAAATTATATTAAAGTCTAATTTTGCATACTAGCACATTATGGCATAGCGCTGCCATACTACTCGATTAAAGCGCTTCATTAGAACAGTCAGGGATAACTTGGTAACCATTAAGACAATACATACGATAGTCAGGTATATGCTTTTAAAAATGTAAGAGTGTGTGTGTGTGTATTCAGTGTACAATGTGTGTGATATGTATGTATGTGTGTATTTGAACCTTCCACACCACCCCCTCACCTCCTTCCATAAGCCTCTTGCATACCTCCTGCTGCTTACTTCTACACTCACCACCATTAACCTCCGCACCCTTTGTACAATACTTACCTATGCACATCTTGTCTATCTTGCACCTCTGTACCACCTGCACATCTTGCCTATTGTCTACCCCTCACCTCTGCACCGCCTGCACATCTCTACATCCTCTCACTCCTGCATCTCTTGCACATTTCGTCCACTTTTTTCCTCTGCACCCCTTGCACATCTTGCCTACCCCTTACCTGTGTACCCGTTGCACACCTTGTCCACTCCTCCCCTATGCACCTCTTGCAAACCTAAAAATGAAACCATTTGAAACAATATGCAAGCCCATTTTTTTTCATACATTGTGTATAGCTTTGTTTTAATTTAACACTTTTTTGTTTTTCAGCTACTAATTGGTTATGAATCAGGCACAGTCGTGTTATGGGACCTCAAGTCAAAAAAGGCGGACTATAGATATACATATGATGAGGTATGTAAAAGCAATATTTTACTGGTCAAAAGAAAAATAATGCTATCAACAAAAAGCAGAGGTGTTGGTGTGGTTAGTATTTTAGAAGGCAAGCAGTGTTTGCTAACTTTTCTGTCCAGCTACAGGTTTTATTACCTTTCAATCAAGCCATCTTTTGACTGCACTTTGTTCATAATTGCAGACCCAACTACCTATATTCAGTGGTAGATAATCGCTAAAGGGTAGAGACATTTGGAAAACTGCAATTTAGGTCTAGCGAAGGGACTGTTTTAAGAGACCACCTATGAAATCCGTAACTATATAGAAAAGCTATATTTAGCACAACCAATACATAATGACTTGATTATATTCTCCCTTAAATGGCCATTAGTTGTGAGCTTTGTGTGAACATGCTAGTTACCTTGCTTCCAAAAGATCTTATAAATTTAAAGTAGAATTGTAGGCAAAACTTTTTGGCCAGAACCAAGGAGGGTTATAACCTCTCGGTTTTTTTTTCCAGCAACTATGTCCCATTGCAGAGATTTCTCTTAATTTCCTGTCCCATGGCCAAACAGGAAGTGAGAGGAAATCTCTCCAAATTAAGTGAATTTCTTGGGCACCCCCAGGTCACCAGAACTACTATCCCCATTGAAAGATTTTCCCCTCTATTTCTTTTCTGGGAGCGACCCCAAATTTGTAATTTTTATTTTACTTTTACTTTCAATGGTGATGTTAACCAGGACGAATGGAGAGGGTGAATTTTAATGGGAGGCACAGACAGCAGTAAAAACTAACAAGCATTCTAATCCCTCTACGCTTTGAACAAAACAAACAAAATGTTTTGCCTTTAATGCTCGTGCTTAGAAAAAAAAAAGGGGGGGGGACTCTTCCTCTGCTAGTGCCTGCAGTAAAAAGTGGGGGCAAATCTTTTGTAAAGCCAAAAATAGCATTTTGGAAGAATGGGCTAGGAATATAGAGAATGGGGGGTATAGGAGGGGAATGTGTCCAGCACTGAGCAGTTTTAGTCTACATGATTTTCAAACCTTGAACAGGACTATTTCAGGGACTGCAGTGGCATATTGGGATGGCAGAGGTTATTGTAAATGTGAATATTGACGGCTTATGGAATCTTCTAGCTAAGAAACCTGTTACTGTAATGCCCCGTACACACGGTCGGATTTTCCGATGGAAAATGTCCGATCGGAGCGTGTTATCGGTAATTCCGACCGTGTGTGGGCTCCATCGGACATTTTCCATTGGATTTTCCGACACACAAAGTTTGAGAGCAGGATATAAAATTTTCCGACAACAAAATCCGTTGTCAGAAATTCCGATCGTGTGTGCACAAATCCGACGGACAAAGTGCCACGCATGCTCAAAATAAATAGAGATGAAAGCTATTGGCCACTGCCCCATTTATAGTCCCGACGTACGTGTTTTACGTCACCGCGTTCAGAATGATCGGATTTTCTGACAACTTTGTGTGACCATGTGTATGCAAGACAAGTTTGAGCCAATCTCCGTCTGAAAAAATCCTAGGATTTTGTTGTCGGAATGTCCGAACAAAGTCCGACCGTGTGTACGGGGCATAAAGGTAATTACAGGTAGCTGCTGTAATGTGTCAAAAAACCTCAAAATATAAACTCCCACAGAAAATGGGTAACAGCACTGCCTTATGAATACCCATATGTGAAATAATTTAAGTGATCCCATAATTCACAAAATTAAAGTCCCATAGGTTTAACAATAAAAAGTGAATGTCCACAAAGTGTCAGTGCTCAGTGCCACTTCTAGTAACATAAACAATAGTGACAATGGTGTGCTCCACAAATTCCGCTCCTGAATGGGATGACTCCAGAGAAGACCTTGGTACCCAAAGAATTCCACACCACACTCACCGGATGATATTGACTCCTTTAACCACTTCCATACCGGGCCTATTCTGGTACTCCTCTCCTACATGTAAAAATCATAATTTTTTTGCTGGAAAATGACTCAGAACCCCATAACATTATATGTTTTTTTTAGCACCCTAGGGAATAAAATGACGGTCATTGCAACTTTTTATCTCGCACAGTATTTGCGCAACAATTATTCAAACACTTTTTTTTGGAAAAAAAACTGTTTCATGAATTAAATAACAAAACGGTAAAGTTAGCCCAATTTTTTGTATACTATGAAAGATAATGCTACGCTGAGTAAATAGATGCTGAACATGTCACACTCAGGGAATGGCACCAAACCTCAGTACTTGAAAATCTCCATAGGCGACACTCCAATTTTTTTATAGGTTACCAGTTTAGCGTTAGAGGATGTTAAGTGCTAGAATTTTTGCTCATGCGCTAACGCACGTAGCGGTACCTCACATGTGTGGTTTGAATGGCGTTTACATATGTGGGCGGGACTTACATGTGTGTTCGCTTCCGAGCGCAAGCTACCGGGGACAGGCGTTTTAAAAAAATAATTATTTTTGTTTATTTTAGTTTGTTTTTTTTTTTTCTTACTTTCTCTCTTACGTTTTTACTTATTTTTTATCACTTTTATTCCTATTTCAAGGAATGTAAACATCCCTTGTAATGGGAATGGTGTGTGACAGGTCCTCTTTATGGAGAGATGTGGGGTCAACAAGACCTAACATCTCTCCTCCAGGCTGGAAAGCATGGGATCATGCTTACCAGCCGCCTTTGTTTACAATCGCGACCCGGACATGACGTCATAACGCTGCACCCGGGCCTCCGACAGTCATAGAGGTGACTGGTGACCATCTGGTCACCGGAAATCTCTATGGTCTTTAAACGGCGGCGGCCGATTTTTTTTTTTTTTTCTCCGGGTCCCCGATGGCACGGAAGAGCCCAGAGAAGCAACAGAGGGCGGGGATGTCCCACCCTGTCGCCTGTAAGAACGATCAAGCGGCGGAACTGCCACTATGATTATTCTTATGGTGAACAGAATCTCTGGCTGAAAACGAGGATATCTGAATGATGCCTGTAGCTGCAGGCATCATTCAGATATTCAGACTGAAAGTCGAGGACGTCATATGACGACCTTGGGCTGGAAGTGGTTAAGTGAGTCAGTAGAGCGTTCCAAACAGATCCCAGCTCATAAAGTGAGAATCTGTTACTGTCTAGTCCAGTGAAAATACAGATTTACTTTTATACTGTGCTTTCCAAATTTTACAGATAGTCACGATTGGGAAAACGAGCATTGGCTATACCCTCTATCCTCCCTTTTTCAGTGAAAGTGTCTGTTGCAAAAAGCTTGGGATTATAACAAAAAAACTTGTGTAGTTGATGTGGCACAGCATTGCTGCACTTTGAATTAAAATGTTTATACAATTTATCACACAAGTGAATAACTTAAAAATAGGCAAAAAAAAAAACAACTTAAATCCCCATTTGTAAAGTGTCCATGCAGTTCCAATAGCTGGCGAAAGTTTAGTGTGATGCTTTAAAAATCTCTATTGTGGAGCAGCATGCTCTAGAAATCTTAGCTATCATGCAGAGTATTCGGTCTTAACACAGAATATTTAATGCTTAGAAGATAACTCCTTTAAGCAGAAAATGCCAATTGGGGGATTAACATCTGGCAGCTGATACTCCTTCTGTTAACTAACAGCAATGAAAGGTCATGTGAGGAGACTGAATGTACATCTGTCATTAGCCCACTCCCCACTGACTAACTTTTCCTAATTTTTTTTTTTTTTTTAATATATTTTTTTTTTTGCCTCCATCTGAAATCATTACTACAAATTCCACAGATGGTTTAATCCCAATTGGTTTACTAGCTGCTACTAGTAATATGAAAAATGTCTGGATTACAGAACATTTAAACTTTGCAGTTTTATGTTATGAATTTAATATGGAAGAAGAAAATGCTTCCTTGGCAGTGGAAAAGGTGGCTGTTCATGTACTTTAACTGTAAATGCGGCTCTATCTATTTTTGCCATCCTCCGTACGCATTAACATTACATTGGTCTTCAACATCCAATAATAATGTTTGCTGTTCATTCTCTGTACAAAAAGGTGTTCTATAATATGATAATCATATCATAGGCCATCATCAGAAATGAGGGGTGTTAACAGATTAAAAACAGCTGATTTGTGTACTTTGATGTAATGCAATATTTGAATACATTTTTTATTTTTTATTTTTTGCACACATTTGTTTTGCCTGCACTCGGAGAAGTTGGATACATTTTGGTATATTTCACAACTTTTTATATGACCTTTGTTTACCAGTGAAGCACAGCAACTTCTAATTGGGTTTTGTTGTAAGTTGATAGTCTTTATTTATTTTTTTATTTTTTTTAATCATTCCACAATCCTGTTAAATATAGACTATAAACTATCTTACTGGCGATGCCACTGCTTCATGATCTTATGTCCTGACTGCAAAATGTTTTCCAAAGGGAGTCATTGAATTCCATGTCCCTGCCACAATTTTTCAGGTGATTATGGAAATTAAATCTAGTAGTTAAAACTCAAAGAACCTTGAAGTGTTTAATTTCAATGTTCCCAAGAAAGCCATTTTAAAAGGGTAGACCTTTTTTTTTCGTGAGGAGTCATGCCTGTTCATTTTGAAAAAGGGGGTAACACAGGATTATTCTGTTAAATATATTAAATTACAGTAGGGCTGCAACTAACAATGATTTTCATAATCGATTAGTTGGCCAATTTATTATTTCGATTGATTGCCTAAAAACCTAAAAAAAAAAGTGTGGTGTATAATTTATTTATGTAAAGTTTTTTTTAAAAAGACAATTTATTCTTGACTATCTATATGTAGTGGTAAATATAAATAACCATATGGTCAGGGTACAAAATATTTAATGACTCTGAGAATAACAGAAGAGATGCAGTATATATAATTTTGAAGGTTGGATCTGCTATATATCAGTCTCAGAAAATCAAAATTTTTATTCAAAGGAAAAAAAAATCACTAAATGGGTAAACATATATATGTTAAATTTTATTTGTAATGCCTTTATAATTACCTCCAGTCTTTTAGTCTCCAGCTTCTCTTGGTTCAGGTGCTGATCTTCCCCGCACAGACCCCCTAAAGTGATTTGTAAATGTTGAATATTTTTTTTAAACAAACTTGTCATACTTGCCTGCACTTCTGGGTCCTCCTGCCTTCAGAATATAACAAGCCACAAAGTATAGTATGGAGTGCCCCCTTAGCAAGGAAAAAAACTTACTTCTGCCCAGGACTACATGTCCCATGAGGCATTGCTCCTCACACATTCACATGTTCTCAGGCATTTACGGACATGTATGGACAGTGTACTGAGCTGTATGTGTGCTGCACTGTGTGTATACTGACATGTATGAATGGTGTACTGAGCTGTATGTGTGCTGCACTGTATTTCCTGATATGTAAACAAATAATGCATTCTGTACGCAAGCCAACTATTCGGGGGACCAACTAATCGATTATGAAAATAGCTGGCAACTATTTTCATAATTATGTCTATTAGATTTAGCCCTAAATTACAGACTTCCCTAGTAACAATAACACTTATTACTGCTGGCCACCATCATCTTACCAGAGTTTAAGATAAAATCTCATAACTGTCCCTGAAAAATGAGTGCTTTTCATAGCTACCAAAATGTCCAGGGTCACTTTACTGCTGCTGCCCTGTAGCTAATACAGTATCACAATACCCTCTTGGCTGTGTGCCACAGTCAGTTCTTGAAATTCAGGGTGTGGTAATATTTTACTTAATCCTACATAGCTGGAAGAAAAAACAAATCGTACCAGGGTGTGATGAATCGTTTTCTTTAGTATTTAGTTCCTATAGATGAGCAGGTCTGAATCGGGATAAAAAAACAGGATAGTTTCTCCCCCATGCATCTTGCACTAGTAAGCTACAATGGTTGGATGGGAATAGAAAACAAATTAAACGTGCTTGTGAAAGTAAAAATTTATTTTTTTACCTTCATGCATACCCTGCAGGTAAAAATCCTTCTCTAGTAGAACCCCCCGACCCCAATTTCAAAACGCTTACCTGAGCCTGATCTCGATCCAGCATTGTACATGTCTACAGCATTGGTTGGCTGAAGAGCAGCAGGAGCCTTATTGCTGTCGGTCAAAACCTGTAAGAAGAAAGTGTGTGTGTGGGGGGGGGGTTTCAGGGCAGAGTTGCTCTGTGTCTGTCTGAATAGATGCACACAGCCAGCCTCTGGATCAAGCCCCACGAGTCCTCTCATAGCAAGCGGATTGCTTTGGGGGCACTTGGAAGGGAGAAGTCCAGAGCTCTAGCAGGGGACCCCACTGGAGAAGGCTGAAGAGCAGCGAGAGCTTTGTTGCTGCTGTCAGTCAAAACCTGTGAGAAGAAAGTGGGGGAGGGGTGGGCAGGGCAGAGTTGCGCTGTGTGTCTGTCTAAATAAATGCACACAGCCCACCTCTGGATCAAGCCCCCACGAGTCCTCTCATAGCAAGCGGATTGCTTTGGGGCACTTGGAACGGAGGAGAAGTCCAGAGCTCTGGCAGGGGACCCCAGTGGAGAAGGTTGGGGGAAATCTCTGTACAAAAACCATTGCATAGATCAGGTAAGTATAAGGCCCTTTTCACATGGGCATCATCCTTTGTCATGTTTTTTCAAAGAAAAAAAATGGATTCAGTTCATGCATCTGTGCTCTGTACCGTTTATATAATTCTACATCTATTTTTTTTTTTTTTTGCATACTTTTTTTTTTTCTTGTTGCAAAGACCAATCAGAGGTGACCAAAGTAGAAACAAAAAAGTTTCTTGCCCAAAAACGTACATAAATGTAATGGACATGAACAGATGGCATTTGTTTACATCCATTCAGATCCATATAAAAAGAAAAAAATGCAGCCTTGTTCAGTTTAAGAAAACTGACCTGAACGGACACAAATGTAGGGTGATGTTGGGCCCCTTTCACACAAAGGGTCCGACTGTCAGTTAGACCCTCCATTTAGCCCTATGGGCCAGCGGGTGTAAATGGTCCACTGAAAAAAACAGAAGTGAATCCATCCTCTTCTGTCTAGGTGGATCAGAATAGGGGGCAGTTTGGTGTAAATGGACAGAGTCCATTTACTCCCGGCTATCCTTAAAACAGAGCGGGCTCTCTGTGCCTGGTCTGTAGAAACAGGGCAGACACAAACCTGTCATCCACCCCGTGTGTTGTGATCCGCCCGATGTGTTGTGATTAGCAGGGTGATCCACCCGATGTGTTGTGATCAGCGGAGAGATCTCCTGCTTATCTAAACGGGGCCCACCCCTTGTGAAAGGGGCTTAAACGGATGATATGTTTACATCCGCCCACCAATAGACCTAAATTGTAGTTCAGTCTCGATCCGTCTTGAAAAACTGACAGATCTAGACTGAACACCCATGTGAGAGGGGCCAAACATGCTTGTTAAAACTTTTCAAATAAATATGAGTGTTAAATTGTTCTACTATTTAGAATTCTAGAAATGTTTTTGCTTAGATGTTAGAAATGTCATCTTCTCAAATGGAAGGATATTTTGCACATTTTTATAAATAACATAAAATATAAAAATGCTAAAAATGTCAGTTTTACACTGCCGAGCCGTATGAGGAATCCTATGTTCGTCTCTGTGAGATAGTACTGTGTCTTGTTTAATGCTTACATGGGGTATTGGTACACTCCTCATCATTTATTTTTAATGATCCTTGAATAGGCAATCCATTCTGTTGCTTGGCACCATGAAGGAAAGCAGTTCATCTGTAGTCATTCAGATGGCACCCTGACAATATGGAATGTACGATCTCCTGCCAAGCCTCTACAGACAATTGTACCACATGGTAAGAGGTGATTTTGTGTTGAATCTTTGGGATGTGTCTTCTGCTGTTCTGTTAAGGTGTTGCTTTTATATGCTTTTTTTTTTTTTTTTTTTTTTTGGCGGATCATTTAGTAACTTCAAGTCTGCTTGAATGAATAACTTAATGTTTTCCAATATGTCACAATATACAGCAGGAGTATAATTTTTCAAAAATCTTTATTGCTTACATTAAAAGGCAGTCCTTTAAAGTGGTTATAAACCTCAGACATGAACCTCAGACATGAAATCTGAACAAAGCCTGTCTGTCTATAGTGTGTACTTATCTTAGTCCAGAGCACAGAGTGTCATTTCTGTTTGCTGCCTCCTTTGCTCTGTTATCTGCAAGAGTCACTTTTGACAAGTTTTCCTGACACCAAGAGAAAAAAGTTGAAAATGGATAAATGTGGTTCTTTCTCAGTGAAATAATGATTGCTAATATATTAAATCAACAAGTGTAATAATAAACTAATTCATTAATGGCAAATAAAGTGCTTTGTGCAAAATAATCCTCAATCAAGAAATGGATGTAAATCCTTCACAGTGCAAATACATCAATATAATTAATACTATTGCAATAATAATATTCAATACTAAATATGTTATCACTTAAAGTGCAATAATAACTTGTGACAAAAGTCCATAAAGTGCTTGGTGCAATCAATCTAAAGTGCACAGAAACAGTTCATACAAAGTGTCAGCAATCAAAGTGTAGACCCATATATCGAATTCCTTGATAGTGCTTCACCATCCATGTGTGCAGTGTGCCCCCAGCCTCTCACCTCAAAGAAAGACCCCTACGGGTCTAGTCACACCAATGATGAATCTCTTAAATAAATCCACAGCAGTAGGATCTCTCCTTGTAGTCCTTTATTAGATAAAGCCGCGATGTTCACAGGTACAAGCAGGCATTTCCATTTAAAACATAGCTATCCCCTCCACCTCCTCCACTTTTCACCGCCAAGGCTCACATTTAATGAAAATAGGTCTCCATGTGTAGTATTCCAATAAAATTTAAAAAATTTAGCAACTCGCATGTAAAAAAGTCAACAGTTTTCTCATGTATCAGGGACTTCCGGCCTCGGCCGCAACCGGAAGTGACGTTCGCCCGTCTCCTCCCTGCGCGTTACGTCACCGCTAACGTGACTTCATCAAGGGTATAGAGTCAGATGAACAAGGCCGGCTTAAATACAATACTTTATTGCTATAATAACAATCAGTTATTTGACACTTCTAACAGTAAATTGCAAATCAATAAAACAAATATTTAATATAATAACCTAAATATCTACTGGGAACTACCTCACATAACTACTATAACATCTGCTCTCAATATCAGAGGACATCTAGTGGTAAAGATGGTTAATGACAGGGTTACAGCAACTCTCTCAAATCAGAAAACTGGTGGTGAAACTGAGCAATAGCAAGTAGGTACTCCTATAGCGACATCACATGGTGACTACCTCATATAACATCTATGAAAACTGCTCTTAATAGCGGGGGCCATCTAGTGGTAAAAATGGTCAATGACAGGGTTGTAACCAATCTCTCAAGTCAGACGTCAGTGGTGAAACAGAACAATGACAGGTATATAATCATATATTGTAAATAACAGCATCTAATGATAACATATTAAAACCAGATAAATAATCCATTAAATAAAATCAGTCATTGGATAAGAAACAGTTCAAATTAAACTCTGTTATGCCCCAAGGGGGCCAAAGACTAATTCATGTATCCATGGTGATTCAGCTTGACTCAACTTCATAATTTTGTTATCCCCTCTCCAATGTGGCTTGAATTTTTACTATGCCAACCACTATTAATGTAGACGGATCCTTATTGTGAAATTGAGCATAATGCCTAGACAGGCTATGCTTTGGTGTTAGTTATTGCATTGCAGTACAGTTTTGGGCATGAAAAAGCTGCTGCTTCTTTTTTTTTTTTCTGGGACATACTGCACTGGTGTTATCAATGCCATTGGAACCCATATAACCTACTTTATATGCATTTTTGATGCAGAAAAAAGACTGCACTGCGTGTGAACGGCCCTGAAACATTTCCCCTGTATTAGCGCTGCACGATTAATCGCTTATAAAATTGCTATCTTGATTTAACCCCACTCATGATTCTTATCCGGCATTTCCCCGGTTCTATGTATACATAACAGAGCTGTTTTCTGCTCTTAGCTGTCAAAAAAAATTAAAATAAAACGGCAAATGTTTATTAACATTCCTCAGCGCTGAGAGATGGAGAAGAGATACATTGTATCATTTGATTCTTTTAGATCAAAGGGATAAACTTTGGCCTGTAAATGAGGTCAGTTTAACCACTTCAAGACTGGGCCTTTTTCTGACACTTTAGCTTACAAGTTAAAATCTCTATTTTTTGCTAGAAAATTACCGCCAAACATATATATTTTTTTAGCAGAGATCCTAGAGAATAAAATGGCGATCGTTGCAATAGTTTGTCACACTGTATTTATGCAGAAGTCTTTCAAATGCAATTTTTTGGGAAAAAATTCAATGAATTAAAAAAAAAATTAAACAGAAAAGTTAGCCCAATTTTTTTGTATAATGTGAAAGGGGTTACATCACAAGAATCGTGATCTTTAGTCTAAGCCAAAAAAAAAAAATCAAGATTCTCATTTTATCCAAAATCGTGCAGCTCACCCTATATTATTTTTTGGGGACAACTCAAAATTTGTGATTTTTCTTTTACTTTCACTTTGGGGATGATGGTAAACAGGACAAAAAGAGGATGAATCTCCCACGTGGGACACTGATGGATGTTCTAATCCATCTCCACTTTATATCCAAAACTAAAAAAAAAGTTTTTTCCTTTATGCTTTAAAAGGGGATTGTAAAACCATGGCCCAACATCTTATTTTTACTAGCTACCATCTGCAAGTGTAATGAAGCCCCAAGTCTGTCTGGATTGTTTAACCTAACACTGCCTTAGGACTTTCAGAGAGTGGCTTGTTTTTCTGTCAATATTTGTTCTTTTAAAGTTTTGTTTTCTCTGCTCCTAAAGTACACATTGTTTTGTTTATTTGAAAGTGGATGGTGTACCTAGCTGAAAACAAACACAACAGCGGAGTATTTTCCTAATGCATGTGCAAGGTCAAACTGAAAAGCCTGCTGCAGTGCTCAGCTGTGTAAGTTATAATTTATTGAAGGGCTAGCTGTCTTCCTTTCCAATCATACTGCAGGAAGAGGCAAGCTGCACAGAGCATGTTGTCTAGGAGTTGAAAAGAAACTGGTGTGATCAAGAAGATGATGAAAAGATAAGGATGTTATTGACAAGTACAGCAGGCGCACATAAAAGTTTAATCAAATACATTGCATAAAAGCAGCAGGATGGTGTCTCTTGCTCCAATAGAAGTTGTGTTCGAGGAATAGAAACTGTAGATTTAAATACAAAAGAACAAATTGTGTTGCAAGTTTGTTCAAATGGAGAGCATAATCTTAGTAGAAATCTTGTCAGTATACAACGTTCTGTGCATAAAGATAAACCTTGCTACTTATGAAAGAATGTATTCTTATACACAAGGTGATTAAATAGGGATGATAGGATTCTCTTTACTGTTCACCAGTTTTTGTTCTTTTAGTGTCGAATACAAAAGTTCAGAATTTCAGACAAGACGACATTGTGTATTACAAAAACAAAGTCCTAAATATATGTAATGTCTCTCTCTGTATGCATTATCCAAGCAGTGGTGTATGGGCTGTGTAAGTAAGATATTTCTTAGAGAGTTGGGTTGTCATAGCAGGAATAAAATTGGGAACAATTTAGGAATAAATTAAGGAATACTGTTTTTAGTATGCTTATGAAAAGGTGTTGAGTGGATACTACTAAACAGTGTATTTGTCAAGTTTGCAAAACTGTTTAAAAAAAAAAAAAAATAAAAAAAAAAAAAATATATATATATATATATATATATATATATATATATATATATATATATATATATATATATATATATATATAAATTTCAGCCTCTTTCCGTCCAGTCTCTGTGCTTTGCAATGGACATTAAATTTGACAAGCATTATAACCCTATAATGCCGCCTTACTGCACGAATTGCGTGCATTGCATACACTTGCGTCACAGCCCCATTGAACTCAATGGGCGAGTTTAACTACTCTGCACCCCAAGTTAAAAATACCACTGCTGCATGTGAACAGCCGCATCCAACTATTTTACAGTACAGGTGGGTGGCCAGGGGCCTGTTTTTACCACCCATCTGAAAGACCGATTTTTCATGACCAATTTGGTACCTTTTTATAACCACTTAATGACCTGCGACGTACCAGTACATCCAAGGACTTTCGGTGGTTATACCGAAATGATTATAGTTTTTAGAGCCGGCAGTCAGCTCTCTTGTAATGGCAATCGGAGCGCTCGATTGCTATTACAAGGGGGGGGGTCTCCCCACTTCCCACTGCTTTCTGCGGCTTGCTCGGGCTTTCCCGTCCAACCGGCAGACCCGAGCTAACAACCAACACGTTCGCCGGCTGGCCGGACAGCCAAGCACAGCTGGGATTCATCTTTGATCAGCTGTTCGTGATAGTAACCTGGAAGCGATGACATAACCTCATGTCCGGTTTACCCGGATGTCAACGGCAAAAAAAAAAGTATTCAAAAACACTGATCTTGATGTGTTTAATGATTTTAAGGGCAGAAGAGGGATTTGGGGTCTTATAGATGCCAGATCCCGCCATAAAGGATGTTTACATTCCTTGTGACAGCAATAAAAAAAAATGAAAGCAACAGTGTAAAAATAAATTAATAGAAGAAAAAGAAAGTGCCCCCCGTGCTAGCGCGCAAAAGCAAGCACATCGTCGGTTTCGCACGCAAGCAGCAATCATCCTGCACATGAGCTATCAACGTGAGCGTCAGATCATGGGCAGTAATTCTAGCACTAGACCTCCTCTGTAAATCTAAAGTGGTAACAAGCGTCGACTATGGATAGAAAAATTTACGTTGTTTGTCACCATTGCACAGGCGTACGCAATTTTAAAGCATGAAACGTTTGGTATATATTTACTCGTGTAATATCTTTTTATGTTACCGCTGCACAAATACCGTGTGACATAAAAAAATGCAACTCTCACCAATTTATTCTCTAGCGCCTCTGCTTTAAAATATATATATATAATGTTTGGGGGTTCTTACTAATTTTCTAGCAAAAAATACAGATTTTTACATATGAACAAAAGTGTCAAAGGCCTGGAGCTGAAGTGTATAACTAGTGCCAGTTTGTTTTCTATATGTTTATGTACTTACGGACCTTCCCAGGTACAAAATAAATATTGAGCATAATTAAACTTGGCTGTTCCAGTGTTTCATGTTGCTTCTTGGAAAAATTAATTGCCCACCCCTGCGTCATATGATAGTCCTTTTTTTTCTTTTTTTGTGGGGATAGTAGATGTATATTTTGAGCAAGTAGTACAAGCACTTTAAAACAAACCCTCATTTTATCTCTGTAGCTAAAGCATTATAGATTTCTTTTCATATTCATAATAGGAATATTGAATTCACATCTCCTTTCTTTTATCTGGCAGGATCGTGGCAGCCTTCCAGCCTCTAATATAAAACAGATGCTGCGTGAAGCCTACTTCTGGGCCTTTGTTGGTATCTTTGAGAAGGAAATACTTTATGGTGCATACTTCTAGAATGAATAGTGAGGGTTTGTTTTAAAGTGGTTCTAAAGCCTTAGGTTTTTTTTTCCTTAATGCATTCTATGCATTAAGGTAAAAAAAAAAACAAAAAAAAACCTGTGCTGCAGGACACCCCCAAGCCTCCCCCCCCATGCCTAAGCGTTGTCAATAGACGCAGACAGGGTGGCTCGCAAGCAAGCCCGCACGAGTGCCCCCATAGAAAGCAGCTTTCTGGGGGGCACTCACTGAAGAGGAGGAGCCTTGAGCATCGGCAATGTTAAAGCGGAGTTCCACCCAAAAGTGATACTCCCGCTCGTTGTAGCCCTTCCCCTCTCAGGTGCCACATTTGTCACCTTTCGGGGGGAGAGGGGGCAGGATACCTGTCTTTCACAGGTATCCTGTTTCCACTTCCGGGACCCTCAGCTGGGGTTATTGACGTCACCGCCCAGGGCTCCCTCCTCCTCCTCCGTCCTCCTTTCCCGGCCGTCGGCCAGTAGGAGAGGGGAGCGGAGCCTCGCACATGCGCAGTAGAATTCCCCGCGTGAAGCCATAGGGCTTCACTGCCGGGTTCCCTTACTCGCAATGAAGGAGGCATACACCTGACAGCTGATGGCAACATCAGCTGCGGTGCCGACATCGCTGGACTCCAGGACAGGTAAGTGTTCGATTATTAAAAGTCAGCAGCTGCAGCATGTGCACTCTGCTGGCTTTTAATTTTTGTAAGCAGTGGGCGGACCTCCGCTTTAAAGCTTTTACTGCCTGGTAAAGCTGAGCTGCGGCCTTGGTTTTTTATTTTTTTATTTTTGGTGCTTACATTTGTAGCGCACAAGTCTTCTCCTGTGGTAAAACAGATTGCTCTTATCTGCAAATTTGCATCTTCATAATATAACCCTTTTAAAGCTATAGCAGCTATCTGGAGCCTATCCTTTAACAGATATGGACTTTCTCTACCATATTATCTATTCTTTATGTGAAAACCTATTCCTGGCATCCAGTGGCCAGCAGACAGAAGCAGGCATGTCTAAAGGAATCCCAGGGGTGTGTTCTTTCATATAACTCTTTTGAGAAATATCTGATGAGGAATGCTGTGACGTTTACTGGAGCTTGCAGGCCCTTTCTACCTTACTTGGAGCAAAGAGCAGCAGAGACACCCGATGATGTCACGGGGTCTCAAAAGAGACATTTTTGTGAAAATTTTGAATTGCATGTTGACTGGAGGGAGGGGGAGCAAGGAAGGGGTTATATGCATGTGTGAAATCGGGCATACTATAGAATGCTTTCATCAACTTCCGGTTCCGTCGCCGTATGGAGTAGTTGTACTTCACTTCAGCTCCTGCAGCAAAGCCGAAAACAGCATTTAAAGCCAGCCAAGACACCCGCTGCTGCCCGCACAATCTCCGGGAAGCCCACCCGCAATGATGGACTGCGGTCCGCGAGCTCTGCTGGCCCTGCGCCAAATCGAGACCAGGGATGCGGCTTTGCCATCCAAAATGGTGGAAGCGCCTACTATGGTGGTGAGTGGCGGCACCATCTCTCCCTCACTACAGCCAGAGGCAGACACCACAGAAGGAATCGTCCAAGCAGTTGCTGCGATTCTGGCCCCTACCATTGAAGCCCCAGTTGAAGAAGCTGTTAGAGCAGGCATGCTGCTCATAAAAAAGAGCTGGGGGAACATGCCTCTCGCCTCAATGAGGCTGAGAACAGAATCTCTAACATTGAGGAAAAACTTCAGCAGGCACAGGCAACGCAGTAGGCACAGGATAAAACTAACCAGTACATATTACAAAAACTAGAAGACCTGGAAAATAGATCCAATCACAGTAACCTGCGCTTCATAGGAGTTCCAGAATTTATGCAGTCATCTGCCATTGCAGAATTTTGTGCCCAGCGCATACCCAAAGCACTGGGTCTACCAGGCCCTTGCAGAGTAGAATGTGCACATCACATTGGGGTTTTTTCCACGGAACGCACATCCCCCCCCCCCCCCCGTCCAATTATTGCTAAATATCTGGACTATGCAGATAAAGCCTCCATCTTGCAAAAATACAGGCTGGTCAGGTCTCTACAGATCGATGGAATCAAAATCCTGATATTTGCTGACTACTCCATCGTAGTCTCAAAGGAAAAGCTTTCCAGCACATCTACATGGGAGTTTACCAGCAACAGATACAATTCAACTTGGCTTTCCCAGCAGTGTTCTGCCTCAAAGCTCCCAACGGAGACCAGCTCAACTTCCACGACCCGTCGGAGGCCAAGATGTTTCTACGCCCTCTGACGAAAGTGATGACAGAAAAGCGTCCGCGTCAGGGCGTTGCTAGGCAGCTATCTACAGAGTCGGCTTATCCTCGTTTGTCCTTCTCGGGAACACCGCAGGAGCGGTGAGAGGTTAGAGGGGAATGCACGACTGACATAGTATTGATGTTACATGCCCTTATATTATGCAAACATTGTGAGTTTTTTTGTGAGATAATTTTAAATTGATAAATAATTACTGTACTGGATTACGCTTTGTGGAATTTTTTTTATCTATTGCTTGCAATGAGCAAAATACAGATGTGTCCAGTGAACAGCGATTATCCCTTTGATAAACATGTTAACCAGCAGGGTCTGGTAAGTGGATTACCTACAGGGCTGTGGCACAAGTAGTGTGGTGATGGAGACTTGGGATCGCTGCTAAAATTTTCTTCCACAATCCTCTAGTTTATACTCCCCTGCTTTTTCTTAATGGACTTTCACTGAGTGGATCACCGTTTGATAATTTAAGTGGACTCTTAAGCAATTTCATTGCTATTTTTAAATATTTGCTATTTTTGCACTAGCGCTGCTAATGTTTTAGAAATTTTTCTTTGACATATATTTGATGCAAAGATGTTTCTACGCTCCCTCCACAAAGATCCACAACCAAATTTTTCATCCAGGGCATCCCCAATTCCCTGACCTATAGACCAATGTAGCCCATGAAAGGACTCCCCAAAACGCCTCAAGTTTTCTGGTTCCAACACTCGCTCCAATCTTCGCTGACTTCTGCTCCTCAGCTCTCCTTCATTCACATGGGTAATTTGAAGACTGCTTAGACTTTCACAGGGTAATGTCCTTATTGTCATTTACTTACTGTATTCATTTATGCAGCCCCTTTTAGTCAAGTGGCCTATACCCAACCAATTACCTATTTTTTGCTTTCTGCCTTTCCCCACGGGCCTCAATAAATACAGCTACTGGGCCTCCCCCTCAATCGACCAGAGTCAAATTTACTGAGTTTGCTGTTCAATCGGGCACCAACATATACCATCTACAGGGTCAGTCTATTGGAAGCTGGTTCTTACAGTTAACCCATGCAGAAAAAAAGTGAAATCCTATGGTTGTGTTGTATGGTTTATTTTTGTCCTTCTCCCCACATTTCTTTTCCCCTTACTGTCATCCTACATCTCCTTCTTCCCTCCACCTGCACACGCTCCAGGCATTATCCATACCACCTAGGGAACAATCACTGCTAAAACCCAGGCTAATAGACCCCCTATCCCTGGTAACCACCCCCGTAAATACTACACCAGCCCAATTCTTTCCACCTAAACCCCCCCCATGAGGCGTCTCATGGAATGTGAAGGGCCTTGAGTCTCTTAATAGGGGATCTAAGATATTAAATCCTCAAGAATGCTTTTTAGGCAAAACATGAAGTGTGTGTGTGTGTGTGTGTGTGTGTGTGTGTGTGTGTGTGTGTGTGTGTGTGTGTGTGTGTTTGTGTGTGTGTGTGGTTTTATTATGCTATACACTCTCCCTAGGCATTTTAAATATCTAGGAATGTTGCTAATGTTTTGAATTTTGCTAATGCTGTGTGTGTATATCTCTGTGTGTATGTGTATGAGAGAGAGAGAGAGATATATCTGCTGTCTGTATTAATGGAAAGCGGCTCTCCATGGGGGGCTCTCCATGGGGGGCACTCAATGAAGAGGAGGGACCAGGAGAGCCACCGGGAGGACCCCAGAAAAGTTGGATTGGGGCTGCTCTGTGCATAACCCTTGCACAGAGCAGGTAAGTATAACGTGTTTAAAAAAAAAACAAACCAAAAAAAAACCAAACCTTTACAATCACTTTAATTGTACAGGACACAGGCAGAGTATTTATAATGCCATGCCTGCACAACACTCAAACTCAGGGTGATGATGCACCCTTTGTACTGGAGCAAGAACCAGCTCAAACGCCAGTCTCAGCTTCTAATTCTAGCTGTTTAGGCATGCAATAATTGACCTATTTGATTAAAGTGGAACTGCAGTCTGCTCACATAATTTGTAATAAAAACATATTTTCCATTCTGAAGCTTCCCTCCAACTGCATATTATTTTTATATATACTGTGATTCTGTACTTGCCAAATATGCTGAAAAAATCTCCCTTCACTGAGTCTGGCTGCAACCATTTTAACTGTGGGCAGCCAAAGCTACTGCCTGTTACATAGTTACATAGTTACATAGTAGGTGGGGTTGAAAAAAGACACAAGTCCATCAAGTCCAACCTATGTGTGTGATTGTGTCAGTATTACATTACATATCCCTGTATGTTGCGGTCATTCAATTGATTATCTAATACTTTCTTGAAGCTATCAATGCTCCCCGCTGAGACCACCGCCTGTGGAAGGGAATTCCACATCCTTGCCGCTCTTACAGTAAAGAACCCTCTACGTAGTTTAAGGTTAAACCTCTTTTCTTATTGTAATGAGTGGCCACGAGTCTTGTTAAACTCTCTTCTGCGAAAAAGTTTTATCCCTATTGTGGGGTCACCAGTACAGTATTTGTAAATTGAAATCATATCCCCTCTCAAGCGTCTCTTCTCCAGACAGAATAAGTTCAGTGCTCGCAACCTTTCCTCATAACTAAGATCCTCCAGACCCTTTATTAGCTTTGTTGCCCTTCTTTGTACTCGCTCCATTTCCAGTACATCCCTCCTGAGGACTGGTGCCCAGAACTGGGAGCATACTCCAGGTGCGGCCGGACCAGAGTCATGTAGAGCAGGAGAATTATCGTTTTATCTCTGGAGTTGATCCCCCTTTTAATGCATGCCACTATTCTGTTTGCTTTATTAGCAGCAGCTTGGCATTGCATGCCATTGCTGAGCCTATCATCTACTAGGACCCCCAGGTCCTTTTCCATCCTAGATTCCCCCAGAGGTTCTCCCCCCAGTGTATAGATTGCATTCATATTTTTGCCACCCAAATGCATTATTTTACATTTTTCTACATTGAACCTCATTTGCCATGTAGTCGCCCACCCCATTAATTTGTTCAGGTCTTTTTGCAAGATTTCCACATCCTGTGGAGATGTTCTTGCCCTGCCTAGCTTAGTATCGTCTGCAAATACAGAGATTGAACTATTTATCCCATCCTCCAGGTCGTTTATGAACAAATTAAATAGGATTGGTCCCAACACAGAACCCTGGGGAACCCCACTACCCACCCCTGACCATTCTGAGTACTCATTTATCACCACCCTCTGAACACGCCCTTGTAGCCAGTTTTCAATCCATGTACTCACCCTATGGTCCATGCCAACGCACCTTATTTTGTACAGTAAACGTTTATGGGGAACTGTGTCAAATGCTTTTGCAAAATCCAGATACACCACGTCTACGGGCCTTCCTTTATCTAGATGGCAACTCACCTCCTCATAGAAGGTTAATAGATTGGTTTGGCAAGAACGATTCTTCATGAATCCATGCTGATTACTGCTAATGATATCATTCTTATTACTAAAATCTTGTATATAGTCCCTTATCATCCCCTCCAAGAGTTTACATACTATTGATGTTAGGCTAACTGGTCTGTAATTCCCAGGGATGTTTTTTGGGCCCTTTTTAAATATTGGTGCTACATTGGCTTTTCTCCAATCAGCTGGTACCATTCCAGTCAATAGACTGTCTGTAAAAATTAGGAACAACGGTCTGGCAATCACCTGACTGAGTTCCCTAAGTACCCTCGGATGCAAGCCATCTGGTCCCGGTGATTTATTAATGTTAAGTTTCTCAAGTCTAATTTTAATTCCGTCCTCTGTTAACCATGTAGGTGCTTCCTGTGTTGTGTCATGAGGATAAACACTGCAGTTTTGGTTACTGAAGCCCTCCGATTCACTTGTGAAGACTGAGGAGAAGAATAAATTCAATACCTTTGCCATCTCCCCATCCTTTGTAACCAGATGTCCTTCCTCATTCTTTATGGGGCCGATATGGTCTGTCCTCCCTTTTTTACTGTTTACATACTTAAAGAATTTCTTGGGATTTTTTTTTGCTCTCCTCCGCTATGTGTCTTTCATGTTCTATCTTAGCCGTCCTAATTGCACCCTTACATTTCTTGTTGCATTCTTTATAAAGTCTGAATTCTGAGGACGGTCCCTCAACCTTGTATTTTTTGAAGGCCTTCTCCTTTGCTTTTATATGCATTTTTACATTGGAGTTAAGCCATCCAGGATTTTTGTTCGCTCTTTTAAATTTATTACCCAATGGGATACATTGGCTAATGCCCTTATTTAATATGCTCTTAAAGCAAACCCATCTCTCCTCCGTATTCTTTGTTCCTAATATTTTATCCCAATTTATGCCTTTTAGCAAGGTTTGTAGTTTAGGGAAGTTGGCTCTTTTGAAATTCAGTGTCTTTGTGTTCCCTTCATGTTTCCTTCCTTGTTCACTTCCTGGATTTACACACACATACCTCCAGCTCTGCAGCTCTCATTGACCCTTGTATAACTCATCCCCCCTCCCTTCCTGGCAAACTCTCACAAGAGTGAGAGCTGTGCATGATGTCATAAGCCTAGGCTTTTTACCAAAGGGGAAGTGGGCTGTATAAGGTGTTTACTGGCAGAAAGAAAATGTTTTACTATCCAAAGTTAAAACAACAAAGGCAGAGGATTTAATAGATGGAAAGATGAAAAAAATGACAGAAGTTCCACTTTAAAGTAGAATTCTTCAAATTTGTCTACCCCAGATTATCACTAATTTGAAGAGGAAGCTTCACGCAACATGCTTGCTGATGTTGAAAGGCTTATTGCCATTGTCTGCGAAAGCCTTTGCATTGTGCAGCCTGACTCTTCTCTAACTATGCCCCTTTGGATACAAAGTCCTGCAAAACATTACTGCATGAACAGATAAGAATGTGCAGTCTGGGTCACTCCTGAAAGAAATTTCACTCACTCCCTCCAAAAGCTTCAGCTTCTCACTTCAGCTTGTTCTATTAAGCTTTGACAATAAAACCTAGAAGCTGATTGGGTACTATGCACAGCCGCACCTGATTCTGTGTGCACCAGTTTTAGTAAGGCCTCTTTCACACGGACTGTCCGTTCAGGTCCGCCAGTCAGTTTTTTAGGCGGACCTGAACGGACCCTCCATAGACCTCTATGGAGCGTCGGATGTCAGCGGTGACATGTCCATTGACATCCGACCCGCTCCAATCCAAAAAAGTGTAACGGAGGAAAAAAACTACTTTTCCATCCGTTATCGGATTGGGTGACGACGGACTCTACGGTCCGTCGTCATCCGATCCCCCATAGGGGAGAGCGGCGCTCTGACAGGTCCGTCGCTGCACAGTGTGCAGCGACGGACCTGTCATCTTCCTGCTCAGCGGGGATCGGCGGAGCGATCCCCGCTGAGCAAGCGGATGTTCACGGGGCGGATCATCACTGATCCGCCCCATGTGAAAGAGACCTAACTGTGTGTGTCAGGATCTTAAAGTGGATGTAAACCCACTCTCATCCTTTCTAAACTACTGCCATAGTGGTTATCTATAAGGATATACATGCCTCCTGCATGTATCTTTACCTGTCAAATGTCTCCCCTCTGTTGATCTGAAAAACTGCAGATTCTGTGGGTGGGTCTGTTGTCCGGAACTTGGTGGGTGGAGTCGTGATGTCAGTAGACTCCCCGCCCACCTCTACACTTCCCTTGTCAATATGCATTTTCTCCTGTGTATTTCTTACACTGAACTTCTGCTATGATCTCTAACATCCAGTGAAAAGACAGGAAAGTAACCACATGACTTCAGCATGCCAAATCATGCTGAGGTGTGGAGCAGCCAATCCTTGCAGAGCTGCTGAAGAAAGGAGTCGGGGTGGGAATTAAAAAATAATGCATGTCTTAGGCTAGTGCACGAGATGTAAATCACCTGTCACTCACAGCAAGGGGGAGAAGTTTTTCTGTTTGTCAAGTTTAATTGTTTAGTGAGATAAGAGGATTGCTCAGAGCTGGATTAACTTTGTGGCAAGACTGGGCTCAAATGATAGGAAATCGTATACTCTACATTATGACATTAAAAAAAAAAAAAAAAAATTGGGTTTAAATCCACTTTAACCCTTTCATGTCTAAGCCTATTTCTGACATTTGTTGCTTACAAGTTAAAATTCGTATTTTTTGCTAGAAAATTACTTAGAACCCCCAAACATTATATATATTTTTAAGCAGAGACCCTAAAGAATAAAGTGGCGATCGTTGCAAATTTTTTTTATGTCTCATGGTATTTGCGCAGCAGTCTTTCAAATGCAATTTTTTGGGAAAAAAGACACTTTCGTGAGTTAAAGAACAAGAGTAAGTTAACATATGTATTTATAATGTGAAAGATGTTAGGCTGAGTTAATAGATACCTAACATGTTATGCTTTGAAAAAATGTAATGGTTACCAAGAGTTAGAGGAGGTCTTTTGCTAGAATTATTGCTCTCTGACGATTGCGGAGATACCTCACATGTGGGATTTGAACACCGGTTACGTATGCGCAGGGACAGGGGTGTGCTTTACATTTTTACATTTTTTTTTTTTTTCCCTTTTATTTTATATTTTTTAACATTTGTCCCTTTAAAAAAAAAAAAAAAAACTGATCACTTTTATTGCTGTCACAAGGAATGTAAACATCCCTTTTGACAGTAATAGGTTGTGACAGGTACTGTTTATGGAGGGATCGGGCTCTATTCAGGTCGCCAAAATCTGCGTTTCTAAACACTGTAGTTTTTTGTTTTGTTTTTTAAATTTGGTGCCATTGGCAGCCGAGTAAACCGAAAGTGACCTTGTGACATTGATTACAGGATTTTACATGGGAGACCCGATCGGAGCCGAATCTGGCTTCATTCGGATCTCAGCCTAGGCAGGGGATGCGTCGAATGGTAAAAGAAACAAAAGCGTGGCGCTATATATCACACATCCACAGCCGTGTGTATTACAATAAAGACATATAAAAATAGTGAATACTACCAAAAAATGTATGATCATAAAATGGATATTGTCAAATAATTAATCAGTGTTGATCACATATAAAGTAAATACACAATAATGCTTAATCATCAGATGTGCCAGTGATTAGTAGAAACCCGTGCTGGTTCCATCACCCCAGATGACGGCTCCTTAGCTGAAACATGTCGGGTGGACCCCTCACGATCGCCGCTATTTGATATTTGAGCTCTGTTTCGTTCTTCCAAATGTGAGTTTATTTTTTATTATTTTAATAAACTAGTGTTTTAAAACGTTATTACGCTATGTGAGTTTTGTTTGCTCCTTGCATGGCATATGAAACTACACGTTTGGCTTATGCTGGATTACCTATGGGAGAGGAAGCCGTGCGGACCCCCCCTTTTTCTTTCCACCATCTGTTGATGACATCTGACAAGACGCATTTCCCAGAACCAGTGGTTATTATGCTTTTTTCACTTGTCTGGCGTATGCCATTTCAGGTCAATTTTTTCCGGTAAGCCTCCTCTACTCCTGGTGTTGGCCCTGACACTGATGTACAATCTATGCACACTTGTGGTTTCCCTTCTGCCCACTCGCCAGATTTGGTGCGACTTTGGTGCGACTTCTGCCCACTCGCCAGATTTGGTGCGACTAAAATTCTGTGAATACCATCTGGCCATGCATCACCCCCTTTGAACTCTGTTGATGTTTTCTTCACTATTTTTCTACACATTTTTTATGGACTTTTAAAGTTTTATGTTTTTTATGTTTGGTGTCTGGCTCATGGAACCAGCACGGGTTTCTACTAATCACTGGCACGTCTGATGATTAAGCATTATTGTGTATTTACTTTATATGTGATCAACACTGATTAATTATTTGACACTATCCATTTTATGATCATACATTTTTTGGTAGTATTCACTATTTTTATATGTCTTTATTATAATACACACGGCTTTGGATGTGTGATATATAGCGCCACACTTTTGTTTCTTTTGTTTTTTTTCTGCCTTGAGTCTATAGGTGTGTTGGCTGCTTTTCACTTTCTTTCTAAACGTAGCGCTGTACTTAATTTTTATTGATGCGTTGAATGGTGGCTTGGGTCTCCCGGTGGGACGGGAGGCCCAGGAAGGAGGCGGTAAAGGGAGTCCCCTCCCGCACCTTTATGATAACAGCCAAGTGGCTTTTAGGCGCACTGGTTGTTATCACTAAAAAGCCAATGCTGGCTCTAAAAAACAGTTTTGGGGTGATGCCTACAGCTGCAAGCATCACCCCGGTATAACCCCTTCAAGCTGAGAACGCATATTTGCGTACGTTCGGCGTGAAGTGGTTAATGTTACAGATCAGTTGTCTTCCGCTCTTGTTTTCTGTGTGGATGCCCTAGACAAGGTCCTGAGTCAAAAAGTTCCAGAATGGCTCTAATTTCTATTTACATGCGCAGAGTTGTATGGCTTGGACACCCAAAGTTGTCTGCAAAAGGTACCTCACACACATGCCTTTCCAAGAAAGACATCTGTTTAAGGCACTTTATTAATAAAAGCGGTAGAGGATGGGTAGGTTTTACCTCCACAGTGAAAGTTCCCACAACCCCCCTCTCCAGGATCCCCTAGCTCCTAAACAGAGCGCCTGTTCTCTAACCATGCTTCAGCTTCAAACCTTAAGTTCAGCCCTTCCTTTTGGCACAAAGGCCACTAAGCCTTCCCTAAACTCCTCTTCAGAAGGAAGGGATTCCTTCGTAAAAGTGGCATGATGTATATTAGATTGCCTCTCTTTGGGTCCCAGATGTCCCAGACCTGTGGATTCAATTTGTGGTTTCAAAAGGGTAAACACAAGTTCAAACCACTCACTGCTTTCTTTCAAATTAATCAAAAACTGCCCAAGGACAGTTCGATTTGGAGAACGACATGAACCACCTCTTGTCCCAGGCAGAAGGTGTCTGTACCACTGCAAAACAGGTTCCTGTTTAGACCACCAAAGTCTTTTAAGGCTTTTCGATCTATTGTGGGCCTAATATACCCCTCAGCAAATGTATTTAAATTCAAAAATGTTATTTAAATTCGGAAATTGCCCCACTGAAGAAAGAGATAATGCATGATATCCACATGAATATCCAAAATGTCTATCTGCATGTTACAATTTACCCACCATTAGCCCCTTCTACACTTTGCAGTGGCAGACCATTTCTCTTCCATCACACTGCCCTTTGGTCTATCCTCTGCTTCCATAGTGTTAATAAAGGTCTCAGCCCCTCTGCTTGCCTTTAAAGCTACAGCCTGTTTATAAAACCTTCTGAACTCGCTTGCAGCGATCAGAAAATGTCCACGAGACAATTCAGATGCTCCAGGCCTTTGGTGTGGTGATCCTATTTCAACAAATCTGCTCTCCAGCCTTCCACTCACCTGGAATATTTGGGCCTGAGCCTGGACTAATCCCAAATAAGTCTCTCTAGAAAAAGTTCCTTCTCTAAAGCCTGGTACACACTGCAAACTTTTTTTCATACATTTCAATAAGCAGAACAAAAAAAATCTCGACAGATTGCTGCACCAGCATCGCTTGTGTTGGCGTGGAGATCTGTCGGTTTTCTCAAGTTCAGCCTGCTGAGTTGACTGAAGAAAAAACATGCTGCGTGTACCGGCCTTTAGAGATCATGTTTTCTAGTGAGGGACTTATTTTGGATTCCCCTCCCCCTCTGTGTCTCTGTATTTTGACAGGAGGTCCCCCCTCTTACAGAATACACTGATTAGTGCTTGCAGACTTTGGATGCCAGTTGGTAGACCCGCCTCTGTTGGAGAGTCAGCTGTACACACTGACCAAAATTTTTTGGCTAGTGTGTACTCAACTTAAGAGCACCTGCTTGAGAATTGAGATCCCACAATACGGTTCTCCATGAGCGATCTAAGCCCTGATGGTAGCCGCCTCCAAGTCAGTACAATTAACCCACTTGCATTCAAGAACCCTTCAACTAATCTTGTCACCCTAGAAAACGCTGGCGCCGTCTCTTGTTTTACCCATGCTCCTCTCAGCCAAGCAAGGAAATCCCTATCTTGGTGGATCACCACTCCAGCCCAAACAGAGGGAAAGTCCTTCCTTCCCTATCACTGAACAGTTATCACAGCACATCTCTGAGGCTGAGGAGGAGTGTTCCAATCCCTAACCGTCCAAGCTGCTGGTTTCACTTAATCTTTTTAAGAACCTTTCTTCAAGGCATATCTTGGATTAATCCCCTCTTGCAGCACCCTGCGCTTCCTTCAGTGGGATACCCCACTAGAGAATTTTTCATGCAAAGTAACCTTTTTGGTCATCTTCACATTTGCCAGATGGGCGACCCTTTACTGTAAAGTAGCCTTTTCTCGCACTTCACAATGACATGGTTGTCTTATGCCCAAGGCCATTCTCCCAAAGGTGGTCTCAGCACTCCCCTTAATGAAGACGCTGTCTTTCCATTCCTATGCCCTGCTCTGTAGCATCCAAAGGACCTTTCTCTACATTGGACGTTGTCAGCCATTGGTGTATACTTCAAAGTTAGTGCTCCGTTCAGATGGACAGATTCTGTGTTTGTCCTTTCCTTGGGACCTAACAAGGGACACCCTGCTTCAAAGTCCACCATCACATGATGGATAGGGAATCTAATTGAAAGAGCTTACATTCTGAAAGTGAAATATTCTCCTGCACTTGTACGTGCCTATTCTATCAGTGGGAGTTTTCTGTACATTTCAGTACCAAGCCTCCTTGTTTAAGGTCACAACCTGGTCTTCTGTTCTGTACCTGGTCAACCCTTGTTTGGGCCTGTTGCCACAGTTCTGTTTGCCTCCTTGTTGTCCACCCTTCTTACTCATTAATTGGGGGCATCCCATTGTATATGAATACTCTTTTTGGTTTTTTTTCAATGGCTATTTATGAATTCTTACACAGCTGTAGCTGCATTAATGCTACAGCGTTTTTATCATTATACACTGATAGCTTTTTTGAATCGATATGTCCCAGTACTCTTGTGTACATGCATTTTATAAATTTTTTTAGGTATTTTTGCTTTTAGTTTGATGCCAAATCCTGATGCTCCATTTCAACTGTGAATAATTGTTTTTCACCCATGTTCTGTTTTTTTGGCACTAATACAACCACCACCAAATTGAATAATTGCACTAATTGAATGCAATTTTTTCTTAAGATGGAGCTTGTATAGGTATAAAAACTTTGCCATTTTTTTCTTTGTCACTGTGAAGTAACCAATAAAATACGCTTCAAGGATAACAGTGTTGCCGGCTCTATCTATTGATTTATATGAATACTCTGCCTGTGTCCTGTACGATTAAGAGGAATTTTGGCTTGCCTATAAATTCCAAATGGAGTACAGGACACAGGCAACCTTCTCTTCCATTGGTGGTTTCACTCTCTATTGTGGGCTGCGAAACTGAAAACTCAGAGTGTGGTAGGGATATGGGAGAGGTGTCCAGGGGTGTGTCTTCCAAAAGCTTTGCCAGAGTTCAATTACCTGAAGGTACATGTCTAGAACACATGGTGTTTGAATACTCTGCCTGTACTCCAAGATGGGAAATTTTGAAAGCAAGTCAAAATTTCTCTTTTGCATAGGGAAGCTTTGTAAATATCACATCACATATTTTTTTAGATGCAGGTTTGTATGAAAAGAAATTGACTTGTTTCACTCTTGGAATTCTATTTTTGTCTGGCATTGAAAGAAACTAAAGGCTTGTTTATGGTTCCAATTAGATTGGGGAGGAATATGGAAGCATTCCCATGGCAACAGTATAGTCGTATGAAAATGGCGTTGTCTTGTCTCATGGAGGGATGCTGCACAGTTTCTCAATTGAGAGATCACGGCATATTGTTTGCATGACTGGCAATAGAGCTGTAGTTTACATGTTTTATTTTGGATTGATAATCTTGCGTGTGCTGCCTGCCTCCAGTTGCCAAAGCTTAAAGTAGAACTAAAGTCAAAAATGAAAAATCAATATGTCATAAAAGTAAATAGGATGTACAATATATCTGCCTTTTTAATCTGAATGCAAGTAGATGGAGAAATTGACCTGCTCCCCCTCTAGCTTGTCAGCTTCCTTTATTCTAGAGACAACAAAGTTTCCCGTTTTCCAAATCCGTTGTCCCCTTTTGCGTTATGCCGTTAGGAGACTACAGCACGGCGTGATGTCATTAGGGTGTGTTGCTTCCTTTCCTTAGAAAGCACCAGTGTGCCATTCAATCTAGAAGACTCCAAGACACGCCCACTCTTTTGACACTGAGTCTGCCTATGCCCTGCCCATATCTCGCCTATGGCACTGTCCACTGTGATTGAATCATGGGAACTGTAGTTCCCTGTGGGAGATGCATGCAGAGTAGAAGTCAATGATGTGCTAGCTCTGCAAGACTCCTCCCAGCATCACTATCTGAATCCAGTGGCACAGGCTCAGAGGGCAGATTACAGTAAGTAATTACAGGTGTATGCTGAAGTCATTATAATTTTAAATATTTGTTTCATTTTCATGAGCTTTTGTAATTGACTAAAAAATGATAGGCTGCCTTTAGTTGTACTTTAATATATTTCTTCCTCTTGGTTTTATGCTTGTTAATGTTTTAAATCCTATACGGTGTGTGACGTATCTTCTGGTAGCTTGTGTACCATTTCTGCTTCTGAGTCTTATCTGGCTTTTTTGTTTTTGTTTTTTGTTTAAGTCAATGACCCTGTGACTCCAAAAGACATGCTGGTAGGTTAATTGGCTTCTGTCCAAAATTGGCCCTAGTATATGAATGTAAGTTGGGGACCTTGGATTGTAGGCTCCTTGGGGGTAGGGACCGATGTGAGTGTGCGATGTATGTGTGGAGCGCTGTGTAAATTGACAGCGCTATATGGGTACCTTAAATAATATATAATAGAGGAGCATCTTAATGAGACACAATGTACCGGGACTATTGTAGAAACGCATCCACACACACTCAGGTTGAACTTGATGGACTGGTGTCTTCAACCTTACTAACTATGTAACTATGTGACTTACCTTTGTCCCTTTTACCCTTCATGATCCTTACACCCGCCTGTGTCTTCTTTTTTTAATTATTATTTTATTTTTTTTTTTACCTTTTTTGCTCCCTTTCAAATAACCACTGCATGGTATATAGCATGCAGGTTTTTATCAGCATCAGAGGGCCCTGTGCGCTGATGGTCCTCTTGCTGTAGGGATACCAATCCATAAGCCTACTACAGCTGGCATCTTTTGTGGGGGATGGGAGCATACATTTCAGTGTAATCGCACACAAAAAAAAAACCCAAAACAATAATAAAAAGCATAGTCGGTTTATGGTTTTGGACCTTAACCACTTGGCTCTCACATCTGTTCACCCTTATGGACGAGAACAATTTTCAAATTTCTGCTATGAGCCTGTTTGGCGATAAATGTGTCATAATACATTTTTATTTATTTATTTTTTATTTTATTTTTAAAGGACAAACAAGGCTTTCTTTTAGTGAATATTGTCCTGAAAAAATGATTGATTTTTTTTTTTTTTTTTGAGCAGTGTTTTTAAAAATAGGGTTACAGCACATAAAAAGTGTGCATTTTATTCTGTAATTTGTCCTGTTTAAAACACTAAAATTATGATTTTGGTACAAAGCATTGCAAGGTTATTTGCAAATGAAGTAGTCGTTTTTTTTTCAATTTTGTGCTTTTTTCACTGTGATACGTGTTAATATATGTAAAAGGTGTAAAAATATGAATGAACAAAGCAAACAAAAACAGAAAAAGTTTAAATATTAAAGTAGAAAAATCACCATTATAATTGAATGGAGAAGAATGAGTTAATTAGGGCTGATTAGAGTAAACTAAGGGGTTCAACAGAGGAACATTTTAATTTACTTGTTAAGTTGCTTTAATTGACCTAATCTGCAGATCGACGTTCATCCCTTTGATCTGTAGATGAATAAACAGAAAGCTGCAAAATGAAACAATGTTTCATTGTTTATTTCTGTTTTTGTTGCTGCGGAATGTAGATAAACATTGCCATACTGTTCTTTATTTTTTTTTTTTTTTTATTTTTTTTGACAGCTCCTGCTGCCGGGACCTTCTCTGTGTACTCACAGTATGTCAGTATGCATGTCAGTATGTAATGCAGCTATGATTTATCAGAGCTGAATCGCTGTGTACTGTGATGGGGGGGATCCTGGTACTAGACATGCCTGTGTACAATTATGCCATTTTTTTTTGGGGGGGGGCGTGTCTAGTCTGCAACTGGCTAAGCTGCCAATTAATAAAGTGTGTTTGTAAAATATAAAACCTATACATGTTCAAATTTGAAAGCTACATTTACACCCCCCCTCTCTATTCTCTACTGTAAGCAGTGATTTTTACAAGAGTTTAACCACTTCAGCCCCAGAGCATTATTTTGCAATTTGGCACTGCATCACTTTAAGAGCCGTTTCACACTGAGCCACGTCGGCGGTAAAGCGGCTCTATTTTTAGCGCAGCTTTACAGTCATGCTAGCGGGGTGGTTTTAACCCCCGCTAGTGGCCGAAAAAGGGTTAAATCGCCTTTGCCGGTGCTGCCCCATTGTTTTCAACCGCTGCAAAGAAGCTGCTGGCAGGACTTTTTGTTACGCCCTGCCAGCGCAGCGCCCCAGTGTGAAAGCACTCAGGCTTTCACACTGGGTTTGCAGCTGAGGCTTTTTTCAGGCGCTATTTTAAGCACTGTAGCGCCTGAAAATGCCTCCAGTGTGAAAGGGGTCTAACTGACAATTGCGCAGTCACTTGATGCTGTACCCAAACAAAATTGACGTCCTTTTATCCCCACAAATAAAGCTTTCTTTTGGTGGTATTTGATCGCTTCTGCAGTTTTTATATTTTGCACTATAAACAAAAAAAGAGCGATTTTGAAAAAAACACAATATTTTGTACTTTTTGCTATAATATCCCCCTTTTTTTTTTTTTTTTTTTTTTTTTTAAAGCACATTTTTTCTCAGTTTAGGCCAATATGTATTCTTATACATATTTTTGGTAATAAAAATTGCAATAAGCGTATATTGATTGGTTTGCGCAAAAGTTATAGTCTACAAAATAGGGGATAGATTTTTAGCATTTTATTTTTTATTTTTTTTCTTAGTAATGGCAGCAATCTGCGATTTTTATCATGACTGTGACATTATGGCGGACACATTGGACAATTTTGACACATTTTTGGGACCATTGCATTTATACAGCGATCAGTGCTATAAAAATGCATTGATTACTGTAAAAATGTCACTGGCAGTGAGGGGTTAACACTAGGTGACGATCAAGAGGTTAACTGTGTCCCTAGTGTGTGTTCTAACTGAAGGGGGGATGGGACTAGCTAGGGGAAGAGATAGATCGGTGTTCATACTTTGTATGGACACACGATCAGTCTCTTCTCCCCTCAGAGAATGGGGATCTGTGTTTACACACAGATCCCGGTTCTCGCTGTGTCACAAACGATCGTGAGGATGCTCATAGCATCGGCTCCCGGGGCGAGCAGCGGGCGCACGCCCCTAATGGCCACAAATAGAAGCAACTTAACATGACAGTGATTCACACAGCCACTGGCAAGCACCAGCTGCCTAATACGTCCTGGTTGTAGATACACCAGCACTGCAGTATCACTTGGTGACGTGGCGAGTCCCATAAGTGCAGTTCAAGCTGGTGCGGTGGCTAGCACAAGTAGTGTCCCACAGGCCCGTAGAGCCCATAGTGACCTTCCTGATGTGCTTGCAAATCCTGATTGTCAGCCCACCACTTCTGCAGCGCCCGTACTTCCCCAATTCACTGGCCAACCTAGAATTCAGGTGGAAACAGCGCATTTTACTTCCCTTGACTTTTATGAGCTGTTTTTCACGGAAGATCTGTAGAGATCTATTGTGGACCAAAGCAATTTATATGTTGGTCAATTTATCGCCGCAAATCCAAATTTGACCCTTGCCAGAGAATTTGGCTGGAAACCTGTCACGATTCCCGAATTTAAGACCTTTTTGGTCCTATCCCTCATGGGCATTACTAAAAAGTGAGTTGCGGTCATATATGCCCGTGTTCTGGAATCAATACAAGCAAATCTTGCGGTTCATGCACTTCAGCGACAATGAACTCTGTCGTCCTCGGGTTGACCTTGAATATGACCGGCTCCACAAAATTCGGCCCCTCGTAAGCCACTTCAACCAACAATTTGCAGCGTTGTTTATTCCCGATCAAGATGTCGACATTGACGAGTCACTGATTACATTTTCTGACCGCCTTGTGTTCAAACAGTTTCTTACCAGCAAGCATGCCAGATATGGGGTCAAGATGTATAAGCTCTGTGACAGGACAACAGGCTATACATATAGTTTCCTGGTTTACGAGGGAAAAGATAGGCGCATGGAGCCCCTAACTGCCCAGACTATATAGGGAGCAGCGGCAAGATTGTTTGGGACTTGGTGTCACCCTTGTTCAGAAAGTTGTACCATATGTACATATGTGGACAATTTTTGTGCAAGTGTGCCACTTTTTAGACACACCTTTCAGTTACAAATTGGCGCATGTGGCACTGTGCGATCTAATTGCCGGGGCTTCCCCCAACAGCTTGTAGATATCGGACTCAGACTGGGGCAGAGAGCCCGCTTGAGGTCCAATAAATTGCTTGCCGTGAGATGGAAGGTTAAACGGAACGTTTTCGTTACGTCTTCCATTCACGCAGACACAGCAGTCCAAACTACTACAGCGACTGGTGTTGTTGAGAAGCCCTTCTCTTCTGTGTCCACGAATACAACCTTAAAATGGGAGGGCTAAGCTTCAATGACCAGATGATGGCGCCGTACTTGGTTGCCCTTAAGGCCAGGCGCTGGTATAAAAAGTGTCTGTATATTTATTTGAATTGGCTCTGTTAAACGCTTATGTGCTATACAAAGCATCTGGACAAACTGGATCCTTCCTAAAATTTCAGGAAGAGATCATCACAGCCCTTCTGTTTCCAGGCGATGCTGTGGCCCAACTTCCCAATCCAAATGCAGTGAGCTGGTGGCTGCATGAGGCATTTTCTGGATGTCCTCCCTGGTACCCCTATCCAAAGAGCACCCCAAAGATGTTGTGTCTGTAGAAAACATAGGCGTGACACCCACTATTATTGTCCCTCCTGTCCTGACCAACCTGGTCTCTGCATTGGTGAAACGGTTTCCATCGCTACCACACACTAGTGGGGTATTAGCATAGGGTACAGCACTGCACAGTCCTAAAGAACACTATCACACAGGGTCTCGAAGGATGAGATGGCCATCGCATTTTGAGACCCTATTCTGGAACGTTCAAAGTAATAAGTGTAAAAACAAATTAAAATTATATATCTATATATCAATAAAATACTATATTTAATGCAATACTGTAATGTTTTATTGTATTGTAATGTTTTATTTAATGTTTTAAACTGTAATGTTTTATTGTAATGTATTACGGTCTTTTATCGAGTTTGCTTTGCAGGTACGCCATTCAGCTACAGCACGGATTTATTTATTTTGACACCAACAGGGTTTGCTCTCACAATACGGAAATCCGTGACTCTAGCGCTGTAGGAGCGGATTTCACCACCACAGTTAAAAAAAGCGCATATATGCCATAGAGGCGGATCGCCCTTATGCTTCGGCATATATTTTTATTTACTTTTCTTGGCAGAGATTTCTTCATCCACATCGATCGATGTGAATGGAGGAATCTGTTAGATTCTTTTTTTTTCGTTCAGCTCATGGGCTGCCCATGGAGTGTAGAAAACATCAGCCATGTATTTGATTGTACACGGTCTGTAAGTTAAGCATGTTTTACAGCATCAGCAGCACCTGATGGAAAGATGTGAAGTTTGTGTAAACTCACATTTACCATACAAGCAGGTGTGTGGTGCACCTACATCTCCTTTTTATGCTGAAAATTATGAATACAACGTATGAATATGTGCCTTCTTAAAGCGGACCTTCAGTCATGTTTTCATCTTTCCGTCTATTAAATCTTCTACCCTTGTATTAACTTTGGATAGTAAAACATTTTTCTGGCTAACTGCCATAACCCCGATATCCTCTTCTTCAGCGGGCGCTCCGCTTTCAGATAAAAGTGGTCTCTGGGGCGGACTCGCCGCAAGATCACTTATTGGCGACTGGGAGAGGGGCCCTCCCGCCGCGCTCCGGTGCTCTCCACCGCTTACCGAACCCGCCGGTATTGGCGGAGGCGATTGGGTCCTGTCACATCTGTGGTATGGAGATGCGTGAGGGGAAGATGGCCACCACCCGTCTCCATACCACTGCAGGGCGGAAGCTACGTCGAAACATCACTTCCACCCATAGCTTTTAAAGAAACCTTTTTATTTATTTTCAAATGACATTTAATTTTTTTCATTTTACTGTAAATATGAGATCTGAGGTCTTTTTGACCCCAGATCTCATATTTAAGAGGTCCTGTCATGCATTTTTTCTATTACAAGGGATGTTTACATTCCTTGTAATAGGAACAAAAGTGACACACTTTTTTTTTTTTTTTATTTAAAGAATAGTGTAAAAATAAAAGGTAAAATAAATAAGAAAAAATAAATTTAAAACCGCCCGTCCCGCCGAGCTTGCGTGCAGAAGCGAATGCATACTTGAGCAGCGCCCGCATGTGAAAACGGTGTTCAAACCACACATGTGAGGTATTGCTGCGATCAGTAGAGTGAGAGCAAAAGCCCTAGACCTCCTCTGTAACTGAAAACATGCAACCTGTATAATTTTTAAAACGTTGCCTATGGAGTTTTTTAAGGGTAAAAGTTTGTCGCCATTCCACGAGCAGGTGCAATTTTGAAGCGTGACATGTTGGTTATCAATTTACTCAGCGTAACATCTTTCACAATTTAAAAAAAAAAAATTGGGCTAACTTTACTGTTAAAGATAGACAATTACCCATTTTCAACCACAAGATGGAGCTAGTATGTATTTGCAGACGCAAACTAGTCTGATAGAAAAATAGAGGTTTTTTTCTCCACTTCTGGTTTATTCCGGTTTTTGGAAGTTATATTATAATTTTAATTTTCTGATATTATTATCTACATCATACTGCAATGATTAAGTATGATGTTTTAAGTATTTGTTACACCAAATGTGTTATTAAAAAGATTGTGAGCACCTTAGAGTAAATAGCAGGTAAAAAATCCCAATAAATCCTGATTGGGTAAAATCACACACTTCCGGTCCTGGAAATTAACCAGTATACTGCGGCGGCAGCATATTACTGCATTCCGGAAGATTTCCTGGGAACTTACCTGCTGTTCATACCGGGTGCCAGGTTTACAGGCACCCTTACATGTGAGTTTAATTACCATGATTTTTATATGGAATGAATGTTTTAAAAACGTTGCTGCGCAATGAGGCTTTTTCTGTCATTTGCATGAGGAACATCTACCCCAAACAACACTAGTATATAGAGGAATGAGGCCCTCTTTATTACATCCAGTCATATGAGGAAGTATCAATCCTGAACCACATCAGTCCATAGAAAATCCACAGGGACTGCCCCACATGCGTGTTTGACCAAACTAGAAATAGTTGGTCCATTTGGAGGGGTGAGTTCACATCCATGTGGGGGCACTGTCCTGTGAGCACATATCAAGCACGGATTTATATCCACTTTGTAGAGCACAAACACTTTAACCTATTAAGCCCCGGACCATTTGGCTGCCTAAAGACCAGAGGACTTTTTACAATGGATATAAACGGCAAAAGACTGAAAATTTTGAAAAAAAATAAATATTTTCTACTTTTTGTTATAAGAAAAATCCAATAAACTCCATTTTAGTCATACATTTAGGCCAAAATCTATTGGGCCACATGTCTTTGGTAAAAAAAAAATGTCAAGTGTATATTTATTGGTTTGCGCAAAAGTTATAGTGTCTACAAACTAGGGTATATTTTCTGGAATTTACACAGCTTTTAGTTTGACTGCCTATCTCATTTCTTGAGGTGCTAAAATGGCAGGGCAGTACAACCCCCCCCCCCCCCCCCCGAAAAAAATGACTACTTTCCAAAATGGGGTCATTTGGGGGGGGGGTTTGAACTTTCCTTGCATTATATGCACAACATTTAGAAGCTTGTGTCACACATCACCCACTCTTCCAACCACTTGAAGACAAAGCCCTTTCTGACACTTTTTGTTTACATGAAAAAATATTTATTTATTTTTTTGCAAGAAAATTACTTTGAACCCCCAAACATTATATATTTTTTTTAAAGCAAAGGACCTACAGATTAAAATGGTGGGTGTTTCATTTTTATAAAATAAATAAAACGTATTTTTTAATGCAATCTGTGCCTAAAATATATATATGCCGAAGCATGGGGGCATCCGCCCCAAAAGTTGGGAGCAAATCGCTCCTCCACCCCTGCTTCCCCCATGCTTCGGCATATATGCTCTTTTTGTTAACTGTGGTGGTGAAATCGCCTCCTAAAGCATTGGAGTCACAGCTTTATGTATCATGGGAGCAAACGCTGTTGCTGTCAAGATAAATCTGCGCTGCAGCTGAACAGCATACCTGCTAAGCAAATGATGGTTAACAATAAAACAAACATTACAGTATGACATACCGTACCTGCAAAGCAAATACAATAAAACATAGTAAAAATAAAACAGGGAACGATGGATATAGAACAATAGTGAGCGGACAGTAGAGAGCGAACATGAGCGAGAACAATGGAGAGAGAGAAGAAAAATACAACCACAACTATTTTTGGCTTTTTTATTTTTTAGTCTTTTTGTGTTTTTTTGTGTTTTTGTTGTTTTTTTTTTTTTTTTTTCCCCCCCACTTTTTTCACTTTTATAAAAACTGTAAAAACAAACTATAAACTGAACATTGCAGAATAGGGTCTCTCAAAATATGATGGCTATCACATCTTTCGAGACCCCAAGATTCTGTGTGCCTATGACTGCGTGGTGCTGTACCCTACGCTAATACTCAACTAGTGTGTGATGGCGTTCGAAACGGTCACCAATGCAAAGACCAGGTTGGTCAGGACAGGAGGGGCAATAAAAGCGGGTGTCACTCCTAAATCCGAGCTTTCTTCTTTGGGTAGGGGTACCATAGAGGACATGCGGAAAATGCCTCTCATGCAGCCGACTTTCTGCATTTGCGTTGGGAAGTTGGGCCAGAGCACAATCTGGAAACAGAAGGGCTCTGATCTCTTCCTGGAATTTAAGGAAGGATCCAGTTCGTCCTGAAGCTCTGTATAGCACATGAGCGTTCAGCAAAGCCAATTGAAATAAAAAAACAGACCCTTTTTTTGTACCAGCGTATGGCCTTACGGGCAACTAGGTACGGCGCCAACAACTGGTTGTTGCGGTTCCACCCCTCCCATATTAAGGTTATATTCGTGGACACAGAGGGGTTTCTCCACAACACCAGTCGCCGTAAGAATTTGGACAGTCGTGTCTGCGTGAAGGGAGGACAGAATGAAAACATTCTTATTATCCCTCCACTTTACAGCGAGCAAATTGTTACATCTCAAGCAGGCTCTCTCCCCCAGCCTAAGATGGGAATCTACAAGCCGCTGGGGTAAGCCCCGGCGATTACATCGCACAGTGCCACATGCGCCAATTTGATGAGCAAACAAGTGACTAAAAAGAGGCACGCTTGTGTAATAATTGTCCACATACAAGTGGTACCCCTTTCTGAATAAGGGTGACACCAAGTCCCACACAATCTTACCAGAGCTCCCTATATAGTCAGGGCAGTTCTCCGGCTCTACGTAACTATCTCTTCCCTTGTAAACCATAAAACTATATTATAGCCTGTGGCCCTGTCACAGAGCTTATACGTCTTGACCCCGTATTTGGCATGCTTGCTGGGAAGATACTATTTGAATGACAAGCGGCCAGAAGCCTAATCGGGGACTCATCAATGCAGACAACTTGATGGGGAGTAAACAAGGCTGCAAAATGTTGGTTGAAGTGGTTTATGAGGGGCCAAATTTTGTAGAGCCGATCAAATTCAGCGTCACCCCGAGGACGACAGAGTTCATTATAGTTGAAATGCATGAACCGCAAGATCTGCTCGTATCGTGTCCTAATCTTGGAGGCAGAGAACACGTGCATATGGTGAATTGGGTCAGTGGACCAATATGACCACAGCTCACTCTTTTTTTAGTTATGCATGTGAGGAGGGATAGGCCCAGGAAGGTCTTAAATTCGGAGACCATAATTGGTCTCCAATTTCTGGCAAGGGTCAGCTGGGGATTAGCGGCAATGAATTGACCAGCATATAAATTGCTTTGGTCCACAATAGATCTATAGAGATCTTCGGTGAAAAACAGCAAATGAAAATCAAGTGACAAATCAACTGTCATCATGTGACAAGTGACAAATCAAATCATCATCTGAACATGGCGGACATGTGAGACCGGAGCTCCGTCCCCCGCCGCCTCTCCGACCCTGATGACCGATCCGAAGCTCCATTCTCCACTGGAGTCACCTCCTCAGCCCCCTGTGACGGCTGTGCACCCCATGGGCAAGATTGGGGATCAAAGACAGAATTACGCCGCAGTTTTTAAGCCTCGGGCCTACACCACGATGGACCGCTATCTGCATAGGCCCACATCGGTGGCCTCAAGTAGCCAGGACAGTGCACCGGAGCAATCTGAGCCAGAGACCGGTACCCTTTTCGATATTACCCCCCACGCCTGTACAGAGAAACACCCCCCCCCCCCCGACGGCAGAAGTTCTTGATGCCAAACTACAATCCCTGCTCCAGGCCCTCACCCACAATATTTCACACAGTGGGGAAGCTTGCCAAAGAACAGAGTTGAAATGGGCCACCTGGGGGAGCGCACAGACACCCTGGAGTCCAAGTTTGATGAACTAGTGCAATATGTGCAAGTGCTTGAGGAGGATAATGCTGCCATAAAGCAAACCGTCTCCCAGCTCCAAGCCCAACAGGAGGATTTAGAAAATGCAGACACAACCTGAGAATCGGAGGTAAAGGAGATAATAACTGTAAGCGCTTATATAGAAGATGCATACAATCCTGAGGGTATATAAAATAAGCCAGGCATAAAGTCCATGGCCATAGTAGTGGCAGTCCAGGGGTTAATATAGTCTCTGATCGTACAAGATGTGAAGGGCTGACTAGTGGGATGATTGGTCCTAAAGGCGGCTGCTGTCCTCAGAGAGCTGGCTCTGTGGTATTGCAAGAGGGGGTAGAGAAAAGGAAGCGCCACCTGAGTGCAGTATTAATGTAAAAATTTAATGGCATAAAAAATGAACACTTACAAGAAAGACAAATTAAAAAGGCTCATCTGTGAGTAGGCAGTGTGTATCTTCCTCAGTTTCCAGTCCGGAAGTTGTTATCAGTGTTGTAGGGCTGCAGATGGAGGCTGGTAGCTTGTCTCTCTTCCTGTGGCCGTCAGGAAGAAGCTGAGACTGGCGTGGAACGCACAGAGGAGGTGCGTGACGTCACAGGTCATTCAAAGACTTTCGGGTACACTCCAGGGGGAGGGCTAACATCGAGGGAGTGTGCTTGGCTTCAAAGACTTCCGGGTACACTCCAGGGGGAGGGTTAACATCGAGGGAGTGTGCACACTCCCTCGATGTTAGCCCTCCCCCTGGAGTGTACCCGGAAGTCTTTGAATGACCTGTGACGTCACGCACCTCCTCTGTGCATTCCACGCCAGTCTCAGCTTCTCCCTGATGGCCACAGGAAGAGAGACAAGCTACCAGCCTCCATCTGCAGCCCTACAACGCTGATAACAACTTCCGGACTGGAAACTGAGGAAGATGCACACTGCCTACTCACAGATGAGCCTTTTTAATTTGTCTTTCTTGTAAGTGTTCATTTTTTATGCCATTAAATTTTTACATTAATACTGCACTCAGGTGGCGCTTCCTTTTCTCTACCCCCTCTGAGAATCGGAGGCATCCCTGAAGCAGTGGATGATAAAGGCCTCTGGCCCTACCTTCTGAGCCTGTTCAATATAGCGGCCCCCAATATCCCTGACATAGACTGGTGTTTGGACAGGGCCCATAGATTGCTTGCTCCAAAGCCCCCAGCTGGTGCCAACCCCAGAGATGTGATTGTCATATTTCACTACTATGATAGCAAAGAAGCTCTCACTGTCGCCACCCACACCAATCGAGGGTCGAGTTCAAAGGGTCCAAGATCCAGATCTTGAGTGATCTATCACCTATTACCCTGGCAAGAAGGAGAAATCTTTGCCTGTTGACACTACATCTCCAAACCCACAAAGTCCTATTTCACTGGGGGTTCCCCTTTTGCCTTTCTGCATCCCGGGGTGGTATACAATATTCCCTACGTGACCTTAAGGAGAGTGACACCTTTTTGTGTAACTTGGGTCTGGCACCTCTCCGAGATGAAGATCCTGTGCTGCTTCCTGCTATTCCTAAACCGCCAACAGCCCCGAGTCGCATCTGGACCCCAGTGCGGCAGAAATCATCCAAGTCCAACTTCACACCACAAGGGCGCCCCACTTTTAGATTTCCAACCTGAGCGACCTTCAGCATGGCTACGGCCTTGATTTCTAATTACTTGGCCCCCCTGCTGTTTTTGTTTATGGATGGCCAACAACCCGTTAGAGGGTTCATTTACCCCCCTTACCCATGAGGTGCACTGCCTGATGTTTTTTTTTTTTTTTTCTTTTCGAATTACCCTGGTTTTATCTGGATGACGTTCTGACTTTTTTTCTATTTTTCTTTTTTGTTTGTTCTATTTTTTCTCAGGTCCCCTTTTTTGACCTGAGACCTGAGGCTGCTACACCTTATAGACTTAAAATGTTTGTTACAATGCTGCTACTGTTCTAAACGTTGCTATGTTGCTTTATAACCACTATGTGACCTTTGCACCATGGAATCTCTCACCCAATGTTTACTATGCAATGTATCAAATGCTTTTTCAACAAGTTAAGTTGCCATGGCACTAAAACTTCCTTACATGTAATGTTAAAGGTTTAAACTCTATTCAAAAGAGATGGCTGGCTTTGAAAGAGTTTAACACGAGACGCTGTTAATTGCGCGTTCAGAGGCAGTTGGACACTTTTTTTCAACTACCCCTGAACTCATTCAATGTTATCCTATGTGTCCATGTACACAGTCTCGTTTTTAGGCAGTTGCGTTTAACCTCGTTTTTCCTGAAGCAAAAAAATGGGTTCAGACGCAAAAGTTTTCCACGGAGGGAGGATGAGTCCTAAGTGGACAAATGAGAACTGCAGAGCTGGAGGTGTGTCTGTAAATCCAGGAAGTGAACAGGCAGCAGCTTCAGCTGCCCACAGTTAAAATGACTGCAGCCAGACTTGGTGGAGGGAGATTTCTGCAGCATATTTGTCAAGTACAGAATCACAGTATTGGATTCAAGTACATCCTTGCCACACAATCAATGAAAGCTGCACTGGTGAAATTCAGTGGCGGAATTACAGGTATTTGTGGGGTTTTGCAGGGAGGAAAGAAAACCTAAGTGCAGATACATGTATCATTAAGTGTTGCAGCACACGTTTTTGTTTTGTTTTTCCTAATGGGCGGCTGAAGTTCTACTTAAATTGCTTATAAATATAGAAAATTGTTTAAAAAGGTTTTTATGTGTTTGGGCTGAAGAGGGGTAGATCCTGCAAGTTTGTCCTGGAAAAAATGTTTGTGCAAATCCATATCACAGACCTTACTGCAAAGCCAAACAATTACACAAAAATGTTACCACCTATAAAATAAATTTTAGGGATTTGTTTTGGTAATCTGAAATTTCAATTCACTTGTGATTATGCAGATTCTCCTTTTTGTGAACTGAAAATTGCAATTTAGACTTTGCAAAATGACACTTTTCTGTACGGATTCATTTGTCATATTGATGAGTAGCAATTTACAAAATGCATTAACTTGTCACTTTCAAAACTTTTGTATTCTTCACTTGCTAATGAACTCTGGAACAATGTTTATGCTGTCGGTCTGAGCTGCATAGAAGTCAAGAGTTACATTTTTACATCATTTGTTGAGGTTTTACTGGTAACATTTAAGTTAACCTGTAAAATATTGTGAAGTTTTTATGGAGTCACCCATATTGATCACAGTGGAGGTATGGTTGTTTTTTAGGTTGAATATATTTTTATTTTTGTCAGAAAAAAATCAGAACAATTTGGGATACAGGGAAAGGGGGAGATAAAAAGGGGTAATTGGTTTTCATCATAGTACAAAATGTTTTCACAAATACGAGTCCCAGATAAAAGACCCTATCGGTTAACCATCATACAATTGGAATGCAATTGAAAGAAGGAAAAAAAGGAAACATTAGGCAAAATACAAATTTAAATAAATATGATTCCTGGGTATCAGTTCTAAATAAAGGAGACCAAAGAAATCAAAAGTGGGCATAAGAGGGGAAGGCTTCATGATGAAGTACACCCAATCTACTTGTAAGTCTGCTACATGTTTTTTTTTTAAAGTCCCTCTTGCACCTTTTTATTTCTTAGCTTCTAAGTTCTACGATTATTCACGATATGATTATTCAACTCTGCTTTAGAATTGCTTTGGAGATAAACGGTTCCATAATTGAAAAAGCATGAATAAATCTTAGTACCTGGAATGGCTAATGCATTGATACAACATAACAGTAACCACTTCTGCTCTGGAGCATTTATTTTATTTTTTTTAAGTTTTTGCACGCATGCTAAATCTCCAGCACATTTTATATATATATATACACTACCGTTCAAAAGTTTGGGGTCACCCAAACAATTTTGTGTTTTCCATGAAAAGTCACACTTATTCACCACCATACGTTGTGAAATGAATAGAAAATAGAGTCAAGACATTGACAAGGTTAGAAATAATGATTTGTATTTGAAATAACATTGTTTTTACATCAAACTTTGCTTTCATCAAAGAATCCTCCTTTTGCAGCAATTACAGCATTGCACACCTTTGGCATTCTAGCTGTTAATTTATTGAGGTAAGCTGGAGAAATTGCACCCCACGCTTCTAGAAGCAGCTCCCACAAGTTGGATTGGTTGGATGGGCACTTCTGGCGTACCATACGGTCAAGCTGCTCCCACAACAGCTCAATGGGGTTCAGATCTGGTGACTGTGCTGGCCACTCCATTACCGATAGAATACCAGCTGCCTGCTTCTGCTGTAAATAGTTCTTGCACAATTTGGAGGTGTGTTTAGGGTCATTGTCCTGTTGTAGGATGAAATTGGCTCCAATCAAGCGCTGTCCACTGGGTATGGCATGGCGTTGCAAAATGGAGTGATAGCCTTCCTTATTCAGAATCCCTTTTACCCTGTACAAAGCTCCCACCTTACCAGCACCAAAGCAACCCCAGACCATCACATTACCTCCACCATGCTTAACAGATGGCGTCAGGCATTCTTCCAGCATCTTTTCATTTGTTCTGCGTCTCACAAACGTTCTTCTTTGTGATCCAAACACCTCAAACTTGGATTCATCCGTCCACAACACTTTTTTCCAGTCTTCCTCTGTCCAATGTCTGTGTTCTTTTGCCCATCTTAATCTTTTTCTTTTATTGGCCAGTCTCAGATATGGCTTTTTCTTTGCCACTCTGCCCTGAAGCCCAAAATCCCGCAGCCGCCTCTTCACTGTAGATGTTGACACTGGTGTTTTGCGGGTACTATTTAATGAAGATGCCAGTTGGGGACCTGTGAGGCGTCTGTTTCTCAAACTAGAGACTCTAATGTGCTTATCTTCTTGCTTAGTTGTGTAACGCGGCCTCCCACTTCTTTTTCTACTCTGGTTAGAGCCTGTTTGTGCTGTCCTCTGAAGGGAGTAGTACACACCGTTGTAGGAAATCTTCAATTTCTTTGCAATTTCTCGCATGGAATAGCCTTCATTTCTAAGAACAAGAATAGACTGTCGAGTTTCAGATGAAAGTTCTCTTTTTCTGGCCATTTTGAGCGTTTAATTGACCCCACAAATGTGATGCTCCAGAAACTCAATCTGCTCACAGGAAGGTCAGTTTTGTAGCTTCTGGAAGGAGCTAGACTGTTTTTAGATGTGTGAACATGATTGCACAAGGGTTTGCTAATCATCAATTAGCCTTCTGAGCCAATGAGCAAACACATTGTACCATTAGAACACTGGAGTGATAGTTGCTGGAAATGGGGCTCTATACACCTATGTAGATATTGCACCAAAAACTAGACATTTGCAGTTAGAATAGTAATTTACCACATTAGCAATGTATAGAGTATATTTGTTTAAAGTTAGGACTAGTTTAAAGTTAGCTTCATTTAAAAGTACAGTGCTTTTCCTTCAAAAATAAGGACATTTCAATGTGACCCCAAACTTTTGAACGGTAGTGTATATATATATATATATATATATATATATATATATATATATATATATATATATATATATATATATATATATATATATTATAATTTTTTTTTTTTTTTTTTTTTCTGAAAGCAGGGGCCCTGTAGAACAAATAGATAATAGTTGCAATTATTTTTATTTGATTACATGGTTCTTTTGTACAATGTAGCTAAAATACTGGTACGTGATAAAACAATGAAAGCATTAGACAACAGATCTGTACACCCTGATGAAATGTATGATAAGCCATATTTGAAGGGTTAACACATCAGCGATGTAAAGCTCTGAATATGTTACATTTTTATTTTAAAACTACAAAAATAGCAGGCAATGTAAGATTATATTTGTAATACACTATATGTGTACAAATATTAATATGATGGCAAAGACTGTTACATTTTAGATGTGAAATTGATGTGTTCAACTGGAACGTTTGACATGCAATTACATCATCAGTGTTTGCCCTCCATCTCTTTAAAATTGTGATTATTGTATTGTTGAATGTATATATGTATTTTCTATTTTTACATTAGTGTCATGTTTCTGTCCTAGGTAAACAGATAAAAGATGGAAAGAAGCCAGAACCATGCAAGCCTATCCTGAAAGTGGAATATAAAACAACAAAATATGGGTGAGCAATATTTCATTTTCAACTAAACATAATTATAAACGGTACAGTATAAGGTTCTAAGTAACCATCTGACCACACAGGTTTTGTTTGCATTACGTCTTCTATTGTTTTATTCTGGACACTTTTAAAGCCAACCTCAAGCTTCCCCCTCCCCTTTTTATATGTACCTATATCATGTCCTTGGCCCAGCTGTATGACATCAAAGGTTATCTTCTGGCAATGGGCAGGTCCTGAATGCTGCAGAGAGTGGCACCACATAATGACTTGGCACCAGACTCTGCAGCATTTTCCTGTGAGTCCAAAGTGGCTTCATTACTCACCCCCAGGGGTGGGTCTTTGATGCCCTGGAATCATAGGTAGTGGGTTAAATGACACTGAGCAGCATTCAACCTGGAAGACAACAGGAATAGAATTGTGTTGGAATGGGAGGTTTTATTTTATTCTATACTAGACATTTTTTTTTTTCTTTTATTACTAACATTTTCTTTTATTACTAACATTTTCTTTTAAATAAAGAGATCCCTCCAATTATGTACAAGTATCTAAAGCAAGGGTCCACTTACAGTTTTTAAATTATATTGTATTTTTAGAACTATGTGATTAATACTTGCAATACATATTGTTAATCTATAAAAATAATAATCTATAATACAATTCTTAATGTCCTATGTCTTTTATATTTTCCCCACATTTGCCTGCTGACCAAACTGCTCGGCAACATTGACAGTTGTAGGTTGGGGCAACCCATAACACTGTGCCACCACAGAGTGAGATAATGTGAAATATATAAAAAAAGTAATATGCAAGAGACTGGAACATATGAACCATCAGAGTTAATTGCGGTATGTGGGAAGATAAAGCTCACCTCTCTGTTCTTGTGAAGACAGTACAAAGCATTGCATCTGCCACTACGTGGGCTTGCATCATGATTGACAGGATTTAGTTATATGCCTTTCTTGAGTCACATGAGAGCTGTATGCAAAAGAGAATCTAATGCCAGAGTTGTGTGTGAATGGTGATTATACCATTTCGTAGTTGGTAATGGTCAGAATTGATCATTACCAGTGCATCCTTTAATTGCTAGGATTGATGAGACTTGTGGATAAACATAGAAACACACCAGTGTTCAGAAAAAGCTATATAAAAGAATGTGTTCTAATGGGTGCCAGTGTCCAGTCCTGCACTCCCCCCTGCAGTGTCTGTCTGACAACTTTGTGGAGAACTATATATACTTCTATCTCTATATATTTCCCATGGCAAATCGCGTCTCTCCTAAAGTGGTTCTAAAGGCTGAAGGTTTTTGACCAAAATGCATTCCCTGCATTAAGGTAAAAAACGTGAGTGCAAATCCCCCTTTATTACCTGAGCCTGATCTCAATCAAGCGATGTGCACAAGAGCTGTAGCTCTCTCTGCTCTCTACCGCCTCATACACTCAGACAGCAGCAGGAGCCATTTTCTCCTGCTGCTGTCAGTCACAGCCAGTGAGGAGGGAGAAAAGTCGAGCCACACTCTATCTGTATGAACACACACAGCCTGCTTGGAAGTGAGCCTGTAAGAGTGCCCCCATAGCAAGCAGCTTGCTATAGTGGTCACTCAGCAGAGAAAAAGCTCCAGGAGCACTTGCGGAGGACCCCAAGAGGAGGATTGGGGCTGCTCCATGCAAAACCGTTGCGCAGAGCAGGAAAGTTTAACATGTTTACTGAAAAAAAAAAAAAAAAGGTTTGCAATCACTTTAACCACCTCCCGACCGCCCACTGTATATTGACGTCCTTTTTTTAAAGATGGATATCTCGGTAACGGCAGCAGCTGCTGCCACAACCGAGGTATCCATCTTTGGGGCAGCCGGTTCTGTACATGATAATGGTGGTCTCTGCGGCGGGTTCGTCACGAGATCACCGTTATCGGCGGCGGGAGAGGTGCCACCCCCCCTCCCGCCGCTCTCCCGCACCCTCCGCCGCTTACCGGAGCCGTCGGTAGCGGCGGAGGAGATCGGGTCCTGTCAGTGCTTCGGTATAGAGATGAGTGAGGCCAAGATGGTCCCCACCCGTCTCTATACCATGTGACGGCCGGAGCGACGTCATTACGACGGCTCTGCCCACTTCTCTTAAAGGCACAATTTTTTTTGTCATTTTTTTAAACGGCTTTTTTTTTTTTTTTTTTTTTGCATTTTAGTCTAAATATGAGATCTGAGGACTTTTTGACCCCAGATCTCATATTTAAGAGGACCTGTCATGCTTTTTTCTATTACAAGGGATGTTTACATTCCTTGTAATAGGAATAAAAGTGATCCAAATTTTTTTTTTTTAAAAAAACAGTGAAAAAATAAATAAAATAAAGTAAAATAAATAATAAAAAAAAATTTTTTTTTTAAAGCGCCCTGTCCCGACGAGCTCGCGCGCAGAAGCGAACGCATATGTGAGTAGCGCCCGCATATGAAAACGGTGGTCAAACCACACATGTGAGGTATCGCCGCGACCGGTAGAGTGAGAGCAATAATTCTAGCCCTAGACCTCCTCTGTAACGCAAAACATGCAATCTGTAGAATTTTTTAAACATCGCCTATGGAGATTTTTAAGGGTAAAAGTTTGGCGCCATTCCACGAGCTGCCGCAATTTTAAAGCGTGACATGATGGGTATCAATTTACTTGGCGTAACATTATATTTCACAATATAAAAAAAATTGGGCTAACTTTACTGTTGTCTTATTTTTTTTTTTCAAAAAAGTGAATTTTTTCCAAAAAAAGTGCGCTTAGAAGACCGCTGCGCAAATGCGGTGCAAAAAAAAGTATTGCAATGACCGCTATTTTATTCTCTAGGGTGTTAGAACCCCCAAACATTATATATTGTTTTTTTTCTAAGTAATTTTCTAGCAAAAAACCTGTTTTAAACTTGTAAACACCTAAAATCCAAAACGAGGCTGGTTTTGAAGTGGTTAAAGCTGATTTCCAACTTTACTTACAGTTTAAATAGTTTAGGCAAAGCTGGCCCAAATGAACTCTTTCCCTCACTACCATGAGCGTTCTGAGTGTGCTGTAATAAACTATATGGAGCTGAAGCTACATACAGTATTACAGCACTGTGTTCGGGGGCATGACAAGCCCTTTGTCTCACACCTGGAACAAAATGGCATATGAGCAGCCATTTATAGCCAACTTTGCATTCTATCAATGAGTACAAAGCTTTCTCTAATTATCTTAGCTGAGTTGGAGATTGTGACATCATCATTCTGCCTTTCTGACTCAAAGAATACAAAGCTACCTATGAATGACTGAGTGCTGCTCTGACCAATGCTATTTCCTTCTGGCTGTGAGACGGGAAGGTCTTTCATCGGGAACACAGTGCTGTATATACTGTATGTAGCCTCAGCTACATACAGTATATAAAGCACACTGTGGCCGCACATGAGGGAAATGGTTCACTGGGCCAGCCTAGCCCGAACAAACCATTTAAACTTAAATTCCAGCTGGAGATCAGCTTTAATTAACCCTTGTCACGCATAAATCCTATGGACTAATACTTTAAAATTGTTATATATTTTTATTTGATGTGTTAATTTTCTATCAAAACTATTCTCTTTAGAGTTTTTTTTTTTTTTTTTTTTAACTGATCAACGAAAATAGATTTTCTTGTCAGCCTAGGTTCACACATATGCAATCTCAAACATCGCATGCGATTTGCCCCGCACCGCAGTTGTATGGCTAACCACAGTTGTATGGCTAAACTCGCATTAGATTCGCAGGAAAAAAAAAGTGCAGGGACTTTTTTCCTCTGCACTGAAATTGGATAGCATGGGTGTTCTCACCTATGTGATTTGCTTACTGTGCGAGTTCACAGTTCGCACTGTGGTCTGTGAATCGATCTGGGGGTGTCATTAACAATTCATTGACACCAGTAGCGGTTAACAGAGGGCAGTGTGAACTGCCTGTGGGAGAGATGCGATGGGGGAACCGGCGCTGTAATAGCGCTGGTTCCCACATTGCACAAGTGTGAACCTAGGCTTAATGTGAAAATAGATCTGTTTGACCGAGTACTTTAAGTTACAATTAAAACCAACTGATTGCATAAGTATATACGCCATTTGATACACGTGAAAAATCACTGGTGATTATTTCCAAGTTGCCCAATTTGTAAAAATGGAGAGCCCCCATGTGTAGTCAAGGCATTTGAAGTAGTTATAGTAATAAATACACTTGTAGGTGAAAAAATCAGCTTCTCTTGGGTTGCTGTCTTGTCTGTCATGAAGACAAACCACTCAGTGAAAATTGTATGCTCCAGTTTTAGTAAATCTCCCCTTATGAATTAATGATCATTCAATCATGAACACTTTGAAGAGGGGGTGAATACTTCTAGTTAGAGGTTGACCGATATATCGGCCGATATTTGGCGTTTTTTTAATCGGCATCGGCCGATTGTGCTGATTAAAAAAGGCCGATTATAACTTCAGCGCGACTTGCAAATGACTTCTGTAATAGAAGTCAATGCAAGTTGCCTAAAGTCTTCTGTGGAGTGACTTCTCCTCTCTGGGCAGCCTGCCAAGTCTGATGAGTGGAAACATTGTATCTTTTTAGTTTCTTTCATCAATGAACTGAACTCTGTGTGGAGGAGTTTTCAGTTTAACCATTTAAAGACTAAGACCCCTTTCACACCAAGGCGTTTTTGCAGCGTTTTAGCGCTAAAAATAACGCTATTAAAACGCTTATAAAACGCTCCCCATGCATCTCAATGGACCCTTTCACACTGAGGCGTTGCGCTGGCGGGGCGTTGAGAAAAGTCCTCCAAGCAGCATCTTTGGAGCAGCTTTTGGGCGTTGAAAAAAGCGCTTCAAAAACGTCCCTCTCCATTGAAATTAATTGAAAACGCTGTAAAAACGCCTGAATAGCGCCTATAATCCGCCCTGAGCTGTACAAAATTCACATGATCTCACAAAAAGGTAAACATGCAAGCAGAAAAGAGAGCATCTACAACAGGACTGAACTTGTGGGAAGGTCAGAATGATTAAACAGACCATCAAAGTGCCAAAAAAAAGAATTAATCCCAGAAAAATAAAGATTTGAAGTAAAACAAGACACTGCTTGTTTTACATGATATCACAAAGGATAAACATGCAAGCAGAAAGATAGCATCAATAACACATGCTTCAATAACGCTTAAATAACGCTGTTAAAACGCCTGCAGCGTTGCGTTAATTTTAACGCTAACGCCCCTAAAACGCTGTAAAAATGCGGTATTAACGCTAAGGCGTTTTAGGGCATTTTTGAAGCGCCTTGGTGTGAAAGGGGTCTAAATCTTTTCTGACATTTGTTGCTTACAAGTAAAAATCCTGTATTTTCTGCTAGAAAATCACTTAGAACCCCCGAAAATTATATATATTTTTTTAGCAGAGACCCTAGAGAATAAAATAGCGGTTGCTGCAATATTTTATGTCACACGGTATTTGCGCAGCGGTCTTTCAAACGCATTTTTTTTGGAAAAAATACACTAATGAATAAAAAAAAAACTAAGCAGTAAAGTTAGCCCATTTTTCATCCAAAAGTTTTGATTACCTGTTTAAATGTAAGAAATTTTCTGTATCAGCGGGGCGCTTATAATCCAGTTAGCGGCCGAGGAAGGGGTTGAATGTGCCTGTGAAGCGCCGCTGCCGAATCGCTTTGCAGGCGCTTTGGCAGCAGTGCGTTCATTTCAATGGGCAGGAATGGTGGAGGAGCGGTATACACCGCTCCAAAGATGCTGGTTGCAGGACTTTTTTAACATCCTGCCAGCGCATTGCCTCAGTGTGAAAGCACTCGGGCTTTCACACTGAGACTGCAGGGGAGCCGTTTTGCAGGCACTTTACAGGGACTATTTTTAGCCCAAAAGCGCCTGAAAAACGCCCCATTGTGAAAGGGGTCTAACTGTTAGATTTTATGAGATGAAGGGGAAAAAAAAAAAAAATTGGCTTAACATATCAGCCTCAAAAAATCGGCATCATATATCGGCCATCGGCTGCCGCAATTTCTAAATATCGGCATCGGCCAGAGAAAAACCCATATCGGTCGACCTCTACTTCTAGTAACTGAGAATCATTTGTCATATATTAAAGCCCAAATTATACAGAATACTGTTGGTTACTGTAAGTGACAGTGCACCTGAAGATGCCTGCCATGAGGATGCTTGTCCACTAAAGGTTGGGTTAATCACTCATTTGCGTTTGTGATTTTTCAGCATTCACAATGGTCTTTTTACAACAAAAGATAACTGTATCCAGAACCAAACACAAATCCTGCACTTTAATATACTGCAAAGCACAAATCGGGCTTCATTAATGGGTGCCAGTGCTATATGCCTGTTAAAATATGTTAGTGTAGCATTCATATTTATATTTCCTGAGAGCAGGAGGGCATTTATGAAGTACACTAAAGGCATGGGGGATGACATTACACCAGGGACGTGCGGTGAGGTCAGTGGGTGGTGAGGCACTGGCTAGTATCAGAGCCAGATACACACACGTTACATACACTGCTATCGTTGGAGCGAGAGCAATAATTCTAGCACTAGACCTCCTCTAACTTTAAAGCATTGCCTATGGAGATATTTAAGTACTGAAGTTTGGCGCAATTCCACGAGTGTGCAATTTTAAAGCGTGAGATGTTGGGTATCTATTTACTTGGCGTAACACCATCTTTCACGTTATACAAAAAAATGAGGTTATCTTTAGTGGGTTTTTTTTTTTTATACTCATGAAACTTTTTTTCCCCAAAAAACACGTTTGAAAAATTGCTGCGCAAATACAGTGTAACATAAAAAGTTGCAACGACCACCATTTTATTGCCTACGGTGTCTATAACAATATATATAATGTTTGGGGGGTTCTTGGTAATTTTCAAGCAAAAAAATGATTATTACATGTAGGAGAGAAGTGTCAGAATTGGCCTGGGTGGCAAGGGGTTAATTACCATAAGTAATATACAAATAATTATATATTGTTTTTAAGGTAATTTACTATAGTTTCAAAAGCTGTACTCAAGCAGGTGGCTTAATGGGCAAATTACTGAAGTTTAAAGTTATAACTTAAAACCATTAATTTCACAGTAAATGGATACATAATAAATTATTATGTTAAAACATATAGCATAATAATATATGATTTAGCTTGATTATAACAGTACATTTTTAACAGCAGCAGATTCTCATTCTCCCTCTTAAGTGTGTGAGGAAAACATGGGATTAATGGTAAATCTTATACCCATAAACACATGTATTTCCTTGTCGTTAAGAGGGCTGGGCTGGAAGGGAGCATTTGTCTTTTTTAAACACATGCCCCTTCTATTGACACTGCAATGAGAGGCATGCCTCCACTCAGGGCTGAAGCTAGGGGGGGCGCCTGCCCCAGGTGACGCATCTGAGGGGGGTGCCACCCCTACCCGCACTAGGAACTGCTGCCCGATTATGTGTAACTGACAGGCAGCGCCCACTGCATACTTTGCCTAATACCATAGGATCAAATCGGAGGGCGACTGGTACAGGTGCACTAGCGCTGAATCACTCTGCTCCTCCCGCCCACCCTATAGAAAGGCATTGCAGAGTGACGCTTCAGCTACTATTGCTATGTTGCTAAGTGAAGTGGTCACCCTCCTATTCGTTTCTCCAGTATTTGGCTCGGTTCTCAGGGGACAGATGCAGCATCTCCCAAGGTAAGTATAATTCATAAATAAAATTCCCATACTTCTCTCTTAACCCCTTCCTGCCGAGCGTACACAGATATGCGGCCTTGACTTTCGGGGGTTGAAAAGGCGTCATCCCGGTACCGTTTTTTAGAGCGGGTGATCGGCTATCCAGGGATAACAACCGATGCGGCTAAAAGACGCTCAATTGTTATCCTGGAGGAGCAGGAGGGGACATCTGGAACCTCCCGCGCGCTCTGACCGGGGCAGGGAGACCCGATCCTCGATCCGCCACTTTCGGCGGCTAGAGAGAGACTGGCCCGAAGCCGGAAACTCTTTCATTCCAGTCTCCTGAATGAAAACACGGAAACGACGTTACAACGTCACTTCCTGTTTAGTCGGCTGCCAATGGCGCCGGATTTTAAAAAAATATACAGTATTCACAATCGCCGCTTTCGGCGATCTGAATACTTTGTAGTGCAAAGGAGGGATTGGAGGTCTTTTAGACCCCCGATCCCTCCATAAAGAGTACTTGTCACCACCTATTACTGTCACAAGAGATGTTTACATTCCTTGTGACGGCCATAAAAGTTATCAAATTAATTAATTTTTTAAAAACACAATTTGATGATATAAAAATAAATAAAATCAATAAGAATTTTTTTTTTTTTTTTTAAAGCGTCCCCGCGAGCTCACGCAGCAAAGAAAACGCATACGGAAGTCACGCCCGCATATGTAAACGGTGTTCAAATCACACATGTGAGGTATCAGAGCGAGAGCAATAATTCTAGCACTAGACCTCCTCTGTAACTCTAACTTGGTAACCGTAAAAAAAATTTAAAGCATCGCCTGTGGAGATTTTTAGGTACTGTAGTTTGTCGCCATTCCACGAGTGCGTGCAATTCTAAAGCGTGACATCTATTTACTCGGCGTAACAACATCATCTTTCACATAAGAAAAAATTGGGCTAACTTTACTGTTTCGTTTTTTTTTAAAATTGATGAAAGTGTCCCTTTCCCCAAAAAGTTGTGTTTAAAACTCCGCTGCACAAATACCGTGTGACATAAAATATTGCAACTATCGCCATTTTATTCTCTAAGGCAGTGATGGCGAACCTTGGCACCCCAGATGTTCTGGAACTACATTTCCCATGATGCCCAACTACACTGCAGAGTGCATGAGCATCATGGGAAGTGTAGTTCCAAAACATCTGGGGTGCCAAGGTTCGCCATCACTGCTCTAGCGTCTCTGCTAAAAAAATATATATATATAATGTTTGGGGGTTCTAAGTAATTTTCTAGCAAAAAATATGGATTTTAACCACTTAAAGACTAGCCTCGTTTTGGATTTTAGGTGTTTACAAGTTTAAAACAGGTTTTTTTGCTAGAAAATTACTTAGAACCCCCAAACATTATATATTGTTTTTTTTTCTAACATCCTAGAGAATACAATAGCGGTCATTGCAATACTTTTTTTTGCACCGTATTTGCGCAGCGGTCTTCTAAGCGCACTTTTTTTGGAAAAAATTCACTTTTTTTGAAAAAAAAAATAAGACAACAGTAAAGTTAGCCCAATTTTTTTTTATATTGTGAAATATAATGTTACGCCAAGTAAATTGATACCCAACATGTCACGCTTCAAAATTGCGCCCGCTCGTGGAATAGCGTCAAACTTTTACCCTTAAAAATCTCCATAGGCGACGTTTAAAAAATTCTACAGATTGCATGTTTTGCGTTACAGAGGAGGTCTAGGGCTAGAATTATTGCTCTCACTCTACCGGTCGCGGCGATACCTCACATGTGTGGTTTGACCACCGTTTTCATATGCGGGCGCTACTCACGTATGCGTTCGCTTCTGCGTGCGAGCTCGTCGGGACAGGGCGCTTTAATTTTTTTTTTTTTTTTTTATTATTATTTATTTTATTTTATTTATTTTTTCACTGTTTTTTAAAAAAAAAAAATTGGATCACTTTTATTCCTATTACAAGGAATGTAAATATCCCTTGTAATAGAAAAAAGCATGACAGGTCCTCTTAAATATGAGATCTGGGGTCAAAAAGTCCTCAGATCTCATATTTAGACTAAAAAAAAAAAAAAAAAAAAAAAAAAAGTCGTTTAAAAAAATGACACTAAAAAAATTTGTGCCTTTAAGAGAGTGGGCGGAGCCGTCGAATGACGTCGCTCCGGCCGTCACATGGTATGGAGACGGGTGGGGGCCATCTTGGCCTCACTTGTCTCCATACCTCAGCAGGGAAAGGACCCGATCGCCTCTGCCGCTACCGACGGCTCCGGTAAGCGGCGGAGGGTGCGGGAGAGCGGCGGGAGGGGGGGTGGCGCCTCTCCCGCCACCGATAACGGTGATCTCGCGGCGAACCCGCCGCAGAGACCACCATTATCGTGTACAGAATCGCTCACTGTAAAGATGGATATCTCGGTTGTGGCAGCAGCTGCTGCCGTTACCGAGATATCCATCTTCAAAAAAATTACGTATATATACAGTGAGCGGGGCTGAAGTGGTTAACTTGTACACACCAAATGTCAGAAATAGGCTTAGGCGTGAAAGGGTTAATTACCCAACATCTCCTCTTTCCTGCTATCTGGCCAACATGACAATTAGGCCTCATTTACATGGAGTGTATGCGTCCATGCCCAGTGTGATGGCTGTACCGCGTTGGGATGCATGGTGTCCTGTGTATCCCTGTGCAGACAGTCCAGGCAAAGTCAATTGGAATGCAGCAGCTGCATGGACATAGTCGAATGTCAAAATTTGACATGCAGACAGGAAGGGATGCATGTATCAAAACGCATAGTGTCTGCATTCGGATCTGTCCACCCACTTCTATAGGTGAAGCTCTCTGGTAGATGCAGATGCAACAAAAAGTGGCACAGCATACAGGACCTGTCTCAGTGCCTGTCTGAATGAGCCCTTAGGGGAAGTTATCAAAACTAGAGCAGGCAGAATTTGGAGAAGCTGTGCATGGCAACCAATAAGCTCATAGCTTTCATTTTTAAAGCTGAAGATAGAAGCTGATTGGTTGCTATCCGCAGCTGTTCCAGATTCTGCCTGCACCAGTTTTAAAAAATTCCCCTCACTGTGTTTTACATTTCTTACCCCTGACTACTGCATTCTAAGTACAGCACATTCTTTGTTAAAGTGGTTGTAAAGGCACAAGATTTTATGCATTCTATGCATGAAGGTAGAAAACCTGTGTGCAGCAGCCCCACTTAATACTTATCTGAGCCCCCTCTTGATCCAACAATGTCCATGAGAGCCTTGACTGTCTGGGGACCCGCACTCCTGATTGGTATTTGGCAGCAGCAGAAGCCATTGGCTTCCACTGCTGTCAATCACAGCCAGAGAGCCAATCAGAAGATGGAGGGAGCGGAGTTGAGCCGTGGCTCAATGTGTGAATGAACACAGAGCCGCGGCTCGGGAGCATGCCTGCTTGGGTGCCCCATAGCAAGCTGCTTGCTGTGGGGGCACCCAGAAAGGGGGAGGGGCCAGGGGTGCTGGCCAGGGTCATGAGGAGGATCCCAGCTGCTCTGTGCAAAACCACTGCAACAGTGCAGGCAAGTATAACATGTTTATTATTTAGAAAAAAAAAAGGCTTTAAGATCACGTTAAGGTTAGCTATGTGTAGTAAAGGATATGCAATTTATTTTATTAAAATGAGTATACTGAAGTTTGTACTGTCTGCTACATACTCGCTTGTGGCACAGTCATTAAAGCATATGGCTCTTTAAGCCCCTCCCACTGTTAATGCAATCTTACCACACACACAGTTTTGGCTTGGCGCCAATATATTGCCACATACCATCTTGATGGGGGGGGGGGGGGGTGCAAAAAAATGACCAGCCCCAGGTGCCATATATTATGTGCTAGCTACTCCACTGCAGCATTTTTATTGGACAGCTGGGGCTAATGGTACTTTACCATTGGTCCAAGACTCCAAGCTGTGCTTTGAGCTCAGTGCCTTTGACAAGAAGTGAGAGGCACTGTGAGCTCATCCTCTGTCTGCTGCAAACAGAGTGTGCCAGCTTGTATTTAAACTGGCTGCTTTGTATGTAGCTTCTGACAGGCTGCGCAGGGAGCCCCATTTTTTACCAGTGGTGAGGTAGGTCTTAGGCTACCTATTCCCCAAATTTTGGAGTATCTGTGACCTCGGGGTGCTGAGCTACAACCCTGGAAGCTCGATTTTTCTTTTTCTTTTTTTTTTTTTTATGTTCATGGCAGGTGAGCCTCTGCCTCCCCTGACTGCACGTCCCTGCACCACGCTGCAGGCTGTAAATAGTAGTGGTGTGTTCTGACTATATAACATGGCAGGGTTTCATAATTGTGAATGAACAAAACTGCAGATATTTATCAAAACCATTCATATAAATGTTAAAGCTCTCTAGCTATGCCAGTGAGTCCTCCACCAATGTAATCCAATAACACTGTTCGGCAAGATGCCAAAACTAATAATCACAGATGGCCTTATATGAAACATCCGATGCCTGGAGGGGGATACTGGATCTCTACTGTTACGGGGTCGTATGTGTTGAGGGCTTGAGTTGAGTGTAAGTATGAATGCGTGAATGTTTGTTGTTGGGGTATTTTTGTTTCTTATGGACTGTTAAAATTGATCCATTCCGCATACTATGTGATTGGTTCTGTTATGTGCACCTTACACATCTGTAAGACCCCTATCACACTGGGGTGCTTTGCAGATGCTACAGCGCCCTGAAACAATCGCTGCAGTCTCCCGAGGGCTTTCATACTGGAGCGGTGCGCTGGCAGGACGCTGAAAAAAGTCCTGCTATCAGCATCTTTGGAGCGGTGAAGGAGCGGTGTATACACCGCTCCTGCCCATTGAAATCAGTGGGGCAGCACGGCTACACCGCCGGCAGAGTGCTGCTGCAGCGGCACTTTGCGGGCCGTTTTAACCCTTTTTCAGCCGCTAGCGAGGGTTAAAACCGCCCCGCTAGCAGCCGAATGGCGGCGCTAAAAATAGCTCAGTTTTACCACAGGCGCCCGCACTGCCCCAGTGTGAAAGGCGTCTAACTGCAATCCGTTTCTGTTGGTTTTTTGTTGTAAAACCAAAATAAACACTTTAAAAAAAAAAAGCTCTCTAGCTGTATGGCAAGGAGAGCTACTTTAACTGCTAATCTAGTAACAATTTTTTGCCGTGAACTAACTGTCCATATTTTGTTGCTGTTAAATACAAAATTTAGCTGTAGGGACTCTGAGAACAGCAATAAAATTGAGAAAGTTTAATGAGTTTCTCCTAGGAGCTTATGGGGGGGGGAACAAATGTGAATATGTGCAACAAGTTCTTTAATTGTAGCACTGACCAAATGTTTCATATTTTGAAGCTTTGTAAATAAATGGGATTCATGGACCCGACATATTTCCAAAACTGATCCTGTTTAATCAGCTATCACAGTAGACTGATTAAAACAGAATGTATTTTCCAAGCGTTCAGCTTTTATTTAGTTGAATGCAGTCACTGATATCTAATGCAGTAAAGAATAGCAGTGAAGGTTAAATATGAGGACATATTGTTTGTTTTTTTTGTTTTGGTTTTTTTTTAACCAATAGCCCAGCTAGGATTAGTGAGATTAAGGAGAGATGCTGAATCGGTATAGTCAGATTGTACAGGGGGACAGGCAACCTTGTCTACCATGCAGAAAATACTGTTTGGCACAAGAGACAACAAATAATGAAATTTGTAAGATAGGTTTATTTGCTTTGTAATAACGGTGCTTCCAAGAGATGACTCAAGATTTTTAAGAATGAATTGAGTATATAAGCAAATAGGCATGCAAGTCGTTTTCTTGTTCTACTAGAAGAGATGCTAGCTGAATGCTGTATACCATATATTGATTACAATTGTAGCTGTGTTTATTTTGAATACCCAATCATATGCACACAATAAAAAGGATTTTTTTGGCCTTTTACATGATAGGCTAATTTGAAGTTAAAGTGTTTACCTGTGTATTTAAACATACTATGCAATAAAGGGGCCCTGATATTTTAAAAGACATTGTTTAGTAAAGAAAAAAAAATGTACCTTACTTTAAAACAACATTGTATGGGCAGAGGCTGAGAATGGACACATCCCTAATATATCAAAGTACAATGAAAAGGTATAAAGGACTTTTTTTGTGCACATAAACGAAACAATAAATTTTATATTAAAGTAGAGGGCCACCCAAAAAAAAAAAAATTGCATGAAAAATCCTAAAAAATATAAAAAAAAAAAATTAAACTTGCCTAAAACCTTGTTGCTAGGCAGTCTTCCTAATCCGCCTCTTCCGCGGCGTGTTCTGCTCCTCGGTGAGCGGCCCTGTTGTCTTCTGGGAACTGTGTGTGTTCCCAGAACACCACGGGGTCATTCAGAGCGCCGCGCTGCTCGCGCGTGCGCAGTAGGAAGTCGCAAGGCTCCACTGCCTGTTTCCCTTAGGATGGCAGTACTGGGACCCGAGAGCTGAGGGACGGGTCGGCCTTGGGTGGCCGACATCGCGGGCACCCAGGACAGGTAAGTACTTCTTTAAAGTCAGCAGCTACAGTGTTTTGTAGCTGCTGACTTTTACATTTTTTTTTCAGGGACGGAATCCCGCTTTAAAAATGTATACCAATTTTATTCTCTCTCATGGTCACAGGTACAAATTTAATTACAGCATAAAGTCTAGTGTCTGTCTTCAATAGCCGCTATACAAATGTCAACATATTTCGCTAACACTGGCTTCCTCAGGAGAAGTGTTGCTGACAAAACATCTGCTGTATTAAAACAAATACATGTACAAATGAGTACATATAACAACTTAATTACAAATGTAAGCCCAGAATCATGGGGCTTCATACATGCTTACCCATCAAGATGAATAATCATATTTAACCAATTCGAAAAGTCTGCAATTTCCTCTGTTGTAACTAAGGTTTACCCACGTTCACAGCGTTAGGGCGGTAATAAGTAATCATAGGCGAGATAAAACGACCAGACAACAAAAAATAAACTAAAATAACTAAACTAAATAAAAATATATAAACACACAGTGGGGACGGAAAGTATTCAGACCCACTTACATTTTTCACTTTGTTATATTGCAGCCATTTGCTAAAATCATTTAAGTTCATTTTTTTTCCTCATTAATGTACACACAGCACCCCATATTGGCAGAAAAACGCAGTATTGTTGATATTTTTGCAGATTTTTAAAAAAAGAAAAACTGAAATATCACATGGTCCTAGCTATTCAGACCCTTTGCTTAGTATTTAGTAGAAGCACCCTTTTGATCTAATACAGCCATGATTCTTTTTGGGAAAGATGCAACAAGTTTTTCACACCTGGATTTGGGGATCCTCTGCCATTCCTCCTTGCAGATCTTCTCCAGTTCTGTCAGGTTGGATGGTAAACGTTGATGACAGCCATTTTTAGGTCTCTCCAGAGATGCTCAATTGGGTTTAAGTCAGGGCTCTGGCTGGGCCATTCAAGAATAGTCAGAGTTGTTGTGAAGCCACTCCTTCATTATTTTAGCTGTGTGCTTAGAGTCATTGTCTTGTTGGAAGGTAAACCTTTAGCCCAGTCTGAGGTCCTGAGCACTCTGGAGAAGGTTTTCGTCCAGGATATCCCTGTACTTGGCCGCATTCATCTTTCCCTCGATTGCAACCAGTCGTCCTGTCCCTGCATCTGAAAAATACCCCCACAGCATGATGCTGTCACCACAATGCTTCACTGTTGGGACTGTATTGGACAGGTGATGAGCAGTGCCTGGTTTTCTCCACACATACCGCTTAGAATTAAGGCCAAAAAGTTCTATCTTGGTCTCATCATTCCAAAGAATATTATTTCTCACCATCTTGGAGTCTTTCAGGTGTTTTTTAGAAAACTCCATGTGGGCTTTTATGTGTCTTGCACTGAGGAGAGGCTTCCGTCGGGCCACTCTGCCATAAAGCCCCGACTGGTGGAGGGCTGCAGTGATGGTTGACTCTCTACAACTTTCTCCCATCTCCTGACTGCATCTCTGGAGCTCAGCCACAGTGATCTTTGGGTTCTTCTTTACCTCTGTCACCAAGGCTCTTCTCCCCCCCCCCCCCCGATAGCTCAGCTTTAGGAAGGGTTCTGGTCGTCCCAAACATCTTCCATTTAAGGATTATGGAGGCCACTGTGCTCTTATGAACCTTAAGTGCAGCAGAAATTTTTTTGTAACCTTGGCCAGATCTGTGCCTTGCCACAATTCTGTCTCTGAGCTCTTCAGGCAGTTCCTTTGACCTCATGATTCTCATTTGCTCTGACATGCACTGTGAGCTGTAAGGTCTTATATAGACAGGTGTGTGGCTTTCCTAAACAAGTCCAATCAGTATAATCAAACACAGCTGGACTCAAATGAAGGTGTAGAACCACCTCAAGGATGATCAGAAGAAATGGACAGCACCTGATTTAAATATGAGTGTCACCGCAAAGGGTCTGGATACTTAAAACAATGTGATATTTTAATTTTTTATCTTTTTTAACCACTTGCCTACTGGGCACTTAAACCCCGCTCCTGCCCAGACCAATTTTCAGCTTTCGGTGCTCTCACACTTTGAAAGACAATTACTCAGTCATGTAATACTGTACCCAAATGAATTTTTTGTCCTTTTTTTCATACAAATGGAGCTTTCTTTTGGTGGTATTTGATCACCTCCTGGGTTTTTTATTTTTTGCACTATAAATGAAAAAAGACCGAAAATTTTGAGAAAAAATGCATTTTTCTTAGTTTCTGTGATAAAAAGTTTGCAAAATATTAATTTTTCTTCATAAATTTTGGCCACAATGTATACTGCTACATATCTTTGGTAAAAATAACCCAAATTAGTGGATATTATTTGGTCTTTGTGAAAGTTAGAGAGTCTACAATCTGTGGTGCAAATCATAAAAAATTGATCACACCTGATGTACTGGTGGCCTATCTCATTTCTTGCGATCCGAACAAGCCAGGAAAGTACAAATACCCCCCAAATGAGCCCTTTTTTTGAAAGTAGACATTCCAAGGTATTTAGTAAGATGCACGGTGAGGTTTTTGATGTTGTCATTTTTTCCCACACTTCTTTGCAAAATGAAGATTGATTTTTCCCCCCCCCACAAAATTGGCGTTGTAATAGGTTATTTCTCTCACATGGCATGTATATACCACAAATAACACCCCAAAATACATTCTGCTACTCCTCCTGAGTATGGGGATACCACATGTGTGGGACTTTTTCACAGCCTGGCCACATACAGAGGCCCAACATGCAGGGAGCGCCATCAGGTGTTCAAGTAACATAAATTACACATCTAACTTGTTGACTACCTATTACACTTTTGAAGGCCCTGGAGCAACAGGACAATGACACGTGACACTGATACGTGGCACTGATGACAGGTGGCACTGATACGTGGCACTGATGACAGGTGGCACTGATACGTGGCACTGATGACAGGTGGCACTGATACGTGGCACTGATGACAGGTGGCACTGATACGTGGCACTGATGACAGGTGGCACTGATACGTGGCACTGATACGTGGCACTGATACGTGGCACTGATACGTGGCACTGATGACAGGTGGCACTGATGACAGGTGGCACTGATGACAGGTGGCACTGATACGTGGCACTGATGACACGTGACACTGATACGTGGCACTGATGACACGTGACACTGATACGTGGCACTGATGACACGTGACACTGATACGTGGCACTGAGGAGGGATGGCACTGAGGGATGGCACTGAGGGATGGCAGTGGGGACAGATGACAGTGAGGACAGATGACACTGACTTTTTTTCCGTTTTTTTTTTTTTCTGACTCGCCGCTGCAGCGGTTAGCTCTCCCTCCTCACACGCTGTCTCTGTGTGAGGAGGGAGAGCCGGCGATGAGAGATGCTCTCATATGTTTACATATGAGATCATCGCTCATTGGCACCGCCGATCGCACTGTAAACGGCCGTTGTGATTGGCCGTTTACGGCGATCTGTGACTGGCTGTGTCCAAGGGACACGGCCAGCACAGAATTTCCTGCGGGCACGCATCGCGGAAGTAAACAGTAAACAGCAGGACGTCCAGGGACGGCCACCCGGCAGGTAGCGTCCGCGCTGCAGCCGTCTTTCGGCTATAGCACGGGCATGAAGTGGTTAATAAATCTGCAAAAATGTCAACAATTCTATGTTTTTCTGTCAATATGGGGTGCTGTGTGTTCATTAATGAGAAAAAAATGAACTTAAATAATTTTAGCAAATGGCTGCAATATAATAACAAAGTGAAAAAAAAAATATATATATATGTGTGTGTGTATATGATGCACCGAAATTTCGGCCGCCGAAACATATTGGCCGAAAATTGCCCTTTCGGCAAAAAGCCGAAAGAATTTTTGCCGATACCGAATGGGACGGGGCCCCGCCCCTGGTGCCGCCTATCAGGGGGGCTTCCTATATCGTAGAAGAGAGGAGAGCCGCCGCCTGTTTTGATTACAGCGCCGGGAACATCACAGCTTTCATTTCAATAGCTGTGTGTTCCCCGCTGCGTGCCGTCACATACAGCCCCTCCCCCTTGTCCGGGCACTTTGATGGACAGATCACCCGTCTAATGGGCTCTCCTCTCCCTACACTGGCTGCACTACTGGGGACACTGGCTGGCTGCATCTGACGGGCACTGGTGAGGCTGCATTGATCTCTTGAATCATGTCCCCAGTCTCTGACCATCTCCTGTACCATGTCCCCAGTCTCTGACCATCTCCTGTACCATGTCCCCAGTCTCTGACCATCTCCTGTACCATGTCCCCAGTCTCTGACCATCTCCTGTACCATGTCCCCAGTCTCTGACCATCTCCTGTACCATGTCCCCAGTCTCTGACCATCTCCTGTACCATGTCCCCAGTCTCTGACCATCTCCTGTACCATGCCTGCAGTCTCTGACCATCTGTATAAAAATATTTTTAAAAACAGTCACTTTCGGTACCGGTGTTTCCGTTTTAAGGAAGATTTATTTTCGGTATCGGTTTCGGTACCAAAAAACCCATTCGGTTATATATATTTATATATATTATACACTGGTCAGTTAAGTAGCAGAGGGGGTTGCTATTCAGTTTCAGCTGCTTAATGAAATTAACAGGTGCACTATATGGGCAACAATGAGACAACCTCCAAAACAGGAATGGTTTTACAGGTGGAGGCCATTGACATTTTTTTTCACCTGCTCATCTTTTATGGCTGTTTTCACTAGTTTTGCATTTGGCTAGGATCAATGTCACTACTGGTTGCATGAGGCAATACCTGGACTCTATAGAGGTTGCACGGGCAGCCCAACTCCTCCAGGATGGCACATCAATATGTGCCATTGCCAGAAGGTTTGTGGTCTCCCCCAGCACAGTCTCAAGAGCATGGAGGAGATTTCGGGAAACGGGCAGTTATACCGCGTACACACGAGCGGACTTTACGGCGGACTTTGCCCGGCGGACTGGATTTCGTCGGACAATTCGATGTGTGTGGGCTCCAGCGGACTTTGTTTTCTCAAAAGTTGGACGGACTTAGATTTGAAACTTGTTTAAAATTTATCCGTTGAAATCGAGTCCGGTCGAAAAGTCCGCCGTCTGTATGCTAGTTCGACGGACTAAAAAGCCACGCTAGGGCAGCTATTGGCTACTGGCTATGAACTTCCTTGTTTTAGTCCGGTCGTACGTCATCACGTACGAATTCGATGGACTTTGGTGGATTGTGTGTAGGCAAGTCCGTTCATTCAGAAAGTCCGTCGTAAAGTACGTTGAAAAATCCGCCAGGCAAAGTCCGCCGTAAAGTCCGCTCGTGTGTACGCGGCATTACTCTAGGAGAGCTGGACAGGACCATAGAAGGTCCTTAACCCATCAGCAAGACAAGTATTTTCTCCTTTGTGCAAAGAGGAACAGGATAAGCACTGCCAGAGCCCTACAAAATTACCTCCAGCAGGTCACTGGTTTAAAAGTTGAGCTTGAGCTCAATTGGCATTTGTGATTGAGCAGGATTGGCAGGTCCGCCACTGGCGTCCTGTGCTTTTCACAAATGAAAACCGGTTCACCCTGAGCACGTGAAAGGGTTTGGAGAAGCTGTGGAGAACATTATGCTGCCTGTAACATCGTTCAGCATGACCGATTTGGTGGTGGGTCAGTGATGGTCTGGGGAGGCATATCCATGGAGGGACGCACAGACCTCTACAGGCTAGACAATGGCACTCCGACTGCTATTAGGTGGTGCAGTAGGTCCTGGGTTCCTGCAGGTGCACGACAATGCCAAGCCTCATGTGGCGAGATTATGCAGCCAGTTCTTGAAGGATTAGGGAATTGATACCATTGAATGGCCCCCGCGCTCGCCTTGCCTAAATTCAATAGAACATCTTTGTGACATTTATGTTTCGGTTCATCCAACACTGCCAGGTTGCACCTCAGTCTGTTCAGGAGCTCAGTGATGCCTTGGTCCAGAACTGGGAGGAAATACCCCAGGACACCATCTGGCATTTCATTAGGAGTATGCCGCGACATTGTCAGGCATGCATACAAGCGCGTGGGGGCTATACAAACTACTGAGTACCATTTTGAGTTGCTGCAATACAATTTCAGCAAAATGGACTAGCCTGCTGCAACATTTTTTTCACTTTGATTTTCGGGGTGTCTTTGAATTCAGCCCTGTAGGTTGGTAATTTCCACCAAACGAGGTGGCATCCTTTTGTTCCTAACACATTTCCCAGTCCATATCCGTATAGATATCTAGCATAATATTTTTTCCCTATTGAGGTCTGATGTTTTCCAAGTGTTTTTTTTTTTTTTTTTTTAGCAGTATGTATATGTGTATGTGTGTGTGTGTGTGTGTGTGTGTGTATGTATGTATATGTATATGTATATGTATATGTGTATATATATATATATATATATATATATATATATATATATATATATATAATAATACAGTGTATACAGTTGTGCTCATAAGTTTACATACCCTGGCAGATTTTGATTTCTTGGCCATTTTTCAAAGAATATGACTTTTCTTTCACTCATGGTTAGTGTTTGGCTAAAGCCATTTATTCTCAATCAACTGTGTTTTTACTCTTTTTAAATCATAATCAAAACAGAAACTACCCAAATCAACCTGATCAAAAGTTTACATACCCTGGTGATTTTGGCCTGATCACTTGCACACAAGTTGACACAAAGGGGTTTGAATGGCTATTATAGGTAACCATCCTCACCGGTGATCTGTTTGTAATTAGTGTGTGTATAAAATGTCAATGAGGTTCTGGACTTCTGACAGACCCTCTTTCATCCAGTGTTGCACTGACGTTTCTGGATTCTGAGTCATGGGGAAAGCAAAACAATTGTCAAAGGATCTGCAGGAAAATTTAGTTGAACTGTATAAAACAGGAAAGGGATAAAAAAAAGATATCCAAAGAATTGAGAATGCCAATGAGAGTTTAAACTCTAATCAAGAAGTGAAAAATTAGGGGTTCTGTTGAAACCAAACCACGGTCAGGTAGATTAAAATGTCAGCCACAACTGCCAGGAAAATTGTTCAGGATGCAAAGAAAAACCCACAAATAACTTCAGGTGAAGTACAGGACTCTCTGAAAACATGTGGTTTGGCTGTTTCAAGATGCACAATAAGGAGGCACTGGAAGAAAGATGTGATGCATGGTTGAGTCACCAGAAGAAAGCCATTACTACGCACATGCCACAAAGTATCCCACTTACAATACGCCAAACAGCACAGATGTGCCTCAAACCTTCTGGCACAAAGTCCTTTGGAGTGATGATACCAAAATGTACCTTTCTTTATCGTACATCACGGGACACAGAGCACCATAATAATGACTATGTGGGTTATACTCTTACCTTTAGGTGATTGGACACTGGCAACCAATAGTAAGACGGTTCCTCCCATATAACCCCTCCTACACAGGAAGTGCCTGAGTTTTTTCGCCAGTGTCTTGAAGGTGATGGTCATGGCTGTTGAAGCTCTTCAGTTTCTTAAAAAAAAACCAAAAAAAAAAACCGTCCCACTGAGGATGTTATAATCGGATCCATTCGGATGGCTTGCTAAGCTAAAGTGGATGGTACCCGAACCTCGGTTCAAGAACGAGGCGTTGCTTGTAATGTGTCCTTTTTAGGCGCTGGAAAATTGTTAAAAGTTGGTATTCCTGGTCAATCTTGCCCAAGGAAACCAGTAAGGGTGCTTTACAGGTCCAGGGGTGTGGACCCCAATATATGGGGGACCCGGTCCCTGAAGGTCCTTAGAGGCGCTACCCACCGTGATGGGGGAAGATTGGGCCTGGCAAAACAGGCCCTGCTGCTTGGGATGGTGAGTACTCTCTTTGGGCTTTTTTATATATATGTATTTCCCCTTTGTGAAACTGCTGGTGTATGCCTTGATCCTATGTCCAGGATTACAGAGGGCCGGTTGGCGCGCATTTTTAAATTTTGGCATGCGAATGTACATGCGTGCCGCCAGTGTGCGCGTGCGCCGCTACTGTCCACGTCACAGGTGCGCCGCGTGCGTCAGGACAGCGCATGCGCCATGCGGTAGGCGGGTCGCTGATCGCTGATGTGCGCGCTTGCTCCCAGGCTAGTGCTTATAGGGAGCTCCTGGCGTGCGCATGGAGGAAGCAGAGCGAATGGTGGGCACGTGAGCCTGGTGCTCCTGGACACAGCGGTGACAGGTTAAAAACTAGTTGTAGTTTGTGGGGAGTACTCCTTTTTTATTTCCCTCGTGTGTAAGCAATGTCTTCCAGAAAACGAGGAACAGGGAACAAGGCAAGCACAGGCGTAAGAGTCCCTCCACAAAAGACAGGAGACCAACCCCATGCCGATGCAGCCTCAGTTTCTCCTGAAGGACCTGCGGCTTCTGACCTGGCTGAGCCATTGCACTTGTCAGGCATAGTGGCCACTACCAATGTACCTGCCTCGGCTTATGTTACAAAGGATGATTTGGCATCTGCCTTGGCAGGCCTTGAAGGTAAAATAGCTGGCATGATTGCCTCTGTAACACAGGGGGGAAGGAAGCGTAATAGATCTCCCTCCCCGGAGCCTGGGCCAAGTGAAGAGTCACTAGAGCCTTTCGGTTGCTAGTGCTGCAGTTCAGCCAGCTATTGCAGCTATTGGGATTTGTCAGTCCCTAAAGGATCGCTTTAAGAGGCTGGTAAAGAATATACCTTGCTAGGAGGAATCTGCTGAGGAGCTATCAGAGATCCCTCATGCCTTGTGTTTTGCGGTAGACGCTTTAAAAGACTCAATCCAACAGATGTGTCATTTTGCGTTACTGTCAGTTCATATGCGCAGAGTATTGTGGCTAAAGAACTGGTCTGCTGAGACGCCATGTAAAAGGATACTTGCTGCTTTTCCATTTCATGGAGAGCGCCTGTTTGGTGAGGATCTGGATAAATATATCCAGAAGATCTCTGGAGGAAAGAGTGCCCTGCTTCCTATTAAGAAGGGGAAGCAACTCTCTTATAAAATTCCTAATGCCCCAGGTCCTGGTGCCTCTTCCCCTAAGCGCTATCGATTGCTTCAGCCGTCTGGGTTTAAAAGACCCCAGGGTCAGAAAAAGCCCTGGACCCAAAAGCCACCCAAGCCCAACTCCAAGTCTTCCTTGTGAAGGGGCGCCCCCGCTCTCACGGCTGGGGGGCAGACTTCGGCTGTTTGGGGAGGCCTGGGAAGAACCGGTTCAAGACAGATGGGTCATTTCCACTGTAAAATACGGTTACAGAATAGAGTTCCGGGAGGTCCCCCCAAACCGGTTTCTGTACTCAAGGGTCCCGGCGGATCCAGAGAAGAGAGGATGCCTATTTCTAGCTTTACGCCATCTGCTGACACAGGGAGCAATTGTAAAGGTTCTGCACAAGGAAAAATTCAAGGGGTTTTACTCAAACCTATTCACCGTGCCGAAACCAAATGGGGGAAGTAAGGCCCATTTTGGACCTCAAGGCTCTCAACTTCTTTGTAGACATCCGATCTTTCTGCATGGAGTCGGTTCATTCAGTAATAAGGTCCCTAAGAAAGGGAGACTATTTAGCGTCCATAGATATCAAGGACGCGTACCTTCATGTGCCGGTCTTCGGTCCACATCAAAGTTTCTTACGCTTCGCTGTAGAGGGCAGTCATTTCCAGTTTGTGGCACTACCTTTCGGTCTGGCCACGGCCCCCAGGGTCTTCACAAAGATTCTGGCCCCAGTGTTGGCTTCCCTAAGGTCTCAAAGAATCTCTGTAATAGGATATCTGGACGATCTACTTCTAAGGGAATGCTCTCGCCCTATGCTAGTTCAAAACGTGTCAAGAACAGTACGGGTTTTACAACGCCTAGGTTGGATGCTAAATATGGACAAGTCAGCTCTTTGTCTGACCCAAGCCTTGGTATATCTGGGTCTGGCCCTGGACACCGCCCAAGAAAAGGTGTTTCTTCCGCCCTTAAAGGTCGCCTCCATAGTGGAACTTGTACAAAAGGTGAAAAAAGAACTAACACCTTCTGTTCGACTGTGCATGAGGTTACTGGGCAAGATGGTGTCATCCTTCAGCGCAGTGCCATATGCACATTTCTACTCCAGAGTGTTCCAGAACAGTATCCTGAAAGCCTGGGACAAGTCTGCTCGAACCTTGGATCAACCATCTCCACAGGTTCTATGGAACCTCTCTTGGTGGTTAAGAACTAGCAACTTAAAAAGAGGGAAATCTTTCCCACCAGTAGCCTGGAAAGTGGTAACCACGGACGCCAGTCTTCTCGGCTGGGGAGCAGTCCTAGAGGAAGCGTCTGTTCAGGGAGTATGGTCCCAGACAGAAAAGACTCTGCCCATCAATCTACTGGAGGTTCGGGCAGCTCGTCTGGCCCTGCGATTCTGGACGTCCAGGTTGTGGGGTCTTCCAGTCAGAGACCAGTCCGACAACTCCACAGTAGTGGCATATATCAACCACGAGGGAGGTACCAGGAGTCGGGCAGCCCAAAGAGGTATATCATGTACTGACCTAGGCAGAAAAACGTGCCATTTCTGTCGGCAGTGTTTATTCCGGGGGTGGACAATTGGCAGGCGGATTTCCTAAGTCGCCAAAAATTGTTACCAGGGAAATGGTCCCTGCATCCCGAGGTGTTTCTACAGATCTGCCAATACTGGGGGACCCCAGATGTGGATCTGTTGGCATCCAGATTCAATGCCAAGCTGGACAGGTTTGTATCCAGGACCAAGGATCCGCTTGCTGTCGGAATAGACGCATTAGTAGTTCCTTGGGATCAGTATTCTCTGATATATGCCTTCCCTCCGATCCAAATTCTGCCGCACTTACTACGCAGAATACGGGTGGAAAAGAAGCCGGTGATTTTAGTGGCCGCAGCGTGGCCCAGGAGATCATGGTACTCAGAGATTGTGAAATTGGCAGTAGGGGACCCGTTGGTCCTTCCTTGCCGTCCAGACCTGTTGTCTCAAGGGCCCATATTCCATCCTTCTTTAGGTTTGCTGAATTTGATGGCCTGGCTATTGAGACCAGACTATTGAAAGACTGTGGTATTATGGGTTCAGTCTTGTCCACTTTGATAAACGCTAGAAAGTCAGTTTCTAGAGCTATGCAAAGCAGCCGCTTGGTCTTCAGTTCATACGTTCACCAGGTTTTACCAGGTGGATGTGTGATCTCAAAATGAGACTGTTTTTGGCCACAGCGTGTTGCAGGCAGCTCTATAGTCCCAGGCCCTTTGGGCTTAGGGATAATGTGTGCCCCCCCCCCCCTCAGATGCATTGCTTTAGGACATCCCACATAGTCATTATTATGGTGCTCTATGTCCCGTGATGTACGATAAAGAAAAACGGATTTTTAAAACCGCTTACCTGTAAAATCCTTTTCTTGGAGTACATCACAGGACACAGAGGTCCCTCCCCTCTTTCTGGGGTCGTCATTGCTTGCTACAAAACTGAGGCACTTCCTATGTAGGAGGGGTTATATGGGAGGAACCGTCTTACTAATGGTTGCCAGTGTCCAATCACCTAAAGGTAAGCGTATAACCCACATAGTTATTATTATGGGGCTCTGTGTCCCGTCATGTACTCGAAGAAAAGGATTTTACAGGTAAGCTGTTTTTAAAAATCAACAAGGAGAGAGTCAACAAGGACTATGATGAAAGGTACGGAGGTGGATCGCTGATATTTTGGGGATGTGTGCGCTCCAAAGGCACAGGAAATTTGGTCAAAATTGTTGGCAAGATGAATGCAGGATATTATTGAAAAATACTGGAGGAACATTTTGCGTTTATCAGCCGGGAAGATGCGTGTGGGACGTACTTGGACATTCCAACATGACAATGATCCAAAACACAAGGCCAAGTCAACATGTCATTTTCTACTGCAGAATAAAGTGAAGGTTTTGGAGTAGCCATCAGTCTCCTGACCTCAATATCATTGAGCCACTCTGGGGAGATCTCAAATGTGTAGTTAATGCAAGACAGCCCAAGAATTTACAGGAACTGGAGGCTTTTTCCAAGAGGAATGGGCAGCTTTACCATCTGAGAAGATAGAGCCTCATCCACAAATACCACAAAAGATTTAGTTGAAAAAAAGCTATCATTGATGTTAAAGTGGGCATAACACAGTATTAAGAACTGGGGTATGTAAACCTTTGATCAGGGTCATTTGGGTAGTTTCTGTTGCCATTATGATTTAAAAAGAGTAAACACAGCTGATTCATAATGAATGACTTCAGACAAACATGACTTTAGACAAACACTAACCATGAGTGAAAAAAGTTTGTGTTGTCATTCATAATCTCTGAAAAATGGCCAAAAAATATGGGTATAGGGTATGTTGACCTCTGAGCACAACTGTGTGTGTGTATGGATGTATGTGTGCATGTTTATGTACCCCCCGTCTTCCATGGTTTTCTCAGGCTCTTCTGTCCCAACAGGGAACCTGAGAATGCAGCCAGTGATTCCGCCAGCTGATCAAAGATTAGAACGGTTCCAATCATCTCTATAGCCTAAGAAACCGGAAGCTAGAGCATTCATTACTTTTTTTTTTTTTTTTCCCGTTTTTGCCAGATATAAACAGCGCCATTGGGAAATTGGCAAAGCATTTTATCACACCGATCTTGGTGTGGTCAGATGCTTTGAGGGCAGAGGAGAGATCTAGGGTCTAATAGACCCCATTTTTTTTTTTTTTTAAAGTACCTGTCACCTATTGCTATTATAGGGGATATTTACATTCCCTGAGATAATAATAAAAACAATAAAAAAAAGAAAGAAAGGGACAGTTTAAAAATATAATAAAAAAGCAAAATAAAAAAATAAAAACACCCCTGTCCCCCCGTGCTCCCGCGCAAAGGCGAATGCGTCGGTCTGGTGTCATATGTAAACAGTAATTGCACCATGCATGTGAGGTATCACCGCGAAGGTCAGATCAAGGGCAGTTATTTTAGCAGTAGACCTCCTCTGTAAATCTAAAATGGTAACCTGTAAAGGCTTTTAAAGATGTATGTAGTTTGTCGCCGCTGCACATTTGTGCGCAATTTTAAAGCATGAAGTGTTTGGTATCCATGTACTCGGCATAAGATCATCTTTTTTTTTTGATCAAACATTTGAGCAATATAGTGTGTTTTAGTGCATTAAAATTAAAAAAAGTGTGTTTTTTTTCCAAAAAATTGCATTTGAAAAATCGCTGTGCAAATATTGTGTGAAAAGAAAATTTGCAACACTCACCATTTTAATCTGTAGGGCGTTTGCTTTAAAAAAAATATATAATGTTTGGGGGTTCAAAGTAATTTTCTTGAAATTTTTTTTTTTCCATGTAAACAAAGTGTCAGAAAGGGCTTTGTCTTCAAGTGTTTAGAAGAGTGGGTAATGTGTGACATAAGCTTTTAAATGTTGTGCATAAAATGCCAGGACGGTTCAAACCCCCCACCCCCCAAATTACCCCTCTTTGGAAAGTAGACACCCCAAGCTATTTAATAAGCATGTTGAGTCCATGGAATATTTTATATTTTGCCACAAGCTTCGGGAAAATTACACAAATTATCTATTCAAACATGGAATGGTTATATGTGGAATTACACCCCAAAATACATTCTGCTGCTTCTCCTGTGTACGGGGATACCACATGTGTAGGACTTTTTGGGAGCCTAGCCACGTACGGGTCCCCAAAAACCAAGCACCGCCTTCAGCCTTTCTAAAGGTGTAAAATTGTGATTTTACTCCTCACTACCTATCCCAGTTACGGAGGGCCTGAAATGTCCAGATAGCACAACCCCCCCCCCCCCCCCCCATGACCCCTTTTTGGAAAGTAGACACCCCAATGTATTTGCTAAAAGGCATGGTGACTATTTTGCAGATCTCGTTTATTTTTGAAAATGAAGAAAAATGTGTGTGTATTTTGTTTTTGTTTTTTTTTTCTTTTTTCAATTTTCAAAACTCTGCGACAAAGTTAGATCTGCAAAATACTCACCATGCCTCTCAGCAAATAGCTTGGGGTGTCTTCTTTCCAAAATGGGGTCATTTGGGGGGTTTTGTGCTATCTTGTCATTTCATGGCCTCCGAAACTGTGATAGGTAGTGAGAAAGTGAAATAGCCATTTTACGTCCTTAAAAAGCCTAAAGGCGATGCGTTATTTTCGGGGTCCTGTACACGGCTAAGGCTCCCAAAAAGTCTCACACATGAGGTATCCCCATACTCGGGAGAAGCAGCATAATGTATTTTGGGGTGTAATTCCACATATAACCATGACATGTGTGAGCAATATATCATTTAGTGACAACTTTGTAATTTTTTTTTTTTTGTCATTTTTCAATCACTTGTGATAAAAAATAAAATATTCAATAGGCTGAACATGCCTCTCAGCATTTTCCTTGGTGTCTACTTTCCAAAATGGGGTCATTGGAGGGGGGGGGGGTTTGAACTGCCCTGCCATTTTAGCATCTCAAGAGATGAGATTGGCAGTCATAAACTAAAAGCTGCGTAAATTCCAAAAAATTTACCCTTGTTTGTAGACGCTATAACTTTTGCGCAAACCAATAAATATACGCTTATTGACATTTTTTTTTTTTCCAAAGACATGTGGCTGAATACATTTTGGCCTAAATGTATGACTAAAATTGAGTTTATTAAAAAAATGTTATAACAAAGTGTAGAAAATATAATTTTTTTTTTAAATTTTCGGTCTTTTTTCCGTTTATATCGCAAAAAATAAAAATCGCAGGGGTAATCAAAAAAATCAAAAGAAAGCTCTATTTGTAGGAAAAAAAAGGACGCAAATTTCGTTTGGGTACAACATTGCATGACCGCGTAATTACCAGTTAAAGCAGCGCAGTGCCAAATTGTAAAAAAGTGCTCTGGTCATTGAGCAGCCAAATCCTCTGGGGCTGAAGTGGTTAAGGAGGGAACGATCGGTCTGGGAGCCTGCCGCACACTCACCACATGCGATCTGCCCCTGCAGGGGTGCCAGGATCTGGTGAGTAGGGATCCAAAGGGGGAGCACAACAGTCACTTTATCACTCTGGCACAAGGATTGGAAGCAAGCGGAAGCACAAGTACTGAATACTGCGCAAGTCACCAGAATTGTTATGAATTTTATACTGACCTGCTTACTTTTTACCTTTATCATCTTCTGGTTTTTGCACAGTGCTCGGTAAAGCACTGAAAACACTTTATCACTCTGCGTACACACGATCGGACATTCCGACAACAAAATCCATGGATTTTTTCAGACGGATGTTGGCTCAAACTTGTCTTTCATACACACGATCACACAAATCTTGCCAGAAATTCCGAACGTCAAGAACGCGGTGACGTACAACACGTACGACGAGCCGAGAAAAATAAAGTTCAATAGCCAGTGTGGCCCTTCTGCTTGATTCTGAGCATTCGTGAAACGTATGTCAGAATTGTGTACACACGATCGGAATTTACGACGACTGATTTTGTTGTCAGAAAATTTGAGATCCAGATCTCAAATTTTGTGTGATGGAAATTCCGATGGAAAATGTCTGATGGAGCCTACACACGGTCGGAATTTCCGACAACAAGTTCCCATCGAACATTTTCCGACCGTGTGTATGGGGAATTAGTGTGATTATTAACCTTTGCATGAGGTGGACTTCATCTGATCACTTTGCGTGTACCTGATCACGAGAATGTGTTTCCAGCGCACTCGGCGACAGGGTACTGTGCGTCTCGCGCTGGCTCGCTCATCGGGAAAGGAAAACAGTTTTTTCCTTTGCAGATGAGCGACAGGCAGTGCTGACAGCTGTCTGGTATGAATCATGAGGGGGAACGCCACGCCAAATTTTAAATATAAAACCGGCATGGGTTCCCCCCCCCAGGGGTATACCAGGCCTTTGGGTCTGGTATGGATTTTAAGGGGGACCCCCTACGCCAAAAAAAGGCGTGGGGGTCCCCCCAAAATCCATACCAGACCCTTATCCGAGCACGCAGCTCGGCCGGTCAGGAAAGGGGGTGGGGACAAGCGAGCGCCCCCCCCCCCCCCCGAACCGTACCAGGCTGCATGCCCTCAACAAGGGGGGGTGGGCGCTTTGGGGCAGGGGGGCCACCCCACAGCACCTTGTCCTCATGATAAGGGCCTCTTCCCGACAACGCTGGCCGTTGGTTGTCGGGTCTGCAGGCGGAGGGCTTATCGGAACCTGGGAGCCCCCTTTAATAAGGGGGGCCCCCAGATCCTGGTCCCCCACCCTATGTGAATGAGTATGGGATACATTGTACCCCTACCCATTCACCTGGGGGAAAAGTGTCAATAAAAAAAAACACACTAGACAGGTTTTTTAAGTAATTTATTAGGCAGCTTCGGGTGTCTTCTTCCAACTTCGGGGGTCTTCTTCCCACTTCTCAGATCTCTCCCAGTGTCCGGCCTCTTCTGCCGGGCTCCTCCGCTATCTTCTGCTTTTTTGCAGGCTCTTTTGCTAGCGGTGGCCCGGTCTTCTCCACCGTCTTGTTCCTTCTTCTCTTCTTCCGATGTTGACACAACGCTCTCTCCCGCTGTGTGAGCAGTGCGCGATGACTTATATAGGCATGGGGCGGGGTCACCGGGTGATGTCACATCGTAAGAAGGAACAAGACGGCGGAGAAGACCAGGCCACCGCTGGCAAGAGCCGGTAGAAGATAGCAGAGGAGCACGGCAGAAGAGCGGGAGAAGAGGCCGGACACCGGGAGAAGAAGCCGGAGAGAGCGGAGAAGTCGGAAGAAGACCCCCGGAGCTGCCTAATAAATTTAAAAACCTGTCTAGTGTGTTTTTTTTTTTATTGACACTTTTTCCCCCAGTTGAATGGGTAGGGGTACGATGTACCCCATACTCATTCACATAGGATGGGGGGCCGGGATCTGGGGGTCCCCTTATTAAAGGGGGCTCCCGGATTCCAATAAGCCCTCCGCCCGCAGACCCGGACAACCAACGGCCAGGGTTGTCGGGAAGAGGCCCTTGTCATTAACATGGGGACAAGGTGCTTTGGGGTGGGGGGGCCGCAGGGCGCCCCCTTGCCCCAAAGTGCCCACCCCCCCATGTTGAGGGCATGCGGCCTGGTACGGTTCAGGAGGGGGCGCTCACTCGTCCTCACCCCCTTTCCTGACCGGCCGGGCTGCGTGCTCGGATAAGGGTCTGGTATGGATTTTGGGGGGGCCCCCACGCCGTTTTTTTTGGCGTAGGGGGTACCCCTTAAAATCCATACCAGACCTAAGGGCCTGGTATGCCCCTGGGGGGGAACCCATGCCGTTTTTTTTTTTTTTAAATTTTGCGCGGCGTTTTCCCTCATGATTCATACCAGACAGCTGTCAGCACTGCCCCTCGCTCATCGCGAAAGAAAAAAACTGTTTTCCTTTCCCAATGAGCGAGCCAGCTCGGTGCTGTCTCCCGCGACAGGGCTTGCAGGTGTCAAATCTCGCCGATAACAGCAGTGATGCACGTAGTAGCAAATTGATAAATGCACAACAGTACTTTACCCAGGATATAATAAGTTCCAATAATTGCAATAGGTGGAGCTTGTGAGCACACAACATTTTTAGATTAATTGTGATATTTCACTATAGTGCGCGTTCACCTGTGAAGGGAGATTCACTAGATCACTTTTCGGTTCATAGGCAGCGCCGTTTACCCCTAACTTACTAATTCTATCTTAAGATGAAGAACAGAGCTGTGATCTTGGTCTGTCCATTACATGCCTGTTTTTTTCAGCTATCTGTTAAGCAGATTGGATTTCCACGTGGTACGGTGTGCTTTTCTATACACATGGAAGCTGGTGACGGGTTTATCAACTCTCCCCCTTGGATTTACTTCTTATTTAGCGCTGCATGTGGACTTTTATATACTGTTAAAGACAAGCCTGGAAAAGCACAGGTTTGTTTTGACACACTTGCTGCAACTATTATCAGCAACAGCCCTTCCATCTCCACTCCTCTCCGCCATATGTCCTGAGTTTACCCCCTGGTGTCTTAATGAAGAGAACCTTTCACCTGCATTATGCTCACGGGGGGGGGGGGGGGGGGAAGAGTCTTGTTACCCTCCCTGTAATAGCAATAAAGTAAACATAACATAAAGTGATCAATTGGAAACTGTGTAAAAATTAAACAAAAACAAATTAAAGCGCTCCTGTGTCGTCCCCCCCCCCCCCCCCCCCCGTACTCATAGGTGGACATATGTAGGTTTTGCATGCATATGTAATCTGTGTTTGCACCACACATGAGGTATTGCAGTGGCTTTTTAGCTTCTCAGAACGCTTTTACTTCAGCATCACCAGCTGAAAAAAAGATACCAGGGTCAGGACTACAGCCATGGCCCAGGTATAACCACTTCAATCACAGTGCACACAGGTTTATCCTTTTGGTGGGTAGAGTATTTATGAACCCTTACCCTGTAAAACAAACCCTTCAGTTTAAAATAGAAATGCAAGGCAAAGTGTGTGTGTGTGAGAAAATGCTGTAAATTAAGTGTTTTAATAGTTTATTTTTATAAATGGAAATGGAAAGTAAATGAGCAGAAGAGAAAATTGAATCAGTATTTGGTGAGACTACCCTTTGCCTTCAAAACAGCATAAGTTCTAGGTACACTTGCACACGGTTTTTGAAGGAACTTGGCAGCTAGGTTGTTCCAAACATCTTGGGGAACTAACCACAGATCATCTGTGGTTTTAGGCTGCCTCAAATCCGTCTGTCTCTTCATGTAGTCCCAGACACTCAATGTATAGATCAGAAGAACAAATGATAAAAAGAACTAAAGCACTCTGCAGGCAAGTATAATTAACGGACTAAGGGCAGAAGTAAGCCCTGTTTAAGTAGATCTACAGACAGTTGCTAACACCAAATAGATAATGGGTGTGTTCCTCTGAATTCAAAAAACATATGCAAAAAAACAGAGAAAAAGGTGAATTCTTCAATGAGGAACATGCAGTAGTCAGATCATAAAAATATTATTTATTGAAAAAAACTCACTTTAAACACCAATCCAGAAAATATCCTGAATTAACAGGTACCATCACCAATTTAAAATTGACAAATAAGTCATACACAGACGCAGATGGCCACCTAACCAACCCAACCAATCACACCACATCTATAGATTCATGCATAATAATGTAATACATGGAACTGCAGTTAGATAAACTGATAGGCTAGAGTCCATAGATGCCAGGGGAATAAACAACAAGTAGCGTTGAGGGTTCCTTGGATGGTGTTGGGTAGCTGACGTAATCGGCCCAATGGGAGTCTTGGTAGAACGGGGAACCCAGGAGGGGAGGGGGAGGGGGGAGGAGAGAACGGCCTTTCAGGTGGAGACCAGAGACAGAGGGACCAGGGACTAGATCAGCAGTGGCTGAAAGGATATGCAAGGGTACATGGCTGTACAATGGAAGTCTCTCTGGTTAGGTAATGGTTCACAACACTGGAGGCCAAGTCTGGTGCGGAGACAAAAGATGAAGGTAAATACGAGGCTGAGGAATGGTGAAGTAAAAGCCTGGGACAAACTGGATGGCTTACTGGGTGGACCGGGTAGCGTGTGGTGGATACCAAATGATCATAAGAAATAACTGTCCCCAGCTGGGGATATGAACAGGTAAGGTCTCACCCGGAGCTGATTGCGGTCCACGTCAGGAGCAGAAAGTAGAGCTCTCACCGACTTCCAGTTACACGAAGTTCCGTCCCTTAGGGAAGCGTCCTCAGTAGATATCCGGTAACGGTGTCTTGGAAATGGCAGTAGATGGTAAGATGAATGCCACGAGTAACACCGACTCTCCTCGTACCGTAGACTCCCCTCGTGCTATTCCCGTGGGCTGATTCAAACAGCCAGTACGTTCCTGGGCCAATGATGTCAGGGCTGGTAGGTGGAACTGCAGGTCTGGAGCAGCGCTATGGACAGCGTGATGGCGTCATGCTGACGCGTTTCATCCGTAACATGGATTTCATCAGAGCATGCGCAGTAGCTAAATTCCTCATCTTATAAAGCATCAAGGCGGAGCCACGTACGGGCTTTACGTCTTGTTGTCCTAGCTACGGCGTTAATCACTGACAGCCACACACATAAACAAATAATTAAAAGCACATACGTAATAGGGGCGGGTCCGTGAGTACGTGCAAACAGAAAAAGAGATTAGGAAGGAAAGTGATAACATAAATAAAAACCCCAGAAGAGAAATTAAAAGGGAAGAGAGTCAGAGCAGTAATAACAAGACAAAAGAAAAACACAGGCACTAGCTTGGAAACAAAAGAAGGGAAAAGAAAGGGAAGATAAAACAGACTATGATTGGATGGACTAACAGTGGGACGTACAATTGAAGAGTAAACAAAGGAGACCAAGGGAGGAGCCGTTAATACTAGAGTTACTAAGTTAACGACAGACCAGGTAGACCTCGACAGGACAGACCAGCAGTAGGAAGGAGAAAATGAACAAGGTAATAGCTGAACTACTGTGTAAGAAACACAGAAAGATTACACTCGTTATTTAACCCCTGTGGATACATACTGTTAATATTGTATATCCACATTTTTTCCTTCTGGTACAGTATCCTGTCGAAATCACCTCTTCTTTGTGGAAGGTTAAGTCTATAGATGCCTTTGAAAGAAAGCCCATCGGGCTTCCCTCCATGGCATTGAAGAAAATGTAAAGGAATGGGTCGTTCATCATCCTTAGCAAGAATGCTCTGAACATGCTCACCCATTCTGACCTTCAGCTGTCTCTTTGTTTTGCCTACATAGTGTTTCCCACATGGGCAAGTAAGCATGTAGATAACCCTGGTGGTATTACAATTGATGAAGTTATCTATTGTAAAGTGCTTTTTACCCTCAGAGTCAGTAAACGTGTCAGTGCGTTCAACATACTTGCAAACCGAACAATGGCCACATTTAAACATACCTTTCATGGGAGGTAGTTGAGTAAGCCAGTTAGGAGTGGGTGATCTTGTGTATTCAGAGTGTATAAGGTTATCTTTTAAATTTTTGGAGCGGCGAGCAGTTAGAAGTGGTCTAGTGCCCACTATTTTACCCAAGGTGGGAGACTCAGACAGGATGTACCAGTGTTGGTTGAGAATGGACCTCACTTGGTCCCAGTGGGCACCATATTTGGTGATAATCCTAAGGGGCGCCTCTGAGTCTTTGGAGGACACAGGGTCCTTCTTCTTAAGGAGTGTTGGCCGTTCCGTCTGAGTCGCCCTCCTTCTGGCCTCCCTGATGCAGGAATGAGAGTAGCCTCTCTCTCTGAATCTTTTGTAAAGCTCCCTTGATTCAGCAGCAAAGTCCTCTTGACTAGAGCAATTTCTACGAGCTCTAAGAAATTGGCCCACTGGTATTGCTTTAATAAGGGATTTGGGATGATCACTTGAAGCCAGGAGAAGTGTATTTGCTGCTGTGGGCTTTCTGAAGGTCTTGGTTTTAATCAGACCATTGTTGACTTGTATTGTTAGATCAAGAAACGAGAGAGTGTGGGGACTAGAGGAAAAGGTGAGCCTAATGTTTCGATCGTTGGAATTCAGCTCATCCATGAATGCAGTTCATATTCAGAGCCACCCCAGATCATGAGGACATCGTCAATGTACCTCAGCCACATGTGACAGTGGCCGAGGTACATCGACGAGGGATAAACTAGCTCTTCCTCCCACATACCCAGGTGTAAACAGGCATACGAGGGTGCCCATGGAGCTCCCATGGAGGTCCCCCTTATTTGCTGGTAGAAGGTTCCCAGGAATTGGAAGCAGTTATGTTCAAGTAAAAAGGTGAGAATTTCACCTATGAATTCGTTCTGCTGTCCAAGAGAAGGGAATCTCCGCTCAAGAAAAAATTGAACTGCACGTAAACCCCAAGTATGGGGTATAGACGTGTACAGAGATTCAACATCAATCCCCACTAGTAGTGCTCCAGGGGGCACAGTCAGGGAATCAAGCCGCCGCAGGACGTCCCTGGTGTCTTGTACAAACGAAGGTAGATCAAACAGCAGGTCCTTGATGAGGGCATCAATAAACTTGCCCACTTTTTCAAGGGGACCATTGACGGCAGACACAATAGGTCTGCCGGGGGGATTTTGCAAGGACTTGTGGAGTTTAGGGATGATGTAGAATGTAGGGGTGTTAAACTGTTGTACACACAGGTAGTTGAATTCTTTTTTAGTGATCAGCTTCTCCTCCAGGCCGAGGCTTAAGAGGCGATTAAGGGCATTGACAATGGTAGTGAAAGGATTAGAGTGCAGCTTACGATAGGTGGATTCGTCTGCAAGTAATCTTTTAACTTCACACTCATATTGCCTTTCAGTAAGGAGAACAACATTACCTCCCTTGTCACTGCCCTTAATAACGATGCCGGGAGCTTCTTCAAGCTCCTTCAGCGCTTTTCTTTCCTCAGGTGATATGTTATCCAGTCCTTTATATTTCCAATTTACTTTGGAGAGATCCCTCTTAACCTGGTTTAGAAAGAACTCAATGGGTTTGTACTTAGAAAGTGGAGGCATTTTAGTAGACCTAATGGGCAGATTTGCCGAACGGGTCAATGCATGTTGGTAGCTTAAGGTATCAGTATCTGAGTCAAACTCAGAATTCTCCTGTAAAAGGGAGATTAGAGCATCAAGGGCCTTCCCTTCTTCCCGATCTAGGGGTGTCTGTTGAGACCTATCCGCTCTAGATGAATGCCAATATTTGAAGATTACCTTTCTGAGGAAGAGAGAAATATCTTTATAAACCTCAAACTCGTTCATCCCAGATCTGGGGGAGAAGGAGAGGCCCTTTTTAAGTAGTGACAGATGATGTTCATTTAAAGGGAACTGGGTAAGATTGACTACCTTCATGTCTGGCAGGGAAGTTGAGGCGATTGGGTCAGGAATAGTAGTGGGGTATGTTATGTTCTGTGTGTTTTGTTCCTCAATTGTCGCTGACTCCTGCGTGCCCTTTCCTGATGGGGAGGGGACTGGTGTGTGATTTTTGAGCCCCTTAGATTTGATTGCACTTTCCCTGAGGAAGTAGTGGGGTTGTCCGTGAGTAGTGGGTCTTTGTCTAAAAAAGTCACCGAAAGCTCTTTACGTTCACTGTCACTCTCAGAAGATGAGTGATGATTGTATTTGGTTTTGGAGCTATTGTGTCTACCCCTACTGCGACGGGATCTACTTCTGCCCACATGAATTGTGGGATCAAAGAGATCACCTCGTTCCAAATCCTGTAGGTTTTGTTTGAATTTATCCTGTTTATGACTTTTTAAGTTTTTTTGAGTTTTCTCTACTTCTTTTTTGAGGAGATCATTATGTTTGTCAAACAGGGGATTCGTTTTAAAGGGTTCAAGTAACCCAGCACTTACTTCAATATCTGCCTTAATCTCATTCAACTGTAATTGTTCTTCATCAACAATCATTTGCATAATCTCTAAGCCACGTTTGACACAGCTGGCTTTCCATGCCTCAATGAACCGAGGAGTATGGAGATGTCCAGCTGGAGTGACACGTTCTCTCAAACCCCGTGGGATAATGCCTCTTTCAATGTGGGATTTTAGGGACGAAATGTCCCATTTCCTATTTAGAAATTTTATAGTCAGTCTTTTATGATTTTTGAACAGAGACTGAAGTGTGTCTTCACCATCTCTTGGGGTAGGTTGGTCACTCGCAAAAGCTGACTGAATCTCTCGTTCAATATCATCATCCAACTGGTAGGCCATACCAAGAACAAATAAAAAAGGGATGAAAAACAATTACTGGAAAAACAAATTACTACACCAACTAAGTGCACAAATTAGAGATAGAGGACAAAAGGAAGAAACTAAGACACTAGAAGGAGAAGTGGGTAGTCACGGACCCGACCACAGATTAAAAAAGGGGTGGCAGATGGTACGAATTGGCGTAAGTGATTATGCAGAGTGAAGTTCAGGAAGGGAAGTCTAATCCCACAGGAATATAATCAAAAGAACAAATGATAAAAAGAACTAAAGCACTCTGCAGGCAAGTATAATTAACGGACTAAGGGCAGAAGTAAGCCCTGTTTAAGTAGATCTACAGACAGTTGCTAACACCAAATAGATAATGGGTGTGTTCCTCTGAATTCAAAAAACATATGCAAAAAAACAGAGAAAAAGGTGAATTCTTCAATGAGGAACATGCAGTAGTCAGATCATAAAAATATTATTTATTGAAAAAAACTCACTTTAAACACCAATCCAGAAAATATCCTGAATTAACAGGTACCATCACCAATTTAAAATTGACAAATAAGTCATACACAGACGCAGATGGCCACCTAACCAACCCAACCAATCACACCACATCTATAGATTCATGCATAATAATGTAATACATGGAACTGCAGTTAGATAAACTGATAGGCTAGAGTCCATAGATGCCAGGGGAATAAACAACAAGTAGCGTTGAGGGTTCCTTGGATGGTGTTGGGTAGCTGACGTAATCGGCCCAATGGGAGTCTTGGTAGAACGGGGAACCCAGGAGGGGAGGGGGAGGGGGGAGGAGAGAACGGCCTAGTCCCTGGTCCCTCTGTCTCTGGTCTCCACCTGAAAGGCCGTTCTCTCCTCCCATCCAAGGAACCCTCAACGCTACTTGTTGTTTATTCCCCTGGCATCTATGGACTCTAGCCTATCAGTTTATCTAACTGCAGTTCCATGTATTACATTATTATGCATGAATCTATAGATGTGGTGTGATTGGTTGGGTTGGTTAGGTGGCCATCTGCGTCTGTGTATGACTTATTTGTCAATTTTAAATTGGTGATGGTACCTGTTAATTCAGGATATTTTCTGGATTGGTGTTTAAAGTGAGTTTTTTTCAATAAATAATATTTTTACAATGTATAGATCAGGGCTCTGTGGGGGCCACACCATAAATATGGGGCCAATCACACACTTCCTTGATGCTATGGCATGATAAATAACCATCTGCCTGTATTTTTCAGCATTGATGACACCTTTAACTACTTGCCGACCAGCCACCCTCATTAAATGGTGGCAGGTTGGCTCCCCTGCGAGAATCGTTTTAACTGTACAGTGAGCGTTTTAAGGGGTATAGGAGGCACGCGCCACCAGAGGCACTCATGTGCGATCTAAGAGGCAATGCGCATGACCGCCGGCCACCCGAGATTGCTCCTCAGAGAGCCAGGACGGGGATCTGTCAATGTAAACAGACAGATCCCCATTCTGACAGGGGAGGAGAGCGAGATCTGCTGTTCCTAGTGATCAGATGTCCTCTGCTGACCCTGGGAAAAGTCTCTGAAGCCAATCGTCTGACATGTATGGGATGATTGGTTTAGGCTTCAAGCTCCTGTTCAATCATAACCTATACTCCAATATATACTTCATTTGTTTTTAGATATCAGATATGCACATCAGCCCCTGATCAAGTGAGGAAAGCTCGCGAAACGCGTCGGGTTAGAGATGTATTATGCATATCTGCACTATATATACTTTGTAATGTTACAATTTTATGGCTGTTTCGAGGACTTTTATGCTATGTTGCTTTTTCTGTAACCCTTGCTCATGTTCTGTGTTGGATGATCTTGTTACCAATCAAATAAACTTTTTTACCTTTTTTACTCATATATCTGTTTACCCTTGATCACCATGAACACTTCAGTTAAAGTCCCAGGGGCGACTGTTTCTCTGCCATATATATAGGGATGGAGGTGTTTCGTGTTAGGGGGCAGTCTTCAGACTTTCCTTCTCTTCGCCCTAAGAGGCGATGCGCATGACCGCCGGCCACCCGAGATTGCTCCTCAGAGAGTCAGAACGGGGATCTGTCAATGTAAACCGACAGATCCCCATTCTGACAGGGGAGGAGAGCAAGATCTGCTGTTCTTAGTGATCATGAAAATCGATCTCTCCCTACTCCCTGTCAGCACACTGCCCTCACAGTTAAACACCCCCCCTAGGGAACACTTAACCCCTTGATCGCCCCCTAGTGTTAACCCCTTCCCTGCCAATGACATTTATACAGTAATTAGTGGATATTTTTAGCTCTGATTGCTGTATAAATGTCAATAGTCCCAAAAAAGTTTCAAGTGTCCGATCTGTCTGTCGCAATGTCTCAGTCCTGCTAAAAATCGCTGATCACCGCCATTACTAGTAAAAAAAAAAAAAAAACTAGAAATGCCAAAAATGTATCCCCTAATTTTGTAGATGCTATAACTTTTGCGCAAACCAATCAATATACGCTTATTGCATTTGTTTTTATGTCTTTTTTACCAAAAATATGTAGAATGCATATTGGCCTAAACTGAGGAAGAAAAAAAAGTAGTCTTTTTGTTTATAGCGCAAAAAAAACTGCAGAGATGATCAAATACCACCAAAAGAAAGCTTGATTCCTGGGAAGAAAGGGGACGTCAATTTTGTTTTGGTATAGCGTTGCACGTCTGCACAATTGTGAGTTAAAGCAATGCAGTGCCGTATCACAAAAAATGGCCTGGTCATTAAGGGGGCAAATCTTCCGTTCCTTAAGAGCCCTTGCACACTGGGGCGGCGTCGGTGGTAAAACGCCGCTATTATTAGCGGCGTTTTACCGTTGGTATGCGGCCGCTAGCGGGGCGGTTTTACCCCCCACTAGCGGCTGAGAAAGGGTTAAATACCACCGCAAAGCGCCTCTGCAGAGGCGCTTTGCCGGCGGTATAGCCGTGCCGTCCCATTGATTTCAATGGGCAGGAGCGGTAAAGGAGCGGTATACACACCGCTCCTTCACCGCTCCGAAGATGCTGCTGGCAGGACTTTTTTTACCGTCCTGCCAGCGCATCGCTCCAGTGTGCAAGCTCTCGGGGGTTTCACACTGGAATGAAAGCAGCGGCACTTTCGGGGCAGTTTGCAGGCGCTATTATTAGTGCAATAGCGCCTGCAAACCGCCCCAGTGTGCAAGGGCTCTAAGTGGTTAATCTTGACCTGAGTCCCACTGGTTGCTGCCAGATTTTTGTGCTGATGACATTGCTGGACATCTTTCAATGTTGAAGGTTAGCAAGCATGAGGTCTTTCATCTACTGCATTAAGTTTGCTGAGCCAAACAAACCATTAAAAAGGGGATCAACTCCAGAGATAAAACAATAAATCTCCCGTTCTACAAGACTGTGTATGCTGTCCAGTTCTGGGCACCAGTCCTTAGGAAGGATGTACTAGAAATGGAGCGAGTACAAAGGAGGGCAACAGAGCTAATAAAGGATCTGGAGGATATTAGTTATGAAGAAAGGTTGCGAGCACTGAACTTATTCAGTGCCCGGGAGGGGAGGGGATATTATTTCAATTTACAATTTCCATACTGGTGACCCCACAATAGGGATAAAACTTTTTTGTGGAAGGGAGTTCTTTACTGTAAGAGCGGCAAGGATGAAGAATTCCCTTCCGCAGGCGGTGGTATCAGTGGGGGGCATCAATGGCTTCAAAATCTAATAGATAAGTACCTGAACGACCACAACATACAGGGATATACAATGTAATACTGACATATCACACACATAGGTTGGACTTGTGTCTTTTTTCAACCTCACCTACTATGTAACTATGTAATGTTCACATATATGTAAATGCTTTAGGGGCTTATGACCGAAGAAGCACATAGTTCATATTTCCTTAGTAATCAGACTTTTTTATTTATTTATTTATGCAAAGTAAAAAATGTAACCGCAAACTTTGTCTAGACATAGTTGTCATAGGCACTTTCTTTTGTTTTAATGTTTTCTGTTTGGTGACTGGAAAGGAAAGCAGCTAATTGTCACTTCTGATTTTAATGTAATCCTAGTAAAGACATTCTTGGTGTTTTCTGAGGTGTGTGCCATGATTGGATGTTATTCCACTAAGGTCTTAACCTTGTGTGCTAATGGAGTCTATTTATAGGACCTTGGATAATCTGCTGCCATTTCTTTATAATTAACTCACTTTATATTGTTTTTCTGTCATTTTTAATAACCTCTGTCGTGTACTTTTGTTTTTATTTCACTTTGGTGATTTGTACTTTTGGTCAGCTATTGGGTCATTAAATCGTCCCAAGTATTTTTAGCTTCTACAAGTTCCATTGTATGACTGATTCAGAATGTTTGTGCAGGCTTAAGCAGTAGTGTTGCAACAGTATTTTTATACAGCAGCGGTCCCCAACATTTTTTCCTCCGGGGACTGGTTTTAAGGAAGGACATTTTGCCATGGACCAGTGGGCTGTTTGGTTGATGGATAATGGGGATTGATGGCGGCATTGTTGGGGGGGAATGGCTGGCGATCAATGATTGAATGAAATTCAATAATGAAATTGTTTAACTCACCATCATGCAGAATCAGTGGGAGCCCTGTGCTTGTCACTTGCCACCAAATGCAGCATGTCGCTTGCCACTGCTTGTTACTAGATGCAGTTTTCTCTGTGCAGCGTATGAGCAGAGGAGAGCAGTACCCCAACCCCTGCCCCACCTGTATGTCCCTGGGAATCGGCACTGTCCCACCAATGAGATCCTGTATCCCAGTGTTTGGTCCTGGGGAATCTGTATTGTCCCACCCATGGAATCCTGTATCCCCTGGGGATTAGCACTGTTGGTTGTTGCCAGCTTTCAGGGAAAACTTTGGCTCAAGCTCAGCTTGCTTTACCTGATTGCTACTGAGCGAGCACCTACGCAGTAGCTGAAGGGGGATACAGGAGGTAGTGCAGCTTGGCATCTGACAGGTCTGGGGGTTGGGGACCCCCTTCTCTAAGAGGTTGTTTTATAAATGTCTTTATACAGTGTTGTATTTTGGCAATACAAAAACAACTTATGCATTTTTCCTTTCATTTAGAAGTTATTACACGATCTCCAGAATAGTTGTAGGAGCTTTTTAAAAAATGCTAGCAAGATCTTCTTCCTACTGTTTTCGGCTGCAGCCATTATAAAGGCAGGAAGGGATATATGTATCCAACTGAAGTATCTAGTTTCTAAAATTGAACTGAAATCCAGAGCAGTTAAGTGTTCTCTAGGATACCATCTAATTTAGATAAGGCCCTAAAAACAAAAGCTTGAATACAGAATTCACAATTAAATGTACTCAACCCTACTGTTAGTTACAAGCTCTTCTGTCATTGCCATAGTGACAGATGGCTCAAGATTGTCTTTCCCTGACATTAAAAGGGATACTAGTTGGCTCAATACTTGAAAGGTTGGTTCTCTGCATGGGCAAGTTGATTGTTGCCTCTTTTATCAGCGCCATCAGTATAGATGGGCCTCTACCTCACCTAATCCAACCAATAAATATATTCAGTGGCGCCACTGCCCCGCATTGTTTTTTTCTGGATAAAACCACCAGTGAGCATGAGCCAACTGAGATGCAATAAATGTTTGGAAATTGGACAAAGCACCCCTCCTAGGATTGGCAACTGCAGGGTGTCTTTAGCTATCCTCACAGCCTTGTCTCCCCAAATAAAGGACATAAGAATAGAATCAATCTCCTGAAAACATTGTTTGGGTACATACACTGGGGAATTATTTAGAACATTAAAACAATTTTAAAGCGGAGTTCCACACAAAAATAGAACTTCTGCTTTTCGGAACCCTCCCCCCCTCCGGTGTCACATTTGGCACCTTTCAGGGGGGAGGGGGCTGCAGATACCTGTCTAAGACAGGTATTTGCACCCACTTCCGGCATAGACTCCCACGGGAGTCTATGCTTCTTCCTGTCCCTCCGCGCTGTCTCCTGGGAAACACACAGGTCCCAGGAGATAGCGGGGACCAGTTACGACGCGCAGCACGACTCGCGCATTAGGGAACCGGAAAGTGAAGCCGCAACGCTTCACTTCCTGATTCCCTCACCTAGGATGGCAGCGGCAGCTGCCGAGAGTCGAGCGATTCATCGGCGTTGGCTGCCGACATTGCTGGACCCTGGGACAGGTAAGTGGCCATGTATTAAAAGTCAGCAGCTGCAGTATTTGTAGCTGCTGGCTTTTAATATATTTTTTTGGGGTGGACTCCCTCTTTAAATATATTTATCCTACCTAGCACATTCAGAGAGAGGTTATTCCAAACTCTAATATTGTTTTTGATTTTGCTTATCAACAGATCAAGATCTTTCTGGAGGTATTTTTGCATAGGCTGCTGCACATCCACCCCTAGATATACTGGAAGCTATCAACAACCTTAAGGGGACAGAGGGATGGAATGGGGGAGAGGGTACCCTGGTCCAGTGGGAGAAGGGACCCGGAAACCAGAAAAATGTCCAAACCTGCTTATAGCATCCAACAAAATGATTAATCTTTCATACACCCTACCAAAAGACATCAACACGGCAATAAAACTATTTTCCTTAATTTTTGACAAATAACCCAAGGAAGCCCAAATGACTATTTTAAAAAAATATCTGCGGTAATCGCGCCCGAAGTTCAAAAACACAATATTCCTTGTCGCTCGGGAAAACAATCCTCTGAATTTCTCCGGCTGGAAGGAATACAAAGTATGTCTCGCGGAGTCAACAGATAGATATTATCAATTTGAAGGAAATATTAATTATATTAAATTTCCCTGGGACCACAATAGCCAAATTAGTTGTAATGCGGGTCTATACCCAATTTCACCCAAGCACGGCTTCAACACACAGCCTAGGCAAATAATGTGGGAAAATGATTACAAAACTGCCCTACACACTGTACATTATAAGGTTAAAACATAAACACTAAAATACAATCCCTACAATTTTGTGAGGAAGAGGTTAATATCCGTATGGTCTGTATCTTACCACAGTTTAAAGGGGGACGATATCCAACAAATTACAAATACATTCGATTAGTTCCAGTAGCAAAGTCCAGCGAGATGGGGAGTGGTCAATTATCAGCAGGCTTCTTGTTCGTCTAGGGAGTATATCCGGCATGTGGGTCTGCGGTCCTCTCTCTATGGCACCTTACATACTTTATATCATCTGGGAAAATAAGCTCATAAAATTATAAGCTCAGCCCAGAAGGTATGGCTTATTTTCCATTGGTTGGAAACATCTAATTTACTTTGGTGGGTTCAGGTAATATCTTCAACCACTAGGCATGTCTGAGGGCAGAAAAAAACATGTTCTCTTTTCATAATGTGTATCTGTATATTAGTGCTGGAATACATATATATTATTTAAGTACTCTGGTAACCGGTCCAATATAAAATACGCTCAGTATAATTTTGATGAATTAATATCACATAAAATGGTTATATATAGAGATAGATACATTTATATTTCTGGTATATCCAGTGAATACTTGCTTATCTAGGAAAACACACGCTAGAGGTATATGTTTATACAGTTATAGTCACAATTCATATGTCTTTCATAACACTGGCATTTTAAAAAACAAGTCTTATGTTTTTACCCTATGACAGAATTATCATTGGGTTAGTAGACACTAAAATCATAATGGTCTCTATGACCTGTAATATAATATATAATTTGAGTGACTTATAATCAAATATAGGTATTTTAAAATAATGTTGAATGCACAACTTTCAAATGTCTTCCTTAAAGTGTTTTGAAGTGAACTTTGGACAGACTCCATGAATATTTAGATAAAAAGTAATTTATTCTTAAATATCTCTATGCAGTGGTAAATATAAACAACCAACTATATGGTTAGGGAGCAAAATATTGAATCCACTCTGAGAATAACAGACAGAAGAGATATACTGTATATACACTATTAGAGCTGATGTACTGTATACACTATTAGAAGAGAAATACAGTTTTTGGCCAATTTGTTGTTGGGCAGATTAAAAAATACAAATTGCTGCAAAAAACGCATTACATGCTTTTCTGCAGCTTCTCCATTGAAGTATATTGAACCAAAAAAGCACCGTTTTGCGTTAAAAAAAAAGCGACTGAAAAAAGCATAGATGTGAATGTGTCCCATAGAAAGCCATGTTAAATAAACTGTAGTCCGTTTCTGCAAAAAGCACCAAAAAAACACGGATGTGAACCAGATCTAAAACGTTTAGTGACATAATGGGGTTAAAAAAAAACTAAAATGAGCCCTTTATAGTACAAAAAAAGCATTTTTTTCTTTCTGTAGAACTGTGAAAGTAATATATACAGTAGTGATTATTTGCTTTTTTTGTACTATAAAGGGCTAATTTTATTGTTTTTAACCCCATTATGTTACTGGCCGATTAATAGATTATGAAAATAGTAATCGATTAATTTCATAATCGATTAGTTGTCGATTAATCAATTAGTTGTTTCAGCCCTAGTTCTGTTATATAAGGGTGATTTCTCTGTGAGAACAATCCAGTTACGTTTGTGTGACTCTTTATGGCAGTGTTGGGTCTATAAGATAGGTATTTATCTTTGATTTCTGTTTCGCAATGGGTTAATTGTCTGAAGAACCAGTTTCTCTCTATTCTTGTTTTAAGTGGTTTCAAGAGGGGAACAAAAACAGGTAAATATCGTTTGGTTTCATGAAAAGGGCGCTATTGTTCAGGTGACTTTGTTTCAACATAAGGTTTGTGTATTGACCTCCTCTTGGTGAGGGTGATTAAACCTTCTCGGGGGGGGGGGGGGGGTGCTTCTCTGGTATGACGACTCCTTAGTTGAGGGTTTCATGAATTATGAAAGTTTTTATATATCGGCCATGACAAAATCCCCCTTTGCATTCCAGGTATGGAATTCACTCCATAACATGGCGATGATCAGATGTTTGTTTTTAGCCTCTACTGATGGGTGGCAACTTTGTAGGGATCTGGTGCCTTTTCGTTCAGTCGTTTCAGATGACTCCAGGTGCATTTTGGAGGATGAAGATTTCAGAGTAAGGTCCTGGACGGGCGATGAGACCGGCCTGACTTGGAAAGGACCCCCCTTTTTGGTGCCCAGTCATTACCACTTCCGATCACTGGTTTGGACGGCGGCAGGGACCTCATTAGGCTCACGCATACTGCAAAAGAATAGACAGTTTGAGTATCACATAGATATAGAAAGATATTGATATTCTGGTGAGGTAACCTTTTTAATTGACCTTGAATTTAGAGGTCGCAAATCATGACCGGTCGATCACCAAGGAGGGGTAGGAGGGTTAGTGTTTCTGTAAATCTTCTATGTATTGGTGAGTTGTGGTGGCATTAACCAAATTATGGTCAGTGTTGGGGCAGGACCATCCGCCTTCCGGTCATGAGTTCAAAGGGTGACATTTTCATGACCGTATTCGGGGTTGCCCTTAAGGCCATCAGGACTAGGGGAAGCTTTACATCCCAGTCCTTGCCATTTTCCTTGACAAATTTCTTGAGTATGTTTACAATTGTCTGAATGTACCGTTCCACTCCACCACTGGAGGCGGGCCAATAGGCGATGTGTAATTTCCTTTTTACACCCAATATTTTCTACAGTTTAGTCATTACTTCACTAGTGAAATGTGTACCCTATCAGACTCTATTCTCTGGGGAAGGCCGAAGCGTGAAAAGATATGATGGATCAATAGAGCGGCACATGTGTCGGAGCTGTTATTTGGTGCTGGAATACACTCAACACACTTGGTAAATAAACATGTCACGGTTAACATATATCGATTCCCTCGTGAAGATTTAGTTACAGGTCCAATGAAATCCATTTGAAGGTCTGACCAAGGCATGCAGATTCCCATTTTCTGAAGGAGTGCCCTATGGGTGGGCGAAGCTGGTTAAAATTGAGGACATATTAAGCAGCCTTGGCAGTATGCCTTCACATCACGCAGCATATGAGGCCAGTAGGCGTAATCCCGGAAAATCTCATAGGTGATTTTTTTTTTTTTTTTCTCCGTGGTGCCCAGATGTGGGGGCATCACGGGCATGCTGTAGCACTAAACCTCTGAATTTAAGTGGGACTACCCATTGTTGGATACCCCCTTTTGAGGTGCGGATCAACAATCCCTGATGCAGCGTAAACTGGGATTTGGATTTCATTAATATACGTACGTCTTCCTTGCCAGTATAATTTTCTTGACTAAGGGGATTCTGGTCCGGGCATTCTAAATCATTTATAAATCAAGCCAATTATCGGGTCTTCCTTTTGGGCTGTGATTAAATCTTCACTGGGGTTTTCATGACACCATTGCAATACGTTTGAATCACATCCTAGCTTGCTGTCTAGTGACAGCTTCTAACTGTACTGAACCTAAGAGATGATCTATACCTAGCAACTCACCTGTTGGGGCCCCTTCTTTGGCTAGGGAATCATCCTGATCATTCTCTTCCTTTTTTCTTCACCTAGGACTTTGGAGTGGCCCTTGGTTTTCTTAAAATACATAAATGATCTTGTGTTCCCTTACCAATTGGTCGATTTGACAAAACAACTTACCATGTTTGACAGGTTTATTGTTACTTGTTACCATGTTGTTCCTTTTCCATTGGGGAGGATACTCAACAAAACTATTCCTAACATAATTTGAATCGGTGATGATGGCAATTTTTTTTTTTAAATTTATGTTAACATTTTTTACAACACATACAGTACAACATATACCAAACATACACCAAACTTCCCCCCTCCCTCCCCCCTCCCCTGTTCCTTGTGCAGCATTTCAAAACACTACAGGATCACAATCCATGCTCTTAGCCCTACCAATAAAGCATTATTATACCCAAACGGTCCATAGTACACCAATTGATCACATACTCGGATATTTATTTGGTCCACTTTTAATGGCTAAGTTACCTAAGGTTTTAGTGGGCCTATACTAAAGCATTCCCCCACTGTGGCAGTATAGATTAACGTGTCCTTGGTGGTAAGCCAGCTTTGCCACACTTTCTCAAACTTTTTTGGACAACCCCTACTTGGGTATGTTGCTTTGTAAAATGGTAGTGCTTTAATATGTCCTTCCAGTAGGACACTGTGGGTGGTTCAGGCTTTTTCCAGCACAATAAGATGGCTTTACGTGCATAAAACAGAGAGGGAAATCATGGTCCTTTGGGCCCTACGTGGTGTCACCTCCTTCACCAGGCCCAGCAAACACACCAAGACTGTTAGAGGGATGGGTATTGATAGCAAATTCTGGATAGTGTGAGTAACCCCCATCCAGAACTCCAGTATCGGCTGGCAGTGCCAGAATATGTGATCAAAATCAGCATGTTTAGTAGTGCAGCGCCAGCACCGTAAATACCCGCTATCCTTGCTGGGGTATAATAGACCCTGTGCAGTATTTTAAATTGAATAAGCCTATCCCCAGACACTAGAGTCCGGAACCGGTGATCCCACAAATCATCCCAATCCCCCCCCAAAAAAAATCTGTTACCAGGCCACCCCATGTATCCTTGCATTTGCTGAGCATTTTTGACCTTTCCACAAATAATTCTTTGTAAACTTCTGATAATGGTTTTTATAAGACTTCATTACCCAGCATGAGCTCTAATGGGGAGGCACCCAGCTCCAGCGCATCTGTGCTGAACGGAGTTAGGAATGCATGTCTCAGCTGAATATATCGGAAGAAGTACCAGTTGGGTAGATTATGTTTATCTTTAAGTTGATCAAAAGTAAGTCATTTTCACCCCCCTACTATGTTTTAGTTGTTTAATGCCTACTCTGGCCCATATTATTGGGTCAGGAATTGCACCGAAGTGGGGTAATCTAAGGTTATACCAGATCGGGGTGTCCTGTGACCAACCCCCATCTGCAGATTTTATCAACACCTGTGCCCAGTCCCATGCACGTATAGTAACGCGCATCGAGCCAGTCAAAGACGTCGAGGCCTGGGGTCCCCTATATACTAGGTAATAGAAACTCTCATATGATCCCATGAGGGCTGCCTCTAACACTGTTGCTGAATCCCTGTCGTCTCTCGTTGACCATCGTCTAGCAATCACCATTTGTCCCGCTATAAAGTATTTGAACAGATCTGGCAATGCTAGTCCACCCTGATCCAAAGGTTTCTGCAAGGTACGGAGGCTAATTCTGGGGTGTGCAGTGGACCATAAGAAGGAACTAAATAAGCTGTTTACCCTTCTAAAAAATGAGCAGGCGATCCAGATTGGGGGGTTCCATAGGAAGTATAAGACTGGCAGAATCTTCATTTTGAGAAGGTTAACCCTTCCAATCAGGGACAGTGGCAGATGTCTCAAGGCATCCAGCTGCAACTTAACCTTGGCCAGTAGTGGGAGTAAATTGGGAGACATAAAATCACCTACTCTGGGAGATGCATGTATGCCCAAGTATTTGAAATCTGATATCCTGGAAATGGGTACCGTTTTAGTTGCCATTGCCTGAACCCCCCCCCCCCCCGCATCAATAGCTTTCACACTGAATTTCTCCCAGTTTATTTGTGGCCCTGAAAATGTGGCAAATTTACCTAGTATCTCGAACACTGTCTCTAATGATGACCCCGCATCTTGTAGAAAGAGGAGCATGTCATCTGCATAGAGTGCAATACATTCCCGAATACCTCCCACCTCCAGTGCCCTCACATCTGGTGACTTCCTCAGAGCTATAGCCAGGGGTTCTATCGCTAGGGCGAATAAGGATGGTGAGAGCTTTTCCCCCCTAACGCATACCTCTACCCACCGCAAACTGGGGGGAAACCGACTTGCCCAACTTAATGGCCGCTAGGGGTTTGCTGTATAATGAGTCAGAAAAACTTCCCCAAACCCCATATGGCGCAACACCGCTAACGTATAGTTCCAGTCCAATGTGTTAGTCTTTGGCCATGTCAAGGGACCCCACCACCCTGGTCCCAGGGTTAGTATGGTCAATCCGTAAGTGGGCAAACCGTCTACGAAGGTTAGTGTCCTTAGACTTCTGGGGTATGTAGCCCGTCTGATCTATGTCCACCAAGGTAGTGATAACTTGCGAAAGTCTTGTGGCTAGTATCTTTGTAAGAATCTTGAGGTCCTGATTTAAGAGTGCATTAGGTCTGTATGAGGAGCAAGACAATGGATCCTTGCCCGGTTTAGGCAAGAGAATCATCTGCGCCTCTAACAGAGTCTGGGAGGCATTTATGCTTTAGACAAAAAAGGAACAGAGCTTGCAATCTGGGAACCAAATCCTCCAGATGCAGCCTGTAGCATTCTATACAAAAGCCGTTTGGGCCTGGTAATTTATGAGGGTGGAAAGCTCTGATAGCCGTTTCTTCTCTTTTTCCGTTAGCCCCCAGACCATCCCTCTCTGTCTCTGACAGAACCGGAATGTTCAGAGACAATAGTAATGCTTCTAAGTCCTGATCATCATAGACTGGAATAGAAGCATACAATGCTTTTGTAGTACTCCACAAACGTGTCCAATAATATCAGTTGGGACTGTGAGAATGTCCCCTTGGTTATTTTTAATACATGGTATATTTGTCTGTACTCTGTTCTGCCACTAGGATAGTCAGCAATTTCCCATTTTTATCCCCCTGTTCGAAAATGGACTCAGCCCTTTTTGTCCAAGAGGTATGTGTTGATTCGGTGAAGTGCAGTGCCAGAATGCGGCGAGCCTCTAATAATTCTGCATACATAACATCTGACTGATTGCATGAGCAAGTTCACAAGTCCTTTCCTTGTTTTGTAGTTTTTGCTCCCTGCTATTGTGAGCCCTACATGCCGGTTTTATGGCTGCAATGTAGTGTCCTCGCATGCATGCCTTAAACGCATCCCACACAGTAAGGAGGTCAGCCGAGCCGAGGTTGTCCTCCCAGTAGCCAAAAAAAGTGGCGCCACCTGGGAAGACACTGCCTCTACCTCCAACCAGCCAGGGCTCAACCTCCACGCCCCCCCCCCCCCCCGAATACTAAGGGTATGCCAATATGTACAGATAGGGGTGTATGATCTGAGAGACCACCAGCTACATAGTTAGCCCCCCCCACCAGTTGCAGCATTGGTGCATTAGCGAACGCCAAATCAATCCTCGAAGAGGACCTATGAGTTTTTGATAGGTGCGAGAAGCTCCTGGTGGTGGGGTTTTTCCATCTCCACAATTCTGATAAGGAGGCTGTAGCCACCCAAGCAGAAAGGTCTGCAGATGCTACCCTAGACACATTAGATGAGTCCAGGGCGGCGGATAATATGGCATCAAAATCCCCTGTTATAAGGGGGAGATGCATGTAAGCAGCCAACTTACCAATAAGGTCATATAATACCTGGACCTGAAAAGGAGGAGGTATATAGAGGTTTACCAACACCATCTTATATGTGCTAATATCGGCTATGACAAATTAAGAAACGGCCACCAGGATCCGAGATTACATGATGTATGGTACAGGGTACCATCTTGCTGATTAAGTTTGACACCCCCCTAGCATAGGTGGAATATGTTGCATGCAATGCATGCTGTATCCAGGATCTATGCAAGGCCAGCACCCTGTTCCCATCCAAATGTGTCTCTTGTAAGAACGCCACATGGGGTTTAATTGGCTTTAGGTATTGGAACATCAAGGCTCAATGAAATTTGTCATTTAAGCCTCGGACGTTCCAAGAGACTAGATTAACTATTGACCCTGCCATAATCATATTTCAACATAATATACATTGCATAGTGTACCAGCATTGTGAGAAAAAGATGACCAAGAAACTAAGGGTCATACGTGAACCAGTGCATAGGTGTAACCGAGGGCCTAGTATGAAACGCTGCACATGCCAAAGGAACCAGTTCCCAGTCCCATGTAACTCCCTGCTGCCGTGTATAAAACCAAAACAAAAAGTACACGCAGCTTGTTCCCAAAACTCGTCCAAAAAGATTGTATGAAAGTGTGACCACAGAACAATCCAGATACCAAGTGAAGAAAGAAGAAAAACTACAGAAAAGAATATAAAAAAACTTTCCTGGAGTCCGTCAGTCTGAAAACATAGTGTCTGTGCCTTTATCGCTCCATGTCTCTGAGACTGATACACGTTAGACCCTCCACTTGGGGAGTATGCACCCCTCAATCCTCCAGGATTTATGTGTTCCTTACAGGGGGAGTATGCACCCCTCAATCCTCCAGGATTTATGTGTTCCTTACAGGGGAGATAGTTCAAGGGCCTTAAAAGCAGTCCAGGGCCAGGTGGCGGAGTCCGCATGTTCAGAAGCTGCGTGTGAAGGTCACAGCCCCCCATCCTCCCCCACCCTAATCAGTAGAATCCGGAACAGTTCAACAAGTGCTAGAAAAAGAAACTTCAGCCTCAGGCTTTTCGGCTCGTTACTCACAGACCATCCATCCAGTCACTAGCTTCCATAGGCGTATCAAAGAGCCGCACTGTGCCTTTATATGGGATTCACAATCTGCTGGGGTATAGCATACTGTATTTGATGTCTTTTTCTCTAAGCCGGCGTCTCACCTCATTAAATGATCTGCGACGCTTCTAGACCTCAGCCGAGAAATCAGGGAAGAACATTACTTTGGTATTTTCATAGGGTAACTCTGGGTGCTTCCGGGCCTCAGCTAATATCCTATCCCTGTCACGGTAATTCAGGAACCGAACTAGGAATGGCTGTGGAGGGGGACCTAATGGGCCCTTTCTACCACATAAGTGGGTGGCATATCCAGTAAGTTCAGCAATTTTTTAAATAGGGATTCAGCAAAAACAGCCAGGCCGGAGCCCTCCTCACCCCCTGGCAGGCCCACCACGCATATATTGTTATGCCTCTGTCTGTTCTCAGCATCGTCCACTTTATGGACTAGCGAGCTCACCAGGGACTGCAGTTCTGTGATGTATGGTATCCCTGTTGGTCCTCCACATTGCTGATCCGACACTCAGCTTCAGTGAGTCTCCCTCTGGTTTTATCCAGGTTGTGGCGGATCAGAGTGCATCTATCTCTGCTGTAGGAGATGCCATGGGCAGAGGAGATCTCACCGGTCTGCTCCTACCTCCTCCACACTGTGCTCTGGAAGCAGAGCCCAAGATGGCGCCCAGAGAGTTTGCCGTCCGCCCCTTACAAGGTCTCTGAAGTTTAGTGGTGTTTTGCGCCTTTCCCCGGCCTTTTACGAACATGGCAGCCGCCAAGGGATCCGGGGTGAGTGTAGATGCCGAGGGGAGTCCTACCAGAGGAGAACGAGCGGTCTGTTAAGGTAAATTAGCAGGATCAGCACGGAACTCTGCAGGCACACGCCTTCCCTGGCCCGGCCACTCCCCCTGATGGCGAATTCTTTAAGGCGCTAATCTATGGCCATCTCAACGGCTTTCAGGATTGCAGAGAGTTCAGCAACTTGGCTGCTTCTTGGCCCAAACTTGTATCCCACAGAGATTGGGGCTACACCTTGGGTCCATATAATCCCAATACCAGCCACTAGTTGGAACTGTTCTTTGTTCTTATGATTATAGGCACAGCCATCTACATATACACACGGCAACTGTTTGCAGTATTCATGATCAAAAACCTTGTAGGGAGACAACAGTTGTTGTTCCAAAAAGTCAGTGTCTGTGGTCCCCACACAGGGATCGGGGGTGGAAAAATCATGCAGCTCAGCAAGGTGCTGGGCCACTGAACTTTTCTTGTTCTGTTTGTAGCGAATTTCCAGGGGCCACCCTTGCAAGGACAAAGTCCAAGCAATGATGCGGCTATTAGACACATTTCCATCCCTGATACGTTCTGTAAATACTTCTAAATACTTAATTCTGTAAATACTGTAAAGGCTGGTGTGTGGTCTCAATAATTTTTTCACCTTGAATATAACTGCGGAAATTCTGTAATGCCCAGACAGAGTGGACAAAGCTTTTTCGCAGTCAGAAAACGTAATCTCTACTGATGACAATGTTTTACTGGCATAGGCGATAATCTTACTGACATTCTCTTGTTTTTGGTAAAGAACGGAACTCATGCTCGCCTGCTTGTACCCTGTCAAGAAAAAAGGGCTTACCACCTCCTGGATACGCAAGACAGGGGGCCTGGGTGAGTTGTACCTTCAGTTCCTTTACAGCATCTGCTTGTTCCTTGCCCCATGACCATATAGTGTCTTTCTTCAGCAGATGAATTAACGGTTTGCTAATCTTGGCGTAATTGTCGAACCTGCGCGAATAGTTAACCATTCCTAGAAACTATCTTAATTCTTTAAGATTAGTAGGGACCTTACAGTTGAGTACTACCTCAACCTTTTTCTTCTGGAGATTTAAACCTTCTAAGGTAACCTCATGGCCTAAGAAATTTACCCGGGTGCGACACCACTGTGCTTTCTGAATGGATAACTTCACTCCGGCCGTCCTTAACTGGCCCAAGATATGTCTGAGTTCTGTAAGGTGCTTGGTCATATCGGTGTCAGGGCTGGACTCAGCCCTTCCTTCTTGCTGTCAGCTGTCGGCCGCTCAGGTGTCGGCTAATTGCCAGCTCCTTTCTCTCCACTGCCTACTTAAAGCCGTCCAGCTCACTTCATCTCTGCCTTGGCCTTTGGTCACATCTCAGACTTTCTCCTGCGTTCCTGTTGAAGTCTTGCTCGGCTTACGTCCCTTCTGGCTCCTGATCCTGCTTGCTGTACTACTACGTTGATCTCTGGCTCTCTGACATTGGCATTGGCTGAATACCCAATATGGTTACTGAACTCTGGCTATGTATTGACTAGGCTTACTCAGTTTACCTTTTTATTAATAAACAAGTGTGATTAACTGTACTTCTGTCTCGGTCTGATTCATGGTTTCTGACAATCAGTACTTTTGATGAGGATGTCATCGACGTATGCCAATGTTCCTCGCTTTAAGGCATCTGGCATAGCCTTGTGCATGAAGACAGCAAATCTATGGCCAGAATTAATATAGCCAAAAGGCATACGCACCCAGCAGTACTGTTGATTTCCAAAAGCTGAAGGCTAGTTTATACTGATCTAAACTGATTTTTTATGGTTCAGTACCCCTGGGCACAGTCGAGGGCCGAGAATACCTGGGAGCCTTGGAGTTGGGCAAGGCACTGGTCTATGTAGGGTACTGGCCATCCTGACATGTAGACACGCTTGTTGTCAGAGATCAGTGCACAAGCGCCACTGTCCGTTTCAAAATCCCCAGGATGGGGTGATTGTATGAGCTGTGAATGGGCCTAATTATACCCCATTCGTGTAACTTCCTAAGGATGTTGGCGAGTGACTCATAGGAGGCTAGCGGAAGTTTATACTGCTTTACAAATACTGGTGGGGCCTGAGGGTCGGTCTGGATTCTGGTGATGTGGAGTTCAGTACTCCCACAATCGTAAGAATCCTACGCAAAGATTTCCTGGAATTCAAAGAGAAGCTCATGGAGCAATTGTCGCTCAAGATCATTGGTGCATGCATTGGCTAGGGCTATTATCTCCTCGACTATCTCTTTGAATCCAGGAAAGCTTTCAGGTTGCCCCATCTCCTAGGCCTCTTCAAGCCTGGTGGTCAGGTCAGTGGGTATGCAATGTGTGCTTCTCTCCCAGTCAGGTCCCTTGGGGTACTCTTGTTCTTTGGTTGATCAAAGACGATTGACGTCTCTTAAATTCTACAGGTACCATCCTTAGAATCGAAGGGGTAAACGGACTCTATGTTGAACATACCCTCGGGTAAAGAATTGAACGATTGTTCAATTAAATTCTCCTCAGATAAATATTCATCTGGTATGAGTCCAATCACTTGGTTGGTGACTCCAAATGTGTAATACCCCATCTCCACCGCAAGGCTGATAAGGGTGCCGTTGGTTAGGTTAAGGCCCTGATTTGAGAGGCTGTGGACGTAGATGGTTATTATGGACTGATGTGTATTGATCACAGGTGCGTGAGTAATTTTTATTCCCTCCTCCTGTATTCTGTGGGACAGGCATACCAATGCATCTGACCCCTTCAGTTTTTGCCCCTTTTTTTACATCAATAGGGAGTAGGAAACGTTTTGTGTCCTTAGGGATAATTTCTTGCGCTACCTGAATTTCAACAGCATAAGGCATCTGTGCTGGAATTTCAGGGCTGAGGTCATATCCTGGTATCCCTTGGGGTCCCCCTTTAGTCGACTCCATAAGCAGTCATTTATCATGTCAATTTTGTGGCAAAACGATGCAGTAAATCGTTGCCGAGGTAAATGTGGGATTGGGGATTATCCAGCACTATGAACACGTGGGTGGTTGTCTTATTAGCTATAGTGATATTTAAAAGGCATCTAGCAATGGATCAAGGGCATCTGACATCCAATGTCGCTGAGTGGAGAAACAAATCATTTCCATTTCGGAAAGGTGGCTAACAAGCCCATGGCTCACAAAGCTATGCTCTTGCTTTAAATCAATTTTGGCATATTTTGACCTATTAAGACCATTTATCTGGATAGGGATAAATAGGTCATTGCTAACTCTTTCCACTTCTGTCAGGAACTCTGACATACTGAAGCAAAGTATGATCCCCTCCCTTCGGAGACTGAGCAGCAGGGCAGTAATCTAACATAACGACCCCAAACACACCTCCAAGATGACTGCCTTGCTTAAGAAGCTGAGGGTAAAGATGAGGGACCGGCCAAGCATGTCGCCAGACACCTAAACTCTATTGAGCATCTGTGGGGCATCCTCAAAAGAAAGGTGAAGGAGCGCAAGGTCTCTAACATCCACCAGCTCCGTGATGTCGTCATGGAGGAGTGGAAGAGGACTCCAGGGGCAACCTGTGAAGCTCCAGTGAACTCAATGCCCAAGAGGGTTAAGGCAGTGCTGGAAAAAAAATGGTGGCCACACAAAATTTTGACACTTTGGGCCCAATTTGGACATTTTCACTTAGAGGTGTAGTCACTTTTGTTGGCAGTGGTTTAGACATTAATGGCTGTGTGAGTTATTTTGAGGGGACAGCAAATTTACACTGTTATACAAGCTGTACACTCACTACTTTACATTGTAGCAAAGTATAATTTCTTCAGCGTTGTCACATCAATAGATATAATAAAATATTTACAAAAATGTGTGTACTCACTTTTGTGAGATACTGTAATTGGATTAAAAAAAGTTTATATACGTTTTATTACAATTTAAAATCACATTTAAGAAATCTAACATCTGTGTCCCATGAGTAGTGGGCCCACATAAAGCCATATATGCTACTGAATTGTTGTAGAAGCCCATACATTATCCAAGGCATCAGACCTCTGATCCTGCTGTAAGACAGTGGAACATGAGATAAAAACCTGGTAAGAAATGTTATACTCCCCAGCTTTAGCAAAGAAAGGACACAAAAGAGGGAGGAAGGAAGGAGTGCTGCTCACCCCTGGTATTAGAAACAAAAAAAGAGGAAAAGGATTTCCCCAGGTGGGGTTTTTAGGCAGCGGGGTTGAAATATTAAACCAATGTTGTATAAAAAGGATAATATTTTATTGTACAAAAAAAAATTTAACACAAAGGTTAAAAAAATGAGCTCTGATATAGAGTGTTTACAAGTCTAGTAAGATCAGACACGCATTATACAGACATATTTCCATAACAACATTGTACAGATATTGTCAGTATCAGAAAAAAGGAACTGACGCGTTTCAACCTATATATCCAAGGTCTTCAGAGGTCAGTCTGTTAGGGAATATATAACGAGGATACACATATAAGGGCTTAATTACGTATGATAGAAGTAATATACCATATTCTATATAACATAGTTACCCAATGATGCGTGTCCTAAGAGCAAAGAGCTTCCTATAAGAGAGTCCCCTTTTAAAATCAAAACGCCTGCTCTCTTTCCCCAAGGGGTCACACAACACCTCCACTGGCACAGCGACCGGTACCAGGGTAAAATCCAATGATGTGGCTTACGAGAGGTCACACTGAAAATCGCCCCCACCCGGCAACACAATCGGTCGGGGAGAAGGCAACACCTGCAGCAGAGACCCAAAGAAAACACATTTAGAGATCACACTCATGATGTATATCAAAGCATTGTATCAAGGGATATTTACTTAGTTAAATAATCAAGTAAAAGGCATCAATCTATATGCATACCTCATATGCAGATTGTGGCCTTGTAATATTGTGTATATATATATATATATATATATATATAAATATAAAAAAATAGTGGATAGTGCATGGAAGTGAGTTAAGAACCAGGAGTTGGGAAATAGGGTGAAAAAGGGGGAATCCAAGTGGTGTACATCAGCTCATTTAGATAGAATGATTAAAGGTGAATTGAAGAAATATGGTATATAAATAGTAGTTAGTGCTTTAAACTATAGGAGTGAAAACATGTGCGTGCAGTATATGCTGCACTTCCTATAAGGCAAACAAAAATTAAACGTGCAAAAGGTATCACTATGATAAACGAAATAATGGAGAGTGCCCGCAATAAAAACGTGACAATTAGTCTTGAGTGTTTACCTTTGCCAATGTGGAAGCAAGTGTGAGACTGCACTGTATCGCCCTATATGCTCAGACTCAATTGTGACCTGACCCGGGATTGGCCACAGGATCTGTCAGGCTCAGAGGACACTTATCCAAACAGAGTCGTCAAGTCTGAAAATATATATGTAAAGAGGATAATATTGTATAAAATGTAAGACATATATTGTATATATATGATCAGTATGGTAAACCGATCATAATTGTATAGGGCTAAAGCAGTGCAGAAACACATTGCAGGAAAGTGTACTTGCGTTGTGGGAGCTGCAGGGAAGTCAAACCAACCAAATAGATTACCAGTGTCAGTGCTTTGGTGTATATATATATATATATATATATATCTATCCTTGTAGGCGTGTGTTTATCAAAAGTGGATCCACCACAGGTGTGAGCGCCTCCCCCCATTATACTGATCAGTGGGACCATTATGGGGGGCATGGCCACCATTATGGCAGCCTCGTGTGGCCTCCCCGGCGTTCGGGACGAGCCGAAGCCCCGCCCTGACTTCATCCTCGTCATAATTGCGCGACGCGCCCGCGTCACATGGCACGCGCGGGGCCCCGCGCATGCGCAGTGACCGGGAGCGTCCGAGGATGTCCCCGAACACCGCCGGCAAGGGAGGAAGTATCCCCAATGTAACAGCCAGGGCCAGCCTGGGTGTCTAATGAGGAAGGGGGGGGGGAGCCAGCAACAAGGGCGGCTTCTCACCTCCCCCCCCTGCCGGGAAGGCACATCAAAGGAGAAAACCCCGGTCCAGAGGCAGCGGCAGCAGAGCCGCCAGACCTCAATGGAGGAGAGGGCAGGCAGAAAAGGGGAAATATAATAATTGTTTACATTAGATTAAAGCCTGCGAAAATCAATATGTAAAGGACTGATGATCCATAACATACATGAGTATATTATCCCAAACTAATATACTCATTGCTTTTTAGTGTGCATACACATGAAACATCCATACGTGCAAGGAAAAGTCACATATCTTGGTAAGTTCATAATATTAATCAAAATAAGATAAAATACTAAAAACGAGGGAGTGAAGAGATGAAAAAAAAAGATCAATTAATATATACAAAATAGCTCAAAATCATAAATATATCTGAAAGGGGAGGGGAATGAATGTCAAAAGGAGGGGAACAAAGAAGGGCCTGCAATGAACAAGAGGTTCTTTATTATTCAAAGAAGACCAAAAGGGCTCTAATGAGTCTTTCCAGAAACTAAACCTTTTAAAAATGGGGCGAACGAGATGGCCTCGTTCAATCCCAGGAACGAGGTGGCATTCAATTTAAATATCCACCTCTGTTCGTGTTGTAACAAAATTTTGTTCCAATCACCGCCTCGATTCGGTATGTGTACCCGATCGAGTGAGGTGAAGGATACCTTGGGCATCTTATAGTTGTGTACTGTTACTACATGTTGTCCTAATGGTAGATAGTGATTACCAATCTGCATGTGGTAGATGTGCTTAGACATCCGACAATGGAATTCTTGTTTTGTTTTACCAACATAGTATGCGCCGCACTCGCATGACATGAGGTATACTATCCCTCGTGTCTGGCAGTTGGTAAAGTGCATAGGCTTGAACAATACCCCGTTCGGAAGGCGGAATATTTTGTCCCGTCTTATATATTGACAAAAAGAACAGTGTCCGCATGGAAATGATCCAGGGATTGAACAGTGTTTAGATCTTCTTTTTTGTTCATCTTTAAACTCGCTTTGAACCAGTTTGTCTTTTAGCGAGGTGGCGCGTCTATAGGTGATTGATTGGTTATTTGAGATAAAGTTGTGAACCTTCGGATCATCCATGAGTATAGGCCAGTGTTTTTGAATGATGTTCCTGATCTCCTGATGCTGTCTAGAGAATCGCAGAATGATCCTGGTAGGATCCATACCAGGGTCACCCGTCACTCTCTTTTTGGATAGTAATTCACATTGGGATTGTGCGGCTGCTCTATTGTAGGCTTTACGAAGGCAGGAGCGGCTATAGCCCCGTGCTAACAGTCTGGTTTGCAGATTGTAAGCTTCTTGTTTGAAAAGGGTGTCATCTGAACAATTCCTGCGTAAACGCAGGTATTGGCCATACAAGGTCAACTTTTTCAGTACTGTAGGGTGAAAACTGTCCGCATGAAGCACCGTATTCCCTGCGGTACTTTTCTGAAATAGGGTGCTTGAAATTTTGTTTTCCGGGGTGCGTCCTAGCTTGACACCCAAAAATGTCATTTGATTGCGATCATAAGTCATGGTGAACTTTATATTACGTTTATTTTGGTTAATAAAATAAAGAAAATCAAGTAGCATTTCCTCCGAGCCCTCCCAGATGATGACGTCATCGATGTACCGCAACCACAAACATATGTGGCTCGTGTACACCGTGAGGTCCCCATCATCTAGGAGGGCCTTCTCCCACTCCCCCAGGTACAGATTGGCATAGGCCGGGGCACAACAGGTGCCCATGGCCACGCCCTGTACCTGGAGGTAGTGGGAGTTGTTGAAACAGAAAAAGTTATGATGCAAAATATAATCAAGTCCATCGATGATGAACTCATTCAATGCTCCATCATATTTTTGGCTTCGATGTAGGAGTGCCCGTACAGCTACGATCCCCTGGTTATGGGGGATCGAGCTGTACAGGGCCTCGACATCAACAGCCACCAAAAATGAGTTCACTGGGAGGGTTGTTCCCTCGATTAGTTGCAGCAAATGTATTGTGTCCTTCAAAAAAGAAGGCATACTCAAAACAAAAGGCTGCAGAAAGGAATCAATAACCTTACTCAAGTTTTCCGATATTCTTCCGTTACCAGAGACAATTGGTCGTGCGGGAGGTTTTGCCTGGCATTTATGGATCTTGGGTAGGCTGTAAAACGTTGCCACCCGTGGGTGTTTAATCCTGATGAACTCGTATTGGTTCTTAGTAATTACTCCTCTTTCAAAGGCCGATTGGATCAGATCATAAAATTTGGTATAGGAGGTAGGGGTGCAAAGGATCGTTGCCGATCCGTGATCCATACAGATCACCCTCTGCGGATCGGCACACCCGCGATCCGCGGAGCACTCTGCGGCCTCAGCCATAGGAAAGGCTTCGGCCTAGCGCCGGAGCGGCGGCCATCTTGGTACACCCGGAAGCGGCCGCTGTCTTGACAGGAAGTGACGTTTCATCACCGCCATCTTGCTACACCCCACACTCCTGCACAGTACAATAATGATAGAGTGAGAAGGGGGCAAGCGGACATCTTGTTACACCCACCGGAGTTTTAGATTTAAAAGCTATTTTCAACACAAAACCGAGCTTATATGCATAAATACAGTATTTGTAGATCGGTCAAACTGTTTAGGTGTTAGATTTTAAAAGCAACAGCAAACCTGCTGACCTTACATGGTTGCTAATGTGACAGAACACCTCTGATTTTCACATTTAATGTTAAATGTGAAAATCAGAGGTGTTCTGTCACATTAGCAACCATGTAAGGTCAGCAGGTTTGCTGTTGCTTTTAAAATCTAGCATCTAAACAGTTTGACCGATCTACAAATACTGTATTTATGCATATAAGCTCGGTTTTGTGTTGAAAATAGCTTTTAAATCTAAAACTCCGGTGGGTGTAACAAGATTTGTGTGTCTTGTTTTTTTTTTTTTGTTTGTTTTTTTTGCTGATCTGAAAATGATCCGATCCGTGACTCTGATCCGAGGATCGATCCGATCAGTGAGATTTTTGATCCGTTGCACCCCTAATAGGAGGCTTGTATGAGTCTTATACCACTCCCCATTGTCTAGAATGTTTTGACACATGCGTACGTAGTCCTCATTGTTCATCAGGACCACGCTGCCTCCCTTATCTGATGGTTTTATTGTAATTTTGGTATTGTTGCATAAGGAGTCAAGAGCTTTAGATTCCTCTGCAGTTAGATTTTGAGGACATGTTTTTTTGTATGGGAGCTTGGAAATGTCTCTTAGTGTTTAACAAAAATTTCTATGCTTGGAGTCAAGTTTAGCGGAGGGCTTCTTAAAGCTTGTTACAGGATTCTGTGTGGATTCATTGGCATTTGAGAGTAGAGTCTCCAAATCAATTTGATCTATCAGGTCTAAGGTGTTGTTTTCCTGAAAAGAAGTGTTAAGTCCCGCAGGGCTTTGAATTCTCTCATGCTAAAGCTCGCCCAGTCAGTTGTATCAATATTAGAATCTGTTTTTGCATGAAGGCTCTTGAGTAGTAGCCGTTGTGCAAAAAGTTGCAAATCCGTAATCACTTCAAAGACGTCAGTTTTCCTGTGGGCAGAAGGTCAGACCATGTGACAGTACACCAATTTCTGCTGGGGATAGGGGATGGGACGACAGATTGATCACACTGAGGGATTCTGTTGAATCCTCGTGACATAAGCGTCCAGATTCCCTACTCCCCTGCTTTAAAATATAAATGTACCACCAAGCATTTCTGGAATGCAGACTGCATCTTCTAAACTCAAAAGGCATTTTGCCTTAGTGCATTCTCTCCACTGATACCATTACACAGAAAGCAGGTAATGTAATGATTACTGGCTTATTTATTTTCATTTAAAGTCCTTATAGCCACTTTAAAAAGTTCCTTCCTCAGTTGTATTCCTTGAAATAAGCAAAACTGTAATCATAACCACTATGATTGATATGTATGTTTTTTTGTCGGTAGTCTTTAGCTCCACTTAGTCTGGATATTCGGTATTTGAGGGTGATTCAGAATCATGTATTAGTATGCAGTTGAACTTGCAAATAACATTTTAAAAAAAATCACCTTCCATTTCCTTAATTATGTAAATGCTTTGAGGGTATAAGCTTTATGCACCAACCTGATTTTGCTGCAGGTACAAAATACTAGACAACCAATAAAGACTCTTGTAATGTGATCTATGTTATAATGTTAGTGTGTTCCACACTGAGATTAGTTGCATTTTATTTTTTCCAGCTCCATATTGCTTGTACAGCCCTATTACAGTGGTTGTAAAACTCAGACATGAAATATGAACAAAGCGTATCCCTCTATATTGTCTACTTGTCTCAATTAAGAGCACAAAGTGTCATTTCTGTCTGCTGCTTTGTTCCTCTATCACACAAATCACTTGTGACAAGTTTTTCTGACACCAAGAGAAAAAGGTAACCGAGGAGGGACTTATAAATTCTCGATTTGAACGGTTGTGGAGAAGGGAAGACTACAGGCACAACTTCGTGCATCCGGAAAGTTTTCACAGTGCTTTACTTTTTTCCACATTTTATGTTGGTCTTATTCAAAAAATGATTAAATTCATTATTTTCCTCCAAAATTCTACAAACCATGCCCCATAATGACCACGTTACAGAAGTAAGTTTGAAATCTTAGCAAATGTGTTAAAGAAAAAAAAAATCCCATGTACACAAGTATTCGCAGCCTTTGCCATGACACTCAAAATTGAGCTCAGACTCATCCTGTTTCCACCTTTCATCCTTTAGATGTTTCTACAACTTGATTGGAGTCCACCTCTGGTAAATTCAGTTGTTTAGACATGATTTGGAAAGGCACACACCTATCTATATAAGGTCCCACAGTTAACAGTGCAAGTCAGAGCACATACCAAGCCATGAAGTCCAAGGAATTGTCTGTAGTCCTCCGAGACAGGATTGTATCGAGGCACAGTGAATACTTTCTGGATGCACTGTATGTATAAAGACTTGTTTCATCTCTGTGTATCTGTGTGCATGAGGCCAGTTGCTTTACTGGGTATACAGTGGGGAGAACAAGTATTTGATGCACTGCCGATTTTGCAGGTTTTCCTACTTGCAAAGCATGTAGAGGTCTGTAATTTTTATCATCGGTACTCTTCAACTGTGAGAGACGGAGTCTAAAACAAAAATCCAGAAAATCACATTGTATGATTTTTAAATAATTAACTAACATTTTATTGCATGACATAAGTATTTGATGACCTATCAACCAGTAAGAATTCCGGCTCACAGACCTGTTATTTTTTCTTTAAGAAGCCCTCCTATTCTCCGCTTATTACCTGTATTAACTGCACCTGTTTGAACTCGTTACATATATAAGACACCTGTCCCCACACACAATCAGACTCCAACCTCTCCACAATGGCCAAAACCAGAGAGCTGTGTAAGGAAATCAGGGATACAATTGTAGACCTGCACAAGGCTGGAATGGGCTACAGGACAATAGGCAAGCAGCTTGGTGAGAAGGCAACAACTGTTGCGCAATTATTAGAAAATTAAAGAAGTACAAGATGATGGTCAATCTCCCTCGGTCTAGGGATCCATGCAAGATCCCACCTCGTGGGGCATTAATGATCATGAGGAAGGTGAGGTATCATCCCAGAACTACACGGCAGGACCTGGTCAATGACCTGAAGAGAGCTGGGACCACAGTCTCAAAAAAACCCATAAGTAACACACTATACCGTCATGGATTAAAATCCTGCAGTGCATGCAAGGTCCCCCTGCTCAAGCCAGCGCATGTCCAGGCCTGTCTGAAGTTGATCCAGAGGAGGAATGGGAGAAGGTCACGTGGTCTGATGAGACAAAAATAGAGCTCTTTGGTCTAAACTCCACTCAGTGTTTGGAGGAAGGATGAGTAACAACCCCAAGAACACCATCCCAACCGTGAAGCATGGAGGTGGAAACATTCTTTGGGGCTGCTTTTCTGCAAAGGGGACAGGATGACTGCACCTTATTGAGGGAGGATGGATGGGGCCATGTATCGCAAGACCTTGGCCAACAACCTCTTTCCCTCAGTAAGAGCATTGAAGATGGGTCATGGCTGGGTCTTCCAGCATGGCAATGACTCGAAACACACAGCCAGGACAACTTAGGAGTGGCTCCGTAAGAAGCATCTCAAGGTCCTGGAGTGGTTTAGCCAGTCTTCAAACCTGAACCCAGTAGAAAATCTTTGGCTGAAAGGCTGAAAGTCCGTATTGCCCAGCGACAGCCCCGAAATCTGAAGGATCCGGAGAAGGCCTGTTTGGAGGAGTGGGCCAAAATCCCTGCTTCAGTGTGTGCAAACCTGGTCAAGAACTACAGGAAATGTATGATCTCTGTAATTGCAAACAAAGGTTTCTGTACCAAATATTAAGTTCTGTTTTTCTGATATATCAAATACTTATGTCATGCAATAAAATGCAAATGACTTAAAAATTATACAATGTGATTTTCTGGATTTTTGTTTTAAATTCCGTCTGTTAGAGTACTTATGGTAAAAAATACAGACCTCTACATGCTTTGTAAGTAGGAAAACCTGCAAAATCGGCAGTGTATCAAATACTTGTTCTCCCCATTGTATGTAAGCTTTTACAACCACTTTAAGAATCTTATTGTAAATATGAAAGGTAACATTGCTGTAATACAAGCTGGGGAGGCCCATGTAATTCCAAACCATAGAATGCCATAAACGTAATCTGATATTGCGATACAGAGTGTGAGATTTTGCTGTGCTGAAATGTTTTCGGTTTCTTAAAATCAGCCATTGATCAGATGCTGTATAATCCTGATGTACTTTCTCAGTTTTCATCTGGCTTCAGGAATGAAGTTCTATCCATTTGCTTATGATTATGCAATCTGAATCAGTCATGGCGATCAATAGAACCGCACACTAAATTTGAGTTAATAACTTTGCAACGGTTACATGTATTTGTACTAGATGAGGACAACTGAGGTCATATACAGTAAATTTGTTCACTGTTGTTTTTTTGTTTTTTTTTAAATCAGATTTAAGGGCACTTAAAGTAAACCACTCCATTCCCAAACCATGTGCATATATAGTGGTACCCTAAAAGCCACTCCATAAGCTATTTCAAATCCAACAATTTTTTTCCCTAAATAAGCAGCCTAAGCAGATTAAACAGTGTTACTGATACTAGCCAAAGTGTGCCTGATGCTGGTATTCATTTGAATGGGCTGCAAATCACACTGGAATTTTCAATTAAAAGTAATGCATGCATTACTTTTAAAAGCACGCTGCAACAAACAGCATGGTACTGCGGAAACCATGCAATATGGTGCCCACAAACGTACTGCGTTTGCAATCTGCATTAAAGGTGCTGTTACCAACACATTGGCACCTGCATGCAGATTGCAAAGACAGTGTGCTCACCGGCAGTGTGGGTAACAAGCATTGGAATGCATGTTTCCTGCACCACATTCTGGTGTGAACCAGCCCTTAGAAAAATATAATACAAATGTCATTGTAAAAATATGAACTTATCTAGGTCAGGAGTAACTAAAGTTCACAGATCAGGAGTACATATCCCAGCATTACAGGTTAGGCATATATAGCCCAGCGTTCACAGGTCAGGAGTATATACAGTATCTCACAAAAGTGAGTACACCCCTTACATTTTTGTCAATATTTTATTACATCTTTTCATGTGACAACACTGTAGAACCTTTGCTACAATGTAAAGTAGTGAGTGTATAGCTAGTATAACAGTGTAAATTTGTTATCCACTCCAAAATAACTCAACACACAGCCATTAATGTCTAAATCGCTGGCAACAAAAGTACACCCCTAAGTGAAAATGTGACTTGTTAGTGTTACAGGGTTTAATGTGAGAATGGGCAGCAGGTGTGTTAAATTTGGTGTTATCACTTACTCTCTCATACTGGTCACTGGAAGTTCAACATGGCACCTCATGACAAAGAACTCTCTAAAGATCTGAAAAAAAAGAATTGTTGCTCTATATAAAGATGTTCTAGGCTATAAGAAGATTGCCAAAACCCTGAAACTGAGCTGCAGCATGGTGGCCAAGACCATACAGCGCTTTAACAGGACAGGTTGCACTCAGAACAGGCCTCACCATGGTCGACCAAAGAAGTTGAGTGTACGTGCTCAGCGTCATATCCAAAGATTGTCTTTGGGAAATCTACGTATGAGTGCTGCCAGCACTGGGCAGCTACAGTTCATTGAGGGAACAATGAATGCCAACATGTACTGTGACATACTAAAGTAAAGCATGATCCCCTCCCTTCGGAGACTAACATGATAATGACCCCAAACACACCTCCAAGACGACAACTGCCTTGCTAATGAAGCTGAGGGTAAAGGTGATGGACTGGCCAAGCATGTCTCCAGACCTAAACCCTATTGAGCATCTGTGGGGAATCCTCAAATGGAAGCTGGAGAAGCGCAAGGTCTCTAACATTCACCAGCCCTGTGATGTCCTCATGGAGGAGTGGAAGAGGACTCCAGTGGCAACCTGTGATGCTCTGGTGAACTCCATGCCCAAGGGGGTTAAGGCAGTGCTGAAAAATAATGGTGACCACACAAAATATTGTCACTTTGGGCCCAATTTGGACATTTTCACTTAGGGGTGTACTTAGTTTTGTTGCCAGCAGTTTTGACATTAATGGCTGTGTGTTATTTTGAGGGGATAGCAAATTTACACTGTTATACAAGCTGTACGCTCTCTACTTTGTTGTCACATGAAAAGATATAGTAAAATATTTACAAAAATGTGAGGGGTGTACTCACTTTTGTGAGATACTGTAGCCCGGCATTACAGGTCAGGAGTGTACAGCCTGGCATTACAGGTCAGGAGTGTACAGCCCGGCATTACAGGTCAGGAGTGTACAGCCCGGCATTACAGGTCAGGAGTGTACAGCCCGGCATTACAGGTCAGGAGTATACAGCCCGGCATTACAGGTCAGGAGTATACAGCCCGGCATTACAGGTCAGGAGTATACAGCCCGGCATTACAGGTCAGGAGTATACAGCCCGGCATTACAGGTCAGGAGTATACAGCTCACTACTGTTTGCCCTTCCCTAACGATCAGTTCCTTACCTGCTTGTTCAGACGTGCTGTTTTCCGTCCCTTCACAATCTGTACAGAGTACATGTGTGAGATGTAAAAAAAGGGGAGGACGGATGTGAGGGGAGGATCACAGGAGTCCGTGAAGCCGTGCTGCAGAGCTGGCTGCTTGTGTGTGTGGCTCTGCTCGGAAATTGGAAAGGAATTGTTTTGACAGCGGTGTCGGCACTGCAGACACAAGATCTACCCGTCACTCTCTCGTAGTTTGATGGATTGCCGACCCCCAATATAGTGTGTGTTAGTCAATTGTATAATGTACAGCATGGCATAAAGATTCTGGCAGTCTATGCATATGCAATTTACAGTGCAGTGTATTGAGTGGTGGTCTACAGCATGTAACATACAGTGCCATATGACATGAGACTGTCTAGGCTGCACAATGAGTAGTACATTATATAGATTTTGGTGGTTTACACACGCAGTGTACAGGGCAGCATATGGAGCTCTGTGGTCCACAGCCTGTAATAATATGTAGTGAAGTGAATGTACTGTGTAATGTACAGCAAGTATATAGTGTGGTGGTCATAAGAATATATCGTACAGCTCAGATGGGCTGCGGACAGTCATTCTTGCACTGTTGTCGCACTAGCCACTATGGCCTGGGCTAGTGGGGTTCGATTCTGGCAGTTATGAAATGTCCCTTATGGGTATAGGCCAGGCAGAGTTCACTAGACTGGTGTGCGCCAAGTCTGGATGAGGTAATGTGGCCACCTGGACTCTGCAGCTCCTTGTTCCAGGGCTGTGACATAGCTTGAGGGATGTGTGCAGAGCCTGATGATGCTTCTTCTAGCCAAGACTTCTGGGGAAGGGGATGTGAGGCACAGGAAACAAATTTATACGCATTCTTCTACTTCTCCTTCCAGTTCCACACTGGGGCAGCACACCTGGTGGTGACAGGTGCTTGTAGCACCAGCAAATTGTATGTAAGCTTGTAGTCAGCATCTTTTCACCATGCTATCTTGTGTGTAGTGTGTAGTCTATGGTTACTACATTTCCTTTAAGTGGTGGTTTGGTGGGCTTCATATATCTGGGCATTGTTGGTTGGATTTTACCCTTTGCAGGCACTTTTGTGTTTGGGGGTTATTTTCATGTGGTCAGCTTTCATGTAAAACCTGGTTGTTTTCTCTGCTGCTGGCAGGTCCTAAAGAGTACAGGTGCATCTAAAAAAAAAATCAAAGTTAATTTCAGTAATTCAATTCAAAAAGCGAAATTCATATTATATAGTTTCATTACACACAGTGATATATTTCAAGCATTTCTCTTATAATTTTGATTATGGCTAACAGCTAGTGAAAACCCCAAACTCTGTATCTCAGAAAATTTTAATATTGTGAAAAAGTTCAATATTGTAGACTCATGGTGTCACACTCTAATCAGCTAATTAACTCAACACCTGTAAAAGTTTCCTAAACCTTTAAGTGGTCAATATCTGGTTCAGCAGGTTAAACAATTACAGGGAAGACTGCTGACTTGACAGTTGTCCAGAAGACCATCATTGACACTCTCCACAAGGAGGGTAAGTCACAAAACATCATTGCTAAAGAAGCTGGCTGTTTAGAGTACTGTATCCAATGAATAGTTCAGTGGAGGGAAAACATGTGGTAGAAAAAAAGTGCACAAGCAACAGGGATAACCACAGCCTTGAGAGGATTGTGAAGCAAAAGCCATTCAAGAATTTGAGTGAGATTCACAAGGAGTAGCCTACGGCTGATGTTAATGCTTCAAGAGCCACCACACAGACGTATCCAGGGCATGGGCTACAACTGTTGCATTCCTTGTGTCAAGCCACTCCTGAACCAGAGACATCAGAAAGTTCTTACCTGGGCTAAGGAAAAAAGACTATTCTGTTGCTCAGTGGTCCAGAGTCCTCTTTTGAGATGAAAGTAAATTTTGCATTTAATTTGGAAATCGAGGTCCCAGAGTCTGGAGGAAGAGTGGAGAGACACAGAATCCAAGTTGCATGAGGTCCAGTGTGAAATTTCCACAGCCAGTGATGATTTGGGGAACTATGTCATCTGCTGGTGTTGGTCCACTGTTTTTTTTTTTTTTTTTTTTTTTAGTCCAAATTCAGCACAGCTCCCTGCCAGGAAATTCTAGAGCACTTCGAGCTTCCCTCTGCTGACCAGCTTAATGGAGATGCTGATTTTATTTTCCAGCAGGACTTGACACTGCCAAACGTCCCAGTACCTGGTTTAATGATCATTGTGCCAGCAAACTCGCCTGACCTAAACCCCATAGAGAATCTGTGGGGTATCGTCAAGAGAAAGATGAGACACCAAACCCAACAATGCAGACGAGCTGAAGGCCACTATCAAAGCAACCTGGGTTTCCTTAACACCTCAGCAGCGCCACGGGCTGATCGCCTCCATGCTACGCAGCATTGATGCAGTAATTCATGCAAAAGGAGCCCTGACCAAGTATTGAGTGCACACTATACTGTACATGGACATACTTTTCAGTAAGCCAACATTTCTGTATTAAAAATCCTTTGTTTTATTGGTCTTATGTAATATTTGCAATTTCTGATACTGAATTTGGGGTTTTCGCCAGATGTAAGCCATAATCCTCAAAATTAAAAGAAAAATGTTTAAAATGTATCACTCTGTGTGTAATGAATCTATATAAATGAGTTTCACTTTTTGAACTGAATTACTAAAATTAACTTTTGGATGATATTCAAATTTTTTGATATGCACCTGTATATGGTTTGGTATGCGAAGATGCTCTTATATTCAATGTCTAATGGTATCTGATAGACCAGATCTGCATGAACCTTTTTTATAGTGCTAGAAAAAACAGCCTGCTACTGGTTTTTCTTGACCGATATAAAGCCCTCAGGCCAACCTTAACCTGTGCTACCTTTACTCTCAGCCCCTCATGAGGTTTGTGCAGGTTTGGTTTCTAATAATGATCTTTGTGGGTGTTTCTTTTTTGATCTGAGACTCCCAGATTAACTTCCTTTAATGCAGTATATGCAAGTTAGGCCCAGTTAAAAAATCAGCACTTTCAGGGCACCATTGTAAGCCATTGTTGCTAGAAAGCACTTGTGTTAGACATGTCCAGACTGGTCTGTACCTAGTGCAGCAGAGGGCTGAATTGGACCATAGGGCTGATCTGCGTGACCGTTTTTGGCTGTCAAGGCAGTTATAGCCTGTGGGGAACAGACTGTAAACCTAAAAAGGAGCCTGAGTAATAAATGGTCTGGCGTTTTGCTTGGCTGAGAGAAAACAAGATATCTTGTTTTAATGCCATGAGGCTAATCTTAATCTTGGTTGTACAATATTGATGATTTGCTATGAGATATGATAGTACCTTTTGTAAAGTCACCACTTCTCTACATGACCAATAAATCACGGTCTGTCTTGATAGAAGGGTTATATGTATGTAGGTCACACTATTTTAATGCTAAACCACAGTGGAGGTATATTTTTCACTCCTGGTGCATGTGAACTTTTTTTCAAGGCTCTAGTCACACTTATGAAGGGGGCTGTTTGTGATTTACATGTGGGAGACCTAGTGGTGGCCCCCAGCGATTACCTGCAAGTAATCATTCAAAGGTATTTACTTAATGTGTGATTACACACAAGCGGACGCGATTAGCTGCAGGAGCTGTTGGCCTCTCATTGATTTTGTTGGCGCTGCCGCCTGCAGCCAATTGCTGAGAACCCCTTATGGGTCTCCTGCATTGTTAATTGCCCCAGCTTACAAGTATGAATGGGGCCATATTTGGTAGTGGGTTCTCATGTGTTTTTCCTTAACCTCTTCTTGCATCCTGGCCCTTTAGGTGGATCAAACTGTTGAGGCGGGCATTCCAATCATGGAAACGCTCTGATTTGGCTCTGGCTGTCAGTGGTCAAATGATCGAAAGCTCACGAAGTATGCATTGGGAGTGTTCTGTGACAGTTGAGTTACTGTGCTGGGAGCTCGCTCTCAGCACAATAAACAATTTACCTATAGATGCATATATGCGGCAGCCCGATGTAAAGCCCACCCACCGAGAGGCCTCATATATGCGTGTGGCTGGCGGGAAGTGGTGGTTAATTGTTCTGTTAACGGCAACATGGGTGTGTTTGTCTCACAGGGGTTTTGCCTTTCAGACTGCACTAAGGCTAAGGTAATCTTTTAGAACATACTGCGTGTTACTTTTGTATTTAGGGTGTAACGTGTTCCATCTACTGCTCCCCTTTCCCCCTAATTGCTTCCTCTTTGACCGCAGGCAAGAGATGCTCTACCCTGCAGCTGCTGTCTTGTTTTAAAATTGGTGCAGTTGTTTACGGCTCTACCTGCACAGTCATGTCATTCATTCACAGGAATTTGTGAAAGAAACTGCAAATACCCGCTGCCACCACAGCAGATGGCTTGTAGTTCTCAATGGATTGTGAGGGTGCTGATGAGTTCACTCAGTCCATTGACATTTCCTACAGCTATGAAGCAGACAGCCCAGTTCACAATGTGGTGACATTCCCTTCACTCATTCCAATTTCTTTACATCAAAAGCCCCAATCGCATGAGAGAGGCTGCGGTCTGGGTAAACTCTTGCAGTGGCTTGCAGGTCATAGTTTATAGACTATGACTGTTATAGATAATCACATCAGTCACAGGAGGAGCTGGGAACACCAGAACCTCCCAAACCACAGCATTTCTCATATGGGGGGCTTCTGATGTAAAGAAATTAAAATGAGCGAAGGGAATATCACATTGTGAACCTGGCTGATGACTGAGGAGTGAAGAGGGAAAGGTAGCAGTTACATTCTTGGATGGGAAGAAAAGGAGGTCTTGCTGCATCCCCCATAGGAGGAATCGGTCAAAGGCATATTTGACTCTGTGGTGGGGGTCAGATATGAGATGAGCAGGCATTGCACCTGAAGGTGGTGGTTCATCAAAAGCACTGTGAAGATAAAAGAACTGTCACTGCATCACATAGTGGTTTTCACAATTTACAGTATATGGGACTTTAATGGTATTTGTTTTTTTTTTTTCTGTTAACATTAATATATGGTGTTCGTTATCACAAGTATAGTTGAGTGATACCTAATGATGAAAGAGGATATTTCACATATAAGTTATGTGGTACACTTCATGGCAACACTAAGTCTTCTTTTATTTTGAGCATTTATTCACATACCTGTTGCGCAGCACTTTTTTTAATATATATTTTTAGTAGATTGGTGTAGTGAATACACTGATAGTGTTAGCTGCAATTTTTTCCTGGGTAACCAGGCGTATGAATTGGAGCACCTTTGCATAAGGGAGGTTGCGCTGATTAGTTTTGTTTTCATTACTGATCGCATGCATGTTCAATGCTATGCAGACTCCTGTAAAAATAATGCATATGTAGAACTAACTCTCGGTGGAGCTGCTGGTCTAAGCGGGCTGTTACCCTCACTCTCGATACCTCTGTTTTACCGGCACCGGGTCTAGGGTTCCATTGAGTTTACCTCTGGACGATATAAGCACCAACACTTGAGTAAGTTTTCAATGCTTTATTGAGCCAAGTAACAAAGGAAGTAGCAGGAAAGAGGCAGGAGGAAAACTGCAGGGAAGCTCAAATACCTTTCTTTAGGTTTCTTTAGAACATCCTTTAAAGTTGAATACTGTAATTGAATGCAGTCCCCTTTTTTTGTGGGACACTATCTTTGCTCGCCTGGATAGGCCTCTCTCACTTGCCTAGCAGCCAGTACGTAGCACGAGCAAAAGTCTCTGCCACAGACTTGCTTGAAACAAACCTGTACAATCCTCTGCCACAGGATGTATTGGTTCACGATGAATGTCAGACACAGTACTTGGACCTCTAAGCCAACCCAGCAGTACCATGCAATAAGACTACTTCAGGATACGTCCTCCAACCGAGTCACCAGGCCCCTCTCCAGACCAGCACTCTGCATGATCCTTCCATGACGGTTTCTCCCCTGGGATCTTCTCGGTTGTCCAGCTTCTCCACTCTGGATAGACAGCTCAGGACCATTCCTCGGCTGCTGTGGTAGGCCCCAGACAGACTTCTGGGCCCACCCACGCGCCGCAGGCCTCCGGAACGGAGGACCACGAGGTAGTACTCTAACACATACCTGTCGGACAGGAGGGCCAGCAGGTGGCTGAAAACGAACCCCTAAACATGGCGTCTGGCCCATAAATACCCTCTCCCAGAATGCAACTCGGAGGACCACCTCCACCGAGTTGTCTCTGGGACAGAGGAGAACTCATCCGCTTCAACACGTTGCTTTTCCAACACCTGCCGATGGTGACGACACCCACCGGCACAATGTGGAATCACATGCAACATCAGCCAAGCTGGAACAGAGGCAAATTTAACTTCCTATAACGAGCAATTCACTAAATTTACCTATCAGATGGTAGATCATAAATCTACCAGCGCTACACATATATTTTTCCTGCAAAATTATGTGCATTTATTATGTTTTTCATAAAGGTGAACTTCTCCTTTAACAACTTCCAGGCTATTTGCTGCAAGCTCTAGATTGCACTACTCGACCTCCAGTTAAGATGTCCACGTAGGGGCTGCAGCCATATAGTACTTATAGTACTTATTAGCAGATGAACAGTTGGAACCATCAAGCTTAGAGCATCCTTTCTGAAATCGATAATTCAGAAATGTACCCTTCTACAATTATGTAAAAAAAAAAAAAAAAAAAAAAAAAAATCATATAGATATATCATGTTGCTGTCAGACTGTGTAACATAATGACTTCGCTATTGGGGCATAAAATAGCTTTTCATATGCTGTGCTATAATAAAGACAATTTCACATCACAATTGAAACCAGTGACAAGACAGTGAAGTAACTTAAAAGAGAAAAAAAAAATTTGAATTGTGACAAGAATCTAACATCGAAAGAATCTGCATGCTCAGATGTAAAAAAAAAAAAAGAAAAGAACCATGCTAAAGGCTTATTTCTAGTACACAAGGTCAAACATTTGATTTTCTAGTGTCTTTCACATTAAAGTGGAAGTCCATGCAAAATCTAAAATCCCTGCATCTATAGACACCAGGGGTCTAACACTAACCTCTCTATCCCTGTAAAGAAAAGACAAGTATACAAACCTTTTTTGGAAGCCGATCTGAACCGCTCTGACTCAATCTCCAGCGCCGGAAGCTCTGCAGAGGACATGGACAACAGCTGTGAAATGAATGGGAAGTAACATCACCCATAGAGTTACTATGGGGCGTCTGTTGTCCTCCGTCTCCTCTGCACCCGCCTACACAGAGAAGCCACGGCTGACAGAGCCGCGTGGAATCTGGTCGGAAATGGTCAGATCGGCTTCCAAAAAGGTAAGTATGCTTGTTTTTTCTTTACAGGGATAGAGAGATTAGTGTTACATCCCCGGTGTCTATAGATGCAGGGATTTTAGATTTTGCATGGACTTCCACTTTAAAGCATTGCTTATGACATTTGGGTCATGCAGGGGTTGACTAGAAAGTAATAGCATGCATTTCTTAGGGGTCTATTTATAAATAACGGCTTTCAGAACAAGTTTGCCAGCTGTTTGTCAGATTTATTAGAGTGCCACATTTGTCAAAAAAAAAAAAAAATATGTATAGAAACTCTTGTATTTCAGAAAAGTGGAAAAAACATCAACGTTGTCTCAACAATTTCACATGCATTGAGGAAGAAACTGCCACATTGTGGTTTCAGACGATAAACTCCTGAGGATGTACATGTATTGGAAGTCCCACCATGAATTACAATATACACTGATACTATACAAGCAACCAGCTTGTAATCATTGTTTTGTATTGTCCCCAGGACAGGAAGTGAGTGAAAATCTCTAAGCGCAACAAAGACAGAAGTAAAAATGCTTGTCCTAACTACTTCACCTCCTTGGATGTGTTACGTCCAGAGAGTGAAGGGTTAAAAACAAGCTTCATGGCTGCAGTAGCAGCCATGAACATAAAAATATTTTTGTTCAGCTGGCTCCCGGCTGGCTGTCTTTTAAGTAATCAAGGTGGCTGTATAGCCGCCTGATCACTTACAGTGCAGGTGTGGCAACATTTCTGATGGCAAAAAAGGGGTGTGTGGCACCCCTTTTTATTGCTATCATAAGGGGGCTTGTTTAGCCCCCTTGTGATAACTATGAAGTTAAATGGAAAATAAAATGTAAAAAATGCAGTGCCAGGAGAATGACACACCCAGAAATCCTTCCGGGGTAGATATTCAAAGGTGAAATAGTGAATGATTGTATGAATACACATTCAAATAAGTGCATAAGTGCTCAGTGCATATGAATACACATTCAAATAAGTACATATAAGTGTACAGTGCAAAAATAAAAACAATAGGTGAACTCATGTGGACACAGCACAATACCTTAAGCAGAAGGAACATGTATAGTCCATATGTTAGTTATACATGAAATGTTATCTGACCAAGGCTTTTCCACATAGCAATATAATTATAGTGAACACTCAGAAGTCCATATAAACATCCAATATAAAATATTCCGTCTCACAGAGATAGTATTAAGATGTAAATATTCTTATGAAGATGACAAAACTGTAGTGAACGGAATGATTTCCACACACGGCACCCAGGGATGTGTATCCAACACCAGGGAAGGGGGATGGGTACTCTTACCTCAAATCATGGACACACACGCCAGCGGCGGTGGGTCAATCAAGCATGAAACGATCTTCCAGGACACACTCTCCCACTAGAACTTCTGTAGAAAGGATGATGTATCCCAACCTCTACATCCAGGGGGTTAGTGATGAAGATTCCAACGCTTCTTGTAAGTTGGATGAAAGCTGGGAGCGCAGGCAGCTGAAACCAGCCTTGGGCAAAGCAGAAATGGCATGTGTATGTAGACTGCAGTTGGACCACACGCGAGGTATCGCCATGAACGCCAGAGTGAGAGCAAGAATTCTAGGACAATAATTCGGTTAACTCTAAATAGGCTTTGCCTATGGAGAATTTTAGGTACAAATTTCAGAATTTCAGGTTTTTTGTGGTTTCACAGGCATGCACATTTGACTTGTTTGGTATCCATTTATTCGACATAACCTCTCATGTTTTACCAACAAATTGGGTATTCTATTATCTTTACTAAAATTCTAAAATTCATCATAGTGTATATATTTCTTGAGAATAGTAGTTTGATAAACCGTTGCATAAATATCCTGGAGCATAAAAAAAAGCTATCTTTGTATTTGACAAGACCTCTGCTTTTAGAAATGATCTTATGGTCTGGGAGTGTTTTGGTATTTTTAAAGCCAAAAATTCCTATTTTAACGCGGAAAAAAGTTACAGTAAGCTACATGTTGTCCCCAGAACAAAAAGTGAAAGGAAATATGTCCAACACAGTCCCAGATACTGTAGCTGTAAAATCCGACTGGGGTTCTAACCTTTCCCTGTTATGCCTAAACTACAAAAAAATTTTTTTAAAAAAATGTAAAATGCACTTTAATAAAAAAAAGTAAAGTAAGTAACATGTAGTGACTAGATTTTTTGTTACAGATCACAGTGGTTTAACAATATTGTGCACTCAGTAGAATATCTACATTGAAATCTACCCAAAAAAATTTGACCTGCTCTTTCTTGTTCTGTATCTGGTATGGTGGTGCATACTTGCTTAAGCAGTATCCAAAACTTGGATGCTGAAGCAAGTGGCTGAAGGATGATCCAGTTGCCTTTTATTGTAAAAGGATAACTTGCTGAATGCATAGAGATCTGAGATTTGCATGTGGTGGTCTTTTGTAATAAGTCCTAAAACCTTTATTTTTTTTTCTGAATGTAGAGAAGGGTGAATTGCTTTACTTGGTCATAGAGATTATACAGTATTATGTGCTTAAAATCTAGGTCCGATGCTCATCTCCTAAATCAAACACTTTTGACAATTTAAGTTTACTGAATCATCTCAGCCAGGTAATGCTCATGATGGATTCTGGGTTGTCCACAGCCTTTAACCATGTGCTCGCTATACGAGTGTGCAGAGCCATCCTGGTTAAAGCTGACATCCCGACAAAACGTGTTTTTTTTTTTTTTTTCTCTTCCCCACTCTATCAACAGTTATAAACTAGTTTGCCGCTGTCAGATACCACTTTGTTCCCATTTTAAAATTGTTGAATTTTCCCTATATATGTTCTCATTTGGTGAAATTTCTGATTTTAAGACATTTTGCTGGATTTACATGACTATGAAAACTTCATTCATTAGTACTTGCAGTAAAGACCTTATTGGAATAATTAGATGTATTGTAATTTTTTTCCCAGATCTTGTCACTTTTTCCCCAAAAGTGTGCCATTTTTTTTCTTCACTTACAGAAACCACTTTTGCTGGCCTAAAGGTCACAGCTTTATAAATGCCTACAAAATGGTACTCTGTTTCATAAAAAGGTCAGTTATAATTTATGATAATGCATTGTGCAGGTACAGTATACCATAGAAAACTTGGATTTGTACCTACATTTGTGGTTGTCATTTTCTAATGTTCTAGGCAGATCCAAGACATAGTAAGTAGGTAACCAAATGTGTTGGTGGCAGCAAAATGCTTTTGGTAGCATGATTATTGGATTATTGCACTTTTGTAAGGAGGGATGGTTTTTACAGTTAGGATAATTTAGACATGGTTACTCTGGGGTAACATAAATGCTCCCAAGTATTAAAGGACCCTGAATGTCATGTAACTAGTACATTCATTACTATAAAATGCAAATGACCGTCAATAAATTTAAGCATTACACATTGTGCAAAAAAATTGAATATTCCAACAATGCTTAATTTAAGAATTTTATGATGTCAAATAAAAATCCCACTTCAGTGTCAGATCTAAGATTTATTAATCACATTGCTCTAAACGCTATATGGAAGTAATGATATGTTCCTTTTGGATGATGGAACTGTTTGTAAATCACAGTATGAGCCCTCACTAGCTTGATTCAGGCTATTGCTCTTCATAAGCTTGGAATCTTCCTGCTTGAATTCTAGGTGGTACATTTGGAATTGTGAAACTTTTTTTTTTTTTTTTTTTAATGTTCACTATTTCTTTGCAATGGAGGATGGATTCACACTATTGTGTTTACTGCAGTACACATTAGCGCATGTGTACATTTTTGTTGCAAGTTTAACAGAGAGTACAAAGTATAAATGCAACACTCTGAATAGGCAAAGTGAAAGACAAAATGTTGCTCACAGTATATAAATTCAGCACAAAATCCAAACAAAGGTCCAATATCCATAGGGATAAGCAGTGCACAGGCGTCCATATAGCATAACCCTGAGTGAATGATTGGCATTCAATGTTAATTTCTGAAAGAAAAAAAGGATGGAGAGAAGCAGAAAATGTGGAAGAAGCACAGAGGGGGGGGCGCTAGGTAGGGGGCCAACTGATGGCAGGCAGTCATGAGTTCCCTGCTGAAAGATGACGAAGTACAATATAATATAGGAACATAATCTTTTAATCTAATGATGTAGGTATAGAATAACCTGAAATAGCCATATAGGCTGCAGAAGACTTAAACTCGAACCAACAGGTCCATATTTTGGAGTGCCGAGCTGTAAACCCCCTTTACAATATGATATGGGGCATCTCATCAACTTTAAAAAGCCATTGTGCTATCGGAGGAGCAGAGGTTTGACCCCACAAAGTAGGGATAAGAGTGTTTGCAGCATTCAATTGGTGAGGGGTTATGGACCGCCTATATCAGCCTGTTTCAGTTTTACCATTAAACACAACACAAGGATCACATTGAATATTACAGCTTTGAATTGGGTCTATTAAATGAAGCACCTCATGCAAGTAGAGGCGAATGAGTGGATGGTACATTCATTTTAAACGGCACCTCAATGCACGTGTTCTAGTGCAACAAAAAGCACAGATGTGAACTTTCTGTGCTTTGTGGTATGCAGTTTTAGAAAAAAGATTTAGGTTTGCCAAAACCTGTCCCTCTGTAAGTTGGATACCTATTTAAAAGACAATACTTCATAACCGTCCTAGTCTACCCATAATGAAGCTGGCTACATAGTAACATCCTGTGCATTAAATCTTTATTGGCTATATGGCATGATACAGCAGTAACATGCTAATGCATTTCCACTGAAGCCTTACTTATAGCCACTGTTGTGAAGTGGCAAAATTGCGAACATTCTCTGCTGAAGGCCAGTGCAACATGGCTCACCCCTTCTCAGAGCAGGAACTGAATCTAAGACCAGTATCTGCATTGGACTCCAGCTGTATTTCAGGCATGCAGCAAGCAGCCTACCTTTAAGAAGCATAATTTTCAGCATCTGTCACATTTCTTTGAACAAAAAACAGCTTTATTATAGCCATTTTTTGTGCTGGGCTCAAAAACTCAACGTCTGTTTCCCTACTCCCGTTTCACTGCCAGACTAGATCTAGTTATGCCTGTACTAGGCGAGGCAGACACAGAAAGGAATGAAAAGGACATTGAGGCAACTGTGGAAGATTTTTCTCCCCCAGGTTGCCACTATAATGAAGCAAAATCTTCATGCAACATGCTTTCTAACAGAAAAATTCCCTTCTGCTCTCCGCAAAAGCTTTGGCATTGTGCGACTTGATTCTCCTCCTTTTCACCATGCCCCTTTAAGTTCAAAGAGACCTACAAAAACGTTTCAAAACCTTCCCTGTTCAATATACAATCAATAGCCGGCAGAATATTGGCATACATTAAAAAGGGAATTTACTCCAGGGATAAAACGATAATCCTGCCACTTTATATAACTCTGGTTTGGTCGCATATGGTGTATTTTATTCAGATCTGGTTAGCAATCTTCAAAGGATGTGCTGGAGAGAGTCCAGAGCAGGGCAACTAAATTAATAAGCGGACTGGAGGACCTAAATTATGAGGAACGACTACAAGCTAAATTCATTCTTACTGAAGAAGAGATGCTTGAGAGGAGATATGATGGCAATATACAAATATCTCAGTGGTGATCCCAGAGTAAGTATGAAACTTTTCAGTCCCAGGGAGTGTAAGAGGACACAGGGCCATATGATGAAACTGGAAGAGAAGCGGTTTAATCTTAAGCTGTGTAGGGGATTTTTCACTGTCAGGGCAGTAATGATTTGGAACCCTCTTCCACAGTTGGTGTCAGCAGGAAGTATGGATAAATTTAAAAGACTCTTGGACGTGCAACTTGGTGAAAACAATATACGGGGATATGGGAAATGATTTTCTGCGCACACACCCACCAACACCGTTTGAATTGGATGGACTATTGTCTTAATTCAACCTTGCCAACTATGTAACTTGGTATATAAGTAATATTGCATATACCTAGTTGGAGGCCTTGTGATATTGAGGGACAGACTGGATTATTTTCACTTTTGTCTGGCGAAGCAAATGTTTTGATTATGAAAACTGGTTTCTGTGATCTTCTTCCTCCTCAGGATCTAAATATTGCACAGGATGACCCCTTGTTACTAATTTATACTAATATCTTCTAATTATCTAATGGTCTTCTAATCTACACTTGGGCTAGATTTAGATGTGTCTAAACCTATCGCCTCTGATGAGCGATCCTCATTCTTCATTCATGAAAGGTTATAGTTGGTGAGGAAGCAATATGATGCCACCTCAGTCTTTTGTCGAACACACTTGCTGCAATTGCATACATTTGTGGTCACTTGATAACCAAACCAGTGCAGACCTATCTTGTTGTATGCACTTTCTTTAATTCGGCATCCATGACTCTTCTACTAAATGATTGTAAGTAAAGTTGTTTTAATTGGCTATTGAAGACCTTATTTTGTTTTGGCCAGCATAGGAACATCAGGCTGTTTGTGTTACCAAATGTGATCATTACTGACCTGGAAGCCATTTGTTTTTTTGATTTTACTCCTCTAAAATCCATTGTTATGAGGAATTCAGTGGGGTCTTTTTATTTTAATATGCATGTTTGTTTTTGTTTTTTTGTAAATAGACTTAATTTGAGATATTCTTTTGTATTGCTTACGGTTTGCTTCACAGAAAATGTGATGTGGTTCTTTTGGAGTCTCCCATTCACACCTTAACACAGCAGGTTGAATTAGTAAACGTTTTAAGGTTCTTTGGTTTAATGCTGATTATGTTCCCTAATCTTGGCAGGATGGTAAATGACTTTAAGGCTTAAAGTTGATGCGTGCATTATTTCTTTATTTAGCATAGTACTTAGTCAGTCAGCCACAATGTACTTGCTCAGTTTCATTTGCTAATATATATTAGCTCTCAGGGAAGATGATCATTGTTTTTCTATTGAAACTTGCTGTATCGAATAGAAGTAGCATGTAGAATAATGTACTTTTATTTTTACTGCAAAGTTGCATTCTGTCTGTTTAGTTTTCTGCTTTTTAGATCAAACATTTGTCTGTATACGATTTGTAGAATCTTTAGAATTTTTTTAGAAACTTAAAATATAATTTGATGATCTTGTGCTTTGGTCCATAGGTTTGTCATTTTTTTTCTTTATTTTATGGGATTCCTTTTTGGAGGTTTCTAAATAAATATGCTGTATAATTAACAATGGTTATTTCTAAGAAATCTTGTTAAGGGAAATGTTCTCTGCATGAACCCATAATCATTTCTCAGTCATATCGGTGTATGTCATCAGCAGACAGCAGGGAGACTTGCTCTGTTGAAGTTCTACCTTACTATCTAGTAGACAGGAAGTGACAAAAAATAAGCAATAAAATGTTAATAGGAATTAGGTCTTTACCTCTTGATTGTTTTTTGACGTTCTTCAGGGCTCATTCACACTGGGTGCAGTGACTGGCATTTTCCTTCATTGGATCAACACCAATTACTGCAACGGCACATAGCAAAAAATGTATGTGGCCCATTCTCTCTAAAACTGAGCCTCCTGGTCCCGAGCAGTTTAGAAAAATGCATACTGTATGCATTTTTTCGTGAAACACCAGAGCTTACCTAAAGAGTGTTTACTGTCCTTTTATACATACCACAGACAAGCTGTGGTGTGAAGAAATGACTGGAATATCTTGACATTTCAGTAAAGGAAAACTACAGAAAACACAACCAAACTAAATGGCGACTCAACTGAACGCTATAGTGTGTTGCTGCTTGTCATGCAGGTTCAAACATGTTCAAGGTCACCACGCATGCAGTTATAACGGGTTCTGACTGCTTTGTCTACTAGGTGGAATCACAATCTCATTATTTAATAGACCTAGAGAGAGAGATTAGAAAATTTTGTGCTTTGGCACTAATTGTTTTAACCATTTTATCTGACTTTTTTTTAGGGAACCCTTTATTATCCTATCAGGTGGCCTGTCCTATGACACAGTTGGAAGAAGACCCTGTCTAACCGTCATGCATGGAAAAAGCACAGCTGTCTTAGAAATGGATTATCGAATTGTGGATTTTCTTACACTTTGTGAAACTCCCTATTCTAATGGTAAGTCTGTTTATGAAGAAAAATAGTAATGCAGCTTTCTTTTGAAAATGGTGCATTCTGTCTTGCCTTGTTGGATACTGACTGATTGGATAGTTTTAGATGTGTCCTCGTATTACATAGTTTATTGTAAAAAGATTGTATGGTCAGATTGGAACTTGTATGGTGAACCTTTGCACTGCTCATTGATAGGTGCACTTGAACGCTTTCTGACTTGCATTTGACCTACTTTTTACTGCATTATCCTGGGTCAAGCTGTTTTTGCATTCTCATTTATTTATATGGGAAAATGGGCAGTTATGGTACAAACAAAAGCCTGCTGACACTAGCAACCTACATAGATTAAGGGCAAGCACCCAGCTCTTTTCTCTATAAATTTGACATGCTGGTTAGAGAATGAAATCTGACTAGTTTCAATGGGAAACACCAAGGGTATTATTCCTTTGCTCTGATTTTCATAAAGTACTGTAAAGTACACCCCATGTAAATCCTTGGCATTTTAAGCTTATTTGAATAGGCAAACTACTACATTTTGGTTCAGATTTGCCTATAGATAAATACTGTGGAACTGACAAACAGTTTGAACTACTTTTGCAGATACCACAGCAACTATGCAGATGGTTGCAATGGCATGGAAGACCCCTAAACTTTGTCTCGCAGAGACTAAAAATAGAATAGCACAGGCCATGGTCCATGGAAAAATCGAGACCAGACTACAAGACAAAATACCTAAATTTACTTTTAAAGTATTTTACGCCAGCATTTCATATTCCTGATATGTGCCTGCTGTTCCATGTACTTGTATGAAAATTATCCTGTTCTTTGTATTGCTTCCTTTGCGTGAAATCCCTGGTGTTTCTGCCATTCCCTCTTCTTTTCTGTTAGAAACTGACCACACTAAGCAGGAGAACATGTCAGCGTTGGTTCTCTAGCTTTGCTGGGAACTCTGTATGCTCTTCAATGATAAGTCCTGACACACGCACTCCCCTGCATAGCCATTCATTGGGAATGACCTGAGAACCGGGGGGGGGGGGGGGTTGTGATCACATATATAAAGGGGTATGCACACTGCTGGAACCCTGAATACCTGTCATGCTCCCTACACACTGCATACTCCTAGAAGTACTCAACTGCTCTCCTGGGACCCCCATCCTCACCATACCTTAGCCTTCCTCCCAGACCTGGTTTATGCATTACATATTTTGCACTGTAAAGGGGGCATTGATATAAAGGGGGCTGCAGTGTAAAGGGGCACTATAATGATTACAGTGCCCCTAGCAATCACAGGGCAGAGGGTGTGATTAGTTCGTGTGTCCTCTACCTGCTCCCCCACCCACCTGATATCAGCCTATCAGCAGGGCAGGGGGTGGGAGGAGCTCTCCTATTCTGATCTGCAGCTCTTCCCGCCCCCTGCCCTGCTGATTGCATGACATCGCCGGTCGCATGGGGAGGAGCCGGGAGAGAACACACAGGTATGGCCACACAGCAGGAGACCAGCAACCATGGTCTATGATAACCCTGTGCGGACCGCGGTCGACCCTCATCTCCTGCTGTGTGGCCCAGTCATCAACAGCCCGAGGACCGGCACCGCTCTGCGCCCCGGGGGGTTTGGGACCCCTGGTATAAGGAACTAGAGGGTAGCTCAGGTGAATTTTATTATTGCAAAAAATAAAACCTTGCATTTTCTGCTCCTTTTTTCCCCACTGCAATATTAAGACCGTGTACGCACCCTCATGTATTCACCCAAAGATCTAGTTTGCAGATTAAAAAAAAAAAAAGCATTGCTGCAACTTTTATGTAACCTGGCAGAATGGTAAAGCTCAAAGTGAACATATGCATTATATTTAGGGAGAGCTTTAGTTCCCTTTGTAGTAGTTTTGATACTACTCTGTAATACATGCAGGGTAGAAAATAAAAATTGGTTTCTTCGAATTGGTAGCATAACAACAAGTTAAGATTGGGTTGCATTGGCAAAGGGGCAAATTAGCACTACTTGACGTTTTTAAAGGTCACTACATCTTGGATAGCGATTGCTAAAAATCTATTGTACATTGCATTCATGTACATGAGCATTTTATTTTTTTTACCTACTTTTTTTTGTTATGATTGATTTTATTTTGCACGAGTGGTCTGGTTCTGGTCAGTGGAGCCCTCATCCAGACCCTTCATGCAGCTGTGCAGCAACAGATCACTTTGGGTGCGTGATGGGTCGCTATAGTAATGATCTATTGCTGTCGACAAACCGGTCTTTTAACCACTTGAGCCCCGGACCATTATGCTGCCTAAGGACCAGAGGTCTTTTTCCAATTTGGCACTGCGTCGCTTTAACTGCTAATTGCACGGTCATGCAATGCTGTACCCAAACGAAATTTGCGCCCTTTTCTTCCCACAAATAGAGCTTTCTTTTGATGGTATTTGATCACCTCTGCTGTTTTTATTTTTTGCGCTATAAACGGAAAAAGACCGAAAATTTAGAAAAAAAATGATATTTTCTACTTTTTGTTATAAAAAAAATCCAATAAACTCAATTTTAGTCATACATTTAGTCCAAAATGTATTTGGCCACATGTCTTTAGTAAAAAAAAGTCAATAAGCGTATATTTATTGGTTTGCGCAAAAGTTATAGCGTCTACAAACTAGGGTACATTTTCTTGAGGTGCTAAAATGGCAGGGCAGTACAAAACTCCCCCAAATGACCCCATTTTGGGAAGTAGACACCCCAAGGAAATTGCTGAGGCATGTTGAACCCATTGAATATTTATTTTTTTTGTCCCAAGTGATTGAATAATGACAAAAAAAAAAATATATATTTACAAAAAGTTGTCACTAAATGATATATTGCTCACACAGGCCATGGGCCTATGTGAAATTGCACCCCAAAATACATTCTGCTGCTTCACCTGAGTATGGGGATACCACATGTGTGGGACTTTTTGGGAGCCTAGCCGCGTACGGGGCCCCGAAAACCAATCACCGCCTTCAGGATTTCTAAGGGTGTAAATTTATGATTTCACTCTTCACTGCCTATCACAGTTTCGGAGGCCATGGAATGCCCAGGTGGCACAAAACCCCCCAAATGACCCCATTTTGGAAAGTAGACACCCCAAGCTATTTGCTGAGAGGCATATTGAGTCCATGGAATAATTTATATTTTGACACAAGTTGCGGGAAAGTGACACATTTTTTTTTTTTTTTTGCACAAAGTTGTCACTAAATGATATATTGCTCACACAGGCCATGGGCATATGTGGAATTGCACCCCAAAATACATTTAGCTGCTTCTCCTGAGTATGGGGATAGCACATGTTTGGGACTTTTTGGGAGCCTAGCCGTGCACGGGACCCCGAAAACCAATCACCGCCTTCAGGATTTCTAAGGGTGAAAATTTTTGATTTCACTCTTCACTGCCTATCACAGTTTCGGAGGCCATGGAATGCCCAGGTGGCACAAAACCCCCCCAAATGACCCCATTTTGGAAAGTAGACACCCCAAGCTATTTGCTGAGAGGCATGGTGAGTATTTTGCAGCTCTCATTTGTTTTTGAAAATGAAGAAAGACAAGAAAAAACTTTCTTTTTTTTTTTTCTTTTTTCAATTTTCAAAACTTTGTGACAAAAAGTGAGGTCTGCAAAATACTCACTATACCTCTCAGCAAATAGCTTTGGGTGTCTACTTTCCAAAATGGGGTCATTTGGGGGGGTTTTGTGCCACCTGGGCATTCCATGGCCTCCGAAACTGTGATAGGCAGTGAAGAGTGAAATCAAAAATTCACGCCCTTAGAAAGCCTGAAGGCGGTGCTTGGTTTTCGGGGGTTCCGTACGCGGCTAGGCTCCCAAAAAGTCTCACACATGTGGTATCCCCGTACTCAGGAGAAGCAGCAGAATGTATTTTGGGGTGTAATTTCACATATTCCCATGGCATGTTTGAGCAATATATCATTTAGTGACAATTTTGTGCAAAAAAAAAAAAAAATTGTCTCTTTCCCGCAACTTGTGTCGCAATATAAAATATTCCATGGACTCGCCATGCCTCTCAGCAAATAGCTTGGGGTGTCTACTTTCCAAAATGGGGTCATTTGGGGGGGTTTTGAACTGTCCTGGCATTTTATGCACAACATTTAGAAGCTTATGTCACACATCACCCACTCTTCTAACCACTTGAAGACAAAGCCCTTTCTGACGCTTATTGTTTACATGAAAAAGTTTTTTTTTTTTTGCAAGAAAATTACTTTGAACCCCCAAACATTATATATATTTTTTAAAGCAAATGCCCTACAGATTAAAATGGTGGGTATTTCATTTTTTTTTTTCACACAGTATTTGCGCAGCGATTTTTCAAATGCATTTTTTGGGGAAAAAACACACTTTTTTAAATTTTAATGCACTAAAACACACTATATTGCCCAAATGTTTGATGAAATAAAAAAGATGATCTTAGGCCGAGTACATGGATACCAAACATGACATGCTTTACAATTGCGCACAAACGTGCAGTGGCAACAAAATAAATACATTTTTAAAAGCCTTTAAAAGCCTTTACAGGTTACCACTTTAGATTTACAGAGGAGGTCTACTGCAAAAATTACTGCCCTCGATCTAACCTTCGCAGTGATACCTCACATGCATGGTGCAATTGCTGTTTACGTTTGACGACAGACCGCCGCTTGCGTTCGCCTTAGCGCGAGAGCAGGGGGCGACAGGGGTGCTTTTTTTTTTTTCTTTATTATTTTTTTCCTTTTGTATCTTATTTTTAAACTGTTCCTTTCATTTTTTTTTTTTTTTTAATCATTTTTATTGTTATCTCGGGGAATGTAAATATCCCCTATGATAGCAATAGGTAGTGACAGGTACTCTTTTTTTGAAAAAATTGGGGTCTATTAGACCCTAGATCTCTCCTCTGCCCTCAAAGCATCTGACCACACCAAGATCGGTGTGATAAAATGCTTCCCCAATTTCCCAATGGCGCTATTTACATCCGGCGAAATCTAAGTCATAAAATGCTCGTAGCTTCCGGTTTCTTAGGCCATAGAGATGTTTGGAGCCACTCTGGTCTCTGATCAGCTCTATGGTCAGCTGGCTGAATCACCGGCTGCATTTTCAGGTTCCCTGTTGAGACAGGAGAGCCAGAGAAAAACACGGAAGACGGTGGGGGGGGGGGGCATTCCCTCCCACGGCTTGTAAAAGCAGTCTAGAGGCTAATTAGCCGCTAGGATTGCTTTTACATGAAAGCTGGAAAGAATGATACCAAGATGATACCTAAACCTGCAGGCATCATTCTGGTATAACCACTCAAAGTCGTGAATGGCGTACCTGAAGACAAAAAAATGGTTAACAATAAAGCACAGTAAACGGTAAAGTATAAAAAATTGCATACCTGAAAAGCAAACATGATAAAACATAATAACAATAAAACATTGCAGAATAGAATACAGTAAAAAAGAGCAGAACAATAGAGAGAATAGAGAGAGAGAGAGAGAGAACAATAAAACGACAACTATTTTTTTTTATTTTATATATATATTTTTTTTTTTTTACACTTTTTTTGTAACTAACTTTTATAACTGTAACCGGTTCCAGGTTCGGGTCTCTCAAAATGCGATGGCATCTTGGGAGACCCTGTGAAAGTGTGTCCTAGTCTGTGGAATGCTGTACCCTACGCTAATACCCAACTAGTGCATTGTAGCGTTCAAAACATTCACCAATGCAAAGACCAGAATTGTCAGGACAGGAGGGACAATAATAGTGGGTGTCACGCCTATATCCACGCTTGCTGCAGACACAACATCTTTTTTGGGGGGGTTCGTTGGTTAGGGGTACTCGGGAGGACATAAAGTAAATGCCTCTCATGCAGCCGACTGCATTTGGTTGGGGATGTGAATGGGGGAAGTACGGGCGCTGCAGAAGCGGTGGGTTCCCAATTAGGATTGGCGAATGCAGCAGGAAGGGCACTATGGGCACGACGGGCCTGTGGTTGTCTTTTTGGTGGCAGCGGGACACTACTTGTGCTTGCCACCTCACCAGCTTGAACTGCACTTATGGGACTCACCACGTCACCAAGTGTTAGTGCAGTGCTGGTTTGACTACGACCGGGGTGTACTAGGCCACTGGTGCTTGCCAGTTCACCAAAACGCTACCAAAAAAACTGTTAGCGATCGCAGGCCTGACTCTGCGAACGCTGCAGTTATGCGTTTAGTATTTTGTAAGTGACAGTGATCGATCGATACTGCACTTGGGTGGGCTGGGCTGGGCCGGGCGGAGGGGCAAAACGCAGGTATCTGTGCTGATCCCGCTAACACTGCGTTTTTGGGAACCCTAAACTGCTGGGGATGCTAGTATAGATCTGATCGGATCAGATATTGATCCGTTCAGATACTATACCACTAAGGGAGGTGTATGCTACGTGCGTGGGTGTTAGTGCTACTGGCGCTAACCTGACGCTGCTTGGGGCTGGTGCTTGCCAGTTCACCAAAATACTACCAAAAAAACTGTTAGCGACCGCAGGGATCAGGCCTGACTCTGCGAACGCTGCAGTTATGCATTTAGTGTTTTGTAAGTGTCAGTGATCGATCGATACTGCACTTGGGTGGGCTGGGCGGAGGGGCAAAACGCAGGTGCTAGCAGGTATCTGGGCTGATCCCGCTAACACTGCGTTTTTGGGAACCCTAAACTGCTGGGGACGCTAGTATAGATCTGATCGGATCAGATATTGATCCGATCAGATACTATACCACTAAGGGAGGTATATGCTGCGTGCGTGGGTGTTAGCGGTATTGGCGCTAATCTGACGCTGCCTGGGGCGATGCATATCACCGCCGGGCGATCAGGGGGCTAAACCTTAATTCGGTAATAAACGGCGGGTGCCCTGACACTATAAAAAATAAACAAACTAACCAGCGTCACCCGTAACACTTATACGGTGATCAGTGGTGAAAGGGTTAACTAGGGGGCCATCAAGGGGTTAAAACATTTATTCGGTAGTATATGGGGGTCCCTGACGCTATAAAACGCTGACGGCGAACCTCAATATTTACGTCCCTAACTAGCGTCACCAGTGACACTAATACAGCGGTCAGAAAAATGATCGCTTAGCGACACTGGTGACGGGGTGATCAAGGGGTTAAAACTTTATTAGGGGGGGTTAGGAGGTACCCTAGACCTAAAGGGGGTAACAGTAACTGTCCCAACACTGTAACTGTCACAAACTGACACCAATGCAGTAATCAGAAAAAAAAAAACTGCTTGGTGTCAGTTTGTGACGGGGGGGGGGGGTGATTGGGGGGGATCGGGGGGGATCGGGGTGTTTTGTGTGCCTGGCATGTTCTACTGTGTGTGTGTGTAGTGTTGTGCACTCACATTGATGTCTTCTCTCCTCGGGCCGGAATATAAATTACCGAGCCGAGGAGAGATGACATCATTTCCTTTGCTGCTGTTTAGCATACAGCAGCAAAGGAATGATTCGATTGGCCGGCGGCGATCGCGAGGGGGGGGCCACGAACGGATGGCCTCCCCCTCACCTCCGATCGCCGTGGGACAAAAGACGACCGCCTCGGGCACCGGGGGGGGGGTCCGATCGGACCCCCCACCCGCGGAAGGCAAATCATGTACATGTACATGATTTTGCCTGTCCGTGCCACCTTGCCGACGTACATCGGCGTGAGGCGGTCGTCAAGTGGTTAAAACAGCCCTAGGACAAATGCCCATGTATCTCTAGCGATTGTTTTCACATGCTGCCTTTTAATCAATTGGTCCTTAGCCACATGTTAATGCTCAAGTAATGGACGTGAACTTTTTTTGACAGTGCATGTCACACAGACAACTTCCACCTTTTAGAAATGGTTGATCTATGCACATTATTGTGCATTAAAATTAATAGACGTGAGTGGACCCTTAAAGTGATTTTGTCACCACCACCAGTCCTCTCAGGGGCTTGTATGAGCTGGCAGGAGCAACCACTGCATGTGTTGCAATGAGCAGGTATTTATAAATCCAGAAGTGTGGATTACATGAAGCAGCCAGGGAAGCAGTGAATCCATAACATTTTCAAGAAATTTGCCACCTGAAAGGTAACTACAGAATTGGCTTCTTTTACAGGGTGACCTTCTCATATAAGAGACCGGGTCAATTTTATATAGTTATTAAACTTTGAAAACTGCTTTATATGAAAGTCGTTTTTGTGTTTTTTTTTTTTTTTTTAAATATGTGCATAAACATCTTCCATAAATAAAAAAAGGGGGTTTTGTCTGTCTTGATTTTATTTTGCTTTTCGTATTGCACTAATGTCCGAGCAGTTCATTTTTATTGAGATTTTTGAAAATCTCTACTACAGACTGCTTGATAACCAGTAATTATTGGCTCACATTAAACAGAACTGCCTATGTATTGAAGAAGAATATTGGATGCAATGGACCACCAATAATATATACATTTGTCAATAGCTGGACTTGGCTAACCTCATAATGTTTTTAAAAATCTGTGCTTGGTAGACTCTTCTTACACTGCATAGACTACAATTTGTTTTTGACAAGATAAAGCCTTACCTACATTATCACCACATGATAGGTCTATTCTGTGCTCTTGAGTGCATGTAAATGTGCCTAATCATTATTTTTTTATTAGATTGTAAGCTTTACATGACATTCATATTTCCATTTTCCGGTTTGTTTTTTCTCAATATGTTTACTTTACACCCTATTACAATTTGTAAGGTAAAGCTATGAATACAGCAGATAGAGAAAAACTGTAAACATGCTGGAGATGTTCTGGATATCCTGCAAATTTCTTTCAGTGTGGATTTGAACCCCCCACCCAAGTTTCTTTTGGAAGACCCATAACTAACTACTTTTTTAAAGGCTGTTGGGTTGATGCATAAAAGCTGGTGTGACGGGAGAGCCCATGGAACCCAGAATCCCTTTGAAAGGTTGGGAAACCCTTGTTTCAGCTCCTCATGCACCTCTTATGTCTAAGTCACCCTGTGCCATCCTGGCAAAGGGTGACTGAGAGAATATATCTTGGATTACTTAAAATGGGACAGTAATATTTATCCACAATATCTCCCAGGATATATGTAAGACTATTCTTGGTTTGTTTGATTCTGAACTCAACATGCTAGTTGAGAGAGCTGATTACATTGGCCTCTGTACACAATGTAGGAGACGGGCCGACTCCTGCTGGAGCTCCTGCTATTGGGAGAAGGTGTCCTGTGTTTATACTTATGATGATGTATAATCTACTGTGTGAAGCTCGGTGACAACAAGTCTGACCTGTAGTGAATTCCTGATCATAACAGTGCTCAGGAGGGCACGGAGTCACATCGGCTGCTTTAAAGGATTAGTTAATTAGCTCATGTTAGGTTTCTGGTTACAGGTGTATTGTTAGAGTAATATGAGCAGGAGAGGGGATCTCCTCTTCTACTGTATATAAGACTTGTATTCTGGTTCTAAAAAACAGTCCATGTTCAGCAACTAAACAAGTATCGTCTTGTTTTGTGCTTGTGAGTGGTTGGAATATCTGATATCTATATTTAGACTGGGAGGAAGCGGTATATGACGAAAGCACTCAAGCGGAGTGTGGGACGTTTCTTTACAGCTGGCTTGGCAGGAAAATGTATTTGCCCACAGAAAAGACAGTCTTTTATTAGTTTTTATGCTTGAACTGCCAAAAAGTGTACAAATACTCAAACACTTCTTGACTTATGCAAGAGCCTCAATCCAATGGACAACTTTTTTCATTTAGGAAAAATCCCATAAGCTTGTTTAGAACTGCCCAAGAAAGTTTGGAAAATTTTGAGCTGGATGACCCAGCAGCAGTAAATGTACCTGTCACTTTTTGTAGTAATCTTTCAACTTCAGTCTTACCCTTGCTCGGTTACGTTTCAAGTGCATGTCACTGAACTTTTTTTTTTTTTTTATTTTATACAACAATGAAAGATTATGATATTGGACAAAAAAAATTAGGTGGCTTAATACGTTAAATTGTTTAATTTTTTAGAGCTACACCTATGTACAACGAGGATCTGACTGTGTGGCCAGTTTAGCGTATAGAAAACCTCAAACATGTGCCCATATATCCATTATATACCAGAGTCAGCCTTGTACTGGGCAGCCCGAAGAATGTCAAAACTGCCTTTTGTCACATCAAATACACAGCAGGAGCACAAAACGCTTCCATTGTACCAGCATATTGCCCTATTGCCTGCTCTCCAGCTAACCATGCTACTAAAGCTGCAAACCCCTTCTCAATCTCCTGCATGTGGCCTTTTGATTCCTCCCTTCATGGGAACACTGCTGGAAGTCTCCATAAGTTCAATTTACAGACATAATGCCAAAGTGTGGAAAATAATTATAGAACTGTGGAAAAATAAATATAAAATTGTTTATTTTTCATAAGCTGCTATGTTATTTCTATTTCAAATGGCTGCCATAACATCACAATCCAGGTCAGAGAGAAGAAAATTAAATGTTAAAGGTGGGTTATCTCTGCAATACTCTCATTTATTGACCTCCTATATTTATTGACCTCTATATCATGTCCCTTAAGTGCTCTGTTGCGTGCCAAGTGCCCATCAGTCAGGAGGACTTTGTTTCATTTGGCAGGATCCAGTCCTAATAAAGCCTGTGCCATCCCCACTTACAAGCAGCTGGAGGCCCTCTCTCTAGATATTCTCATTTGCAGTTCCTGCACTGTAACCTAACTTAGCTGTCCGCTTGATCTGCCAAACCCTGCCTGACTTATCCAAGGTTGTTAAAAGGAAGCTGATTACTATAGCAGTTAACCCCCTGGTTGTAGGGCATTTGAAACTCATGCCTGCAGCCTTGAACTATGACTTGGATGGATTGTTGATCTTCCTTTTATTTCCGATATGAGTTTCTTGTCAGTAAACTTGAGGAGGCTAAAGTGTTGGACCACAGAGCCTTTGACTTAAAAGTGATCTGCATGAACTTAGAGAGACAATGCCGCTTCCTGATGGCTCTGGACCCCATCCTCAAGGATGCCACAGGTGGCAGGAGTACTCCTCTTCCTCAATCTGGTAAGATTTATTCTGATGGAGGCCAAGAACAGTCCTTTTTGTTTTTTCTATGCATTTAAACTCCAAGCCTGGCTCCCAGTCCGCAAACTTTTAAACTCCAAGTCTCTCAAACCCTACCCTCAGACAAGTTGTCTTCAGCATGATGGTGCATCCCCACTTTCAAAGTAGGGAGTCTATTAGCCTTTGTGGACACCTGGGCAGCCTGCTTCTTAGATGCATAGGTGTGGGACGTGGTTTCCAAAGGTTGCAAAGTAGTTTCACTCCCAGTCCCCCTAATCCATCATTTCCATTCTTTGTCACCACACAGATTAGCTGATTTTAGTGCAGCCATGAGTTGTCTGGAACAGTGTGTTATTGCCCCAGTTCCTGTAGTGGAACAGTTTCAGAGGTTCTACCCCAACCTATTCCCAAGCCCAAAAGTATGTTATAACCTTCTACCATCAGACTTTGTCCTCTGCGAACATCAAGGATGCATACCTGCATTGTGCCCATGTTGCCAGCTCATCAGATTTGGTATGGATTCTTTGCACTTTCGGTTTATGGCCCTGCCTTCTGCACCTTGGGTGTCAACCAGTGTGCTGGCCGCTGTACTAGTTTTACTGCGCTTTCAGGACACTCTCCCATTGTGGGATATGTAGATGACTTTCCACTGAGGGAACTGCCAGCTCAGATAATACTGACCGCACAATCTTTTGTAGAGAAATTCTGAAACTTCAGAAATCGGCACTAGAACAGAATCAGTGCTTGGAATATCTGGGTCTAGTCTTAGACACCACACAAGCCTGAGTTTTTCTTCTCCAGGAGAAACTTCAAACTCTTTCCTCCTAGATCGTACTTTTCAAAAGATGGAGGCTATTCTGCTGATTTTCATAATATTGGTAGAGGCATATGTGGCAATCTGGCCTGGTAAGACTCCTGGGGGACCCTTATTATTTTGATCTTCAAGATTATCTGAATCTTCCAGTTTACCATACTGCTTTATAATCACTGGTTTTAATTGCATGGCTGAAGCCCAGGCATCTCTGAATCGGTTATTTTCCTGATGCTTAAAACTAGGAAGTTCCTTTCCCACTAGGTTTATCCGTGTATGTGGAGGTCATATATTGCATGATCAATTTAGGAAATTCTGAGTGGGATGAAGCCTTGACTTTTTTACTGATGAGTCTGCATCCTACTCTGCTGTTGCCTTCTCCTTCCGCCCTTAGATGAACCCTGAAAATGCATCTCTTCAAGGAAGCCTATCCTTCCTCCACCTAAAACTGTACTTTTACTTTCTCCATCAATTCATCCCTCATTCTTGCCTTTTGACCCACTTGCCCCTCCCTTTTAAATTGTAAGCTCTCACGAGTAGGGTTCTAATCCTCTTGTGTTGAATTGTAACAATACTGTCTTCCTTTGTAAAGCACTGCCCAATTATATAAACCCTGCATTATATTAATTGGTCTGGACCAGCTTTTGGCCCAAAGCACCATGAAGGGTCAGATCATTTGCAATCTTGCAAGATCAGGGTGTCTCCTGTGTGTTTTCCCCTGTTTGCTGCTTGGTGACTCTGTGGGGTCTGAATTTGGTTCTTTTTACACTTTACAAACTTTCTTGAACCTATCCGCAATACTCCTTTCTCCACTCACCCACAAGGCAGAGTTTCCTGGTGCCATCATTTGTGAGGCAAGTATCTGCGCTTTGAGGTCTTCCCCTCTAAAGAACTCTTTCTGGTCTTGCACATGGACAAGATGAGACCGGGAACTTCCTACCTAAGGTGGTAAGATGGCCTTAAGACAGGTCGAGCTCTGAAAGTTTCTCATAGCCACTGCTTCTTCGGAAAATCTGACTCCATCATCATTCCTGATAGTCCTTGGTAAGGGTGAATCAAATTCTCATTCCACTATTCTTTAGCTGACAGACCATGATTTAAAGTGTTATACGGAATTTCCGCCAGCAAAAGATTGAGAGCAGGTTCTCTATTTTTCCGTCGGAAAAAGTTCCTATCGGAAATTCCGTTCATCTGTATGCAATTCCGACGCACAAAAAAACATGCATGCTCGGAAACAATTTGACGCATGCTCGGAAGCATTGAACTTCATTTTCTCGACTTGTCGTAGTGTTTTACGTCACCGCGTTCTTGACGATCGAAAGTTCAGAGAACTGTTGTGTGACTGTGTATGCAAGCCAAGCTTGAGCGGAATTCCGTTGGAAAAACCATTCAAGATTTTTCCGACGGGAAATTCCGCTCGTGTGTACGGGGCATTGGCTTTTAGTCTTTTAGCCTTTCCAGGCACACTCTTCTAGATAGTTTAGTGCTTTTTGGGCTCTCGGGCATCGGGCTACCATTTCCCATATTTGCAAGGCAGCCATCTGGTTTTATTTTCATTCATTTTGCAAGCTTTAGTAAGTTGATGTTCAGGCTTCATCTGATGCCAGCTTTGAGTGTTATGTCTTTTCAGTTGGCTCCTTCGGCTGCAGGTAGTTCCTGGTTATGTTTTTTTTTTTTTTTTTTTTTTTTGGGATCAAGACAAGTACAAGAAGTAATTTTCTACTACCGGAGGCAAGTCAGCTTTTTGAAGTCAAGGGTGTACTTATTTTTTCCACAGTACACTATTGCATCTACTAATTATCGAAAAGTGGTATGTTATGTTATGCTCCTCAAGCACAACTTATAGCAGTTTTGGTTATCTAACCCTATGATGCTATGACGGAAAATGGGTAAAGGTTGTTGTGCACCTGTTGCCCCAAACTGGCAGGTTTGGACATTGTGGTGTGTGTGTGTGTTTTCATCCTTCTACAGTATTTTATTACATCTTTTCATGTGACAACACTGAAGACACTTTTGCTACAATGTAAAGTAGTGTGTACAGCTTGTATAACATTGTAAATTTCCTGTCCCCTCAAATTAACTCAACACCGCCATTAATGTCTAAACCGCTGGCAACAAAAGTGAGTACACCCCTAAGTGAAAATGTCCAAATTGGGCCCAACGTGTCAATATTTTGTGTGGCCACCATTATTTTCCAGCACTGTCTTAACCCTCTTGGGCATGGAGTTCACCAGAGCTTCACAGGTTGCCACTGGAGTCCTCGTCCACTCCTCCATGACGACATCACAGAGTTGGTGGATCTTGGAGAGCTTGCACTCCTCCACCTTCCATTTGAGGATGCCACACAGATGCTCAATAGGGTTTAAGTCTGGAGACATGCTTGGTAAGTCCATCATCTTTACCCTCAGCTTCTTTAGCAAGGCAGTGGTCCTCTTGGAGGTGTGTTTGGGGCCGTTATGTTGGAATATTGCCCTGCGGCCTAGTCTCCAAAGGGAGGGGGATCATGCTCTGCTTCAGTATGTTAAAGTACATGTTGGCATTCATAGTTCTCTCTATGAACTGTAGCTCCCCAGTGCCGGCAACACTCATGCAGCCCCAGGCCATGACACTCCCACCACCATGCTTGACTGTAGGCAAGCCACACTTGTCTTTGTACTCCTCAGCTGGTTTCTGCTGTACACGCTTGACACCATCTGAACCAAATAAGTTTCTTTGTCTCCTCAGACCACAGGACATGGTTCCAGTAATCCATGTCCTTAGTCTGCTTGTCTTCAGCAAACTGTTTGCGGGCTTTCTTGTGCATCAGCCATGCAGACTACTGAGCACTGACAGGCTGACCCCTCCACCCCTTCAACCTCTGCAGCAATTCTGGTAGCACTCATATGTCTATTTCCCAAAGACAACCTCTGGATATGATGCTGAGCATGTGCACTCGACTTCTTTGGTGGACCATGGCGAGGCCTGTTCTGAGTGGAACCTGTCCTGTTAAACCGCTGTATGGTCTTGGCCACCGTACTGCAGCTCAGTTTGAGTCTTGGCAATCTCCCTTTAGCCTAAGTCATCTTTATGTAGAGCAACATTATTTTTATTTTTTTTCACATCCTCAGTTCTTTGCCATGAGGTTCTAACGTTGAACTTAAAGTGACCAGTATGAGAGGGTGATAAAACTAAACTTAAAGCACCTGCTCCCCATTCACACCTGAAACCTTGTAACACTAAGTAGTCACATAACATCTGGGAGGGAAAATGGCTAATTGGGCCCAATTTGGACATTTTCACTTAGGGGTGTACTCGTTTTTGTTGCCAGTGGTTTAAACAATAATGGCTGTGTTGAGTTATTTTAAGGGGACAGCAAATTTACACGGTTATACAAGCTGTACACTCACTACTTTACATAGAAGCAAAGTGTCATTTCTTCAGTGTTTTCACATGAAATGATATAATAAAATATTTACAAAAATTTCATCTCACAACGAGACGTACCATCGGTCACTGTGGCACATATAGGAATCCAATCTTTCTCTGACCATTCTACAGGCTCACTAATCCTTGATCTAGCCACACCCCTCTTTCAAAACCCCAGACCTGGAGGCTCAATGCCTCCTTGCTAACCAACCCAGTTCTCTCGAAACTTACCACATCACTTACAGAATTCTTCCAACACAACAATACCCCCGATGCGGACCCACTCATGGGGGCTCACAAATGTACTGTAAGGGGGGAACTTATAAGAATGTGCTCACATCATAAAAGGGAGTGGGACAAAAACATTAAGACTCTGATTGAACGTATTAAACAATTGGAAATGCTCCATAAACAATCCCTTACTGCTCGGACGGCACTAAAGCTTCTAGACGCTAGGAAGGCCCTCCAACAGATATTCAATTACAGATCAAAGGGATTTCTGTTTTTTTTTTTTTTTTTTTTTTTTTCTTTTTTAAAACTTTACTACGAATCAGGCAACAAGACGGGTAGTTTGCTAGGGGCCTGAGAGAACAGGTCACTAGCAACTTTATACCAGGTATCTGACGGAGCGATGTTAAAGTAGATGTGACCACAGAGGCCATTGCAAAACACTTCCACAACTTCTATTTGAAGTTATACAATTTACCACCGCAACATAGACAGGAGGGTATGCTGGGTGACGGACCGCAAAGTATCCGGTATTACTTGGATAAAATATGTGGTAGACATGCCGCTCCAAGCGTGTTGGTGTCTCTAATAGCTGCCCTCCCCACGCATAACTTCAGGTGCAGGCTCTGCAATTGTGTAGAAAATTTAAGAAAACAGCTGAACGGCCGAACTCTGAACAACCCCTTTTTTCATGGCAAAACAGTGTAGAAGATCCAAAATCTTACATCATGGAGATGAAAGGTACAGACAGGCTAACATGTTTCACATCAATATAGATGTTTAATCATAGCTGGTGACCATAATCAGAATGAAAATATTTAGTGAAATTAAACCAATTAGGGGATAGACAACCCCCAGAAACTCCTCCCATATCTAATCTGACTAAAGTGGAAATCAAATGTGTACAGGAAAATGGGCGCAGAAAAATGGGCAGCACGAAAAAACAGAGCCAAAAGGATTGGTGATTGAGGGTATGGAGAAAATGAGCATGCCCATCAGAGGAGGTGACGAGTTTGGTATCTTGTGCAGAAAGGAAGTTTACTGGATATTCGCTTTACATACAAGAATACCAGTAGAGTTAAATTATGATTGGGACGTTTCCTACTTTTATGAATAGTAACACCTAAGTAGACCCAGTCATATATTGGTACCCCATTCACACTCCTGTATACATATACCTCTACATGTGCTATTTTGTCATTCTTATGTGCATGCAGAGTTGTTTTTCATGTTCTCTACTATCTTTGCGCATTATATGAGTGTATTTAGGGCGGTATGTCTATGTATTTTTTGTCATATGGTAGATATTCTAAAGCATGTCTTCTTATAGCTTTCAACCCTGCATGCACATTTATTTATTTTCAATGTGACTTTTATCGCACTGCTATGGACATCACCTTTTTTTGTTTTTTTCATAAATCTTTTTATTAAATTTCTTAATTACAAACAAAACATACAAAGACACGACAAACAATCCTACACATTGATCCAAAAATATGATACAATTTCCAAAATCTATAAATTATTACCGTATTTATCGGCGTATAACACACACTTTTTTCCCCTTAAAATCAGGGGAAATTGTGGGTGCGTGTTATACGCCGATCCCCACTGTCTGTGTGCCAAAAAAAGCGAGCGCCGCCGGAAAAAAGCGAATGCCGCCGCAAAAGACCGAACGCCGCCGAAAAAGACTGTCCGCCCACAGTCCCGTCTCCCTGCTGTGAGAGGATGAGGAGCGAGTGCTGCCGAAAAAGACTGAGCAGAGTGCTCGGCTCCGCTCGCAGTCCCGCCCAGCTCCTATGATGGACATAACACTCCGTCCAATGGCGGGACTGCGAGCCAAGCCGAGTATACAGTACACTCGGCTCTGTCTTTTTCGGCAGCGCTCGCTCCTCATCCTCTGAGACAGCAGGGAGACGGGGCGGCATGACGAGCCGAGTACACAGGCTCTATCTTGGCGGCTGGGGGAGCAGGATACCGATAACGAGGAAGGAGTTGCATGTAAAATATCTTTACTTTTTATTTTTTTTAGGAATGTGCATCTGCATTAAATTTTGTTTCATCATTTCTATATTGATTTCAATGTTTTTTGGCATATGCTGTTGGAGAGACATAGACCAGGCACACTCATTGGACTGTGATTCATTACTGTATAACTCACATCTGTGACATGATTTGCTAGTAGTGAACTAAGTCCTTGTCCGTATATGTGCAGTTAGAAATGTAGAAAATTCATTGTTGGCAAACCATCAGGGTTCATTTCTGGATGTATGAGGCAACCTGGAAGACATTGATTGGGACAGTCAGCTTATGTGATAGGAAAGAGACATCTTGTCTCCAGCGTGGATGTAGAGTTGACATCGCTTGTGCAGGCAACAGTTTGCTGCCCGCATTGTGATGCCAACTAAGAGGCTTGCACTAGCAGCAGTTGCAGCGAAACACTGTAAACGGCACACGGCACTGGGCAAGGCTCATATGACAATGGGCAACTGCAAACGGCACACAGCACTGGGCAAGGCTGCATATGACAATGGGCAAAGGCTGCAAACGGCACTGGGCAAGGCTGCAAATGGACACTGATCATTCTGCAATGATGGGCAAGGCTGCAGATGAACACTGATAAGGCTGCATTGATGGGCATTTAAATGTAAGTTTTTTTTTTCCTTAAACTTCCCTCCTAAAAGTTTTTTCCTTAAAATGCCCTCCTAAACTTGGGGTGCGTGTTATACGCCGATAAATACGGTAATCCAAAAGGGAAGGAAAATAGAAAAATAGATAAATAACTAACAAATTACAATAGACAAAAAAATCCTTCTTTCTCCAATAGCCCCAAACATTTCTCATATGGGAGAGCACATATTATGCGCAATAGCCCCCATTGGCGTTCTATATTGTATACAGCTTATCCAGCCACTTGGCCCACACTTTATCATACTTGCTAGGGCAACCCCTATTCATACAGGTATCTCTATACAATGGAAGATTATTGTTTACCAATTGCTTCCAATATGAGAGCGTGGGGGGACGAGGTTTCTTCCAATGCAACGCAATAGCTTTTCTTGCTTAAAATAATGCTATATTGGTAAACACTCAGACACTGTTGGAAAAATAGTCTCTACCAAACCCAATAGAAAAACAGACATTGAGACCGGTAGAGGAGTGGAAGTGATAGAGTTCAATAAATCCACCACTTCCGCCCAAAAAATAGCTATATATGGGCAAGTCCAAAAGATATGTGTAAAGGGGGGGCGCATGCGCGGCGCGAAACTGGACGGAAGCAGGGGATAAGAGCTCCGCAAGGACCGGAGACAAGCAGACTCCCCGGGGCTATTTACAGCACAACGATCACCAAAAGATCCCACACCCCTGGCGGAACACATAACGCATGCCGGGCTCAAAGAACCGCCAAGGCAAACCGGGCCCAAAGATCCCTAACCAACTATTTACTCCGTGTGAGGGAGCAGGGAAGGATGTCCCAAAATGGCGCCCAGCAGGAGACAGTACCAACGCGCTCACAGGCTGCAGTCTCTTCTCCGGAGCACTCAACGGGAGACAATGAGTACAGTCCACAACTTACAAAGGCTGATCTTGAAGACAGCCTCACATGCATGTATGACAATCTAGCCAGGAAATTTCAGTCTGAACTCCACAAGTCCACGAACACCCTGTCCCTGGAAATAGCGGCCCTGGGTACTAGAACAGATCTGCTAGAAACAAAGCATGACGAACTTGCTCTTTCTCATGCAGACCTGAAGAAAGATCATGAGGCCCTCTCAGAAACAGTACTGCTCCTGCAAAACCACATCGAGGATCTCGAAAATAGGAACAGGAGGAACAATCTGAGAATTAGAGGGGTCCCAGAAGCAGTGACTGATCTCCCTGGAGCCATACAAAAGTTGTTTCAGTCACTTCTCCCTGAGACTCCTGCAGCTTCTTTCACATGTGACAGAATCCACAGGCCCCTGCGCCCTCCACCTCCCCCGGATAAGCCTCCCAGGGATATTGTGTTATGCCTGAAGGATTTCCTGATAAAAGAGGAGATCCTCAGGGCCTCACATAACACACCGAATATGCAGCAAGATGGGGTTATGATCCAGATATATCCAGATCTGTCACCCACCACCCTGGACAAGAAAAGGAGAATGAAAGATTCCATCTGTACTCCAAGCTGCCCAGATTAGGTACCGATGGGGATTCCCCTTTAAGCTACAAGTACCACATAACTGTTCCACTTACACGGTCACCACGATCCTGGAGGGGAAAGATTTGCTGGTGAAGCTTGGCCTCCTGGATGCAGCAGATCACCCAAGACTGCCTTCCACCCCACGCCCGTCGGCAATATGGGCCACACCATCGCCTAGAAGAGAACGCCGCAATCAACGTTAGACTTTTTTGGTCCTACACCAACAAAGGAGGAAGCCATATTACCCGCATGTACAAAGATCCAAGGTTTGTCTCTACCCCGTGCGGAAGTCCTCTCACGCCCGTTTGATTGTTTCCCCTCTCCATTCAAGTTGTTTCAAGCCCACAGCTCAGGAGACCAGGTTTCCGAGCAGACATCGGTCTGGAATCACAGTTTTTGCGACTTGGTTGGAGTTCTGGACCTATTGGTCCGATTTAGGAAGTTCTTTCTGGTCAGGGTGATTATGTCTCCCCTGACCCCCATAGTTGTAAAGCTGCTTTTTGCAGTCATAGAGCTCCTAATACAAAATAATAAAACACTTGACGTCCATCCAGCCAGACGGAGGCAGCAACCGGAGTATCAAAAAAAAAAAGTTTGTCCATTATCTATAATACGTAGTCTACTGGGAAACAGAAGGCTATACTGTATGCTCTTCTCTCGCAGTCTCCTACGAATCTCCGTGTAGGTTTTACGACGTTGCTGAACTTCTTGGGAATAGTCCAGGAAAAATAGTATTAGTATTTTCAAAAGGTATATCTTGTTTAGCCCTGGCAGCTGCCAGAACCCTGTCTCTATCTCGGCAATTCAATAATCGTAACAGGAAAGGCCTAGGGGGGCCCCTGGTTTAGATGGCTTTGGTTGGACCCTATGTGCCTGCTCCACCACAAAGGTGGGTGATACACTACTCAGGCCCAGGACTGAGATTAATAATTGCTCAGCAAATTCAGTAGGTTTAGTCCCTTCAGCCCTTTCTGGTAGACCCAAGATCCAGACTTTATTTCTTCTAAGGCGATTTTCAGTATCGTTGGCTCGCTCCTACAACCATTTAACCTGTAGTTGTAAAGCCTGAAGTTCTCTAGAATCCGATTTAGTAGAGTCTTCCAATGTGGAGACCCTATTTTCCACCTCACAGACCCCTCTAATGTCGATTTATTTAATTCCCTGAACGACTGGTCTGAGGTTGAGACATCTATCCCCCCCCCAAAAAAAGGTAATAAATTAACGGTGAGCTGGCTCGATTTGCACCGTAGATATCTGCGCAAACAGAACCAAGAGAACTGGGAGCCAGGAACCGCCACAGGACCGTAGAGAGCAATGTGCAACAAGCAGCAGAAAGGAGTAAATTAGTGCGTTGATAGAATTATTCTATAGTGGTGCTTCAACTGTTCTATGGGGGTCAATGGGGACTCAAGAAAAAAAAAAAGAAAAAAACCACCAGAGACTTACAGCAAACAGCAATAAACCGCGATAAATGATGAGTTAAATTTTTGTTTTTTGTTTTTGAAAAAACGCTCTATGGGTCTGTTTAGCTCTATGGCTATATGACTGGTCTATATAAGTCAGGAGACCCAGGAGCCTAATAGCTGGATAATTAGCAGTAATAATTAGCAGTAAGCATTAGCAGTAAGGTCTCAGTTCTCATTCTTCTGAAGCCAGTCAAGCCAATCAATCAGTCAGTCAGGATAGCAAAATATCAGGGGATCTTTTAAAAATCTCCAGAGCAAAGTTTCAGCTTTAAGAAAAAAAAAATAATCCCTGGAGCCGATCAGAGCAACAGGTTATCGGGGTACTCAGAGGAGCGACATCTTGATATTCCAACATCCTATCGTCGCCTGACTTTTTATAACTTTATAACTTACAAGAGCAGCAAAATATGTGTAGGCAAGAGCTCAACAGCAGCAGCTTGACTTAGTAACACAGTACTCTATTGCCGCGTACACACGATCGGACTTTACGGCATATTTGGTCCGGCGTACCGGATTTCGTCGGACAATTCGATCGTGTGTGGGCTCCAGCGGACTTTGTTTTCTCAAAAGTTTGACGGACTTGGATTTGAAACCTGTATCAAATCTGTCCGAACTAGAGTCCGGTCGAAAAGTCCGCTCGTCTGTATGCTAGTCCGACAGACAAAAAACGACGCTAGGGCAGCTATTGGCTACTTGCTATGAACTTCCTTGTTTTAGTCCGGTCATACGTCATCTCGTACGAATCCATCGGACTTTGGTTGATTGAGTGTAGGCAAGTCCGTTCATTTGGAAAGTCCGTCGTAAAGTCCGTCAAAGTCCGCCGGGCAAAGTATGCCGTAAAGTCCGGTCGTGTGTACGCGGCATATGGCTGACTTGACAGCTCAGATGTTATCAAGCCGACTCGGCGGCTCAGCTGTATCTGAAAACAGCTTGGCTGCTCAGCTGTTCCACTCAGCGGCTCTATGTCCCCGCTGTTTCTGAAGCCGGTTCAGCTGTTTTCTAAAGCTGTCTCAATGGCTCAGCTGTTTCTGAAGTCCGCTTGATGGCTCAACTGTTCATGAAGGCGGCTCAATGGCTCATCTCTGGAAACGGCACAGCTCGGCTCAGACTCGGTAACTATGTGATTATGCATCAATGAACTCCATAACAGGCATCTCAAAAAGTCTGTAGCCTGTAGACAGCCAGACAGCAGGATCATAGGAGCTTACTACCACAAACCACTCAGGCTCACACCTTCATCCGGTTACGCCTCCGTGAGGGGATTAAGCAAACCTTTAGCATCACCTTTGACATGCATTGGACGACTGTGTTGCTTTATACTGCTGTGGCTCATGCATTTCATATTTCGGCTGGTTGGAGTATTCATATGCATTTTACGGATACTTTTTGTATGCATTTCCATGTGACTTTTATTGCACTGCCATGGACATTGCTTTTGACATGCTTTGGACGACTGTGTTGCCTGTTACTGTTGTGGTTCATGCATGTTTTATCCTGGCTGGTTGGGGGGAGAGAGTGTCCAAATGTTTTACGGATTTTTTTATGTATGTACTTCTGTGCGATTTTTATCGCACTGCTATGGAAAACATTATTATTTTTTTTTGACGTATTGGAAAACGGTGTTGCTTTATACTGCTGTGGTTTTACTGCTGTGGTTCATGCATGTCATGTCCTGGCTGGATGGGGTAGAATGCCCATATGCTTTTTATGGATACTTTATGTGTATGTCTTATGTATACGATATGCTGTTTACTTGCCGTTCAAAGTGGTTAATTTGTGACAGTTTTATTTCGAGAAGCTTATATACTTTGACACACGTATCTGCATGGTTTCCTTAGCGGCATCTGTGTAGCCCCTTTGCTTTATTCGTTTGACTTCTGCCTGAAATCATCTCTTCTACGTTCCTATGTCTCTGCCTTCTGACTTTGCCTTTGTCATCAGCTCTTTTCCTTCTATTCCATAAACTGTTTTTTTATAAGGTGTCTTTTCCTTTTTCTTTACCACATACATGGTAGATGTGAGTATGATCGCTTGGTCTTATCATATATTATATGGCTTTTTGTTTATATTTAATTTATATATTTTTCACTTCTGTCCGACGCAGTAATATGCCTCGGATAGAACATTGATTATCACTTAATGTTTTATAACCGTGCCTTACATTAGTCAACTTTGGTACTCTGGCAGTGATCTTCTCTCTCTACTATTGTTAGTGGAATGTTTGATTTCGCTCAGCTGTGCAGATATATTTAATGCATTGTTTAGTGCCTTGTCATGTTTTTATACTGTATCTATATTAGAACTCTGTTAGCAATATTATCTGCTAGGGGACAGCAAGCCAACAGTGAATCAGTTCTATTCTGACTTTAATAAGTATTTATTAATGCTGTGTCATTTTTCCAGAGGTCTTAATCCTTTTGGCTCTGTTTTTTCGTGCTGCCCATTTTCCTGTGCACATTTGGTTTCCACTTTAGTCTGATCTGGGGGTTGCCTATCTCCTAATTGGTTTCATTTCACTATAAATATTTTCAGTCTAATTATGATCACCAGCTATGATTAAGCATCTATATTGATGTGAAACGCATTAGCCTGTCTGTACCTTTCATCACCTTGATGTAAGAGATTTTGAATCATCCAAACTGTTTTGCCACTAATAAACGGTGTTATTCGGAGTGCGGCCGTTCAGCTGTTTTCTTCTATTTTCTATTTCATTAGTTGAAAGTGGAATGCTTACCTTTACAGATGTATCACTTTTAGAGAGTCCAAGATAGCTGCCTATGCAGATGATTTTCTATTTCTGACAAACCTAGTGACTACCCTGCCCAATTTAATGAAAGAATTTGCTCACTACGGCTACATCTCAAATCTTAAGATAAACTACTCGAAATCCAAAGCCATAAATATATCCCTCCCAGAGCAGACACTTACACTGACTAAAGCTAACTCCCCGTTAAATGGGACCCAAGGGCACTGAAATACCTGGGAGTATGGCTTACACCCCTACTAACCTCTACGTATGAGCAGAATTTCCCCCCACTTATCAAAAACATTGAGAAGGACTTAAATCGATGGCGGCCTGGATATTTCTCCTGGTTCGGCCATAATCAAAATGACTACCCTGCCTAGGTTGCTCTACCTTCTACACACGTTACCAGTCAAAATTCCCTCAAACTTCTTTAACTCACTAAGATCTATCCTATTAAGGTTTCTTTGGGACCTCCAGAAACCAAGAATTCACCCAGCTGACAACACCTAAAAACCAAGGATGAATGGGTATGCCTGACTTTAGAAACTATTACCACGCATCTCACTTAAACAGAATAATCGACTGGCATTGTCAGAGAGGTTAAGGACTGGGTCTTCCTAGCCACGGATTTGAATCCAATTCCACTAAAATATTCTCCATGGATTCCCTGGGGGAGCTACCCTCTTAGTCTACGACGACATCCACTAACGCAAAACACCCTGAAATTTTCCACAGGTTGGCCACAAATTCAGATGTCACCTCATCACTCAGCTCTAACTCCAGTAAAAGACAATCCCGACTTTACACCTGGCCTAGGTAATCCAGCGTTTCAACCAAATAAACAATCGGACCCCCTCCTAGCTGGAGACTGCTTTATTAACGGCAAAATAAAAGAATGGACCTCACTTAAGGATGGGACAGGCTTGTCACATATGCCCTTCTGGGCCTACTTACAATTACGCAGCTATCTAGGGGGGAAGACAGGCAAAGAGAATTTCCATAGACCCCTCACGGACCTGTCATAAGGGCACTCGGTTTGTTAAAGCCACCTCTACTGCTTACTCATGGCCACTGGTTCGGACGGTGGCGATCGTGGCCAAACAATGGAGGTATGCTTGTATCTTTACTCAAAAATGCTCCATTAGCACAAAAATGCAAGAAACCGCATATAAGCTTATGACGCACTGGTACAACACCCAGGCCAAGTTGCATGATTGGAACTCACAAACTTCTGAGGCTTGCTGGAGGTGTCAGAGAGGCACATTGTCCCATATATGGTGGCATTGTCCGCTAATTGTGCCATATTGGGAAAAAGTCAAATCCTTGATCAAACAAATAACATTGCATTGCAGACTGGCTGTGCAAGGTATCAGACATTTTTGAAATGAAGGAGACTCTATCACAGGCCAACGACTTGGCAACCCTGTCTCTCCTTCAAATACTCCCAAGCCTATGGAGACACCCTGACATCCCTGAATACATAGACAACATATATAATGGTGACCTCAGACACCACCTGTGATCTCATGAGTATCCACATGGATATTTATACTTGGAGACATATCTTATGCCATTCTTCTCCATTGCTCTCTACATTTCCTTCTTCTCTCTTCTTTCTTTTCCTCAAAATCTAGCTAGCAATAGCAGATAATGCTGTTTGTCAAGATCTAATAAGGCTATAAATGCACCATATTCCTGCTCACACAGGAATTTTTTGACTGCAAGTCAAAAAGTCGAACCGTTTATGCATTTGAGCAATGGAATGATACCTCACTATGAAGACTTTGATAAGTTACTGTTTGGTCATTACCCAGGCTATCTGTATGTTTGTTACTACCGTTCACCGAAATATTCTCCAAAACAAGCCATTGCATCTGCAAATACTGTGTTATACATTCAATTGTCTCAAACTTTGAATGAAAAAAATATATATTTCCAAAAATGTGAGGGGTGTACTCACCTTTGTGAGATACTGTATATTTGATCTATTTATGGTTTGGAACATGTTCAACGATCGCATCCCCAGGTGCATACTGCCTAACGCTACTTCATATTATGTTAGCACTGTGGGTCCATCTTTTTTGCTATTTTTTTCCCCTTCCTCTACTCCTTTTCCTGGGTTAGCAATAAGTATATTTGATTAATTCCTGTTCACCTAGGTTTTGCGTTTTTCAGTTTCAATGCTTAGGGATTGATACAATCTGCCAGGTACATACATGAAATTTGTTTCTTGTTTTACAGTTCTTGGGTATGAATTTAATCCATTGGCACTCAATGTTTCTGGTAGATGTGTCTTAGTTATGTCTGCTCGTTTTCTGCCCACCTTTCTAACTCTCTTGATCCAGTGTATATTTTCTCTTTCACTTTATTACCCTATTCCCTTTAGTCCCTATTTTCCTCCTTCTCTTGCCCCCCCCCCCCCATGCCTTTCCTCCATAGACTCCCACTTTGAGTTTTACCCATTCATATCCCTTCCCACATTTTATGCTTACTGCAGTCCCACCTTCCTCAGTTTATCTGGGGTCCAATTAAACCTAGACAAAATAGAAATGCACTTTTTAGGCCGGAAATAGTGGCCTGAGCATGCCTAACATAAAAATAAAAGGGGCATGGGGGGGTGGGGGGAGAAGCAGAGGGGGGATGGGGGGGTAGAGGTGGAGCACGGGGGGGGGGAACCGGAGGAGGACCACGGGGGGGAACCAGAGGAGCACGGGAGGGGGAACCAGAGGAGGAGCACGGGGGGAGGGGGAACCAGAGGAGGAGCACGGGGGGAGGGGGAACCAGAGGAGGAGCACGGGGGGAGGGGGAACCAGAGGAGGAGCACGGGGGGGAACCAGAGGAGGAGCACGGGGGGGGAACCAGAGTAGGAGCACGGGGGGGGAACCAGAGGAGGAGCACGGGGGGGGGGAAACCAGAGGAGGAGCAGGGGGGGGAACCAGAGGAGCAGCACGGGGGAGACCAGAGGAGGAGCAGGGGGGGCGGCCAGAGGAGGAGCAGGGGGGGAAACCAGAGGAAGAGCACGGGGAGGGGGACCGGAGGAAGAGCGCGGGGAGGGGGACCGGAGGAAGAGCGCGGGGAGGGGGACCGGAGGAAGAGCGCGGGGAGGGGGACCGGAGGAAGAGCGCGGGGAGGGGGACCGGAGGAAGAGCGCGGGGAGGGGGACCGGAGGAAGAGCGCGGGGAGGGGGACCGGAGGAAGAGCGCGGGGAGGGGGACCGGAGGAAGAGCGCGGGGAGGGGGACCGGAGGAAGAGCGCGGGGAGGGGGACCGGAGGAAGAGCGCGGGGAGGGGGACCGGAGGAAGAGCGCGGGGGAGGGGGACCGGAGGAAGAGCGCGGGGGAGGGGGACCGGAGGAAGAGCGCGGGGGAGGGGGACCGGAGGAAGAGCGCGGGGGAGGGGGACCGGAGGAAGAGCGCGGGGGAGGGGGGACCGGAGGAAGAGCGCGGGGGAGGGGGGACCGGAGGAAGAGCGCGGGGGAGGGGGGACCGGAGGAAGAGCGCGGGGGAGGGGGGACCGGAGGAAGAGCGCGGGGGAGGGGGGACCGGAGGAAGAGCGCGGGGGAGGGGGGACCGGAGGAAGAGCGCGGGGGAGGGGGGACCGGAGGAAGAGCGCGGGGGAGGGGGGACCGGAGGAAGAGCGCGGGGGAGGGGGGACCGGAGGAAGAGCACGGGGGAGGGGGGACCGGAGGAAGAGCACGGGGGAGGGGGGACCGGAGGAAGAGCACGGGGGAGGGGGGACCGGAGGAAGAGCACGGGGGAGGGGGGACCGGAGGAAGAGCACGGGGGAGGGGGGACCGGAGGAAGAGCACGGGGGAGGGGGGACCGGAGGAAGAGCACGGGGGAGGGGGGACCGGAGGAAGAGCACGGGGGAGGGGGGAACGGAGGAGGAGCACGGGGGGGGGACCGGAGGAGGAGCACAGAGGGGGGTCGGTTGACCAGTGCGGCGGTGGGGGGGGAGTTACAAGCACCGATCCCACTATATAGATTTCAATAAAGCAGCTAAAAGCCATGGGAGAGGAGGAGGAATGGCTGTCGGCTGCTTAATTGAAATCTATACAGGGAGATTAGTGCTTGTAACTCCCCCCACCGCCGCACCGATCACCCCTGACTGCCCAGATATCAGATCAAACATTGGAGCGTTTGCTCGAGTACAAATACTCTTGCAAATTCCCAATATCGCCACCGATACTAGTAACTGTGCAACCTTAATGTCCTCCTTTGTGCTTTTTAAAGTTCCCCAGAAAAGGTTCTATGCTTTTCATGTTATGAACTTATCCAAAGGTTGAGACATCTCTGGTTTAGGATCTAAACACTATTCAATTTGGTGTTAGATTATTATTCGTAAGGATCCTTGGGAGCCTCTCTGCTATAAACCAGTTAGTGATATTCCTCCACACAGCCATTCTCGTATAGCACACATCTTCATAGTTGCATAGTTAAATAGTAGGTGAGGTCGAAAAAAGACACAAGTCCATTAAGTCCAACCTATGTGTGTGATTATATGTCAGTATTGCATTGTATATCCCTGTATATTGCGGTCGTTCGGGTAGAGACCGAGAACCCAAGTGTATTACCCTTTATTGAGCTGACACCGTTGTTCGGGATCTAAGGTAAAGGGCACCACCCCAACTGAGGTGAGTCGGTATATCCCCTCCCAATGCTGGGTTCTACATTTACCCAGCACTACGATCCTATGAGATGATCTGGTACCTCCCTCTCTTTTGGCAGTTGCACCAACCCGATCGACCTGTATTGCAGAGTATGTCCAAAATCCATAGATTTTCTAAGGTTTATAGTCTGTTAAAAACTGAAAAGAAGGCCCAAATGGGGCTCTGCCCATTAATTTAGTTCTTGCTGTATTAACATGTGCTAATGTCTGATATTAACCAAACAAACTTAATTCATTTATGTGCTGGCACTGCATTGATTATTAATACAGCTAAGTGTTTATAAATGGGCTGTATACATTTTGGTAAAACATATTGATGGCATAGTGCAAGAGAGCCATCTACTGCTCACACAAGTAATTCTGCTTTTTTTTTTCAATACTATATATGCAGCCACAGGTCTGACTCCGTTTTAAAGGCTGAATGGTTAAAAAAAAAAATTGTCCTACAGAAGAACAATTTGCTGTAGGATAATATGCATTTTACATTCTGACGACATTAGAACTATGTAGTTCAAGTGGCCTACTTGATTAAATATAAACTGAATGTATTAAGACAGACCACCTCACTACATAGATGAAAAAGATTATAAAGTGGTTCTAAAGGCATGCATTTTTTTCCTAACTTTGTTCTCTGTGTTTAATATTAAAAAAAACAAAAAAAAACCTTATGTGCAGCTCCCCCCACCCGCTTCCCCTTATACTTAACCTGAGCCCAACTTAACTCGATCTAGAGGAACGTCTCTCCCTGCTTTCTACCTCCTCACAGGGTAGATTATAAACAGTGGGAGCCATTGGCTCCTGCTGCTGTCATTCGAATCCTGTGACAAGTCTATGGACACAGACAGTGCGGCTCAGTATCAAGCCCACAGGTGTGTCACAATAAGAAGCTGCTTCCTATGGTGGCACACAGAAGATGAGCCAGGAATGCTGGTGGGGGACCCCAGATGAGGAGGATTGGGGGCTGCTCTGTGCAAAAGTATTACACAGAGCAGGTAAGTATAGTGGGGAAAATAACTATTTGATCCCCTGCAGATTTTGAAAGTTTGCCCACTTACAAACAAATGAAGGTTCTATAATTGCTTTCATTAGTGTATTTTAAATGATAGATTATCAACCAAAAATTCAGAAAAAACACATGATACAAATGTTCTAAATCGAGGTTCAGTGAGTAAAATAAGTATTTGATACCCTACCAACCAACAATAATCATGGCTCCCACAGACATTAGGTGCTCCTAACGACAACTCGTTATGTGTATAAAAGACACCTGTCCACAGATTCTTTCTTCCATTCAAACCTTACGCTCGTTTTTTGTTTTTTTTATTGAAAGCCTATGGCGTGCAAAACACACCCAAAAAACTTCACCCGATGCATAAAAAAATGTGCACACACATAAGGAGTGTTCACAAAAAAGTGCAACGGGTACACAGACATGCCAATTCCCTGATCCCCCGGGGCGCTAGGCTCCTAACGGGGACAAAGGTACTTACAATGGTCTATCTGGCCGAAACCAGACAGACCCCGTTCTCTGGAGGGCCTGCCGAAACAGGACCCACCCAAGTACTAGGTGGGGCTCCCCCGAAGGGAGACCCCATGAGAGAGGGCGAACTAAGCCAAAAGGCCATGTCCACCCCTTCCCAAGACTTTCAGGGCTGGCCCGAGGACCCGCATCCTTACTCGTCACACAGTGAGACAAGCGTGAAAAACAAGACGTGACAACACAGGTTTCAATCAAAATAAATAAAAAGTGGGTGAAGGAATAGTGGAGAGGAGAGTGAAAAGAAGTTGCCATTGTGTAACACAATGACCAGGCCCTCCGGCCAGGAATAAAAAATTCCTCTGGTCCTAGCCAAAAGGCCCGGCCCAAGAGGCAGGTGCAAAAAAAGCTTGTTATGGTGCAGTGACTGTGGTGCCTCAAATCAAAGTGACTGCCACTCACAGTGATCTTACGGCACCCCCGGACTGCCACTCCAGGGGCACTACTCCATAGGCTTTCAAGACCAACCCTGGTCCACAGCCCAGACCACAGCAGCCCCCACCACAGGCAGAAAGGCATGAAGATACGGCAGCTTGGTGAGAGCCCTTTACCATCAGGCTCCACTGTCGCTCCCGTCACTCCTTCCTAATTACATTCGGGAAGTACTAACCACTCCCCCCCCCCCCCCCTGCATAAGGGGAAGTAAGCGTTCTCTCCCGAATAACTGTCCGTAGCTAGAGCTACCACAATCCAGGCCAGAAGGCCAGGGACCGACCCTCCGGCCAGACCAAAATGCAGCACCCTTCCAGACGGCTCAGACTCAACCATTGGCCGGTCCCCAGTATACTGTCGGGCAACACGGCGTAGTCCCTGCTGAGTATCGCCTTCCCAGATACTATGACACCATTGGATTTGCTGGCCCTCCCCAACGAGAGTGACACAGCGCCTCCTCTGGAAACTGATAAGAACAGATACTACACTTGATCTTAGCCAAAAGGCCGAGAAGCGATTTCTCTGATAAAGGTACAGGCCAGCTTTGTCACATTGAAGGGCCATGTATTGTAAAATGTTGGATGAGAACCTTCTTCTCTCAGCCAGAACACTGATGGAATTAACTTTTACATTAAACAGCAGGTGATTGGTTGCCGGGTGATCCTAGCAACCAGTAACCAGCCTGTTAATGTGAAAAGGTAACTTCAGCAGTTCCCACCCCCATCCAGTCCTGTGATGCTGACCTGTGCAGGTGACTGAGGACATTACAGTGGGGGGGGGGGGTGCAGGGGACAGAGGACACTACAGTGGAGGAGTGCGGGGGGGGGGGGGGGACAGGAAACTTTCTGTGGAGGGAGGAGGGGCAAAAGACACTATGGGAGTGATGTGAAGGGGGACAGAGGACACTGCTATAGGGGTACAAAGGACACTGTAATGGGGAAACCCTAGTAGGGGTCTGGGGACGGGGACTCCTTCACCCCTGGGGACGGGGACTCCTTCACCCCTGGGGATGGGGACCCCTTCTCCCCTGGGGACGGGGACCCCATCTCCAGACCATGCTGGCTGGCATCAGCCACCCTTGGGTGCCAGGATGGGGGAGGGGGGTCAGTAAAATCTGAATCCCCAGCCACATGCACCCTTAGGGTGAACTGGCTTTGTATTGGTAAAAAACCTTAAAGTGAGATAAACCTGTACTGTTGTTGTTACTATGTTAGGATTAATATTATCTTCATTTATTAGCAGGTGAATGCGACCCTCCATGCATTCACATACATTGAATCTGGCTCTTAAATGGAAAAAGGTTGCTGACCCCCTGTGCCAAGTCCTGTTTTGCTTGGGGATCAAATACTTATTTTACTCACTGAACTGCAACTCAATTTATACCATTTGCATCATGTGTTTTTTCTGGATTTTTGGTTGATATTCTGTCCCTATAATTTAAACTACAACTATGATAAAAATTATAGACCCTTTCATTTCTTTGTAAGTGGCCAAACTTACAAAATCTGCAGGGGATCAAATACTTTTTTCCACTGTATAACAGGTTTAAAAAAAAAAAAAAACACACTTTAAAAGTTAAATTCTCTATTGACAAACGTTTGTATTAATACAAATATAGAATTATATTTGTTATGCTTAGACTAATTTGATAACAGTAGTTAAATGGAGTTTTTGTAATTTAATGATTCAGCTCAGAAAGACAACTATAAAAGAGGCTTCATGGTTAAAGTTATACTGAAGTCTGTTATTTTTAATGAAAAAAAAAAAAAACGTTATACTTACCTGCTCTGTGCAGTGGTTTTGCATAGAGCAGCCCAGATCCTCCTCTTTTCGTGTCCCTCTTCGGTATTCCTGGCCCCTTCCTCCTGTTGAGTGCCACCACAGCAAGCTGCTTGCTATGAGGGCACCCGAGCTGTGCCACAAGCTCCGTGTGTCCATTCAGACACGGAGCTGCGGCCCGGCACCACTCCACCCCCTTTTTCTCCTCATTGGCTAACTGACTTTGACAGCAGTGTGAGCCAATGGTGTCACGCTGCTGTCTCCGCTAATGAGGTGGGGAGTCCCGGACAGCCGAGTCTCTCGTGCAACATCGCTGGATCTAGAGGGACCTCAGGTAAGTATTGGGGGGCTGAGGGGGGTTGCTGCACACAGGTTTTTTATATTAATGCATTAAAGGGTTTGTTAACCCATATAAGACAAACTCTGCCAGACCCTCTATTAGAGCCTGGCAGAGCACAATGCATTAGTATTTTGTAAAAACGAGCGCTGTAAATATCTATTTTGAGCTGTCTTCAAGCCGGTCACATGACTCGCGGCCGCTGTACAGCTCCGATGGATGGATACTGCAGGAGGGGCCGTGATCTCCCTCTGACAGCCGGGTAGATCACATGGCCGCTCAGCCTCCTGCATTAACCCTGGAAACCGTCCGAGAGTCACGTGACTGGCCTGAAGACCGTGCTGAATTGTTATTTACAAATCGTTTTTTTGAAAAATGAATGCAGTGTGCTATGGCAGGATATAATAAAGCAGCTGGCAGTGAGCATTTACAAATTTTTAATTTTGCTAATAGCGTCGGGGGGCGGAGACGGAGACACAGACACTAGCTGACAGGCAGGAAGGAGGGGGAGAGAGGAGAGCAGGGTAGCATATGACAGAGGGACGCACTTTGACCAAGGTGGTCATGGCTCAGCAGCCATGATCTTTGTGGTCAGTTTAGAGAGGGGGATACAGGCAGTGGAGGATTCAGGGTTTTTTTTTTTTTTTTTACAGTTTAGAGGGGGGCAGATTACACAGCACAAACACTGTGCTGTTTAATCTACTTTAAGGGATCAGGAAATCTATTTTTTTTGGTTGACAAACCCTTTAAGATGGGGGAAAAAAAAACACTTTAAAGTGGTGTTCCACCCTAAAAAAAAAAAAAATCATGACTGTGCCTAAAAAAATAAATAAAAAAAAACATTTGGAATTTTTTTACTTACCTCTAAATGCCTGTTGCTAGGGGGTCCCTCGTAGTCTGCCTCTTCCAGTGCCTGGGCTGGTGACATCACTTCCCCCTCGGCACAGGAAGGACTCGGCTCTGCTCCCTCCCTCCTGTCAATCATCTGGGACCCATTACAGGTCCCAGGTGACTGAGCGGCCAATCACGGTGCGCGGCGCCGCTCGCGCATGCACAGTGGGTGCCAGGCTGTGAAGCCACAGCCCGGCGCCCACAGTTGCAATGCCGGTGACGCTGAACGGAGGGGGAGATAAGCGGGGCTTCGATCCCCCGCATCGCTGGACCCTGGGACAGGTAAGTGTCCAATTAAAAGTCAGCAGCTGCAGTATTTGTAGCTGCTGACTTTTATTTTTTAAATTTTTTTTATGGGCCCTCCTCTTTAAGGTCACTGCATAAGGTAAACCATCTCTTGCCACAGCTAGCAAGTTGCGCAACCCCCCTTCAATGCATGGAAAATCCTGGTTACATTGGGGGTCTTTCTGAGTCCTGTAAAAGTGATCAATTCACTTCACTGGAAGTTCAATCCGCTGCAAAAAATAAATACTGGGATCATGGGTGCAGCTGACCCTGGCATAACTGCTTGGCATCAAATATATACAGTATGTGTGTGTATATGTATATATAATATTATTATTATTATGATGCAGGGCTCAAAATTTTCAAGTCCTAAGCTACTAGCCAGGCCCTACCCTGCTCCGCCCCTTATTTCGCCTCTAAACATGCCCTCAAATTATCTTCTGAAATGACACAAATGTTTCATGCCGCCCCCCCCCCCCCCAACTGAAGCGGTGACAGCAGGGCAGGTTAGAGCTGCAGTGGCGTTGCAAGGGTGTCGGGGGGGTTTGGGTGGTGCGGGTAACACCCGCCTGAGGGGTGACATGACACCCGTCGGCGGGGCCCAGGACAACACCGCTGCACCAACGATCCCCTTGGCACGGCTGCGGGCTGTCTGAGCGGCGCTGAGCAGTCCTGGCTGTCTCACAGCCGAGCAGAGTGAAGCCCCCTCCTCCCTGTGCGGAGCAGGGTAAGCAAAACACTCTCTCTCCTCCTGTACCGCAGGGGAGAGAGAGACAGTGAGCAGCTTTGAGTAGAGAACTGCTGGAGTTAACCTTTTAAGTAAACCAGCAGGTGATTGGTTGCTAGCTGGTCCTAGCAACCAATCAATAGCTTGTTAATATGAAAAATTAACTTCAGCTGTTCCCGCCCTCTGTTCAGCACTGCTCACTGTGTCTCCATCTGCATGATTAAGGTGAGAAGGGACAGAGCTGGGGGGTCTGTGTAACATGCAGGGGGTCCATAACTGTTAGGGGGAGGTCTGTGTAACATGCAGGGGGTCCAGAACTGTTAGGAGGGGGGGTTCTGTGAAACCAGCAGCAGGGGGTCCAGAACTGTTAGGGGAGGAGGTCTGTGTAACATGGAGGGGGTCCAGAACTGTTGGGGGGGTTCTGTGTAACATGCAGGGGTCCAGAGCTGTGGGGGCTTTGTAATGTAAAGGGGTCCAGGGGTGTAGGGTGCTATGTAATGTAAAGGGGTCCAGAGGTGCAGTTGTGGTGAGGGGGTACACAGTAGTGACAAAGAGATATTGAAGTATTCAGAGGTATGCAGGGACACAGTGGGTGTTTTTACATTTTAACTTGGGGGGGGGGGGGGGGGGGGGGGGCGCACGCTATAGGATCTTCCCCGGGTGCCAAATGCTCTAGGTACACCCCTGACCGTATATATGGTACAGTCTGTCTCTGGTATTAAAGTAGTGATAAACCCTCAGATTTCTTAGAGCTTAATGCATTGTTCAAAATTAAAATAAACATTCAACAATAAACTGTTTAAGATTCCTAAGCCAGCTCTTGCAGTTTACAAAGTTCAACACTGCTGGCTCCTGCTTTCTCCATTGCTGCTTCCCTGAACTTCTAGTCTTTACAGGAATGAGTTAAGAGAAGTATGTTTTTTTTTTTTTTTGATTCATACTTACCTCGGTGAATGGAGCATCAGACCGACGCTGTAGCAGTCCCCCGCCTTCTCTGCCCTGAGAACCGAGCCACCGGACATCATCGATGGCTTGGTTATCACAGATCTCTGCGAGGAAAGCTGCAGACTGTCAGCCAGCATCTCTCCTCTCTGCTCCTCCATGCTCTCTGGAGCGCTGAGCTGTGGAGGGGGGGGAGAGACCATCTGAGACTGCCATCAATCAAGGCAGCTGGCGGATCCAGACTTGGAAGTCAGGATGACATGCTGCCTCGATGATGGCAGTGATTTCAGCGGAGAGCAGACTTCAGACCGCTCTCTGCTCAAAACGAATTGCACTCCTGTGACCCAGAGGAGAAGCCCAGCCTAAAAAGCTCAGGCTGGACTTCTCCTTTTAACAGTGGACAGTGTAGTCTCGAGCCAATCTGTTCACTTCGAAAAAGGATGGGAGCAGGGGGGTGGAGCAGGGCTACAGGGTTGTTTGTTTCTATTGATGTACTCAGTCCAGGGAGACACACAACTCCTAGTTCCTGCATGCAAGGGTGGCTCCATAGGACTTCTACGATTAAGCCCAGTATGGGTGAATCATGTCAGAGGTGTTTTAACCGATGGGCTGGGATTTAAGCTGAAGCCAGTTTTTTATTTACCTTATACTGGAGTTGAATACAGTGTGCTGTGATACCTGCATGCTATGGTTTCATAGGACGCTGCAAGAAAAAGGAGCTCCCCTGATGCAGGAATTCTGGGGCAGTGGTCTTGGCACCGTCTTAAAGTGTAAAGCAGAGGCGTAACTAGAACCTTCAGGGCCTTTGTGCAAGAAACCATGAAGGGCCCCTTTCCTCTGAGTCCGGGGGCCCTCTATCTCCATCTCTGCAGCCTCAGCTGCAATAGAGCTTCCCATTGATTCACAAACTGAAGCACAGTTACTATGCTTCAGTTATGAATGGACACCGATCACTCACTGTGTCCATTCAGAAAGGGAATGGTCGGGAGGGGGGGAAGTATGATGGGGGCAGTATGACTGGGGTTGTAGTGTGACGGGGAAGCAGTATGAGGGGGGGGTATTGTGACAGATGGAGGGCAGTCTGATAAGGGGGGAGGGGCAGTATGGTGGGGGTATTCTGACAGGGGGGGTCAGTGTAACAGAAGGTTATCTGGGAAGTGTGAGTGCAGGGGAGAGTGTGAAATGAGAAGGGCACTGTGAAATGAGGGGGTGACGGGGGGGGGGGGCATTGTGACAAGAGGGGGGCAGTGTAACAGGAGAAGGGTACCTGGGACGTGTGACAGAAGGTGGACAGTGTGAAAGAAGGGGAGCAGTGTGATGAGGGGATGAGGGTGCACTATAAAAGGAGGGGGGCAAGTGTAACAAGAGGTGGCAGTATGACAGGAGTAGTGTAACAGGAGGGGAGGGAAGTATGACAGAAGGGGGCAGAATGATCAAGGAGCAGTGTGACTGGAGGGAGTCAGTATGCAGCAGGGGTATTGTGACTGGGAAGCAGTGTGACAGGTGGGTGGGCAGTATTACAAGAGAGCGTTGTTACAGTAGGACACACAGATTAGTTGACTTCACTCAGTTCTGTTCCAAACAACTAATGCACCTCTTGTACATACTTTCTCTGTAGTGTCCGCGGGATGTCCCCCCTGCTAGCAGTTCTCTTACCAAGTGTATACAGTGGAGAGGGGAGGGGCCTCTGTCCCGAGCAGGTATCGGTAAGAGTGTACAAGCAGAGCGACTCAGAGGTCCCTCCCCTCTCCACACTCGGGAATAGAACTGCTAGCCGGAGGGACATCCCACGGACACTACAGAGCTGCCGGTCGCCCCCTCCACTATATGGTTAGCTGCCAGCCGAGGGTACATGGGGAGATGTCAGGGCTTGGGGGGCCCCCTACCCCCCACAGCGGTGGAACGCCAGGGCCCTGTTCCAATCGCGACTGCTGCTACCCTGGTAATTCCCGCACTGGTGTAAAGGCAAAGAAAATTTTCGTTTTGGATAGAGTGGAGATGGATTAGATTTTATGATGTCAGATTTTGATGCTGTCTGTGCCCTCATTAGGGAGAGTTACCTTTCCTATTTGTCCTCTTTACTGTTATCAAAAGTGAAATCCCAAATTTTGGGTTGCCATCAGAATAGTAACAGATGAAACCTCTTCCAATGGGGGGACACTTGTTCTAGTGGTCATTGTGTCATGCCGGGATGAGGGATTTCCTCCCACTTGATAATTTGACTATGGGGCAGGAAGTGAAGGGACATTCCCCCTATGTGACACAGATGGCAAGAAAGACAGGGGTCATAAATCTCTCCCTTACTCTATCCAAAATTAGGGGGGGAAAAGTTTTGCCTTTTAGTTAGTTGTGCTCATAAGTATCCATACCCTGGCAGAATTTGATTTCTTGGCCATTTTTCAGAGAATATGAATGATAACACAAAAACTTTTCTTTCACTCATGGTTAGTGTTTGGCTGAAGCCATTTATTATCAATGAACTGTGTTTACCCTTTTTAAATCATAATCACAACAGAAACTACCCAAATGACCCTGATCAAAAGTTTACATACCCCAGTTCTTAATACCGTGTATTGTCCCCTTTAACATCAATGGCAGCTTGAACTCTTTTGTGGTATTTGTGGATGAGGCTCTTTATCTTCTCAGATGGTAAAGATGCCTATTCCTCCTGGCAAATGCCTCTAGTTCCTGTAAATTCTTGGGCTGTCTTGCATGAACTGCACGTTTGAGATCTCACCAGAGTGGCTTAATGATATCTAGTATAAAGAAAAAAGTTCAGTGCGCTACTCAAATAATAATGTGAATATAAAGAAATGAAAAAAAATAGTTAATATGGAAAATGATGGTATCATAAACCGGAGGTGTGATTCCTCTTTAAGTCTTCAGTAAATCTTCTAAGGATCCTCTAGGACAGTGCAGAAATAGGAAAAGGGGGCTGCTTACCAGATTTGATGGATCCCCACCACAGAGATCATGCAAGCCTGAACAAACTCCTTTCTGGGTCAGGAACAGCTTGTCTTTGAGTAGAAACAGACTTCCCTCCAAGCCTGGTAGTTGAAATTTCAGAGACGGCAGTCAGGAACACTCTCCTCCATTAGCTGCTCCAGCAAGACCACTCGTAGCAGGAAATAGTATATTTTAAAAGAAAAAGAGGCGCTTCATTGTGCAGTAGTTTAAAATGCTTTAATCCATGAATGGACAACTGACATCAAAGCATTGGCAGGGTAAAACACCGTAGCAATAAAAAACACAGCCGACGCCGAAGCTGATCAGCTGAGAGTGTGGTGACGTCTGGTCCTCTGGCTCCACCCAACGTACGTTTCTCCTAAACCGGCATAGCCGCCTCTCCCAGTCGATGCCTGTTTAGGAGAAACGTACGTTGGGTGGAGCCAGAGGACCCAACGTCACCACACTCTCAGCTGATCAGCTTCGGCGTCGGCTGTGTTTTTTAATTGCTACGGTGTTTTACCCTGCCAATGCTTTGATGTCAGTTGTCCATTCATGGATTAAAGCATTTTAAACTACTGCACAATGAAGCGCCTCTTTTCTTTTAAAATATACTATTTCCTGCTACGAGTGGTCTTGCTGGAGCAGCTAATGGAGGAGAGTGTTCCTGACTGCCGCCTCTGAAATTTCAACTACCAGGCGTGGAGGGAAGTCTGTCTCAACTCAAAGACCAGCTGTTCCTGACCCCGAGAGGAGTTTGTTCAGGCTCGCATGAGCTCTGTGGTGGGGATCCATCAAATCTGGTAAGCAGCCCCCTTTTCCTATTTCTGCACTGTCTTAGAGGATCCTTAGAAGATTTACTGAAGACTTAAAGAGGAATCGCACCTCCGGTTTATGATGCCATCATTTTCCATATGAACTATAATTTTTCCATTTCTTCATATTCACATCATTATTTGAGTAGCACACTGAACTTTTTTCTTTATACTGTACAAAAACCTCATGTTCAAGGTTTTTTAGTTGCATATATTTGCGATTTTGTGTGTTTTTTATGCACTTTTAAAATAGATTTTCACTCATTTAAATTTCACATTGGTTTATCACAGTTGGGGGTAGCGCAGAAGGTTTACCATATATTGTCCCATAGATATCAATGATATTGAGGTCAGGAGACTGAGATGGCTACTCCAGAACCTTCACTTTATTCTGCTGTAGCCAATACCGGGTCGACTTGGCCTTGTGTTTTGGATCATTGTCATGTTGGAATGTCCAAGTACGTCTCATGCGCAGCTTCCTGGCTGATGAATGCAGTATTTTTTGATAACATACTGCATTTATCTTGCCATTAATTTTGACCAAATTCCCTGTGCCTTTGTAGCTCACACATCCCCAAAACATTAGCGATCCACCGCCGTGTTAAACAGTAGGAATGGTGTACCTTTCATCATAAGCCTTGTTGACTCCTCTCCAAATGAAGCGTTTATGGTTGTACCCAAAAAGCTCAATTTTGGTCTCATCACTCCAAATGACTTTGTGCCAGAAGGTTTGAGGCATTGTCTCTGTGCTGTTTGGCGTATTGTAAGCGGGATATTTTGTGGCATTTGCATAGTAATTGCTTTCTTCTGGCGACTCAACCATGCAGCCCATCTTTCTTCAAGTGCCTCCTTATTGTGCATCTTGAAACAGCCACACCACATGAGAGTCCTGTATTTCACCTGAAGTTATTTGTGGGTTTTTCTTTGCATCTCGAACAATTTTCCTGGCAGTTGTGGCTAAAATTTTAGTTTGTCTACCTGATCGTGGTTTGGTTTTAACAGAACCCCTCATTTTCTGCTTCTTGATTACAGTTTGAACACTGCTGATTAGGATTCTCAATTCCTTGGATATCTTTTTATATCCCCTTCCTATTTTATATAGTTCAACTCCCTTTTCCCGCAGATCCTTTTGACAGTTCTTTTGCTTTCCCCATGACTCAGAATCCAGAAAAGTCAGTGCAACACTGGATGAAGGATGCAAGGGTCTGTCAGGAGTCCAGAAACTCATTGACCTTTTATATAGGGGGTGCACCAAATGGAAATTTTGGTACCGAAAATGAAGGCTACACTAGGCCGAAAACCGATACTGAAAATGTCAGTTTTTAAAAAATATTTATATTTTTATATATAATTGTATTATATTCAACTTTTTAATTGATATCAGATTAAATTAATATGAATTTATTGGCCATTATTGGCACCTTTTAGTGCAAGAAAGGTCAAGAAAAATGCAGTCTATAAGCATTTCTTGTATTATGTCCTCGGTCTCTAACCATCTCTTCTATCATGTCTGCAATCTTACTTAAACACACTGCTAATAGTATTAGCAAAATTTCCATTAGGTGCACCTCTAGCAGACATGATACAAGAGACCAATGCAGCCTCGCCAGTGCCCGTCACATGAAGCCTCGCCAGTGCCCAGCAGCCCCACCAGTGCCCATCATATGCAGCTTGCCAGTGCCCAGCAGCTTTACCAGTGCCTACCATAAGCAGCCTGCCTGTGCCCGCATCAGCGGCGATCTCCGTGTGTCGCGGAGCTGGATTTGAATTGCCTGGGCCGCAGTAACAATGTCCCACCTCCTGTAATCACGTCACGCTGGTTCAGTGTCCAACCATTGGATCAGTGTGCCGTCTATGACAGGAAGCGGGACATTGTTACTATGGCCTGACCGTTCAGCTCCGTGACACACAGAGATCGCGGCGAGGGGGGAGGGGGGAGGAGAGGAGGAGGGAGTGTAGGACTGGGCGCACCAGGATGACACTCCTGCAATGGGTGGCCCCCGGGGCGGACCAGTCCCCTTTCGGTATCGGCTGTTTTTTTCATCCGGCCGAATGAAAAAAGTTTTTGGCCGATAATTTTTGGCAGCCAAAATTTTGGTGCACCTCTACTTTTATACACACACACTAATTACAAGCAAACAGATCACAGGTGAGGATGGTTAGCATTAATAGCCATTCAAACCCCTTTGTGTCAACTTGTGTGCATGTTATCAGGCCAAAATCAACAAGGTATGTAAACTTTTGATCAGGGTCGTTTGGGTAGTTTCTGTTGTCATTATGATTTAATAAGAACACAGTTGATTGATAATAAATGGCTTCAGCCAAACCCTAACCATGAGTAAAATAAACATTTTTGTGATCATTCATATTCTCTGAAAAATGGCCAAGAAATCATAAATTCTGCCAGGGTATGGAAACTTATGAGCACAACTGTACTTCTAGCTGCAACATAAACAAAGTATTACCACCCCAATTCAAAAAAAGTTGGGATAAAGTATAAAATCTACATAAAAACAGAATGCAAAATTTGCAAATCTCATAAACCCATATTTTATTAACAATAGAAAATTGAAAACATGTTAAATTGTTTTCACTGAAAATGTACAATTTTATGGAAAAAAAAGGTAATTTTGAAATTGATGTCAACACATCTAAAAAAAAAAAAAAAAATTGGACAGGGCAATAAAAAGCTAGCAAAGTATGTAGTACATGGAAGAGCTAGAAGAATATTTTGCAGCCAATTAGGTTAATTGGCAACAGGTCAGTAACATGATTGAGTATAAAAAAAAGCATCTTAAGCATCGTACACCTGATCGGACTTCAAACAAACTTTTCCGTGGATTTCTGTCCAAAGGGCGTTGGCTGTGAACTTGGTATGCATACACACGACAAAAAAAATTGTTGAACAATTTCAGAATAATGTTCCTCAATGTAAAATTGAAAAACCTTTTAAATATATCATCTACAGTACATAATATGAAAAGATTCAGAGAATCTAGAGAAATCTCTGTGTGCAAGGCACAAGGCTGAAAGACAATGTTTAAGGACTGTGGTCTTCAGGCCCGCAAACAGCACTGCATTAAAAACACATGATTCTGTGATAAACATCACTGCATGGGCTCACGAATACCTTCAAAAAATCATTGTCTGCAAACAATGTTCTCCATGTTATCCAAAAATGCAACAAACAAAATGCAAAGCTTTAGCTAAGCTGCAACATCTGAACATCCAGAAACTCTGCTGTCTTGTCTGCAACAGACCATTTTAATTAATATGAGTTCTGGCCCAAAGTGGAAAACTGTTCTGTGGTCAGATAAATTGAGATTTTACTTTTTGACAACCATGGGTGCTAGATTTCTCAGAACTAAGAGGAGAGGAACCTTCTAGGTTGTTATCAGCACTCAGTTTAAAAATCTGCATCTGTGATGGTATGAGGGTGCATTAGTGCATATGGGTTGAGCAGCTTGCACATCTTAAAAGGCACCATCAATGCTGAAATATATATCCCACTTTTAGAGCAGCATATGCTCCCATCCAGATGACACCTTTTTCAGGAAAGGCCTTACATATTTCAGAAGGAAAATGTTAAGCCGCATACTGCATCTACAGCATGGCTTTCATAGTAAAAGAGTGCGGGTGATCACGTGTGGACTTGGAGCGCTGCTCGAAGCTGGAGGATAACAGGTGTCCCTATCAGTACTCAGAAAGCAGAAGGTGTCGGGCACAAATTCAGAAGCGTAGACATATGTTGGGTAGGACGCCACTCAAAACCAATTGGAGTGAAATGAATCTATATAAAATAGATACTACTTAGGAATAATGTGAAGGAGGGAATTGAAATGGGGTCTGACGAATGCAGATAGAGAGGGGGAAATTTTCTGTTTTTGTTTTTGTATTTTTCTCTACACAAATGTGTCGGGTGGGGTAATGTGATGGTAATGTCATAAGTGTCTTTTTTATTTTTTTGTTGTAAAAATTATTTGATAAAAAAAAAACGACCCAGTGCTTCAGATGTGGAGAGGACTGTGTATGGCCTTAGCCAGCGGTGCTCTGGCCACGCCCCCTGACATGTTTTGCCCCCCCCCCGGGGGGCTAACATGTCAGGGGAAGTGGTCGGAGCAGCACAGGCTGAGGGCCATACACAGTCATATCTACATCTGAAGCACTGGGTCGGATTTGAGCGGAGTCCTACCCCACAGAAGAGTCTGGTTGCTTAACTTTCCTGCCTGCAGTCCAGACCTTTTACCAATTGAAAATATTTGGTTCATCTTGAATCTAAAAATACAACAAAGACGACCCAGGACTGTTGGGTAGTTAGAATCCTATATCAGACAAGAATGGGACAACATTCCTCTCCCAAAACTCATGCAACTGGTCTCCTCAGTTTCCAGACCTTTACAGACTGTTAAAATAAAAGGGGTTGCTACATTGTGGTAAACATGGCCCTGTCAACTTTTTTGAGACATGTTGCTACCATTAGTTTCAGAATTAAAATTGTATTCCTAAATTAGTACATTTTCTCAATTTAAACATTTGATATGTTTTGTATTTTTTGTTGTGAATAAATATGGGTTTATGAGATTTGCAAACAATTGCATTCTGTTTTTATGTAGATTTCACACAGCATCCCAACAATTATGGAATTGGGGTTGTAAAAGAATAAAGAAAAAGTAAAGACTCTGCATACTTTTATATAGTGATAATAGGATTTTTTCATCATACTTACCTGTAAAATCCTTTTCTTTGAGTACATCATGGGACAGAGTCAGGCTAATATTCATTACCTGCTGGGTTCTACTCCATCTCCAGGTGAATGGACACTGGTAGACCAAAGGTCTTTAGACAGGAAGTGATCCCCTATATAACCCCTCTCATACAGGAAGTACTTCAGTTTTGTAGCAAGCACTGAATCCTCAAAAAAGAGGGGAGGGATCTCTGTGTCCCATGATGTACTCAAATAAAAGGATTTTACAGTATGACGAAAAAATCCTATTTTCTTTTTCATACATCATGGGACACAGTCAGGCTAATATTCATTACCTGCTGGGATGTCCCAGAGCAATAGCCTTGAGGGGAGGGAGACACCCTGCCAAACAATAGCAATCAGAACTTATACAGCAGCCCGCAGTAAACTGCGGCCGAAAGCCGAATCCCTGGCTGCTCGAACATCCACTTGATAACATTTTGTGAACGTATGCACTGAAGACAAGGTAGCAGCCTTAGAAATCTGAGCCACAGATACCTGATGGTGAAAAGCCTAGGAGGTTCCTACACCCCTGGTAGAATGAGCTCTCTCCCTAAAGGAAGGAGCTTTATGTTTCAGACCGTAGGCCTGAATGATCAATTGACGGACCCAATTGGCAATGGAAGCCTTGGAAGCTACTTGCACCTTCTTGGGTCCTTTTGGTAAAAGAAAAAGAGTCTGATCCTTGGACCTCTGCAGATCTAGACAAATAAATCTGCCCGGACAATGTCCAAAGAATGCAGTCTCTCTTCTGCCAAACGAGAGACAAAAAGGCTGAGAGAAAAAAGAAGGCAAAATAATGTCCTGATTTAAATGAAAGGCTGACACAACTCTTGGCAAAAAGGATGGAACAGGTCATAACATGACCCTGTTGTGGTGAAGGATCAAGTATGGTTCCCTGCACGAAAGGGCTGCTAACTCCGACATCCTTCTAGCCAAGGTGATAGCCATCAGGAAGGCTAGCTTGCATGACAACAAGTCTAATGTAATTTCCTCAATAGGTTCAAATGGTTGCTTCTGTAACAGACACCAAATTCAAGTCCCAGGGACACATAGGTGACCTAATTGGGGGGGGGGGCAAGCGAATTGCCCCCTGCATAAAGGTTCGGATCAGTGAATGGGAGGCTAAAGGCCTTTGGAAGAATACTGATAGGGCCGAAACTTGACCTCTGTACTCAAAGCCACTTTGATTTCCACAGCTGACTGTAGCAAAGAGAGAATTCTCCCAATCGCGTATTTCCGAGGATGCCTTTTTCTGGCTTAACACCAAGCAATATAAGTCTTCCAGACCTTATGATAAATCTTCCTAGTGACCGCTTTTCTAGCATTCACTAGGGTAGACGCTACTGGTCCCAAGATGCCACGGTCCTTTAGCACCCTGGCTTCAATAGCCATGCCGTAAAATTTAGAGACTGTAAACTGGGGTGGAATATAGTACCTTGAGACAGTAGATCGGGATGACATGGAACCGTCTATGGACTGTCTATTGTCTCACAATCTCCAGGAACCAGGGCCTTCTGGGCCAGGCTGGTGCCACCAGAATGACTGGAACCCCCTCTCTCCGAATCCTGCGCAACAAATGTGGAAGGAGACGGATGGGAGACAAAGCATAAACCAAGGAGTACTGGCTCCATGGAACTATCAGAGCATCTGCTCCAATTGCCAGAGGATCTCTTGTTCTGGACACAAACTGCTGTAGTAGTTTTAACCTGGATGCCAGTAGGTCGACCTCTGGCCATCCCCAACATTGGCAAATTTCCTGGAACACCTCTGGGTGTAGGGACCATTCCCCTGGGCAGATCTGCTGGCGCCAAGATAATCTGCCTTCCAGTTCTCTACTCCCGGGATATGGACTGCCGATATAATTGCCACATGTCCCTCTGCCCAGGCTAGTATGTGGTTCACCTCTTTCAGAGCTGAACGACTCCTGGTACTGCCTTGGTTTATATAGGCCACTGCAGTGGCATTGTCGGACTGAACCCTGATAGGGCAGTCCTGAAACTCCTCCACCGTCCAGGACTGTAGGGCCAGACGTACTGCCCGTAATTCCAGGATGTTGATGGGCAGGATTTGTTCTGTCCCTGACCATTTCCCCTGAGCTGTGAGCCCTTCTAGTGTTGCTACCCAGCCTGAGAGACTGGCATCTGTATTCAGTACTCTCCAAGTTACTGGGAGAAAGGATTTTCCTTTTCGCATGTTCTGATCCTGCAACCACCAGTTTAGGCTTAAGCGTGCCTGAGGAGATGAGCACATTGGATAATCAAGGGGGTTTCCTCTTCTGTTCCAAGCCAACAAGATGTCTTGTAAAGGCCTGGAATGGAACTGGGCATAGGGCACTGCCTCGAAGGAGGATACTATCCTCCCTAGAAGACTCGTACAGAGCCAAATGGAGGGTTGTCTGGTGCTCCTCATCTGACGCACCTGAACTTTTAGGACACCGATCCTTAAGTGTCAAGAAAACTCTTGCTTGGACCATGTCTAGGATCAGACCTAAATACTTTAGACTTTGAGCTGGTTTCAAGGCTGACTTTTTGGTATTTATGATCCAGCCTAAGCTTTTCAAATACCTCACTGTGTATATTATGCTCTGTTCTAGAGCCTGTACAGAGTGATCTCTGAGCAGGAGGTGGCCCAGATACCCCAGCACCAGGATCCCTTGGGCCCTTAAAAGACGCAGAACTGGTGCTAGGACCTTTGTGAACACCCGGGGAACTGTAGCAAGCCCGAAGGGTAGAGCCACAAACTGAAAATTACGCTCCTCTACTGCAAAACGTAGAAACCTCTGAGGCTGAAAGATGGGTACGTGTAAATACACATCTCTTATCGATGGAGGCTAGAAAGTCTCCCCTCTGGAGTGAGGTTACTACTGAGCACAGACTCCATCCTAAAGGACTGTATCAATAGATACTTAAACAAAAAGAATGGTAGTTGCGCTGTGATGAAAAGGGGGGGGGGAGTGGGATGGTGGGAGGGACTAAATATAAAGTGAATGTGATAGGTGGAAAACAGCTCCAGAAAGGGGCCACAAATAAAAGGAAGGTAACAATATACAAAATGGTGAACTCAAGTGTGGTATGTATAATATATGATAAGTGTGGCGATTACAATAAATATCTCAAAAAGTAAATATACAATATATGGAGTTGAACAAACTTAAGTGAAAAAAAAAAAAAACACAAAACGTCCCAGTTGCTCTAGTCTCCAGACTAGCACAAATTAACTAACATAAATATGAAGACTGGATACAGTGAGTCCATATGAGTGCATAAATAACAGCATCGCCACCAAACAACGTGCAACTCTTCAGTGTGAACACCTCCGTGTCTTTAAGCAGCTCACCTTACTGCTGTAAGGTGTACAGCATGTGCTTAGAGACCACGGGCGGACATGGATATCCCATACGGTGTTGCAAATGGTTCCAATGATGGGTATATAGAATGATAAATAAAAATGACATAAGCTGTATATCAAATATAACACCATGACGACCAGAGGGGGGGTGGACCAAAGGAAAAAGGTGCACTCACTTGTTAAAAGTGAGTGTGGGCATCAATCCACGAACGCAGAGTTCGTATGCCTCAGTGGATGTCCTCAATTGGTCCCAGCTCCGCAATGCTCGTCAGATAAGATAGGTGTATATTGGGTATAGAGAGAGTATACATACCATTATCCCGTATGGTAGACTAATTTTATTTAAAACAATAAAGCAGACTCGCATTTAAAAGCAGACTGCAGCACATAGCATCCACGAGCGCCGACCTCGTCTCCTGTCGTTGAGATGTGACAGTGTCCCGTGCTCCAATCCTGACGCGTATTGTCAAGTCACGTGACTTCATCAGAGGATAACACAGGGTAAAGGTGAGTGTCTTACCCTGTGTTATCCTCTGATGAAGTCATGTGACGTGACAATACGCGTCAGGATTGGAGCACGGGACACTGTCGCATCTCAAAGGCAGGAGACGAGCTCGGCGCTCGTGGATGCTATGTGCCGCAGTCTGCTTTTAAATGTGAGTCTGCTTTATTGTTTTAAATAAAATTAGTCTACCCTACGGGATTATGCTATGTATACTCTTTCTCTATACCCAATATACACCTATCTTATCTGACGAGCATTGCGGAGCTGGGACCAATTGAGGACATCCACTGAGGCATACGAACTCGGCGTTCGTGGATTGATGCCCACACTCACTCACAAGTGAGTGCACCCTTTTCCTTTGGTCCACCCCCCCTCTGGTCGTCACGGTGTTATATTTGATATACAGCTTATGTCATTTTTATTTATCATTCTATATACCCATCATTGGAACCATTTGCAACACCGGATAGGATATCCATGTCCGCCCGTGGTCTCTAACTAAGCACATGCTGTACACCTTACAGCAGTAAGGTGAGCTGCTTAAAGACACAGAGGTGTTCACACTGAAGAGTTGCACGTTGTTTGGTGGCGGGACTGTTCTTTATTCACTCATATGGACTCACTGTATCTAGTCTTCATATTTATGTTGGTTAATTTGTGCTAGTCTGGAGACTAGAGCAACTGGGACATTTTTTTGCTTTATTTTTCACTTAAGTTTGTTCGACTCCATATATTGTATATTTACTTTTTGAGATATTTATTGTAATCGCCAGACTTCTCATATATTATACATACCACACTTGAGTTCACCATTTGGTATATTGTTACCTTCCTTTTATTTGTGGCCCCTTTCTGGAGCTGTTTTCCACCTCTCTATCACATTCACTTTATATTTAGTCCCTCCCACCATCCCATTTCCCCCTCCCCCCTTTTCATCACTGCGCAACTACCATTCTTTTTGTTTATTTTTTCTGTTGAGAACAGTCACACAGGTGTTACAGCAGTGTCCCTTATCATAGGTCATTTGCGACAGCGCGAGAGTTACTCACATCGATCAATAGATACTTGTTCAGGTATCTTGGGTCCAAAATGGACCTTGTGTCCCCGTTTGGTTTCTGAACCGTAAACAGGTTTGAGTAAAACCCTGTGCCCCTTTCTAATACAGGAACCTCTACAATCACTCCTTGGCCACCAAACAACAACTGCTGAGCACAGTGGCACTCTTGCGACTGCACGTGCACCATGGTGAACCAAGGCGAAATGGCGCACCACTATCATACAGGTAAAAAACAGTCAGACACAAGCTAAAAAGATACACATTGCAAACACCCGCAGCTAGCCCAAAATTCCCCCATATGGTCACCACACACAGGTGTCCAGTCTTTAGCTAGCTTGACTGATTTTTACAATCACTGGGACACCCCACAATAATAAAGGGGTTTTACTTGCCTACAAAAATAAAGTTGTGCTACTATGAACAACGAAACACAAAGATAGTAGCAGCCAGCATCAACAGTGTTGCGAACCGTGCAGTAGAATAGAAATTTATAAATGCAGCGCTAATAAGTGATATATAAAACAAGATGACAGCGTGTCATCCCAGAGGTGGTGTAAAATTAATTTTACACCACCTCTGGGATGACATACTGTCATCTTGTTTTATATATCGCTTATTAGCGCTGCATTTATAAATTTATTTGTGTTTTACTTACCTGTCCAGGCGCAGGGCCACTTAGAAACTAAGAGCCCAATCTTCACCCTTCACGGCAGGTTCCTGTCGCTTGAGGACCTTTAAGGACTGGGTACCCTTTTCATGTTTAAGGTCCACTCCCTTGAACCTGTGCAGCACCCTGCAGGAATGCCTTAGCGCTGTAGTGTCCAGGATTCCACTACGCAGGGTCCAGCACCCAGAGGCCGCATTACAGGCAAAACCTTGCAGCATCTTGAGTCTTCTTTGCGAGGCTCGGGTACCATTTATCTAAGCATATAAAGCCTGTGTCAAATGGATCCGATTGGTCAATACCTTGATTCATTTAAGAACCATTTGTGGGACTAGAGACCTGGAGCTCAGAGAGCTCAAATCATGCCATCCACCTTGCAGACACTGGTAAAAAAAAAAAAAACTGAAGTGCTTCCTGTGTGGGAGGGGTTATATAGGGCAGTGGTCATCAACCCTGTCCTCAGGGCCCACTAACAGGCCAGGTTTTATGTATTACCTTGGGGAGATGCAGACTAGAATACTGCAATCACTGAGCAACAAATGATATCACCTGTGATGTATTTCAGTTATCTTGCAAACCTGGCCTGTTAGTGGGCTCTGAGGACAGGGTTGATGACCACTGATATAGGGGATCACTTCCTGTCTAAAGACCTTTGGTCTACCAGTGTCCATTCACCTGGAGATGGAGTATAACCCAACAGGTAATGAATATTAGCCTAACTCTGTGTCCCATGAGGTATGAAAAAGAAATGGGGTTACAGTGCTACTCTGTTGTAATGAAATCAGGCCGCAATGTTTATTTTGTCAATGAACAGAAGATGTTTGATCTGTATGAAAAAATACCGGTTTATGCTGCCAAAATTCCAGTTATTTTGAAAGTTCCTGTGACCTCTAAAGTGCTATCTGAAGCACTGTTGATTAGGGCTGCCTATTTCTTCTGTGAGCTACAGAACCACCCCTATGTTATGGAGAGGTGGGGTTCTGTAGTCCTACTAAAAGCTCACCACTGCAAGCACCCAATGACTGTGTAATATGGTTTGCCCAAATCCCTTTAGCTGAACCTATTGCTGGAAAACTTGGGTTGTGGCAAGTGGAAGATAAAACAAATCTACAGGCATGATCAACATGTAATAAAACTGCTAGAGGGGCTTGGGAAAAACAAAAACAGCTGTGTTAATGCTAGTGACAGACTGAATATGCAATTTTTTTGCCTTTAATTCCACTTTAATCTATGTAGAATAATACTACATTGTATAATTCCATTATCACAGCAACCTGGTCACAAAGGGTACTCTTGAGAATATCATGGTAATTTGTAACACTGAAAATGTTATCTGTAGATTTAAATATATTTTATTTGCTTTACAGATGTCCAGGAACCTTATGCTGTTGTTGTACTTCTAGAACAAGATTTAGTAGTTATCGATCTTGCACAAAATGGGTAAGATTTTGTTATTCACAATCGCATACCTATGTATACTTTGTAATGGAAAATCCAAATCATTTTCTTACACAGTACTTTTGATCTAAAACCAATATCTCACCTAGGATTTTGGAGGTCTGAATACTCACGAGCATCTCTGGTGGATTTCAATAGATAAATGTTCTATGCCAGTGATTGTGGCTCTGCCTGTCTATTGCATCGCTCTTATGCTGCAGCAAAGAGCCTCACTCATTCTTCCTCTATTCTTAAATTAATATTCTGAGAGAAAGGGTGCACCCACTGAAAGGACCATGGCTGGCGGATCTTGAATTTCAAGTTCAAATGTCTAGGCACCAGAGCCCAAAAGATCTAAAAAGCTTGTGAATCAATTCACTAGGATCTGTCAAAAAAAAAAATAGAAGTATAGAATGAAGTGAACCCTCACTGCATATTGATCCTCCCTATTGGTCAGTGAATTCACCCATCACCAAAGGACCAATGGGAAGGAACCGGGCCACACTCAGCTTTTACAGGAAAAGTTCATTTCCGCATATAAATTCAACTGTATCTTTGGAGCCATTTGTACATTTTTAAACGCTCAGTTTGAATTGCCCAGATTTGTGATTGGAATATGTGTGTATTTAAAAGCCGGCTTTTTCTTTATTTTTTTTTTATTATTTTTTTATTACAGATATCCTATATTTGAAAACCCTTATCCACTGAGCATACATGAGTCGCCTGTAACGTGCTGTGAGTACTTTGCAGACTGCCCCTCAGACCTTATCCCTGCACTTTATTATGTTGGGGCCCGGCAAAAACGGCAGGGTTACAGTAAAAAGGTATGCGAGGAATATGGCAATTTGTTCAACTTCTATTATGTTCACACACAATGACTGGTAGATTTTATGAGCTGTTTTTTTTATTACAGGAATGGCCTATCAGTGGTGGTAACTGGGGCGTTGGCACACAGAGCTATCCGGAGATAATAATCACAGGGTATGTTGCAAACAAACAAATGGATTTCATTCCTGACTATCACATGTATCTTGGTTTTGTCCAGTCAATGTTTTTGTCTGGCATTGTGCAATCAGAAGCAATAAGTACTGCAATAGAGAAAAAGCCTTTGTACAAACAAAAAGTTTAAAATATTTGTTTCTCTTTCATTCATTGGAGGACGCAACTCTGTCATGAATAATCACCTACTGGGTATAGGACTATCTGCAGGAGTAAGACTCTAGGTCAGGGGTCGCAAACTGGCGGCCCTCCAGCTGTTGCGAAACTACAAGTCCCATGAGGCATTGCAAGGCTGACAGTTACAAGCATGACTCCCACAGGCATGATGGGACTTGTCGTTTCGCAAAACAGCTGGAGGGCTGCCAGTTTGAGACCCCTACATCTAAAAACAAGAAGAAAAAGACATTCCAGGGGGAAGCCCCTGCTTGAGGCCAACTTCTCTGCCCCCTTCCCTCCACACTGGAGCAACTCTGTTATTTGCATAGCTTCTAGGAGTCAGGACGTACAATTTTCCTCCTGGAAATATTGGTTCCTTTGGTTTTATGTCAGGCAAGTTACTGGCTGGTTAACGTTACAGATAATATAGACCCTGGGTGTCTTTCCAGTGTCAGTAAGAGTGCATGTATTTTCTTTTTTTTTGACAACCTGTGGGGTTTTTTCCTAGGAGGGCACATACAACTGGTCAACTAAATGGCCTGTCAGTGTCCCAATTACAGGCCAACAGCAACTTGGCTTCAGCTGGAGGTTTCCTGCCATTGTATCACATAAAAATAATAAAGATAAAACCTGCGCCGTGGAGAAAAATAAAATTGCAAATAAAATTGCAAATAAATTGTTGAATAAATACAAGATGTACATATATGTGTGCGTTTACACACCCACCCACATGTACATATGTAATAGGGCTGCTGCTGTAGTGCAAGGTGAGTACCCCAAAAAAAGTTAAAACAGAAAATTTATACTCAGCGCTGCCTCTCTAAACCATAAATGTACATATACTCGCATCAAATATGTGTCATATGACAACATGTATAACAAAGTGCCAATATAGTGCAAAAAAAGTGCATTCAATAAAGTTCAAAAAAGTGCAAAATAAGGTGCAATCAATAAAGTTCATCAAGTTTGAGGTACAGGGCTGGTGACACGATGTAATCTTGGTGACTTCCTGTGCTCCCCTCCTGGATCCCCACTCACCAGATAAAGATGATAAATACGCCTGTGTGTATCAAGATGGTGTCTCCTGTCCAGCATATATGTAGATTGGTTGTACCTCAGAGAATGGAATCTCCTCTCCTCCTCCACTTGATGTAGATCCTACATACTTTACTTAGTCAAAGACGGTCGGGGTAGTAAAGTTTGGACAAGTGAAGAAAAGAGGGCATATAGTGTAATACTGCAAGGTTTATTAAAAGGTTTAAAATAATTACACTTACATCAGAATCTTTAAAATGTGCAAAAATTGCCGTCCTTAGCATCCAAACAGCCTTCACAGATTATCCTTAGCTTGACATGTTTCACCCCTCCCACTGGGCGTCATCAGAAGCTTATGGAATCTGTGATTGGCTGTCTTAAATACTTTAAGTACCGCCTACTACACCCAATGACTCCCACTACTCATTAATGGCGCAGTATGAAATTGGCCTCACTTCCGGAAGTGATCAACGGCGCAGGAAGTGATGCAATCGTTGTTAACAAAAGGTAAACACCAACATCCTACTTCCTGAATTAACAGAGAGTGATCAGAGGCCATCTAGTGTTAGTAATTTGGTATTACATTAAAAACAGATCAGGGTATATTACATTATGTGAACCATTATGACAATGACAGTATACTTCATATGAAGAAAAATATATAGATAGTTAAATAATTGGAAATGATATAATTATTTGTTAGATACACACAGGCATATTTATCATCTTTATCTGGTGAGTGGGGATCCAGGAGGGGAGCACAGGAAGCAACCAAGATTACATCAACGTGTCACCAGCCCTGTACCTCACACTTGATGAACTTTATTAATTGCACCTTATTTTGCACTTTTTTGAACTTTATTGAATGCACTTTTTTGAACTTTATTGAATGCACTTTTTTTTGCACTATATTGGCACTTTGTTATACATGTTGTCATACGACACATATTTGATGCGAGTATATGTACATTTATGGTTTAGAGAGGTTGCAGGAAAGAAAGTAAAATCATCTACGGCATGCTTTAGTCTTAAGAAGACATATGTTTTACAATATACTAACATTTCAAAGGTGACTCTAGTAACTGTATAATGGTTTACTCTAATGTTCCTGAAGAGGATATGTGGTCCTTATTTGAGATTAGAAGAAAAGATTTAATCTAAGATTGCAGAAAGGGTTCTTTACTGTTAAAGCATTAAAATGGGTACTAGCTGCGATTGTTGACAACTTGATAAGACTTTTAGATTTCTTTCTCAGGAAGAAGTATATCTGGGAACTCTTGGAGAATAAAAATCACATACACAGATAAGCTCAATATGTCCAGAGCTTCTGGATGAATTCAAATTGATACTTAATGTCTCCCATCAGTTGGAACTCATGCTGCTTGCCCTGCTTCCAGCTTAAGGCGTTAATAGGAGTTCTGGTCACCCTATCGGTCCAGGCAGGGTTGGTGCAAGGATTTTTCCTTGCCCATGTAAACCCCACCTTTTTAATGAAGCACCCATCAAATGCAGCCTCACCAGCACCCATCAAATGCAGCCTCACCAGCGCCCATCAATGAATGTTTGCTTGCTTCCATTCATTCGGGAGTCGGGACGCAGACACAGTGCTCTGCCGCTGCTGCGCTTCTGACACTATGTGCAAATGGAGTGGCGGCTGCCTGCTATGCTGAGACTTAGTTACTTGCTCCAGAGAGAAGAAAGTAGGAAAACCAGTGGCCGGGCGCCCTAGGCAGCAGTGCGCCCTAGGCGGCTGCCTAGTTTGCCTAGTGGTAGCACCGGCCCTGTGTCCAGGGGACTTGTTTACTTGGGGAAGCTCATCTCCCAATCCACATACTGAAGCTCAAAGTGATTTGGTTCTTCCCTTTCTGCAGGACCACTTAACTACAAGGACATCTTACCTGGATTCAATTCATCTGGGAGGAACCAGAGGTCTTGTTACTCAAAAGTTGACCAGATTCTTGCTAGAGTGAATCTTCACATTCCTGCACGGTCTACTGTGCACATTCTAGGTGTGGTAAACTGGCATGCAAACTTCCTCTGACTACAATATCTGTACTCAGGAGAATGGTCTCCTTTGGGGCAACAAAGCCTTCTATTGTCTGTGATGATGTGAGCAAAGACTGCAGGCAGATGCATCAATAGGTTTGACAGTCAGCATAACACCAATCAAAGATCTGCTCAAACAATGGGAAACTTCATACCGTAGTACAGACCATAATGTCAAAACAATTATATATATATATATATATATATATATATATATATATATATATATATAATTGTGTATATGTAATTTTTTTTTTTTTTTTAATGTATGCACTCACGTATGAACAAGATTGCAGTCTCATCAAAAGTACCAAGCCGCCACCTTCCTTCAGGTTTCAGTTCAGTATACACTAGAGCTGCACGATTAATTGTTAAAAAATCGCAATCTCGATTCAACACCCCTCACGATCTTAATCCGGCATTTCCACGATTCAGTGCAGAGCTGTTCTCTGCTCACAACGGACAGCTGTCAAAAAAAAAAGGCAGCCTGCCAAGTTTATTACAACATTGCCCAGCGCTGAGATAGAAAGAGAAACCATATATGTCTTGGTTCTTTTAGATCAAACAAATGAACTTTGGTCTGTAAATGAGGTCAGTTTAACCACAAAGACGGAGGTTCCATTCACGTCTCCGTTGCGGAATTGCCGCGATTCTGCTCGTGATTTGAAATGGCAAATCGTGGGATGCCCGTGTGTTCCCTGTCACTTTCAATAGCACACCAAACGTGGCTCAATTTTGCCACGATTCGTCGGGCGACAATTGCGGTAACATTACGCAAACAGAATTGTGGGACACCTGTCGCCCGAAAGAAGTACAAGAGCTTCTTTTGGGCGACCGGTGTCTTGCAATTCTGTTTGCGCTATTTTACCAAGATTGTTGCCCAGTATGCTAAGATGTGAACAGAGCCTAAGCCTTTTTCTGACATTTGTTGCTTACAAGTTAAAATCAATATTTTTTGCTAGAAAATTACTTAGAACCCCCAAACATTGTGTGTGCATGTATGTATGTATGTATGTGTATATATATATATATATATATATATATATATATATATATATATAATATTTATTAGCAGACACCCTAGAGAATATTGCACGGCGGTCTTTCAAAAGCAATTTTTTGTGAAGTATAGGTTACATGGTTATATAATAAAGTAGACATGGAAAAGTCAAAAGTGGTTATGAATTCTTAACCATTGTAAACAACTCAATGTGTATAGATAGATGGACCAGTCCTAGATCTTGATTTTTAATTTTATATTGAATTTTATGAGACCTGAATTAAGTTTGTTTAATTTTAGAACAGTGTTTTTGTGCCATTGTAGCTTATATCAAAAGTGCATTCGGTGGTATACAGTTTCTAATACACTTCAGGGGGTATGTGATATATATAATGACTGTGTGTGCGTGTGTGTATATATATATATATATATATATATATACCGGCGTATAACACGCACCCCAATTTAGGAGGGAATTTTAAGGAAAAAAAAACTTTTAGGAGGGAAGTTGAAGGGAAAAAAACTTACATTTAAATGCCCATCATTGCAGCCTTCTCAGTGCAGCCTTGCCCCAGTGCAGCCTTGTCAGTGCAGCCTTCCCCAGTGCAGCCATGTCAGTGCAGCCATGTCAGTGCAGCCTTCCCCAGTGCAGCCTTCCCCAGTGCAGGCAGAGAGAGAGAGAGAGAGATCTCTAATGCCACTAATTGAATAACCTGCCTGCTTAAGCTAACTCAAGCTATCTCTCTGTCCACGCCAACAACACTACACATGGCCGTCGTGTAAGCAGCTTTATATAGTGTGGGGCGTGGACTTAGTCCCCCTGAGCCATGATTGGCCAAAGGCACCCTGCCTTTGGCCAATTATGGCGCTCTCAGCAGAGCGCGATATTATTGGTCAAAGTATGCAGGTCAGGTGCATGCTTTGGCCAATCATCATACAGAAATGTACTGCGATCTTGCAGTGCATTATGGGGCATTCCACGGCGCTCAAATTTCCCACAAACTCCCTATAATGTTCGCTGTTCTGCGAACGGGCGAACCCCCGATGTTTGAGTTGAACTTATGTTGGACCCGAACATCGAGCTCATCCCTAGTAGACACTGACAATACCCACAACAAAACATTTTCCTGGTTTGCATTTAAAAAGTCAAATTAGTGTGACAAATTATCAGCCACCCTTGGATACAGTTGAAAACCAAATCCTCATATGCATGCCATGGAGAACCGTCCCCGACTACCTAAATTAACGTATCAGCTGGTTGGTACACATTGCCATGGCTTAGCTTCACAGTGTGTCAATTTTAACTTGACATGACAACTTTCACAGGCGGCATCAACTGTTAAAACTTGCCAGTTGAGCTCAATGGGACTGTACCACAGGCTTGGCTTGTGGTTGTGACACAGTACTTAAATGCAAAATTCCAAACCGGCTAAAAAAATATTCAAGAGGTAGACGTATTTCCTTCTGCACTTACCGTGGGATGGTCTTAAGGAGGCAATAAATACCAGGAGTGTAGTACGTGCAGGGTTCAAGAGTGTAGTACGTGCAGGGTTCAAGAGTGTAGTACGTGCAGGGTTCAAGAGTGTTGTACGTGCAGGGTTCAAGAGTGTTGTACGTGCAGGGTTCAAGAGTGTTGTACGTGCAGGGTTCAAGAGTGTTGTACGTGCAGGGTTCAAGAGTGTGGCCCGTGCAGGGTTCAAGAGTGTGGCCCGTGCAGAGCTCTGGCATGCACTGTGTGCAGAGTGCAGGGCTCACTGGTCACTTTTGGAACTAAAATGACATTACCTTATATCCCAAATCTCCCCCCTCCCCCAGTACAGTGCTCTTCTACCAACTGCAAATTTCACTCTTTGACCGTACCAGATGGATGAATGCAGCTGCAGAAGAGCAGGATACCGCAGGACACTGGTTATCTCAGGGGCGCACAGTCTTCAAGAGCTATTGCCACCAGACACGCACCAGGTTCCTACCAATGCAGGGATATAGAGAGACACAGCATAGTTTAGCACTCAGTCAGGACTGCCTGAACTAGACAAGCAGTATCCGCAAATACTGCCACGTGCTCACGCCACAGCCGGCGCCAGCTGCTCTATTTAAGTATAATCCCAACTTTCTCCAGTCTCTTTTGGCAGAGGTGTCAGTACTTGGCCTGAAAAAAAGCTCTGCCTGGATAAGTGGATGCAGCATCAAGCTGTCAAGAGGTTCTTACACTTGCAGATTTTTATGAACATTCACGGAAAGCTGTAAAAATCGTATTTTTTTTACAAACTAGCGGTGAATTTACGGATGGTTGACAATCAAGTCTTCCACATATACAAAAAATAGAAGCTGCATTCCAGAACTTTACTGCAAACTTTATTCAACTACAGGATCATGGAAACCCAGCTGAGTGTCCCCCACTATTGTTTCACTCACAAAGACTTTATATGTAGAGTATATACTGTAAATAAGTGTGAAAAGCACCTTTTGTGAGCGTGCTCATGATATCGCTTTAAGAGCAGATTTAAACAGCTAAAATAACTCATTACCCATATTTTAACTGCCATACTATGACTTAAAGCTAAAAATGTAAGCAAGGTATCTTCACATCAGGGAGATATGTCAGTGGAGACCTTCACATTCAAAATCCATACACTAAAAAATTTAAATGATTAGGTATGCACAATAACATATGGGAGCGTTGGGGTCTGTATATATATCTTAAAACATTCCTGGACAGTATCTGAGGACACCATCTGAGCGCACCCCAACATTCCCTTCCCCTCCAATTCATTCTTCAGCCTCTTGGGGTCACCCAGGGTGTCCTATCAATATTCTTCCCTCTTTTATCTTCTTTGCTGAAAAGAAAAGGCGGAGTTACTTATTCTTAGTTCTGCCTTTTAAACAGACTATTAATATTTGATTATTTTCTTCCATAATGTTTTCTGCTAATAAAAAGTACTTGTGTTAATGTGTGGTTTTTTTAATTTTTTTTTTTTTTATATTCTAGTCATGCAGATGGATCGATCAAATTTTGGGATGCTTCAGCAAGTATGTTATTTCAATATTAGAATTGTTAACAGTACCTGTGTTACAGCCATTTTAGCAAACATAAGTGTCAGATGAGTGTAGAATAAAATCTACTCGTATACCTGTATGTATATTTTGAAAACATGCACAGTGCTGGATCGAAATTGGGCTCAGGTAAATATAAGGGGGAAGGCTGGGGGAGGGGAAACCTAGACAGTTTTTTTTTTTACTTTAATGTGGAGAATGCATTAAGGTGTTGGAAAAAAAAAAAACAGAGGCTTTAAAACTACTTTAAAAACAGGAATCCAGCAGGAGAGGACATTCACCCAAGTTGAAAAATCCAAGCGCCATCTGAAAAATTCTTAGGAGTCCAAAGTCTTTTTTTTTTTTTTTTGTTCAACTGACAGGCAGGGCAGAGGACAGCCAATGTTTTTTGGGGCCACACAAGTCCCCTTCATTAGGGCTGGGTGAAATGGCCGAATGTTCACAGTAGAACATCAGCACTGACCGTTGTTTCTAACATCCTCTGCCTAGGAGTACTTTTGAGTCCTTTTAACATTTTGCCATTTCACCCAGCCCTGATGAAAGGGGATTGTGTGGCTCCTGAAATGCATTGACTGTCCTTTGCCCTGCTTGTTTTAACCAGTTGAAAAGGCTTTGGACTCCTAAGGATCCTTTTCACCTATTCCACTTGGCAATGAAACCTTCAGAAGGTCTAACCCTCCTCTACTCCAAAAAAAAGTTTTGCTTACACAAGTACTTCCACTGACTGTAGCTACAGTTAGTCAGTGAATAAGGGCTGGAACCTCTTTCGGTTTTTACCATCCTCTTTGGACATCTTGAGGACAATGTCACCAGTACAAGAAGTGAAGGACACAAACGGCAAGGAAGGTACAGTTAGAAATTTATCGGCTTTATATTGCTTTCTGTCCCCATTAAGGATGATTTCTCAACTCAACCTTTTGTGTGTAGCAGCCCCCTTAATACTTAAGCCCCATCTCTGTCCAGTGATGTGCACGAGTGACTCGGTCGTCCAGGACTCTCCCTCCTGATTAGCTGAGATACAGCAGTGGTGCCATTGGCTACCACTGCTGTCAGTTAGCCAATCAGGAGAGATGGGGGCACGGCTGAACCATAGTTCCCTGTCAGAATGGATACATGGAGCTGCGGCTCGGCTCAGGTGCCCCATAGCAAGCTGCTTGCTGTGGGGGCACTCCACAGAAGGAAGGGGCCAAGAGCACCGAAGATGGAAACTGAGAAGAGGATCCAGGCTGCTCTGTGGAAAACCATTGCACAGAGCAGGTAAGTATGACATGTTATTTTTAAAGAAAAAAAAAACAAGACTTTAGTATTGCTTTAAAGTTTTGTTTGGTGATGTACTTTAATATTTCTATCTATAGATTTGAATTGTATACATTAAATTATACCTGTACATTGTGACTGCCATATTTGCTCACTACATATTTCAGCTTTGCTTTATCTTAATCTCAATGTTCAGAGAGAGAACTATAAATGTTCACTTGAAGTGATTACATCACTTTGTAGTTATATCAATAATTGTGATCTGGTTACACATATAGGGGCCAGTATATCAATGTGAAACTACTAAGAACTGCCAATATTTCCCTACAGCCAGAAAACAGATTAACAATTCTGATGCTGACTTAGCTGACTAAGCGAAGCATTACTTTATCTAGTGAACAAATTGATACATTAGACCCGTAGTCTCAAATGTCTTTCCAAAAATGTTGATTTTGATGGACAGCCACTAAATGGACAAGTCATTATATTTGTGTATAAATGATGTGAAAAATGCAACACAACTAATATATGGTAAGCATGCAAATAAGCTTGAAAAAAATGCTTTGTTCAAGTGCATATGCACCCATACTATGAACATTAATACATGTACAGTGGGGACGGAAAGTATTCAGACCCCCTTAAATTTTTCACTCTGTTATATTGCAGCCATTTGCTAAAATCATTTAAGTTCATTTTTTTTTCCTCATTAATGTACACACAGCACCCCATATTGACAGAAAAACACAGAATTGTTGACATTTTTGCAGATTTATTAAAAAAGAAAAACTGAAATATCATATGGTCCTAAGTATTAAGACCCTTTGCTAAATATTTAGTAGAAGCACCCTTTTGATCTAATACAGCCATGAGTTTTTGGGAAAGATGCAACAAGTTTGTCCACACCTGGATTTGGGGATCCTCTGCCATTCCTCCTTGCAGATCCTCTCCAGTTCTGTCAGGTTGGATGGTAAACATTGGTGGACAGCCATTTTTAGGTCTCTCCAAAGATGCTCAATTGGGTTTAAGTCAGGGCTCTGGCTGGGCCATTCAAGAACAGTCATGGAGTTGTTGTGAAGCCACTCCTTGGTATTTTAGCTGTGTGCACCTGTGTTAAATATGAGTGTCGCAGCAAAGGGTCTGAATACTTAGGGCCATGTGATATTTCAGTTTTTCTTTTTTAATCTGCAAAAATGTCAACAATTCTGTGTTTTTCTGTCAATATAGGGTGCTGTGTGTACATTCATGAGGAAAAAAAAAATGAACTTAAATGATTTTAGCAAATGGCTGCAATATAACAGAGTGAAAAATTTAAGGGGGTCTGAATATATATTATATTATATATAATACCGCTTTTTTGGCCAAATATAAAAGATGATGTTAAGCAAAGTAAATGGATACCAAACATGTCACGCTTTAAAATGCACACGCTCATGGAATGGCAACAAACTACAGTACTTTAAATTATCCATAGGTGACCCACTGGGGCTAAAAAAATGACCACGGAAACATGGTTGTAGCCTCAACCATGATCTTGGTATAACCGCTTCCCTACCATGACATGCATATATACTATGGCCGTTAGGTAAGCAGTTTGTTTTACTAAACTCACAACAGTAAAATCAGTCTATATATGCAGTAAAGCATGCTTGCTATACTCACTGTGGAACCTAAGGGGTTAATCCTGTGCATTATGTAAAAAGGCTGTTTGGTCCTGTCTTCATCTGATCCTCCCTTTCTTCCACAGTCCCCAATCCATCTCCTAATAGTACCAAGCCTTGGGGGCACCCTGCACATGCTTAGTTTGGTCTGTAGTGCTAGAGAGGTTTTTTTTTTTTTTTTTTGGGAGGGTGCATGTGGTCAGCACAGGGCCAATTGACACTCTCCAGACAGTCAGGAGTCATGCAGCCTCATAGGACAGTCAGAGGAGAATGAAAACTCCTCCTACAAGCTTTAACCAGTGCTCGGCCGGACACTTATAGAAGTAAAAAAACTGCTATATACTGCTGATGAGAAAAAGTGTTTAGCAGTTTGTTTACTAAAAAAAATGTACATGTGGTGTGTACTGTGGAGGACCAGATATAGTGAATGCAGGGTCCTGGGTTTAGTTACACTTTAAGGCCTTGTTCACAACAGTTCAAAATTGCATTACAGGTTACACCCTATTTTCGTTCAATTTGTTGCGACTCAGAAAAAGATTCCTGCACTACTTTTCTGCAATTTTATTGCGACTTGCATTCACTTCTGTTAAACGAAGTCACAAGCTGCAATGAAATCCCGGATGGTGTGAACCAGGGCTAAAGGTCACACTAGCGAAGCTAAAGTTGTGTTCTAGTCAGTTTCTAACCACTTACAAGAACCTGCTGGTTACTTTAGAAAGCTAGCAGGCTGCTATAGAAAACAAGAAAAGAGGAATCAAGATTTGGGGTGTCTGTAAGACAAGTTTCTGCAGACTACAGCTACAAAGGTCAATGAGGGTTTGTAATGAAGTGATTTTACTGCTTGTTGAGAATATATAAATACCGTGGGCACAGGTGCACATTAATCCCTTGACGACGACTTGATACAAATATGTGGCCCCACTGCACTGGGCTTTTTTGCATGGGGCTGCATATTTGCATACCTTCCTTTGCAATCGTTTGGAGCAGGAGAGTTTATTTTGTTCATTGGTAGGTTATGGTAGTAACCAGAAATATACCGCTAAATTTAGAAAAAAAAAAAATAGATGTTTTATAATTCAGGTGAGAAACTTCCTTTCTATTTGTTTTAAAATTCACCTGGATGTACAAAGTAGTTGTGGTGATGTACGGTTTTACTAACACGTGTGAAAGTTGCATAATTGTGCTTGGGCATTAGGATTTGTTTTACCCTTCGGCATTAAGGGGTTAAAGAAGATTTCCACAATTGGTAGAAAACAATTGTCCTTTCCATACTGTAGGAGAGGAATGACCTAGTTAGACCTTTCCTTTTCAACAATTTGTTCCAGAACCCTTTGAGTCGATTACAATATGCCCAATTATGTTGTCTTGTCTTTTTCTAGTAAACTTGCAAATGTTGTACAAATTAAAGACCGCAAAAGTGTTTGAGAAATCGCGAAACAAAGAGGACAAGGCCAGCACGGATATTGTTGATGAAGATCCCTATGCTATCCAGATGATTTCCTGGTGTCCTGAAAGCAGGATACTCTGTATTGCAGGTGTTTCAGCCCATGTAATAATCTATAGGTTCAGCAAACAGGAAGCGACAACAGAGGTCATCCCGGTAAAAATCATTTTTGTTTACATCCTTTTTCTTGTGGGAACTAAGCATTTTAGTGCCTGTCTAAACTAAGAATGGTAGTCATGTGTTCATGATAAATATTGCTCGACTGCCCTTTACATAAGCTGTTGCTTTCATTTGAGTATTTATCTTCTGATGCTTACCTTGAACTCTGCAACTTAAGGTTATTTTTGCATACATATAAATACTGTATTCATCACAATTCCTTTTGTAACGCTTCACCCAATATAAATGTAGCATGATGATTGAATTTGCCAATTTGTGTTGCTTCCATACTATCAATTGCATAGTAAAATGTACAGTGCCACGTTGTTTAGGGGCACTAAACTTATAAGACCAAATAATTTAAACAAAAGCAATAAATACACAAGAGGATTTTATGAAGCTGTATGCAGAAAAATATCCAGTAATGGAGCAGAGCATTGTCTCGATTGTCTTCAGTACCAAAGAGCACCTAGAACGTTCACATATATTTTTAATGCATCGTTTCATAGATGACTTGCTGGCCCTGAAATTACCAGCAGAGAGTTTTTACTGTATTTCTGAATTAAATTATGCAGTTAACAATGGACATCTACTGTATTTCTCTATACTGTGATTAAAATAATAAACTAAATGCAATTTATTCCAATTATGTATTGATTAACTATTTTTACATATAACATGTCCCAAACGGGTCTGTATCACAGAGAGAGACAGTCCACGAAATACAGGAGTGTACCTGTGGTTGTATGCAGGCACTGGTGTCAGAGGCACTCAGATATTCGAGTCAGGATTGTCTGTGGTCACTGGGTGCTCTGGGCTGCAGCTGAAAAGCATGGAGGAGGCACAGGACTAGGGGGTGCACAGAGGTGTCCAAAACACAGGGTTGAGGTAAAGCACAGAGGCTTGGTAAATGCCAAGCATTGCGTTGCCTAGCCCTTTAAGGCAGCACCGGTTTGTTAGTTGCAGTGCCAGCACTCTAGCTAAAGCTTGGAAGTGCCTGAGAGGACACGTTTTGGTTAGGGGAGGGAGCGACTGTGACAGAACTTGCATAAGTACCTAAATCCTTTATATTTTTTTTCATATATATATATATATAAAAAATACATTCATATATACACACACTCTTTGCATAATTGCCTGTACAGCACCACTCAGACAGATATAATTGTACATTAGAGAGTCCCTACCAGAACGGTCAGTACATTTCACGGCTCTAGGCCGCTTCTTCAGGACAAGACTGTATAGTATGAGTACACAAAATCTAAGTGAAAAAAACAGAACCATTTTTTGTACTGCACATTCTAATGTAATACCAAAGATATTCTCACATGGCAAGAGGTTACCATAACCTCTTGCCATGTGCATCTGCTGTGTTCACATTAGAGGTTTAAATGCTTTCAGGGAAAAGTTTCTGAAATAGTAAGGATAATAAAAATTTTGGCATCTACAAATGATTCTAAAATCACTTTGTTCTAAAATGTATTCTTTGTGGTTTCTTATTTGTACTGTAGTTACTTAGCATCTCATTTTTTGCATCTAGATGCTGGAAGTGCGATTGCTTTATGAAATCAATGATCTAGAGTCTCCAGACATTGAACAAGTGTCAACTCCCAGTGGAGGAACCAACCCACAGCCCATTGTTCTGCAGTCTCACCCATCCACAAGTAGTAGTTCTTCTGATGGTATCCGTGACAATGTACCTTGTTTAAAGTAAGTCCTTCAATTTTCCTTAATAATCTTTTCTAAGAACAGTGCAGTTTACCTTTTGAAGACCTGCTGTGTCAAGACCCATTGTATAAAACTTATGCTTATGGGTCTTCTAAAGAGTGGTATAAGCAATTGTTTATTGATTTTCATTTCAGAGTTAAGAGCACTCCTTTAAAACAGTCAGCTGGCTATCAAGTAGAACTGGTAATTCAACTTGTGTGGGTCAGCGGTGAACCTCCTCAGCAGATAACTAGCCTGGCTGTTAACTCCTCCTATGGCCTGTAAGTTTTATTTTTGTCTTTAATTGCTCAGTGGCTATGTTATTACTGGATTTTGATATCAATAAGAGTGTTTGTTACGTGTTTATTTTTCAGGCTGTTATGCAGCAATTATACAATATAAGCTGTCTTGTTGTCCAGCATGGAGAGTGCAGAATTGAGGCAAATATACTGAGCATGCACATTGGAAAGACACACAATATCTCAATGATCTAGTGTTGGCAAAGATCATTTTTTTTTATTTAGTAAAAAAAAAAAAAGTTATTACTATGATTTTAAGGGACATATAGCCTTGAAACAAAAAAATATTGTGAGCTTGATGATGATGCCATTGTCAGATATTTATACTGAAATATTAAAACAGTATTATATTTATGGAAGTATGCAAAATCTGTGTTTAAGGAGATTTAATTCAAGTTTGTTTATCCATGCTAGTTTGAAGACGAGTGAGTATAACAATGTGCTAAATATAAATATATATATATATATATATATATTTGTATGTATATATATATATATATATATATATATATGTGTGTATGTATGTATGTATATATATATATATATATATATATATATATATATATATATATATATATATTTCAGTGTAAAATAATATCAGATATAATTGGTGATAATACAAAGATTATATAATGTCAAATATATGAGTAAAACAGATGATAAATCATATTTCAACACGTTGTCTTATTAAACTTATGCTGGCCATACACTATACAGAAAATCGGCCGAACCCATTTTCGAAAAACGAACGTTCGACCGTGACCGCAAATGATCGTGCCATCATATAATGACCGATAAATTGTTCAGTGGACATGAATAAATAATTTTTTGTTCGTTTTTTTACATATACCTAGTGCAGAAAGTTCGGACGGGAAACACATTAACCTTGCAATTTATCGTACGTTCGGCAGAAATTTACCAAACTTCCCGTTCGTTTTTTTACCACAAAAATGTCACAAAGATTATCGATTTGTGCCCATTAACTTGCCGAAAAACGAACGAAGTGTCTATACGAACGATTTTTCGGCCGATTTTTCGTATAGTGTATGGCCAGCATTAGACTTAGTAACACTTAGTAAATAGCCTTACTCTATAGTCTTATGTAAACAAGCTAGGTGTTGAAAACATAGACCTTCAAGCTTACACTTTAAAAATGCACGGACAAAATGTTATATTGTGCACAGAGCTTGATATCTTAATCAAGACTTAATTTACAGTAAAATTAATTCTCTAATGAATTTTATGTTTAAACATATATCATACCAAATCATTGATAAGACTATTAAAGTCAGTTTATTTGTAACCCTTATTATGATATATATGCATTAATGGGTTTTATGAATATCCAAAAACAATACATTATGAATATATTATGAAAGAAAAATTATAATTAAAATACATAAACCAATATATGTAAAATTACTCCCTTAATCATGCATATAATTACTCTAATGTATTGTAATAACAATACCATATATTCAGGATTATAGCTAATATGATTGTTTATGCAGTATATAATACAATATTTGTGAATGAGCCCTATTTTTTTCCTAATCCTGAAAACAAAAATTAGGTCTGTGAGCTCAGGGTTCCCTTATCTTGTTTGTTTTACTAAGTGTCCAGACCTTTAATTTACGATTTAATCTGATATGCAAGGAGCCTAGAGTCTCTTACAAACCCTTTTGTGAAGGTTTCTTGGTTTCAAAGACAATGAACTTTAAGTTAACCTCTTTTAGAAAAAAGGCTTCTGAGTTGATCATAAAATATATATGAAAAATATAAAAGCCTTAGGAATTAATTATTTTTAACTCCAATAGTCCTGACACCATTCATATCTGTGTGGGTAGTGGTACCTAAATTTGTATTGCAAATAAGCTCATTTGTTACCAGTCTGTGCCATCATTTCAGGTAAAAAAGTGGTACGAAGTAATGCTTGGTACTTATTTCCTGTAGTGTTACTAGAAAGCAAGTCACTTGTGTATTAAATTTCCTTCCGCTAAACCACCACGATATATTCTGCTCTGGTAATGTCTTAAAAGTAATACAATTTATTCTTAAACAATGTTAACTTATTCATAAACATTTTTTTGAAAAGGAGAAGTCTTTTAGGTGCACCAGTGGACAGACTATGGACATTCCAGTATTTGCTTAGTGTTACTGAACAGCAAATTAATTTTAAAACAAGGCATCCTAGACCTCTGTAGCTGCAGCCACTATGAGGCAATGAATTCTCAAAATTATCAGTAGAAGTAGTTAAATTATACAAGTCTGGACTTTACACTTTGCTCTCCCCCCCTCTTCCTGTGCATCTGCTCTGTGTTCACATTAGAGGTTCCAATGCTGTTGAATCACTGCTGGAAAGGAGGACCAGCTGAGCCGCTGAGAGAATAACTTGAACTTATGCAGTAAAATCTAAAAGGCTCAATGAGGGCTTGTTTTAAAGATAATGTTTCTGCTTGTTAAGAAAATGTAAACACTTGTGTTGCCATAGCCTGGATAGATGTTCTCCGAGTTAAAATCCCTTCACCCCACCAAAAAAAAATGAAATAGTTTTTTTTACACCTAAAAAAATGCCACTTGACTCAGGAGATAGTTGCCAGTAAGTTTAGGATTGATTTGAATGGTTTAGTTTATTTTTTGTTTGTAATTTATATTAGGAAATGTGATTTTTTTTTTTTTTTTTATGGTGTGTGTGTGTGTGTGTGTGTGTGTGTGTATGTGTGTATATATGTTGTACTTTTGTTATTAATAAATGTTAAAGAGCAAGACCGCTAAATCCAGCTGATACTTTGCAGTAATTATGCAAGATTAACATGAACCCACTTTTGGTCAGTGGCATGGTTTGTTGTAATTCATCTTAATGAGTGGTGTGCAGAGCAGCTGAATGCATCGGGCCATGTAACAGTCTTTTAGACGTAGATTTAAATCACTTCTGGCAAATGATTTCCTTACATCCCATCTGTCTTGTCTCTTTTTTTTAATTGACTGATTTGTTTACAGTGTTGAATGAATTCCTGAACTAAATCCGGCAGAAAATCTTTATCCTGTGTAACAACTCCTTTGCATTTCATTTACATGGTTTACAACCATCATTAAGCATTCTTTAAGATTCCATCCTTAAATTATTGTTTTAGAAGCTTTTACTAATTGAGTTTATTAGTTACATAGTAAAATTAGAATTTTAGTTACGTAGTGATTAGCATGACCTTGTGGTCAGAAGTTGGATTTCTACCAGGATGTTATCTCCATGTTTGTATTCTTTCCCTGTGTTTGCATGAGTTCCAGTTTCTTCCAGCTAGCTGGTAGAATAACTGTAATTTTACCTTTAAAAAAAAAAAAAAAAAAGCACAATTTGCACCCATTTTGACCATAAAATAACCCCAATGTGATTTTAGGAAAAATTATTTTTCTGAAAAATACTTTAAAAGAGAAGTATGAGTTTACGTTTTTTTTCCCCATCATACTTGGGTGGATGCAGCATCGGTCCAATGCTGCATCTGTCCCCCAGCGCCTCTACACTGAGAACCAAGAGATCGAACATCGGCGATGGCTCGGTTCTCACACCTCCCCGAGCAGAGAGCTGCTGACTGTCAGTCAGCATCTCTCCCCTCTGCTCCTCCATGCTCACTGGAATGCTGAGCTGTGGAGGGTTGGGTAGTGGCTGTCTCAGGCTCACAGTGGCTTGCTGAGATGGGTGTCGGTCCAGGCATCTTCCATTGTCGCAATGACGCGGTGCCTGGACTGATTCCTGTGACGTCAGCAGAGCGCAGACTTCAGTCTGCTCTCTACTGAAAGCGCATCACAGGAGTGCAAAACGAATTGAACTCATGTGACCCATAGGAGAAGCCCAGCCAAACAAGCTAATGCTGGACTTCTCCTTTGAAGAGAAACTGTGTACTGGAAAAGGTTTCCAAAAAAGGCAGTCAGAGGGCAAAAGATCAGTCACTGGTATTGTATTTTTATACAAATATTGTATGTGGTCTCCCTGTAGCTGATATTTCCACATTACTTACTGCCTTTATATGCCTCTTAATACACTGTGTCTGCGTGGAGTTTGCCATCTTGGTAGAGGCAGGGCTTTGCTTTCTTATGTCAGAGCCTCCAGCAAGAACAGGGAGCAACACTGCAGCGACATAACCAAATCTCAGGAGAAATTGCTTTGGAAACGTACATTTTTCAGGGTACTGCATAGGCACAATTAACATTTCTAAATTTCTCTTTCACTGCCACAACAAATTATTCTTGGAGTATGGTTTACAACATAAAATTTGCATAGTAAACCCTTCCTTTATATTTAGGGAAGTTTAAGAAGCTGTTAGCAGGAATTATAAAAAAAAAAAAACTCCAAAGAGATTTTTTAAATTCATGCATGTCAGTTTTTATAAAGGAAGTGGTACTTGGATTAAATTGCTTACTTTTTAAGGGGTAGATCAGTGTGCAGTTTTCATGTACTCTGCAAAAACCAGGCTTAATGTCATCGCTATATAATTTATTGAACTAAATAGTACTATTGCTATCTTACCTAAAGACCAGACCTAATTTGTAAGGATGGCTTGCTGACTAGAAATTGTACCATCTGGTTGGCTTAGTAGACATGGCACCAATATTCAAAAAAGGGCAGATATATAATATATATACCTGAAAACTACAGACCAGTCAGCCTAACATCAATAGTTTGTAAATGGTTAGAAGAATTGGTAAGGAACCATGTCCGGGAATCTGTTGATGAAAATAGTATCAGTAGTGACTAAGTTGGATTTATGAAGAACTATTCTTGCCAGAACAACCTTTTAACCTCCCTGGCGGTATGATTATTTCAGATTTTTGCGTCTCAAAGCTGTACAATTATTTTGCATAGAAATATGGCGTTTTATATTGTAGATCTGTAATTCTTAGCAATAACACGCTTAGATCTGTCCACCAAGAGTAGATATCCCGGGTATGATGAAGTTTGAAACACAAAATCATAAATTATAATATAATAAATAAATATAAATAATTAAAAAATATATAATAATAATAAAATAAATTTCCCCACGATTCACTATCGCTCAATTCTGCAAGTGTTCTAATTTACTATCGCTGTTTTCTAGCTGGTCTAAAGCCACTTTTGACTTTTTGGTTGCTATGGACAATCTCAAGTTTCCAGGCAGAAATAACCATATGGAATATAAAGCTGCATGCAGGGCATGGGCCAAAGCACTGGGGACAAAAGGGAAGTGAAATGATTTCATACTTTACTGTAATCTGTAAGATTACAGTGCTGTATGTGTTATGATTTTTACATTTTTTTAAATTTGCTGCCAGGCTCTGCCCCCGTGCGTCGTGACGCTCGCAGGGAACGGAGCCTGGCACAGAGAGGCTCCGGGCAGAGGACGGAGCCCGCAGACAGCACGGGGGACATTGCAGGATCCTGGGGACAAGGTAAGTATACTGCACCAGGATCCTGACATGTAATCCCCAGTGTGGCTCAGGGTTACCGCTAATGGTGCTGAAATTTAACCCTGAGCCACACTTGGGAATACCGTCAGGGAGGTTAACGTGAAGAGGAAAGTTATGGTTAGAAGAAGGCCTTTGAATGTAGTGTATCTGGATTTTGCGAAGATATTTGATACAGTAACCCAAAAATGCTTAAAGTGATATTAAAGGTTAAACAATCCTGGTATAATTACCTGCTGTGTGCATTGGTTTGGCAAAAAGCAGCCCGGATCCCCCTCTTAGGTCTCCCACTGGTGTTCCTGCCCCCCCCCCCCCCCCCCCGAGTGCCCTATAGCAAGCCACTTACTAAGGTGGCACTCATGCAGGCTCGCTCTTGAGCCACACTGGCTTGCTCTCCCACTCACGCCTCACTAGCTGTGATTGACACTATGGCTCTCAATGCTTTCTGAGCCAAAAAGGGAGAGCAGTGATGCTGCTTTCATGCACAGCACTGGATCGACGTCAGGCTCGGGTAAGTATAATGCATAGAATGCATTAAAGTATAAAACCACCTGCCTTTTTGAACCACTTTCATTTACAAAATAAGGTCTTTTGGCATTTATGTGCTTTTATGTACCTGGATAAAAAACTGCTTGCAGGAGTGTGTCCTGGGGGTAGTGATTAATGGCATATTTTCAGAATAGTCTAAATTTGTAAGCGGAGTCCCAGAGAGCTCAGTCCTGGGACCAATTCTGTTTAAGAATTATATAGAGATTAGAGCTGCAGGATTAATCGTTAAAGAATCAGATCACAATTTTTTTCCTTTGCGATCTTAACAAAGCATTTTCCCGATTTATATGCAGAGTTCTCTGCTCACAGCTGACAGCTGTCTTAAAAAAAAAACACCAGGCAGCCTGCCAAGTTTTTAAAGAGGAAGTAAACCCTGATGGGTTTTACTTCCTATTTGTTCCCTTACAATGTAAAAGCATAATGGGCTAGTATGCATCGCATACTAGCCCATTATGTGGCACTTACCTGCAAATGAAGCCTGCACTGTCCCCGCTGGTGGCCGCATCCATCTTCACCCCTCTTCCTTCCGGGGCCGGGGACTCTGGCTCTGTGACTGGCCCCAGAGCCGTGTGACATCACTCTCGTGCTCGAGAGCCGTCAGTCACGACATTTCCATGTGAAGAAACGGCACGGAGGGCCGTATCTTCACAGCGCATGTGCTGATGACATTGGCACAGTGTACAGCAAATGCCTCCTAAATGGCACACGTTTATGAGCTATTTCCACTACCTATAGGTAAGTCACAATCAGAGGTTTACAACCACTTTAACCACTTCAATACCCGTGTATAGTCAAATGACGGCCGCAGATGGGATCTCCCATCCTGGGTGGCCGTCATATGACGTCCTGGGCTTCCCGGCCGTTTAGGGGGCGCGCGCCGCGTTGCTCAGGACCCGGTGCGTGTGCCCGGCGGCCGCGATGTCTGCCGGGCACCCGTGATTGCCCGTTAACCAAGCAGGACCGTGGATCTGTGTGTGGTCCTGTCAGGTGAGAGGAGACCGATCTGTGTTCCCAGTACAGAGGAACACCGATCGGTCTCCTCCCCTAGTGAGTCCCCACCCCCCACAGTTTGAATCACTCCCCTAGGAAACACATTTAACCCCTCGTGTCCACCTAGTGGTTAGCCCCTTCCCTGCCTGTCACATTTATACAGTAATCAATACAATTTTATAGCATTGATCGCTGTGAATGGTCCCAAAAATGTGTCAAAAGTGTCCGATGTGTCCGCCATAATGTCACAGTCAAAAAAAAATCGCAGATAGCCGGCATTACTAGTAAAAAAAAAAAAAAATTTAAAAATGCCATAAATCTATCCCGTATTTTGTAGACGCTATAACTTTTGCGCAAACCAATCCATATACACTTATTGCGATTTTTTTTTTTTTTTTAACCAAACATATGTAGAAGAATACGTATCGGCCTAAACGGAGGAAAAAAATTGTTTTTTTAAAAAAAAATTGGGATATTTATTATAGCAAAAAGTATAAAATATTGTGTTTTTTTTCAAAATTGTCGCTCTTCTTTTGTTTATAGCGCATAAAATAAAAACCGCAGAGGTGATCAAATACCACCAAAAGAAAGCTCTATTTGTGGGGAAAAAAGGATGTCAATTTTGTTTAGGTACAGCGTTACACGACCGCGCAATTGTCGTTTAAAATGCGACAGTGCTGAAAGCTAAAAATTTGGTCTGGGAAGGAAGGGGGTGAAAATGCCCTGTATTGAACCGGTTAAAGACTAAACCTTTTTCTGACATTTGTTGCTTACAGTACAAGTTGAAATCAATATATTATGCTAGAAAATTACTTAGAACCCCCAAACATTATATATATATATATATATAATATATATAATTTTTTTTTAGCAGAGACCCTAGAGAATGAAATGACGGTTGTTGCAATATTTTGTCACGCTGTATTTGCACAGCGGTCTTTCAAGCGCTTTTTTGGAAAAAACACACTTTAATGAATTAAGAAAAAACGAAACAGTAAAGTTAGCCCATTTTTTTTGTATATTGTGAAAGATGATGTTATGCTGCGAGAATCGTGATCTTTATTCTAAGCAAAGAAAATTGTTTCTCATTTTGGCCAGAATCGTGCAGCTCTAATAGAGATTGGAATAATAAAATCTGAGTGTTTGCTGATGATACAAAGCTAAGCAGGGAATTAATGTCACAACAGGTTATAGCATTTTTACAAGAAGACTTAGTTAAAATGGAAGGTGGGCAGCTGTATGGCAGATGAGGTTTAATGTAGGAAAAAGTAAAGTAATGCACGTAGGAGCTAAAATATGCATGCAAGTTACACACTAGTGGGAGAAACTCTGGGTGAATAAAGGATGGAAAGGGTTCTAGGGGTCCTGGTAGGTCAGACTCAGCAATAGCATGCAAGGCCAGCAGACTATTAGTATGTGTTAAAGAGGGTATTTACTCAGAAGATAAGACTATAATTCTACCACTTTATGGAATTCTGCATTGGTGGTATCTTGAGTATGCTGTCAAGTTCTGGTCACCAATGCTCTGCAAGGCTGTGTTTGAACTGCAGAGAGTCCAGAGAAGGGCAACTAGGCTAATAAGGTGTTTGGAGGACCTCCAGTTATGAGTAACTACTACAAGCATTGCATTTATTCTCCCTGGAGAAGAGATGCTGAAGAAGTGATCTACAAATCTTTCAATGGTGATTCCAGCATTGGGAGATAACTATTAAAAGTCTCTAAAAAAAAAAAAAAAAAAGATACGCAGCCACACAATGAAGTTGGATGAGAAGTGGTTCAATCTCAAGCTCTGTATAAGGGGTTCTTTACTGTTAGAGCACTAAGGACATAGAACTGCCTGACACAGTGTGTGGATAAATTCAAAAAACTTAGATGGGTTTCTTAGCAAGCACAATGTACAAGGATATGGAAAATATGCACACATACTCACACAGGTTGAACTAGATGGATTGGTTTCTTTATTTAACCTTACAAACTATGTAAAAAATAAAAGTGAAATATGCAAATATTGGTTTTGTTCATTTGTATTTTTCTCTTCTTCTTATCTTACACAACCTTTAGAGTAGTATTTGGCAACTGTAATGGTATTGCAATGGTAGATTATGTCCAGAAGGCAGTTCTGTTGAATCTTGGCACAATTGAACTATATGGCTCAAATGACCCATACCAGAGGCAACCACGCTCTCCACGCAAAACGCGGCAACCCTCAGGAGGTAAGGATGTTTAATGTTTTATGCATAAAGTTATCAATTCTATATTCTGGTGTGGGGAGTGGAAAATGTTTGTTTGCAGTTTTTTAAGATTCTTGAGTAGTTGTCTCCATTTATTAGTGCTCATTTTTATTGTCTAAATGTTTTTAATTGTTTTCAACATTTCTCGTATCAAGGTGTGCATTTTCCTTGAGACAAGTTGAGCATCTCATTTCGGACCTTATCTTGTATGATCCTAAATGTAGTGAATTTTTTTTTTCCATGCTGCCTTTCTGTGTTGTGAAATGCCTTCTGTCTCTATGGCAGGCATGTCAAACTAGTGTTTTTTTTGGGGCTGCCTGCTGTCCTCAGTCCTTTATAGCGCTCGGTAGTATAAAATTCAAAATGAATGAGGCTCCATCTGTTCTCCAGTTGATGCTTAAGGAAATATTTCATGGCTTCTTTCTCTGGGATTAAATGCCAGTTTAATTGTTACTATAGATTAGGTGCTAAAATATTGTCTTGCAATTAAGGAGAGGTCCCTTAAAGGTTAGTTGAACTCCAGGCATATAACAAAAATGCAAAAATAATGCAGCCCTGTACTCATTAAATGTAAGCATCTAAATGTAATTCAGTATCAGCCTCCTGCACTGTACATCAAAGCTCAAACTGGAAAAGTGAGAAGCAGCACTTGTGTTAACATGGATTTAGTTGTGGGAGGGACAAGACCTGTAATTATTGCTTTAAGTGACAGCAAACTCTGGTTTAACAAAAATCTATTCAAGAATATATTCACTAAAAACGTGTGTGTGTCTGTGTGTATGTATATATGTATAGATATATAGAGAGAGCGATATATATACATTTTGCTGTGTCTGGTTTATTTTTGGAGAATAAAGATATTTAGTGTCACTTTAACAACCGAGAAATATCAGGTATTTCTGCCCTGCTAAACAGGGATGTGCTGTGCAGTAAAGCTGTGTAAATCTCTGGATTGGATGGAGACATAAAAAACCTTTTGGCAGTTAGAACGGTTTCCTTATTTGTACTTCATCTGTATATTTAGTGGTTCAAGTTTAATTACACTCAATTTGACTGACTGTTTCATTTGACAGTTTTGAGTTTGACATGCCTGCTATATAAGGCTTATTTTAGATGTAAAACAAGAAACAGAATGGAGGCTATAGGCAACTTTGTAAGAGGTGTCTATATCTTCCCATAATTTAGGACAAGAGTTGCACAAGAATTCAGGGGAACTTGCTGTCCTAAAATACTGTACATAAAACTCCTAAAGCTCGCTTGCATTCGCAATTGAGTGAACAATTCCCATTTGTAAGAGTGGAGCATGCAAAAAGGGGAGAGGTGCTGCAAGAGACACTTATATTAGTTCTAGGCTTGAAAGGACAATGTCAGATTCTCTAAAGTAGGTTTGGTTGTTGCACTTGGCTACAATTCAACAGTCGTGCAAAGAAACATTCATTTGTTACTCTGGAAATTCTCACGTTTGATTATAGTTTTTCATCTTTCTCACTACAATGTAAAATATGTGTGTTCATTGAAAGTCCTATTTATGACTACATTTTAAAGATACCTTTACAGTACTGTGGAAAGTCTGTGGCACTTGTATAAAACATCCTGTAAAGCAATAATGCTTTTCAATTTTTTATATATATATATATATATATATACATACACACACACACACACACACACACACACACACACACACACACACACACACACACACACACACACACACACACACACACACACACACTGGGGACGGAAAGTATTCAGACCCCCTTTAAAATTTTCACTCTGTTATATTGCAGCCATTTGCTAAAATCATTTTAGTTCACTTTTTCCTTATTAATGTACACACAGCACCCCATATTGACAGAAAAACAGAGTTGTTGACATTTTTGCAGATTTATTAAACAAGAAAAACTGAAATATTACATGGTCCTAAGTATTCAGACTCTTTGCTGTGACGCTCATATATTTAACTCAGGTGCTGTCCATTTCTTCTGATCATCCTTGAGATGATGCTACACCTTCATTTGAGTCCAGCTGTGTTTGATTATACTGATTTGACTTGATTAGGAAAGCCACACACCTGTCTATATAAGACCTTACAGCTCACAGTGCATGTCAGAGCAAATAAGAATCATGAGGTCAAAGGAACTGCCTGAAGAGCTCAGAGACAGAATTGTGGCAAGGCACAGATCTGGCCAAGGTTACAAAAAATTTCAGCTGCACTTAAGGATCCTAAGAGCACAGTGGCCTCCATAATCCTTAAATGGAAGACATTTGGGACGACCAGAACCCTTCCTAGATGGGAGAAAGTTGTAGAAAGTCAACCATCACTGCAGCCCTCCACCAGTTGGGGCTTTATGGCAGAGTGGCCCGACGGAAGCCTCTCCTTAGTGCAAGACACATGAAAGCCCACATGGAGTTTTTTAAAAAAACACCTGAAGCACTCCAAGAGGGTGAGAAATCAGATTCTCTGGTCTGATGAGACCAAGATAGAACTTTTTGGCCTTAATTCTAAGCGGTATGTGTGGAGAAAACCAGGCACTGCTCATCACCTATCCAATACAGTCCCAACAGTGAAGCATGGTGGTGGCAGCATCATGCTGTGGGGCTTTTTTTCAGCTGCAGGGACAGGACGACTGGTTGCAATAGAGGGAAAGATGAAAAAGATGAAAGTACAGGGATATCCTGGACGAAAACCTTCTCCAGAGTGCTCAGGACCTCAGACTGGGCCGAAGATTTACCTTCCAACAAGACAATGACCCTAAGCACACAGCTAAAATAATGGAGTGGCTTCACAACAACTCCGTGACTGTTCTTGAATGGCCCAGCCAGAGCCCTGACTTAAACCCAATTGAGTATCTCTGGAGAGACCTAAAAATGGCTGTCCACTAACGTTTACCATCCAACCTGACAGAACTGGAGAGGATCTGCAAGGAGGAATGGCAGAGTATCCCCAAATCCAGGTGTGAAAAACTTGTTGCATCTTTCCCAAAAAGACTCATGGCTGTATTAGATCAAAAAGGTGCTTCTACTAAATACTGAGCAAAGGGTCTGAATACTTAAGACCATGTGATATTTCAGTTTTTCTTTTTTAATAAATCTGCAAAAATGTCAACAATTCTGTGTTTTTCTGTCAATATGAGGTGCTGTGTGTACATTGAGGAAGAAATATGAACATAAATGATTTTAGCAAATAGCTGTAATATAACAAAGAGTGAAAAATTTAAGGGGGTCTGAATACTTTCCGTCCCGACTGTATGTTTACGAAGTGGAAAACATAATATATTTGTATATTGGGTAAAGCTAGGCCGCATTTAGATAAAAGGGAGCATAAGTGTTTTTGGAGATGAGATCCTCTAATAAAAAATGAGAACCAATCTTTTTATGGTTCTTTTAGGAATGCACACAAGAAAATTAGCTAGGATATATAGAAAGCAAGATAAAAATACATTTTAATTAAATAATTAAATTCAACAGCAACTAGGTTCCATGAGGGGACATTCATGATTCTTAGATTTGGCTTTGGCAGGATTAAGGTTATTTTCTATTCACGGAGTTTAACTGGAGTCTGGATGTCTAAGTATATACATTTTTTTGTATCACTTTAAATTTTTAGAACGCTTACAGATGCCTCTAGGTCTAAGGGAATAATATTGGACAGTTAATCTCTCAAGCCCTTTGACAGAATAGGCTCTTTGAAGAGACTGTTTATGTTTCAAAGGTTGTTTCACCAGTCCACAGTGCCTGCTGCCATTTTTATTCACCCTGGCCTTATTTTTTCATGTGTAGATAAGTTGTTCCACCATGGAAGAATGTTGGGCATGGCATTGTCAATCTCTGCTGCTCATCATTCCCCCATAATACTGCTATCCTGAGTTGTAGTATAGCTGAGAACAAATGCCTCCCTGTCACATAGCAAACCCCTTTCTGATTAGGGAAGTACAATGGTTGGCAGAGCTGATCTCTCTTGCTATCCTATAGACATGCATTCTGCTGCCATTCTGGAAACTTCACACAAAAGACAAACTGAGCTGCTATTGCTCTGTAATTTGTTTAAAACTGCTTCCTGCTGTCCAGCAGAGCTGAGGATGACAGCATTTGATGCAGGAGAGTTGTACAGAGACAGGAACGTGTCTGTCTAAGGGCCGGTTCACACTGCTGCGTGGTGCGAGATCGCATGTGATTCGTGTATAGTATGGCTGTGTATGTGTATAGTATGAATAGTATGGCTGAGTTCGCATCACATTCGGACCAAAGTCGCACAGGACCCTTTTTTTGGTCCTCAGCAAAATGGGATCATATGGGTGCGATCAGATTCCTGTCCAAATTTGCAGATCGCACTGTGATATGCAAACTGATTTAGGGATGTCATTAACTTTTTTTAATTGACACTCCCAGCAGTTCGCATAGGGCAGTGTGAACTGCCCCCAGGAGATATGCGATGCGGGAACCCGCAGTGGATTCCCAGGGTTCCCGCATCGCAGCAGTGTAAACCAGCCCTAATTCCTGAAGAAACCATGAATCCTGTATTTCCTACCACTGCAAACTTTTTAACAGCAAACTAAAGGCTGCTGACACGCTCCCTTTGGGAACATCTAAATATTATTGTATTGTTACATTGTACAAAGTTATTTTTTTATATATTGAGTAGACCATAAAATACCCTAGAAAAAAATATTTGTAAATGATATAAAGTACCTAAGATTTTTGCACAGTAATGAATATCCAGATATCAGTATCTGTGCATTTATGCCATTGCATAAAGGAGGCAATTTAAAGTAGAATAGTATCAAATGTTGGCTCTACATAATGTTTTGTTAAGGTTCATAACAGCCCAACAATTAGTACTTTTTGGTGAAATGGTTTTAGGTTCTGAAAACAAGTGTAAAAAACTGTGTTCCCCCATATTCCCTGATCCTAAACCTTAGACTTACCCTCTTTCACCCTAAAGCTTAAAGGAGAAGTCCAGCCTGAGCTTTTTAGGCTGGGCTTCTCCTATGGGTCACAGGAGTGCAATTCATTTTGCACTCCTGTGACCCGTTTTCAGCGGAGAGAGGTCTGAAGTCCGCTCTCTGCTGACGTCGCTGCAATCAGTCAAGGCAGCGTGTCATCCCGACTTCTGAAGTCTGGATCCCCCAGCTGCCTTGACTGATGGCAGTCTCAGACTCTCAGCAAGCCGCTGAGACCGCCACTTCCTGCCCCTCCACAGCTCAGCGCTCCAATTGAGCGTGGAGGAGCAGAGCAGGAGAGATGCTGACTGACAGGCAGCATCTCTCCGCTCAGGGAGGGGAGACAACTGAGCCATCTGCGGTGTTCGGTTGCTCGGTTCTCAGTGCAGAGACGCCGGGGCACAGCTGCAGCATTGGTCTGATGTTGAATCCACCTAGGTAAGTATGAGTATCCAAAAAAAACACATACTTCTCTTTTAAAGTAGAACTATAGACAAAACTTTTTAGATAGAGGGAGGGTTATACCCTTTTTAACCGCTAGCCGACCAGCTGCCACAGTTGTACTGCGGCAGTTTGGCACGGCTGCGCAAATCGCCGTAGGTATACGTCGGGTCTTTAAAACACTATTGCAGGTGTGCCCACAGCGCGTCCCCGAAGCCGATGCGTGTGCCTGGCGAGCACGATGTCCGTCGGGCACCCGCGATCACTTGCGACAGAGAACTGGGATGTGTGTGTGTGTGTGTGTGTGTAAACACACAAATCCCGGTTCTGTCAGGGGAGAGGAGACAGATCGTGTGTTCCTACTAAGTAGGAACAACAATCTGTCTCCTCTAGTCACTCCCATCCCCCCACAGTTAGAACACACAGTGAGGGAACACATTTAACCCCTTGATCGCTCTCTAGTGTTAACCCCTTCCCTGACAGTGACGTTTATACAGTAATCTGTGGCTATTTTTAGCTCTGATCGCTGTATAAATGTCACTGGTCCCAAAAAAGTGTCAAAAGTGTCTGATCTGTCTGCTGCAATGTCAGTCCTGATAAAAAATCACAGATCGCCACCATTACTAGTAATAAAAATTACATCAATCCCCTATTTTGTAGACGCTATAACTTTTTTGTGCAAATCAATCAATATACGCTTATTGCAATTTTTTTTTTTACCAAAAATATGTTGAAAACATATCGGTCTAAACTGATGAACAAAATTTGTTTCTTATTTTTGAATAATTATTATAGCAAATAGTACAAAATATTGTGTGTGTTTTTTATTTTTTATTTTTTTTCAAAGTTGTCGCTCTTTTTTTGTTTATAGCGCAAAAAATAAAAACCACAGGTGAGCAAATACCACCAAAAGAAAGCTCTATTTGTGGGGAAAAAGACATAACTTTTGGGTACAACGTCGCACAACCGCGCAATTGTCAGTTAAAGCGCAGCAGTGCCGCATCGCAAAAAAATGGCTTCCCATTACTTACTGTCCCATAGCCAACAGGATGCAAGAGGAAATCCATGCAAATAAAGGGAAATCTCTTGGGTACCCCCAGGCCACTAGAACTAGAATATTTCCCCTCTATTTCTTTTCTGGGGACGACCCAAAATTTGGGATTTTCTTATACTTTCATTTATCATTGAAACAGGACAAATGGAAAGAGTGACTCTCCCTAACAGGGACACACAGCAAATAAAAAATGACAGGTGTTTTATCACATCTCCCCTCTATCCAAAACTAAAAAAGAAAAAAAAATGCCTTTTAGCTATACTTTCTACTATACTTGGGCCCTTCACATACTAGCACTGTTATCAGGCACACATGTAAGACACCCTGCAGTATAGCAAACTTATCCCTAATGCATGAACTTCTGGCATAAAATGCAATAAACATGGACCTAAAGCAAATGAACACAACACACTGCAGATTGATCAGCATATACTACACTTGTACATTGAGGCTCTATTTGGAATGACTTGGAACGCAGTGCAATGCTCAGAGTAGTCATTACTATGCATTGCATTAAGGTGTGGTAAATAACATTTTTTTTCAGTGTGTTGTCACCTCACAAGGGTGTGAAAGGGCCTAAGGAAATACCTGAGCACTTTAATAAATTATGTAAAGCGCACTGAAAAACATACTAAAACATGCAGCAATGTGTTTTGATGCTTTTTCAATAATTTCAGTGGAAACTGTGACTGGACCTTAACACTTAACCTGACCCCTAAAATGAACACTCAAACCATACTTTAAGGCTCCATGCACACTAGCGTTTTTCATAAGCTCAAAAAAACTAGAAAAACGCTGGATGAAAAATGCTGATAGTAACATTTTAGAAGCATTTAGGAGCATTAGCATTTTAATTGCGTTTTTGCAGTACATGAAGAAAAAAAATTAAAAAAAGCTGTTAGGAGCATTTTAGTAAAAAAATATGCACTGTTACTGTGTTAATGACACTGGCAGGAAAGGGGTTAGCATCAGGGGCGATCAAAGGGTAAAATTTGTTCCCTGAGAGTAATTTTTAACTGTGGGAATGTAAAGAGCCATGTTCCTGCTTAGCAGGAGCACAGGATCAGCACATTTCCCTCTAACAGAATGGCGGTTTGTGTTTACATAGGCAGACCATCGTTCTGCCATTCTCACGGACGACTGGCGGGAGCAGGTCACCAGCGGAGCATGAACCAGACATGTCAGATCACATACAGGGTAGGTACGTGATCTGCCGCAGTATATCTACAGTGGGCAGTCGCTAACCGGTTAAGGTTTTGGAGGAGTGGCCTAGTCAAAGTCAGGACTTAAAGTGGTTGTTAACCCACTGTACTAAAATGGTGTTATCCTCCTCTGTATCCTAATAACGTTTGTCCCTGTGTCTGTGTAATGTACAAAATACTGCCGATCTGTACCTGTATAAGCTGCACTCCAAGCTCTTAGCTGACATGTCGGCTCCCATGTTTCTCAAGCTCAGAGCTGAAGTGGGCGGGGCCGAGCCATCCTGCTGACGTCAGCCAGTGGAAGGGAGAGAGAGAGACACAATCAGCTGAGTGGCTGGGGAGAGCTGCAGACAGGAGAGCTCTGCCTGGCGGAAATCACTCAAATAGACCACGATGTCGGGCTCAGCAGCCATGATTATTGTGGTCTGTTTGCAGGGGGGAGGGTGTAGCCAGGCAGGATCAGCCAGGTTTTTTAGGGTATACAGGGGGCCAAATGACACGGCACAAGCACTGTGCTGTATAGCATGCTTTAAAGGAACTGGATCAGGTTTTTTTTGGGGTTAACAAACGCTTTAAATATGATTGAGATGCTGTGACATGACCTTAACCACTTACGGACCGCCCGCTGTCGTTTTACGTCGCTACTTTGAAGAGGAATATTGTTGTTATGGCAGCAGCTAGCTGCCATAACCCCAGTAACCTCTTCAGCGTGCGGTCCGCTTTCAGATAAAAGTGGTCTCTGCGGCGGACTCGCCGCAAGATCTTTTATCAGTGGCGGGAGACCCTCCTGCCACGCTTCGCGCCCTCTGCCTCTTACCGGTGCCGTCGGTAGCGATTGGGTTCTTTTCCATGTTAGGCATGGAGACGAGTGAGGGTAAGATGGCACCCACCCGTCTCCATATCATTGCAGGGCAGAAGTGGCGTTTTAACGTCGCTTCCACCCTGCAATGATATGGAGACAGGTGGGTGCCATCTTCCCCTCACTCGTCTCCATGCCTAACAGGCCCATAGCTCTTAAAGGGATATTTTTTTTTTTTTTTTTAATGACATTTCATTTTTATTTTTTTATTGCATTTTAGTGTAAATATGAGATCAGAGGTCTTTTTGACCCCAGATCTCATATTTGAGGTCCTATCATGCTTTTTTCTATTACAAGGGATGTTTACATTCCTTGTAATAGGAATAAAAGTGACACTTTTTTTTTTTTTTAAAGAACGGTGTAGAAATAAAAAAATGGTAAAATAAATAAGAAAAAAAAATGTTTAAACGCACCCCGTCTTGCCGAGCTCACATGCAGAAGCGAACGCATACGTGAGTAGCGCCCGCATATGAAAACTGTGCTCAAACCACACATGAGGTATTGCCGTGATCGTTAAAGCAAGAGCGATAGTTCTAGCCCTAGACCTCCTCTGTAACTCAAAACATGCAACCTGTAGAATTTTTTAAACGTCGCCTATGGAGATTTTAAGGGTAAAAGTTTAAAGTTGTCGCCATTCCACGAGGGGGCGCAATTTTGAAGCGTGACATGTTGGGTATCAATTTACTCGACGTAACATTATCTTTCACAAAATAAAAAAAATGGGCTAACTTTACTGTTTTATTTTTTAATTTAAAAACGTGTATTTTTTCCCAAAAAAGTTTGCTTGTAAGACCGCTGCGCAAATACGGTGTTACAGAAAGTATTGCAACAACTGCCATTTCATTCTCTAGGGTGTTCGAAAAAAATATGTTTGGGGGTTCTAAGTAATTTTATAGCAAAAAAAAATGTTTTTTTTCTTGTAAACACCAAATCTCAGAGGCTCAAGTGATTAAATAGGCCATTCATGCTTGAAAACCCTCTAATGTGGCTGAATTAAAGCAATTCTGCAAAGAGTGGGCCAAATTCTTCCACAACGATGTGAAAGACTCATTGCAAGTTATCGCAAGCGCTTGATTGCAGTTGTTGCCTCCAAGTGTGGCACAACTAGTAATTAGGTTTAAGGGGCAATTCATTTTTCACATGGGGCCACGCAGGTTTGGACTTCTTTTTTCCCTTAAATTAAATCCTTTAAAAAATGGCATTTTGTATTTGCTCGGATTATCTTTGTGTAATAAAATGTGTTTGATCTGAATCATTTATGTGACAAATATGCAAAAAAAAAAAAAGAATATCAGAAAGGGGGCAATTACTCTTTCGCAGCACTGTATGCAACAGGAGCCAATCTTCGATTTTGTTGCCAGGCATTGGTTGAAGCCATAAGGAACTCATTCTGTCTATTAAACCCAGAATAGCAATTTCAGTGCAGTTTTACCTCAGTGGGCTGATTATCAAGTGGAGATTTTACCAGTAGCTTAAAATAAATTACAATAGCTGTGTATGAACTCATTTGTAATTCTGTTTCATTGCTTGAAGAGGAAGAGCAATCAGTTTTACATGCATCTTGCTTTCCTTTAAGTTTTTTTTCTTATGTGTTTTACATCCTATTTGTATAATGATGACATTTGTGCTTTGATGTTTTTGTTTTCATGTTGCCTGTACTCTTCTGGTGTCTGTCTTTTTTCCTTTTTCCATTGCCTCATTAAGGTTTGCTGACTGTGGCTTCTTGCATGTGCGGCCTTTCTAGCTTATATTCTGAGTCTGTGAAAAAACTCCGCTCTTCTTATATAAGTAAGTCAACTATTGACAATAAAAGCTGCTCAGTTGTTATGACTGTGTTCTGTTCCCACATCACATGGTGTGATTTGACAATCCTGAAATGCTGGCAGGAAAAAAATAGAAAGCTTTATTAGAAAGCAATTTGTGTCGCAGCTTGAAAATAGTCTTGCATGTTTACACTGTTTTTACCTCATCATTTTTCCCTGTTTAAGACAATCTACATTGGGTAGATGTAGAGGTTAAATCATCTACTGGATATTGTGAGGTCTTTGCTACGGAGTTCCCAACACTGTCCCCTATACCATGGTGCTTTTGTGGGGCTTTCTATTGGATTTCTCATTTCTAACACATTATGCTGAATAAACCAAAGTAGGGAGATAATATGCTGGTGAAGAATCCCATTTATAACGTTTAGCAGTGGTATATTTGTTCTCCGTACTGAGAGCCCATGGTTGGTAGATTTTAGCATGGAGCTTTCAGTTCTAAGAACATGTTTAAATCCTGTAGTTTACCTAACTGTTTCTATGTTGCATGTGTTTTTACTTGATAATAAAGAACCCCCGAATGTTCCCTTAACCTGTATCACAATACTGGGTATATGCTTAGGCCTCATTGATGCTAGAAGAATATTGATACTACAGGATGTAGTAAGATGCAGCGCTGGACCCTAGAGAAGGTTTGCATGTGTTTTTTGTTTTTGTATTAGTTTAAACACTAATATGAGGTACTAACCCCTCCAAACAAATGCCAACCAATTTTAACTAAATCCCACAACCCCTAACAGTAACCTGATGTTACTTGTAACGACACCAGTAATCAGTGCTGATAACTACTGATCTGTCCAGTAGCTAGATATCGCTAGTACAATCCCCAAATGAAGCCAGTGGGTTATTCAGCCACTAGACTTGATCCAAAACTACCAGTTTAGAATAAAAATGAAAACAAAAAAGTGTAGCGCTATAACAAAATGGGCTATAGGCCCAAATAACATCTAAAGATTATAAACATTGAATAAAAAATAAATGGTGGCATAGAAACTGACACTATAATTAAAAAATATGTAATATAAAAAAAATTGAGTGACCATACAAGTGGCAACCCTAGTAACAGTGCGACTGAAATTTCAATAAATGTGCGATGCCAGTCTATATGTTTAAAGTTTTAAGACTCTGTGACAAAAGTTCCAGTCAGGAAAGACGTGTCAATCCAAGGGTAAAAGAATCTGTGACTGTTCAGTCAGATTCTTTTACCCTTGGATTGACACGTCTTTCCTCACTGGATCTTTTGTCACAGAGTCTTACAACTTTAAACATATAGACTGGCATCGCGCATTTATTGAAATTTCAGTCGCACTGTTACTAGGGTTGCCACTTGTATGGTCACTCAATTTTTTTTATATTACATATGTTTTATTTATAGTGTCAGTTTCTATGCCACCATTTATTTTTTATTCAATGTTTCTAATTGGGCCTATAGCCCATTTTGTTATAGCGCTACACTTTTTTGTTTTCATTTTTGCCTCTGCCATTTATCCAATTTGGTGTGTTAGCTGCTTGATATTAGGGGTAGCGCAAAATTATTTTCTACACTTTTTAGAATAAAAAAGGAAAATGAGACCAGAATTGTCCCACATTTTGCAAATACAAAAAGAAAAAAATCAAACAACATATGCACTGCCAAATTAGTGAACATAAATAAAAATACTTTCTTCTGCGCTTAGTGTGAAATGTGTTTAGAGCTGCACTTACCAAACATCTGAGTACTAACCAATAAATACACCATAAGTGCGCATCAACACAAAACATCCCAAATCAGCATTTGAGAATAAGAGAAAAGTTAAATATATTAAAGTCCAGTGATGTGAAAGTCTTCAATGTGCTTGAAAAAAAGAACTAGAAAAGTACAAAAGTAAAGCATTCCGCCATACACTAATTGGGTGAAAATATCTTGAAGTGATGACCAAACACCTTGTGCCCTCCACCACAGGTAACAATGGCCTCTTACCAGATACACTAATGTGCCTGGAGGGCCTCTGTTCCTTTCCATGTGTGTGGGTGCTGCCAGGCCTGACATGTTGACCTATGGATCGACTGAGATTTAAAGTTTGGCAGTTCGTCGTGATCACTGTCTGATACCTGGAGGCTTGTTACCAACATGCTTGCTTGATCGGTCATAGGGATCAGTTGTATCTGGTTAGAGACCATTGTTACCTGTGGTGGAAGGCACAAGGTGTTTGGTCATCCCCTCAACATATCTTCACCCAATTGGTGTATGGTGGAATGCTTTACCTTTTGAATATTATTTTATGTTTTTATTTTTTTTCAAGCACATTGAAGATATTTTACATCACTGGACTTTTGTATTTGCCATTTAAATTTTTACTTATTTTTTACTGCTGAAATTGGTGAACATACCTCCCCCTTCCTAATTGCTTCTTTGGAGGGAAATAATATGCATTTTAAAATTCTTGGTCATGTCATAGATTAAGCCACTTTGTTGGCTAACTGTGTACCGTGGTGCTATAGTTTATGGGACTTTCCTGCTCCACACCATCTAGCCTGAATTTCCATAGTTGACTATGCAAAGCTTTCTTGCCAGTGTGTAACTGTTTTGGTATCTCCCATCTATTCATATCTGTTGGTGCCATTTATTTTTCAGCATAATTCTCACACTGTAAAGTAGTAATTGCTGCTAAAAAATATATTGTTTTTCGCTACCAAATATGACTCGAATAAATTGAGTGCCTGTACTTTGTCTATTATGTTACTTTCTTCACCTTGAATGGCTATAATACATATACAGTTGTGCTCTTAAGTTTACATTCCCTGCCAGAATTTATGATTTATTGGCCATTTTTCAGAGAATATGAATAACACATAAACATTTATTTCACTCATGGTTAGTGTTTGGCTGAAACCATTTATTATCAATCAATTGTGTTTACTCTTTTTAAATCATAATGACAACAGAAACTAGCCAAATGACTCAGATAAAAAGTTTACATACCCTGGTGATTAGTTGATACAAAGGGGTTTGAATGGCTTTTAAAGGTAACCATCATCACCTGTGATCTGTTTGCTTGTAATTAGTGTGTGTGTGTGTGTATATAAAAGGTCAGTGAGTTTCTGGACTCCTGACAGACCCTTGCATCTTTCATCCAGTGCTGCACTGACGTTTCTGGATTGAGTCATGGGGAAAGCAAAAAAAATTGTCAAAGGATCTGTGGGAAAAGGTAGTTGAACTGTATAAAACAGGAAAGGGATATAAAAAGATATCCAAGGAATTGAGAATGCCAATCGGCAGTGTTCAAACTCTAATTTCGAAGTGGAAATGGGTTCTGTTGAAACCAAACCATGCTTCGGTAGACCAACTAAAATTTCAGCCACAACTGCAAGAAAAATTGTTCGAGATGCAAAGAAAAACCCAAAAATAACTTCAGATGAAATACAGGATTCTCTGAAAACATGTGGTGTGGCTGTTAAAAGATGCACAATAAGGAGGCACTTGAAGAAAGATGGGCTGCATGGTCGAGTCGCCAGCAGAAAGCCATTACTATTAAATGCCACAAAGTATCCTGCTTCCAATACGCCAAACCTTCTGGCACAAAGTCATTTGGAGCGATGAGACCAAAATTGAGCTTTTTGGCCACACCCATGATGAAAGGTACACCAATCCTACTATGAAACACGGAGGTGGATCGCTGATGTTTTTTGGGGATGTGTGAGCTACAAAGGCACAGGAAATTTGGTCAAAATTGATGGCAAGATAAATGCAGTACGTTATCAAAAAATACTGGAGGAACATTTTGCATTCATCAGCCAGGAAGCTGCGCATGGGTCGTACGTGGACATTCCAACATGACAATGATCCAAAACACAAGGCCAAGTCAACCTGTTATTGGCTACAGCAGAATAAAGGGAGGCTTCTGGAGTGGCCATCTCAGTCTCCTGACCTCAATATCATTGAGCCACTCTGGGGAGATCTCAAACGTGCAGTTCAATCAAGACAGCCCAAGAATTTACAGGAACTTCCATCTGAGAAGATAAAATGCCTCATCCAAAAATCCCAAGGACTTCAAGCTGTCATTGATGTTAAAGGGGACAATACACAGTATTAAAAACTGGTGTATGTAAACTTTTGATCAGGGTCATTTGGCTAGTTTCTGTTGTCATTATGATTTAAACAGAGTAAACACAGTTGATTGATAATAAATGGCTTCAGCCAAACACTAACCATGAGTGAAAGAAAATTTTGTGTTATCATTCATATTCTCTGAAAAATGGCCAAGAAATCATAAATTCTGCCAGGGTATGTAAACTTATGAGCACAACTGTACGTGAATGCTAACAAAATACCTGCAGTCACTATAGCAATTTATTGTCCCAGAAAGAGCCTTTATATATATATATATATATATATATATATATATATATATATATATATATATATATATATATATATATATATATATAAAGGTTTAAGAATATCTGTAAGGAGTCTTATTAACATTTTGAATGATTTGGAAAACAATGTATTTTGTGTTTTATGTATAAAAGAAAATGAGTAATGCAATTTCAGACAGCTTCTAGGATTCACACAATCTTTAGCGAAGTTCACAAGTTTGCTGTGAAAGCAACGAAAGGTAAATTGTGTTATATAGCACTAAGCCTGTAAGAATCTAGAAGTATCCAGCATTTAGACTTGATTCCGCCTCTCATTCTCTGTAAGTCCTTCAAACTGAGGTTTCTATTCATCAGTCTACAAAAAACAATGTTCTAAAGATTGTTGCTTTCAAAATGTTAAGTTAAAGTGGTTGTAAACCCAGTAGAAAAAAAAACCCTGCAAGACAAAGGCATAATGAGCTAGTATGCATAGATCGAAGCCCTCCATTTCTCCCTGGAGTTACTTCCGGGTATTGCGGCTCCTGCGCTGTGATTAGCCGGAGCCGCGATGACATCACTCCTGCGCACAGGAGTCGCCGGTAACGGCACAGTCTAACTGAAGCAACGACACAAACGTGCCATGTGTTTCAGTGTGCATGTGCCGATGACGTCGGCACATGCAAATACAGAGGATATCTCGTAAACCGTTCAGGTTTAGGAGATATCCAGGGTAGCTACAGGTAAGCCTTATTATAGATTTACCTGTAGCAAAAAGTATGTTTGTAAGGGTTTACAACCACTTTAAGTACTTTCACTGTATTGGATTTAGATAATGTTTGCTTATTATACCACTTTGGTAGTTTATTTGTGGTAATATTTCTCCCTATCTGTTCTTAAAAAGTTGGATTATACTGTAGTCTCTTATGAAAAATGAACTGGCAACGGCTGCATCAAAATACTAAATCTACGGCAATGCTTTCAGTGGTGCAGTGTTGGGTGGGATTTCAAAAAATACAATTTACCTCCGCAGCATAGGAATTTGCCTCTAGTGTTCCAGTTTAGTTTGCCTCATACCCCATTCCTCCCAAAGGAGAAATCTTACACTGTTTTACATCAAGTTTGGGTATAGTGGTATGTGTGCCCCTGTGTACAGAGTCCTCAGCACCAGAGGCTATTTCCCCGATATGCAGTGACTGTTGAGCAGAGTTCAGTTAATGTTAAAGGTTAAGTTGAGTATTACTAGGATGCACAAGTATTCGTGTCAGGTTAACAGAATACAGGTCTGGAACATTTTCGACATTGTGTAACTTTTACATGTTTGACACCAAAAGCACTGTGCAAAGAACTACTATAGTAAAATTAATGTACAAAAAAAAAACATTTGCTGTGGACAAAGGAACATAATTACTGGACAGTCTGGTGCAATCACTTTCAGATGAACCTGGATGCAAGATTTGCTGCATTCACTCCTCAGTCTTATGTATGTGTGCAATTCACTGATGTATGTCTAGTCAGCTAAGGAAGCTTGTATGAGAAGAGTTATAACAGCCAGGGGGTCCGGTATGATGGTGAACAATGGTTTACCCTTTTTTTTTTTTTTTTATTTATTGAGGTTTAAAGAATACAAAATCAAACACCAAGTGTATAAATGCTAGCCCAGGAGCTAGGCAGTATTTTCAAAATTCTAACCTGAATAAAAGACATAGTAAGCCAGGAGGAAAAGGAAAAAGGCGGGGGGGGAGTTTTACCCTTTTCTGATAGCAAATGTATTAATTCTGTATAATAATGGTCATCTTGCTAGATTTCTTTTCTGGGTAATGAATTGAACTGTAAGCCTTTCAGGTTTGTGTTTGGGATGATTTTTTGAGAACCATATCCACACGTACACTTGAGTGATCATTCTATGTACATTTCTCATTTCAGCGGGTCTTTGTGACATTAATGAGAGCACACCAACCTCAGAGGATCGCTGCAAATCCCCCACCTCAGGTATTTTTCATTTTGTGTGTGGTTATATTATTGCATGCAGTCAATTCTAATTCGACTAATGGTTTTAACATGTGATGCCTGTTTTTTGTCTGAATAAAAAAACTGTTTTTGATCAGTTTTATTAAAAACAGTAATATCCAGGGGATGTCATTTTTACCATAATCATAGCAATGTTACAGTGTATCTAAAACCTAAAGTTTTGGATAAAGTAGGGAATGGTTAGCACCTCTGTCAAGTTTTTTTTTTTTTTTTTTCTGAGCTCCTGCTGATGAGTGACCTTGAATTGTCCAAATATTGTCACCAAGATTGAAAGGAAGGAAAAAAATCAAAATGTTTTTTCCCCTCACACTGAAGAAATGCTATTGCTTCCTGCTGTGTGGGTGGGATAGCAGGTGATGGGGAATATCCCCAAGGGGACATAGACGCATGAAAAAAATACACCAGGTAGTGATTTTAACAGTTTCCTAATCTATGAAAATAAGTTTTGGCTATAGATATACCTAATATAACAGAATTTGTTATAATATCACAAGCAAAATCGTATTGTCTGGACATGGTCTTTCATAACCAACCTTTCATCTAGTTTATACGAAATGGTATGTTTTCTTACGTGTTCTGCTGGGCAAGTACAGAACACGCTTAAAATTTAAGGGACTTGAAGAAATACCTTCACTAGAAAGGGTTTGTTTGTATTCAAGAAAAGGCTGTTCTGCCACTTTGACCTGACTTTGGATTTGTAGATGGCAAGAGAGAAGTTGATGGACTGAAAGTACAAAACGTTAACCTGCATGTCACAATAAACATACGCAACATAGTTTGACTTAAAAATATGCTATATGTAGAAACTTTTTTTTTTTCAAAGATTTAGAAATATATACTGATGCAGTAAGGCCATACTGCAAATAAAAGTAACTTTTACACCAGTTCCAAATTATTTTGATGTTCGGTTAAATATCAACTTCAGTATAAATATTAAAACAAGGATGAAGGGTTAAATATTTACTGCATTTTGGCTTTTTAAAGTGATCTTTTTTTTTCTTTTTTTTTTTTGTGTTCTGCACACTAATATTACAGAAGAGTCAGCAGTCTGATTTAGTTGGTTTAACATAAAAGAAAATCCTGAATGTTAAGAAAAATTCTAGATTATATCCATAGTCAGATTATGTGACAAATGATTTTACTACCCTGTTTCCCCGAAAATAAGACAGTGTCTTATATTAATTTTTGCTCCCAAAGATGTGCTAGGTCTTATTTTCAGGGGATGTCTTATTTTTCAATGAAGAAGAATACGGTACACATTTTTTGTTGAACAAAAAAAGTAAATTTATTACCTGTATACGGTACGGTAGTAGTGGTCATCACAAACCAGCATTACCAGACAAACTGTGAATCCTACGGTATCAAGAATTTCTTGTTACTACCATTTCCATGTACAACAATCTATGGTACATTTACTGATACTGATATTTACTGGTATGAACACAAAGTAAGATTTATTCAATGACAGTCATGTCATCATCTTCTGGTACATCATCATAACAATCCAAACCCTGAATTTCCTGGTGAATTTCTTGTGACTCCATTTCTTTCAGAATCAGTGGACCAAATCTCTCATGTTTAGCAATAGCACTGTCCTTAAATGAGTACTTCTTGTCAAGGTAGCCTGCTCGTAGTGCATTTGCAATGCAACTGTCAGTGATTTTCTCCCATGAATTCTTCACCCAAGTCACAACCTCTTGCAGTTTAGGTTTCACAAAGTTTCCACGCTGATTTCTCTCCATTCTATTTTCAATGTAGTCGTTAATTTCCATGCGCAAATTGTCCTTGAATGGCTTGTTTATTGCAATATCAAGAGTCTGGAGATAGGCCGTCATTCCTGCGGGAATCATTATTTAATCTATTTTTCTTTCGTGAAGAAATTTCTTCATGTCTTTAGCGCGGTGAGTGCTGGCTGCATCCCAGACTAGCAGACCTCTTTGGCTCCCTCGCATAACAAGCGGCAGCATTAAATCGACCCACTTCCTTATAACTGCTTGTGTGGCCCAGGCTTTTTCAGTTTCAAGAATAAAAATGCCCGAAACACGTTCAATCTTTTCCTTCTTGCCCTTAGAAATGATTAAAGGTGGGATTTTAGTGCCATCCAGACGAATTGCCAAAATACAGGTAACACGTGCACTTTCGTAAGCAGTGGAGGGAATGTACACTGAGGAGACACCCCGCTGTTCAATTGTTGTTTGAGATGATTGGCCCATAAACACTGCAGTTTCATCCATAGCAATCATGTTGGAAAGATTGTATTTAGAGAAGTCAGCATCATCAATAAAGGACTTGAATGCAAGTGCTCGCTGAATAACTTGAGCATCTTCCAGCCTAAACAGTGTTGTGGATCTTCTTAAAGACAGTTCACTTCGCTGAAGGAAATTATCCAGCCAGTGTTGTGATGCTTTGAAGTCTTCGGGGGCTATGTCAAACTGTGGTGCCATTGCAAGGGCAAATTCTTGAATCTGAGCCCTATTCACAACCAAAGCCTTTGCTCTCCTGTCAACAACCCATTCACAGATTAGGTCTTCCATCTCGGAAAATAATGGTTGCCGACCTTATCCACACTTGCGCTTTTTAGCATTTCCCTTGTCCACTTGTTCAATGAGGTTACCGTACTCTGCTCGCCATTTTTGGACCAATCGGATATTCAACATCTTCTCTTTGCAGAAAGCAGTAAGATTTTGGCCCCAAGAGTCCTTGCTTGTACTCCATGGAGTAGCTCTTTCTTTTTGCGCTCATGTCTAGGGGTAAAAATATGCCAGCACTGTTTACCAGTATTTCTTGTATCAGCAGAAAAGCAGTCACCCCCTAAAGTGACACACTGGATCAGAGTGGGGATTGAAATGGGGGGATCACTTAAAATAACACAGGGGGGATCAGAGGGGAGAATCAATAAAAATGGCACAGGAGGATCAGAGGGGGGATTACCATTTTAGAACCTCCTGTGCCATTTTGATTCCCCCCTTCTGATCCTCCTGTGCCGATTTGATTCCCCCCCCCCTCAAATCCACCATGTGTCATTTTAAGCCCCCCACTCCTGTGCCAGTGGACAGTTTAGTCTCTCCCCCCTCCCACCTTCACCAGACATCCCCCCCACACCTCAGTCACCCCTGTGGCGGCGAGATAACACACAATGTGCCCGACTCCTGTGTCTGGCAGCGGCGGCGCGGGCTCTCTGACGGGCGACGTTCCCCTGCGCAACATCAGGGACGTCGCTCGTCATCCAGAGAGCCCGCCGCAGCTCACTGATTTGAAGAGACCTCGCACTGCCTGAACAGCTGCGGCCAATCAGTGAGCTGTGCGGCGGTGCCTGCTGATACCGTACGAGAGTCTAGAGTCAGATGCCTTATGTTCGGGGTGTACCTTACGGTATGTTCGGTGGATGCCTTATTATCCGTGGATGCCTTATTATCCGGGGAGGTCTTATTATCGGGGGGATGCCTTATATTACAACGAGAGGCAAAACTGTAAGTAGGCCTTATTTTCGGAGGATGTCTTATTTTCGGGGAAACACGGTAGTTGATTTAGCAGTCAGTCAATTCTAATAGCAGATTTTCAGCATTCTAAGTTTAAAATATTGCTCATCCCCTTATTCAATTCCCTATAGATCACTAAAGCTTAAACATCAAAAAAGAAGTGAAGAGACTCTCCTGGCTTGCCAAGAAAAATTTTCATATCTAAGCACCCAGTGATGTAAGGCTTCTGGCATCTAAGGGTGTGTGTGTAGTGTGCAGTTATAACTTTTACCAGGACCCTGCTCCAGGGAGCACCTGTTTTAATGCCACCTTTACTGGTTGTGGACTCTTCAAGAAGAGGGTGCTAAACAAACATGGTGGGAAGCTACAAGCCGAATGTAGGACCAGCTTGTCATGTTAATGTTAATTTTGTCAACAAAAAAAAATTGTTGCTTAAAATACGACTAAAACTAAAACCGGATGACTAAAATGCAAAATCAGTATATTTTAGTAGACTAAAATCGAATGGGTTTAGTTAAACTGTAATGCGTTTAAGCATTTCTCTAGAATTTCCAAACTCATTATATACTCTTAGAGAAGTATGGTATAAAGGTTTGAACATGCACTACACACAGATTTAGCCGTTGTGATAAATATATATATATATATATATATATTAGGTAGGGTTGAATAAGGACAACAGTCTATCCAGTTCAACCTGTGTACGTGAGTCAGCGTCGTTAATCATTTCCCATATCCCTGTATATTGTGTTCTTTAACCGCTTGCCGATCAACCCCCATCATTATACTGCGGCAGGACGGCTCTCCTGAGCAAACCACCGTAGGTGTATGTTGTGCTTTCACAGGAGATAGCGGGCGCGAGCCCGCGGGTCCGGCAGACTGTATGTCCGCCTGCGACCCGCGATCTCGGTGTACTGAGGCAGATTGGGGAGCTGCCTATGCTAAGAAGATGATTCCCCATTCTGCCAGATAACGTCAGATCTTTTGTTCCCAGTCATCGGGAACCGCGATCTGTCAAGTCCCTGGTAGCCCATCCCCCCTACAGTTAGAACACACCTAGGGAACACACTTAACCCCTTGATCGCCCCCCTAGTGTTTCCCCCTTCCCTGCCAGTGTCATTTTTACCTTGATCAGTGCATTTTTATAGCACTGATTAATGTAATAATGTCACTGGTCCCCAAAAAGTGTCATTTGGGGTCAGATGTGTCTGCCGCAATGTCGCAGTCCTGCTAAAAATCGTAGATCGCCGCCATTACCAGTAAAAACAATAAAAAAATGTCCCTAAATCTATCCCATAGTTTGTAGACGCGATAACTTTTGTGCAAACCAATCAATATACGTCTATTGCGATTCTTTTTTTTACCAAAAATATGTAGAAGAATGTATATCAGCCTAAACTGATTAATATATTTTGTTTTTGTTTTTTAAATGTATTATAGCAGAAAGTAAAAAAAATGGCTTTTTTCAAAATTGTCAGTCTTTTTTGGTTTATAGCGCAAATAATAAAGTCATACATTGGTCATACATTTAGACCAAAAAGCATTTGGCCACATGTCTTGGGTAAAAAAAAATTCAATATATTTATTGGTTTGCACTAAAGTTATAGCATCTACAAACTAGGGTACATTTTCTGGAATTTACGCAACTTTTAGTTTGACTGCCTATCTCATTTCTTGAGGTGCTAAAACAGCAGGGCAGTACAAAACCCCCCAAAATGACCCCATTTTGGAAAGTAGACACCCCAAGGAATTTGAGAGGCTTGTTGAGCACATTTTATTTTTTTGTCATAAGTGATTGAAAAATGACAAAAAAAAAAAATGTACAAAAAGTTGTCACTGAAATGATATATGCCAAAACGTGCCATGGGCATATGTGAAATTACACCCTAAAATACATTCAGCTGCTTCTCCTGAGTACAGGGATACCACATGTGTGGTACTTTTTGGCAGTCTATCTGTGAACAGGACCTCGAAAACCAATCACCGCCTTCAGCCGCCTTCAGGCTTTCTTATGCCCCGTACATTTTCCGATGGAAAATGTCCGATCGGAGCGTGTTGTCGGAAATTCCGACCGTGTGTGAGCTCCATCGGACATTTTCCATCGGATTTTCCAACACACAAAGTTTGAGAGCAGGATATAAAATTTTCCGACAACAAAATCCGTTGTCGGAAATTCCGATCGTGTGTACACAAATCCGACGGACAAAGTGCCACGCATGCTCAGAATAAAGAGATGAAAGCTATTGGCCACTGCCCCGTTTATAGTCCAGACGTACGTGTTTTACGTCACCGCGTTTAGAACGCTCAGATTTTCCGACAACTTTGTGTGACCGTGTGTATGCAAGACAAGTTTGAGCCAACATCCGTTGGAAAAAATCCTAGGATTTTGTTGTCGGAATGTCCGAACAAAGTCCGACCGTGTGTACGGGGCATAAGGGCGTAAATTGTTGATTTCACTCCTCACTACTACATATGTGGTATCCCCGTACTCGAGACGCAGCAGAATGTATTTTGGGGTGTAATTTCACATATGCGTATGGAATATTTAAGCAATATATCATTTCTCATTCGTTCATTGACAGACACAACCTTTTTTATTCAGAATGGCATTGGTTATATCATCTCCGCAGGAGTAGGACTAGGCAGAACAAAAAAAACAACCCCTGGCTATGCCCATGGGCTGACCTCCGTCAGTATATAACCCCCTCCCTGCTCTAAGTATTCAGTTTTTTTCTGCCTAGTCAGGAGTAAGGACCTAGTTCCCTGCTGGGATCTCTAGTCCTGGGAATTTTTTTGTTATTTTCTTTTTCCTGGATTTTTTCTGGAGAGATCTCCAATCAACTGCCGGGCTGGGCGATGGGCTGGGCGCTTGATCCAGTGGTCACCCCAGTCTGGCCAGCGAGCACGCGCAAACCACAGGTACGCCCTAGGTCGGCCACAACATAACCCCACTGGACAGGGGCTGGCCCTGCGAGTTAAACGTCTTGCGAGGTCGCATATGACCGGGTCTCAGTCTGTGTCACAGCGTTCCTCATGGCCGACAGCCCCCCACTCTGGTGGCAAGGAGGATCTGTCTGGGAGCGTCACCCGCGCTTTTCGCTGGAGAGGTAAGTAAGGGGTCCCCTCCTCTCCTTCCCCAGAGTGGTGTGGGGCGTGGGTACTCCCTGGGGTAGTCGGTCCCTCCGGGGTTCTCCTCTACCCCCCCTGTCGGAGCGCTTGCTGTTCTCAGCAGGGGGGGGTGTGCAAGCTCTGTTGCTGCAAAGTGTGGTTGTCACGGTTCCCGTGTCGGGAACAGTTTAAAGCCCTGACCTGCCTTGTGTGGGTACAGAAGGTCAGGATGGAGTCTGTGAGCATGGCAGTAGCACCCCTTCATCACGGGACCTTCTGATTTCTATCGACATCACGAATGCTTGTTTACGCATTCCGTTATGTGCCCGACTCCTGCACCTCCTCAGTTTTTCTGTGGGTGCGGCGCATGATCAGCGCGAAGTCTGGCCACCACTCCTCGGGTATTCGCGAGGTGTTGGCCCCGGATCGGGCGTGGTTGCATCTGTGGGGGTTTGCGGTCCTGGCTGCCTGAACGATCTTCTTCTGCCACTCCTCGGCTACCCCAAGGGGCAATGTTTCTATACAGACCTTGACTGATTTCAGTAGGCATCCATACTATCTGAAGTCTACTTGGGCCCTTTCAGAACGTCGGATTATCTAAGCACGAGCTTCATCTCTGGCCAGCGGGTTTTCTTCTCTTGGACAAACTCCAGAAGTTGCATGCTGCATTTTTTATTTTTCTGTCCGGCAGGTAGGCCCTCTGTGGACCTGCGTGTGGGTATTGGGTCTGAGAGTTTCTACCTTTTTGAAACGATTCCATTTGTGCAGTTCCATACAAGCTCCCTTCAGGGAGATCCTGGCATAAGACAAATGCCAGAGGTCTCGGGACAGTCGGATTCGGCTGAGTTGGGAAACCAGAGTTCCCTGGTCTGGTGGCTCGCTCTCCGGTTCTTTGGTGGGATAAATCCTTGCTCCCCTTGTATTAAACAGGGTGACCACCAATGCAAGTCGGTCTGGGTAGGATGTCCTGGGACTGAGCTCTGCTCAGGGTCATTGTACACTGGTGGAACCCGGACTACCAGGTAATATCCTGGAACTTCAAGCGATCAGGCCAAGTCTGGATCATGGACGGATCGACTTTGGGGGCTCCCGGTACGGTTCTAGTCGGACAAGGCATCCACGATGGCTTATGCCCTTCGCCAGGGTGGGTCAAATAGGCTGTGGCAGCCCTGGCTGTTGCCAGTATTTCCCGGTGGGCAGAAAGTTTCGTCTGGCCCTTTTCCGGTGTATGCATTCCAGGAGTGGAATGCTGACTGGCGGATACCTCAGTTGGCGAGGGCTGGACCATGGATGAAACCTTCCCTGGGCCGTGTTTCTTCGGGTTTGTTACCGCTTAGACGCTCATGAGGTAGTTCTCTTGGTGTCCTGGTTCAACTGGACGGTACCAAGGCTTCTGGTAAGGTCACGGGTTGCTCTGGCAGCTCTGGTGGCCCATGGAGCCAGTGATGTTTCCCTATGCCTTTCCTCCTCTCCAGCTTCTGTTGTGGCTTTTACGCAGGATCACGGCTGCGGGGTTCTGGTCATTCTATTATCCCCGGATGGGTTCAGTCGGTCTGGGTACTCCGACCGCGTGCGCCTGGTCGCCGGAGTTACTTGTCGACTGCCTCTCAGGAAGGATCCATGGTCCCAGGACCGTTCTTCCATCCTGTCTTAGAGGCGCTGGTTTTAACGGCCTGGCTGTGTTGAGCCAGGTGCGGCAGTTCCGACACTGTTGATAGCTAGGGAGTCCATCTTTTAGGAGGTTTTAACCTCCGGGTGTGGAGAGCGCATATATCCTGGTGTGAATCACCGGACATTCTTCCTTGTTCTTTCTAGGAGGCTCCAATTCCTACCCCCAATTATGAGGGGTTTAGCAGGAATGCGCCTCGAGTACCAGTGTCAGCATGGGTGGTCGTCTTCAGCATCCCCTGGTGTTGCGCTCTCTGGTGCGAACCTTTATTCAAGGGGTTAGACGTCTGTTTCCACTGGTGCGTTTTTTTTCTACCGCCGTGGGATCTGAACTTGGTGTTTTGCGGATCTCCAGGAGCCGATCTCTCTCCCTCTCTCAAAATATCGGGAGATTCCACTGCTTACTCTGTCTCGGAAGGTGGCCTCTTTTACCTCTGCTCACAGGGTGTGGAAAAGGGTGGCGTTATCTTCTCGTTCACCTTACCCAGGTTTAGGCGGTGCTTTGCCCTTTTCTATAGTTCCGTCCCTGGGTTTCCATTTGAACAAGAACATTGTGTTTCCTTTCTTGTGTCCCTGGCAACACATCCCAAGGAATTTTGTCTTATCTGCCCGGGATGTGGTTTGGGGGATTCGGTTGTATTTGCCAGCCACTGAGTCTTTTGGAGGTCAGGCTTTCTGTACTCACGGACAGGCCAAGAAAGGGGCTTGCTGCTTCTTCTGCGACCTTCTTCTGGATGGATCAGACAATGACTCTGGGCTATACTGTCAGGAATCGGGTTCCTGCTTTCCCTGTTATGGCGCATTCTTCTCAGCCGCCTAGTGTGTCTTGGGCCTTCTGTCTTGAGGCGTTTGTGGTACTTTTTTCACAAGTTCTACAATGTGGATGGGTTGGCATCTGCTGGTGCCTCTTTTGGCCGCAAGCTTTTTGCAGGCTGCTGTTAAGAGGGTCTAATCCCTCTTGAAGGGGTATCATTCAGGTTGGTTCCAGCTTGTCCTGTGTGAAACTCCTGTTACCTGGTTGGCTTTTGTGTTAGCCTTGGAATTTTTTGCTGTCCCACCTCTCATGTTCAGCACTGCTTTGGGACGTCCCTACTGTTCTGAATAAAGAAGGCTGTGTCTGCCAATGAACGAATGAGAAAATAGGATTTTTTACTTACCGTAAAATCTGTTTCTCTTAGTTCATTGACAGACACAGCACCCACCCCTCTCTGGAGTTTTTTGATACTTCTATTACTGCTTGCTACTAAACTGAATAGCTAGAGCAGGGAGGGGGTTATATAATGACGGAGGACAGCCCATGGGCGTAGCCAGGGGTTGTTTTTTTGTTCTGCCTAGTCCTACTCCTGCGGAGATGATATAACCCCTACTGTTCTGAATAAAGTCTGTGTCTGTCAATGAACTCAGAGAAACAGATTTTACGGTAAGTAAAAAATCCTATTTTGGTAACAACTTTGTGAAAAGTATTGTAATTTTCCCGAAACTTGTGGCAAAATATAAAATATTCCATGGACTCAACATGCCTCTCAGCAAATAGCTTGGGGTGTCTAATTTCCAAAAAGGTAATTTGGGGGGGGGGGGGGGGAGTTTGACCTGTCCTGGCATTTTATGCACAACATTGGAAGCTTATGCCACACATCACCCACTCTTCTAAGACAAAGCCCTTTCTGACGCTGTTTACATGAGAAAAATGTTTCTTTTGTTAGAAAATTGCTTTGATCCCCCAAACATATATATTTTTTTAAAGCAAAGGCCCTACAGATTAAAATGGTGGGTGTGGCAATTTTTTATTTTTTTTACACGGTATTTGCGCAGCCATTTTTCAAACACAATTTTTTGGAGAAAAAAACACTTTTTTTTTTTAATTTGAATGCACTAAAACATACTATATTGCCCAAATCTTTGGTAAAATAAAAAAAAGATGATCTTATGCAGAGTACATAGATCCCAAACACGACATGCTTTAAAATTGTGCACAACCATGCAGCGGTGACAAACTACATACATTTTTAAAAGCCTTTACAGGTTACCACTTTCGATTTACAGAGGTCGTATACTTCTAATGCCGCGTACACACGATCTGACTTTACGGCATACTTGGTCTGGTGTACCGGATTTCGTCGGACAATTCAATCGTGTGTGGGCTCCAGCGAAATTTGTTTTCTCAAAAGTTTGACGGACTTAGGGCAGCTATTGGCTACTGGCTATATGAACTTCCTTGTTTTAGTCCTGTCGTACGTCATCACTAAGGATGAGCCGAACACCCCCCTGTTCGGTTCGCACCAGAACATGCGAACAGGAAAAAAATTCGTTCGAACACGCGAACACCGTTAAAGTCTATGGGACACGAACATGAATAATCAAAAGTGCTAATTTTAAAGGCTAATATGCAAGTTATTGTCAATAAAAGTGTTTGGGGACCTGGGTCCTGCCCCAGGGGACATGAATCAATGCAAAAAAAAGTTTTAAAAACGGCCGTTTTTTCAGGAGCAGTGATTTTATTAATGCTTAAAGTCAAACAATAAAAGTGTAATATCCCTTTAAATTTCATACCTGGGGGGTGTCTATAGTATGCCTGTAAAGGGGCGCATGTTTCCCGTGTTTAGAACAGTCTGACAGCAAAATGACATTTTGAAGGAAAAAACACATTTAAAACTACCGCGGCTATTGCATTGCCGACAATACACATAGAAGTTCATTGATAAAAACGGCATGGGAATTCCCCACAGGGCAACCCCGAACCAAAATTAAAAAAAAAAAATGATGTGGGAGTCCCCCTAAATTCCATACAAGGCCCTTCAGGTCTGGTATGGATATTAAGGGGAACCCCAGCCAAAATTTTAAAAAAAAATTGACGTGGGGTTCCCCCTAAATTCCATACCAGACCCTTCAGGTCTGGTATGGATTTTAAGGGGAGCCCCGCGCCAAAAAAAAAAAAAAACGGCGTGGGGTCCCCCTAAAAATCCATACCAGACCCTTATCCGAGCACGCAACCTGGCAGGCCGCAGGAAAAGAGGGGGGGACGAGAGTGCGCCCCCCCCCCCTCCTGAACCGTACCAGGCCACCCTCCTCAGCATTGGGAGGGTGCTTTGGGGTAGCCCCCCAAAACACCTTGTCCCCATGTTGATGAAGACAAGGGCCTCATCCCCACAACCCTGGCCGGTGGTTGTGGGGGTCTGCGGGCGGGGGGCTTATCGGAATCTGGAAGCCCCCTTTAACAAGGGGACCCCCAGATCCCGGCCCCCCCCCTGTGTGAAATGGTAAGGGGGTACTTACCCCTACCATTTCACAAAAAAACTGTCAAAAATGTTAAAAATGACAAGAGACAGTTTTTGACAATTCCTTTATTTAAATGCTTCTTCTTTCTTCCTTCATCTTCTTCTGGTTCTTCTGGCTCTTCTGGTTCTTCCTCCGGCGTTCTCGTCCAGCATCTCCTCCGCGGCGTCTTCTATCTTCTTCTCCTCGGGCCGCTCCGCACCCATGGCATGGGGGGAGGCTCCCGCTCTTCTCTTCATCTTCTTCTCTTCTTCATCTTCTTCTTCATCTTCTTCTTCTTCTTCTTCTCTTCTTCCTTCTTCTCTTCTTCATTTCTTCTCCGGGCCGCTCCGCAGCCATGCTGGCATGGTGGGAGGCTCCCGCTGTGTGACGGCGTCTCTTCGTCTGACGGTTCTTAAATAACGGGGGGCGGGGCCACCCGGTGACCCCGCCCCCCCTCTGACGCACGGGACATGACGGGACTTCCCTGTGGCATTCCCCGTGACGTCACAGGGAAGTCCCGTCAAGTCACCGTGCGTCAGAGGGGGGCGGGGTCACCGGGTGGCCCCGCCCCCCGTTATTTAAGAACCATCAGACGAAGAGACGCCGTCACACAGCGGGAGCCTCCCACCATGCCAGCATGGCTGCGGAGCGGCCCGGAGAAGAAATGAAGAAGAGAAGAAGAAGAAGAAGATGAAGAAGAGAAGAAGATGAAGAGAAGAGCGGGAGCCTCCCCCCATGCCATGGGTGCGGAGCGGCCCGAGGAGAAGAAGATAGAAGACGCCGCGGAGGAGATGCTGGACGAGAACGCCGGAGGAAGAGCCAGAAGAACCAGAAGAAGAAGAAGATGAAGGAAGAAAGAAGAAGCATTTAAATAAAGGAATTGTCAAAAACTGTCTCTTGTCATTTTTAACATTTTTGACAGTTTTTTTGTGAAATGGTAGGGGTAAGTACCCCCTTACCATTTCACACAGGGGGGGGGCCGGGATCTGGGGGTCCCCTTGTTAAAGGGGGCTTCCAGATTCCGATAAGCCCCCCGCCCGCAGACCCCCACAACCACCGGCCAGGGTTGTGGGGATGAGGCCCTTGTCTTCATCAACATGGGGACAAGGTGTTTTGGGGGGCTACCCCAAAGCACCCTCCCAATGTTGAGGGCATGTGGCCTGGTACGGTTCAGGAGGGGGGGGGCCGCACTCTCGTCCCCCCCTCTTTTCCTGCGGCCTGCCAGGTTGCGTGCTCGGATAAGGGTCTGGTATGGATTTTTAGGGGGACCCCACGCCGTTTTTTTTTTTTTTTTTGGCGCGGGGTTCCCCTTAAAATTCATACCAGACCTGAAGGGTCTGGTATGGAATTTGGGGGAAACCCACGTCAATTTTTTTTTTAAATTTTGGCTGGGGTTCCCCTTAATATCCATACCAGACCTGAAGGGCCTTGTATGGAATTTAGGGGGACCCCCACATCATTTTTTTTTTTTTATTTTGGTTCGGGGTTGCCCTGTGGGGAATTCCCATGCCGTTTTTATCAATGAACTTCTATGTGTATTGTCGGCAATGCAATAGCCGCGGGTAGTTTTAAATGAGTTTTTTCCTTCCAAATGTCATTTTGCTGTCAGACTGTTCTAAACACAGGAAACATGCGCCCCTTTACAGGCATACTATAGACACCCCCCAGGTACGAAATTTAAAGGGATATTACACTTTTATTGTTTGACTTTAAGCATTAATAAAATCACTGTTCCTGAAAAAACGTCCGTTTTTAAAACTTTTTTTTGCATTGATCCATGCCCCCTGGGGCAGGACCCGGGTCCCCAAACACTTTTTATGACAATAACTTGCATATAAGCCTTTAAAATTAGCACTTTTGATTTCTCCCATAGACTTTTAAAGGGTGTTCCGCGGCATTCGAATTTGCCGCGAACACCCCAAATTGTTCGCTGTTCGGCGAACTTGCGAACAGCCAATGTTCGAGTAGAACATGAGTTCGACTCGAACTCGAAGCTCATCCCTAGTCATCACGTACGAATCCGTCGGACTTTAGTTAATTGTGTGTAGGCAAGTCCGTTCATTCGGAAAGTCCGTCGTAAAGTCCGTCAAAGTCCGCCGGGCAAAGTATGTTATAAAGTCCGGTCGTGTGTACACGGCATAAGATTACTGCCCTCGATCTGACGTTTGGGGTGATGCCTCACATGCATGGTGCAATTGCAGGGTGCTATGATAGCAATGTGTAGTGACAGGTACTTTTTTTTTTTTTTAATTGGGGTCTATTAAACTCTAGATCTCTCCTCTGCCCTCAAAGCATCTGACCACACCGAGATTGGTGTGATCAGATGCTTTTCCAATTTCCCAATGGCGCTGTTTATATCCAACGAAACCGAAGTCATGAAATGCTCGTAGCTTCCGGTTTCTTAGGCCATAGAGATTATTGGAGCCATTCTTGTCTTCGATCAGCTCTATGGTCAGCTGGCGGAACCACTGGCTGCATTCCCAGGTCCCACAGTGGGACAGGAGAGCCAGAGAAATCCATGGAAGGGGGGATTGCTTTTACATGAAAGCCGACTGCTGGCTGAAAAGAACAATTCCAAGATGATGCCTAAACCTGCAGACATCATTCTGGAATAACCACTCAAAGTCTAGCAACATACCAGTACGTTGCTGGTCCTTATTAGGCATATATTGTAATGTTTTTTATTTTTAGAATACCACCTTGCATCTACCCACTTCTAATGATGGGCATACATGCACCGGTTTTTGTTTTTAAGTGTGGTGCTGAAATGACCTCCTACAGCGCTGGAGTCACTGATTTACGTATCGTGAGAGCAAACGCTGTTGCTGTCAAGATAAATAAATCAGTGCTGCAGCGGAATGGCATACCTGAAAAGCAAAACAATGGTAACAATAAAACATTAACTCAATAAAACAACAATCTATGCCAAAAAGAGTAAAAAATACATGCTGAAGCATGGGGGCAATGTTAGGGCAAATCGCCCCTCCACCCCTGCCCCCATGCTTAGGCATATATTCTCTTCTTTTTTTTTTTTTTTTATTTTACTGTGGTGGTGAAATCACCTCCTACAGCGCTGGAATCGCTGATTTGCGTATTGTGAGAGCAAACGCTGTTGCTGTCAAGATAAATAAATCAATGCTGCAGCAGATTGGCATACATGAGAAGAAAATGGTTAACAAAAAAACACAGTAAAGTATAAAAGAATTACATACCTGAAAAGCAAATATGATAAAACATAGTAACAATAAAACATTGCAGTTAAAAAATACAGTAAAACAGAGAAAAACAATAGACCGAGAACAATAAAACAACTATTTTTGGCATATATATATAGATATATACAGTGGCTTGCGAAAGTATTCGGCCCCTTTGAACTTTTCAACCTTTTGCCACATTTCAGGCTTCAAACATAAAGATATAATTTTTTTATTTTTTGTGAAGAATCACCTACAAGTGGGACACAATTGTGAAGTTGAACGAAATCTTTTGGATTTTTGAAACTTTTTTAACTAATAAAAAAATGAAAAGTGGGGCGTGCAAAATTATTCGGCCCCCTTGCGTTAATACTTTGTAGAGCCACCTTTTGCTGCGATTACAGCTGCAAGTCGCTTGGGGTATGTCTCTATCAGTTTTGCACATCGAGAGACTGAAATTCTTGCCCATTCTTCCTTGCAAAACAGCTCGAGCTCAGTGAGGTTGGATGGAGAGCGTTTGAACAGCAGTTTTCAGCTCTTTCCACAGATTCTCGATTGTATTCAGGTCTGGACTTTGACTTGGCCATTCTAACACCTGGATACGTTTATTTGTGAACTATTCCTTTGTAGATTTTGCTGTATGTTTGGGATCATTGTCTTGTTGGAAGATAAATCTCCGTCCCAGTTTCAGGTCTTTTGCAGACTCCAACAGGTTTTCATCCAGAATGGTCCTGTATTTGGCTGCATCCATCTTCCCCTCAATTTTAACCATCTTCCCTGTCCCTGCTGAAGAAAAGCAGGCCCAAACCATGATGCTGCCACCACCATGTTTGACAATGGGGATGGTGTGTTGAGTGTGATGAGCTGTGTTGCTTTTACGCCAAACATATCGTTTTGCATTGTGGCCAAAAAGTTCGATTTTGGTTTCATCGGACCAGAGCACCTTCTTCCACATGTTTGGTGTGTCTCCCAGGTGGCTTGTGGCAAACTTTAGACGAGACTTTTTATGGATATCTTTGAGAAATGGCTTTCTTCTTGCCACTCTTTCATAAAGGCCAGATTTGTGCAGTGTACGACTGATTGTTGTGCTATGGACAGACTCTCCCACCTCAGCTGTAGTTCTCTGCAGTTCATCCAGAGTGATCATGGGCCTCTTGGCTGCATCTCTGATCAGTCTTCTCCTTGTCTGAGCTGAAAGTTTAGAGGGATAGCCAGGTCTTGGTAGATTTGCAGTGGTCTGATACTCCTTCCATTTCAAAATGATCGCTTGCACAGTGCTCCTTGGGATGTTTAAAGCTTGGGAAATCTTTTTGTATCCAAATCCGGCTTTAAACTTCTCCACAACAGTATTACGGACCTGCCTGGTGTGTTCCTTGGTCTTCATGATGCGCTCTGCACTTTCAATAGAACCCTGAGACTATCACAGAGCAGGTGCATTTATACAGAGACTTGATTACACACAGGTGGATTCTATTTATCACCATCAGTCATTTAGGACAACATTGGATCATTCAGAGATCCTCGCTGAACTTCTGGAGTGAGTTTTCTGCACTGAAAGTAAAGGGGCCGAATAATTTTGCACGCACCACTTTTCAGTTTTTTAATTGCTAAAAAAGTTTAAAATATCCAATAGATTTCGTTCCACTTCACAATTGTGTCCCACTTGTTGGTGATTCTTCACAAAAAATTAAAATTTTATATCTTTGTTTGAAGCCTGAAATGTGGCAAATGGTTGAAAACTTCAAGGGGGCCGAATACTTTCGCAAGCCACTGTAGATATCTATATATATAGATATCTATATATATATATATATATATAGATATCTATATATATAGATATCTATATATATATATATATATATATATATATATATATATATATATATATATATATATATATATATATATATATAATATATTATTTTTTTTTACACTTTTACTTATAACTGTAAAGGTTCCAGGTTTGGGTCTCAAAATGCGATGGCATCTTTGGAGACCCTGTGAAAGTGTATCCTAGAGTGTGCAGTGCTGTACCTTACGCTAATACTCCACTGTGTGTGTGATAGCGTTCGAAACATTCATCCATGCAAAGACCAGGTTGGCCAGGACAGGAGGGACAATAATAGCGGGTGTCGCACCTATATCCGCATTTTCCACAGACACAACATCCTCTTTGGGATGATTGATTTGGTAGGGGTACCAGCAAAGACATATGGAAAATGCCTCTCATGCAGCCGGCTCACTGCATTTCCATTGGAAAGTTGGGCTACAGCACCGTCTGGAAACTGAAGGGCTGTGATGATTTCTTCCTGAAATTTAAGGAAAGATCCAGTTCGTCCTAACACTTTGTATAGCACATAAGCGTTCAGCAGAGCCAATTGGAATAAGTATACAGACACTTTTTTTTATACCAGCGTCTGGCCTTACGGGCAATTAAGTATGGCGCCATCAACTCGTCTTTGAGGTCCACCCCTCCCATATTAAAGAGGAGTTCCACCCTTGGTCCAGTCAAAAAAAAAAAATTAAAAGTCAGCAGCTACAAATCCTGCAGCTGCTGACTTTTAATTGGACACTTACCTGTCCCAGGGTCCAGCGATGCGGGGGATCGAAGCCCCGCTCGTCTCCCCCTCTGTTCAGTGGCGCCGGCATTGCAACTGTGGGCGCCGGGCTGTGGCTTCACAGCCTGGCACCCACTGCGCATGCGCGAGCGGCACCGTGATTGGCCGCTCAGTCACCTGGGACCTATAATGGGTCCCAGATGATTGACAGGAGGGAGGGAGCAGAGCTGAGCCCTTCCTGTGCCGAGGGGGAAGTGATGACACCAGCACAGGCACTGGAGGAGGCAGACTACGAGGGACCCCCTAGCAACAGGCATTTAGAGGCAAGTAAAAAAAAAAAAATATCCAAATTTTTTTTGTATTTTTTTTTTTAGGATTTTTCATGTAGTTTTTTTTTTTCACTTTAAGGTTGTATTCGTGGACACAGGGGTTTCTCCACAACACCAGTCGCCGTTGGAATTTCGACTGTCATATCTGTGTGAAGGGAGGACAGATCGAAAACATTTCGATTATCCCTCCACTTCACTGCGAGCAAATTATTACTTCTCAAGCAGCATCTCTACCCCAGTCTAAGTCGGGACTCTACAAACCGCTGGGGTAAGCCCCGGTGATTAGATCACACGGTGCCACATGCCCCAATTCCATGATCAAACAAGTGACTAAAAAGTGGCACACTTGTGTAATAATTGTCCATGTACAAGTGGTACCCCATTCCGAATAGTGGTGAAACCAAGTCCCACACAATCTTACCAGCGCTCCCTATGTAGTTTGGACAGTTTTTGGGCTCCACGTGACTATCTTTTCCCTCGTAAACCATAAAACTATATGTATAGCCTGTTGCCCTGTCACGGAGCTTATACATCTTGACCCCATATCTGGCACGCTTGCTGGGAAGATACTGTTTGAATGACAAGCGGCCAGAAAACTTAATCAGGGACTCGTCAGTGCAGACAATTTGATTGGGAGTAAACAAGGCTGCAAACTGTTGGTTAAAGTGGTTTACGAGGGGCCAAATTTTGTGGAGCCAATCGTATTCAGGGTCACCTGAGGACGACAGAGTTCATTGTCATTAAAATGCATGAACCGCAAGATCTGCTCATATCGTGTCCTGGTCATAGAGGCAGAGAACACAGGCATATGGTGAATTGGTTCAGTGGACCAGTATGACCGCAACTCACTTTTTTTTTTTTTTTTTAATTTTTTTATTTATAATAGGAAACCGGTTTACCGGGGCATACATCAAAAAAAAAAAAAAAAGCGTAATTGCAATCAGCAGCAATACATACATACATAGGTGCAGGTACAATGTGTGCCGAGTATTAACAAACATTGGAAAAAACATGACATTCCTTCTCCATATTTTGGTAGGTATAAAAGATTATACAGTGTTGATGTCCTATGAAGTATTTACTGCTGCATAGTTTCTGATCTTTGTCCCAGTTTCTGAAACCATCTTTCTCGTGTTTTCTACTACGCCTCTGTCTGTCAGTGTTTCATGTATGTGGTTTCAGCACCAAAGTGTAACTTAATCCCGGATTTAGCGGCCTCCCCTTTATTTTATTATTTCAAGAGAAGAGAAAGGAAAAATAGTTATTGAGGAAAAGAGCAGGTTAGTAAGGTAGATTGGGCATAGATAGAATTAGAAGGGAAGGGGAGAGGGGTGTGGGGGGGAGGGGGTGCACATGTGGGGGGGGGTTGTGAGTCTGAACGACGATTCACAAGTCTGTGTATTTGCCTGTGTTTCTCTATTCTTTTTCTCATAAACAGAGTGTATTATAACCTCATCTGCCCTGTAGTGCCTGGCCTTCTTCTGAGTACTTGAACATGTTCCATAATTGCCATGTTTTGGTGTACGTTTCCTGTCTGTTTTGGCTTGTGAGGATTAGGTCCTCCATCTGGTTTATTTCCTCCACTTTTTGGAGCCAAAGGGCTATGGTTGGTGCTTGGGTGGATTTCCAAAGGATTGGAATACATGTTTTTGCCGCGTCTAGCAAGTGTCGTATCACTGATTTCTTATATACCCTTGCGGGGGTGTCGTTAGCATGTAAAAGGAAGTATGCTGGTTCATCTGGCACAATGTGGTCTGTGCATTTTTGTGTTAATTGGCGGACTTTTCTCCAGAAGCTCTGGATTCCAGAACAGGACCAGAAGATATGGAGGAGTGTGCCTTTTTCTTGGCATCTCCAACAGGTGTCTGATGCCGAAGGGTATATTGTGTTAAGAAATGCTGGGGTTCTGTACCAGTGGGTGAGGATTTTATAGTTCGTTTCTTGGATCTTAGTGCAGAGTGAGGATTTGTGGGTGAACCGAAGGATGTGTTGTTTTTTGCTGGTGGTGAACTGACAATTTAGTTCTTTTTCCCATTTGGCGAGGCCTTGAACTGTGTAATCCTCTGCTGGGGCGATTAACATACCGTAGGTTAGAGAGAGTGAGTGTGGTAGGGGCCCCGTTCCCGTACATATATCCTCCATGGGTGTAAGGGTTTGATCGGTATCATTGGGTGGTGGCATACTGTTAAGGAAGTGTTGGAGCTGTAACGCTCTCAAAAAATCCAGACGGAACTGTCCTTCTGGGTCAGTCAGCTCTGTGATAGTCTTCCACCTGCCTCTAAAGCTGAAATGCGAGGCTTGGTATAATCCCCTCTCTCTTAGATCCCGAAACCCTCCATCGCCCATTCCTGGTTCGAATGAAGGGTTTCCTATTATGAGTCTGAGTGGGGAATTGCGAGAGAAAAGGGAGGAAGAGTCAATCAGATGGGCACATACCCGCGCCGTGTTACCTATTAAGGGGTGTCGTTTGAGGTCTGTTGGAAGTGTGGTGTAGCTCCATGGGATCCTGTGTATAGGGGTCGTGCTTTGTGCTTGTTCCAGTTGCGTCCATAATTTGGTGGGTGTATGTCGGCACCAGTCAATGAGCCTTCCTAAGTGTGTAGCTCTATAGTAGGTCTGGAGGTCGGGCATTGCCAGTCCTCCATGTTTTTTGGGTAACGAAAGAATTCTCCTGTGTAGTCGTGATTTCTTCCCTGCCCAGAGGAATTTGGTAAATGTTGATCTTACTTGGTTGAAGTAGCTTACGGGTATGTGTACTGGGATGGTCTGTAGCAGATACAGGAATTTGGGTAAAATTGACATCTTAAGGATGTTGCAACGTCCGAACCAGGAGTGAAGTCCACCATTCCATTTATCTAGCAGTAGTTGAACTTTTTTTAACAGAGGTGGGAAGTTAAGCTTGAACAGTTGGGAGAATGTCGGGGGTATGTATGTACCTAGGTATTTCAAGGCCGTAGTGGTCCATTTCAGGTGGAAGCTGTTTTGGAGTTGTGTGAGTTGTGGTTGTGGGATTCCCAGTCCCATCGCTTCGGACTTACTGAAGTTAATTTTCAGATTGGTCAGTTGGCCATAGGTGTGGAATTCTTTCATAAGGTTGGGAAGGGAGATGGTTGGGTTCGTGAGGGAGAACATCAAGTCGTCTGCATATGCAGAGACTTTAAATTGTTTTTTATTTACTTCTACGCCTGTGATGTCTGGGTTCAGTCTAACGTGACAAAGGAAAGGTTCCAGGGATAGTGCAAAGAGTAGTGGCGATAGGGGGCAGCCCTGACGGGTCCCATTAGTGATAGGAAAAGCTTCCGAGATTACTCCGTTCGCTCTTACTCTGGCCGTTGGGTCTGAGTAGACGGCGGAAATCCAGTGTATCATTTTTTCCCCTAGACCTATATGTTTTAATGTCGCAAACATGAACCTCCAGCTGACTCGATCGAACGCTTTTTCGGCGTCTGTTCCTAGTAGAATGCATGGGGATTTGGTGTTGTTTGCTATATGGAGTAGGTTAAGAACTTTAATCGTATTGTCCCTAGCCTCCCTGTTTGGGATAAAACCTACTTGGTCTAGGTGGATTAGTGAGGTAAGGTGCTGCTGTAGTCTGGTGGAAATGATCTTTGTGAAAAGTTTTAGGTCTGTATTTAGAAGAGAAATCGGGCGGTAGGAGCTACATTGGCTTGGATCTTTGCCTTCTTTTGGTATAACAGAGATTTGTGCTTGTAGTGTGGATTTATAGAACTGTCCCCCTGTGCCTAGATTATTATATAGTTTGACTAGGTGTTGGCCGAGTGAGGGGAGAAGGATCTTGTAATAGGGGATTGTGAGCCCATCTGGACCTGGAGCTTTACCCGATTTAGAGTTTTTAACAGCGGTTTGCAGTTCGTTCAGCGTGATTGGGTCTTCTAGTAATGATTTTGCATCCTCCGGGAGGGTCGGCATGAGGGAGGATGATATGTATTCCGTCAGATTATCGGGGGGATTTGGTATCTCTTTTAGATTGTATAGAGAGGAGTAGAAGGAACTAAACTCTCGCGCAATGTGTTGAGGTAGAGAGACTTTCTGGCCTTTAGGGGACGTAATGTGGGGTATATATGAGGTCAATTTCTGTTCTCGTAACGCTTGAGCTAAAAGTCTTCCGCATTTGTTTCCGGATTCGTAGTGTATCTTCTTACATACTTGTATGGCCGCTTTTGCTTTATACCTTAAGAGGTCGGTGATCTGTGCACGAACCGTGTCTAGTTCTATTTCTAATTGTTTGGTGGGTGTTTGTTTATGCTGTGTTTCTAGTGTTTCTAATTTTTTAAGCAAAGTATTCAATTGTGCGACCCTTTGTTTTTTGAGTCGTGAGCCATGCTTGATGAGAATCCCTCTAATAACGGTCTTATGTGCCTCCCAGACTAGTCCTGTGTCACAGTCAGGGGTGGTGTTTGTGGAGAAGTAGTGACCTATCTCTCTAGTCACCTCAGCTAAAACTTCTGGGTCTTTCAGTAGTCCCTCGTTTAGTCGCCACGGTGGTTTCTGTGTTGACCTCAGGTCTGGGAGAGTGTATCGCAGTGTGATCGGAGCATGGTCCGACCATGTTATAGAGCCTATAGTGGTTTCTTTAATCGCTTGTAAGTCCTTGTGGGGGATCAGAAAATAATCGATTCTGGAATACGTCTGGTGAGGTTTAGAGAAAAAAGTGTAGTCTTTTTCCCCGGGATGAAATAGTCGCCATGCGTCGATCATTTGTGAGTTGTGTAGCGTTGTGCCAATACGTTTGCGTAAGTCTCGCGAGGTGGAGGACGTGCCAGTGGAAGTATCTTCCGTAGGGATAAGGGGAACGTTAAAGTCTCCCCCTAGTATCAAGTGTCCGTCTGAGAATTGCAATAGTAGGTCTAGGTGACGTTTGATGAATCTGTCTTGTTGTGTGTTGGGAACGTACAGATTAGCTAAGGTTACTTTTGAGTCTCCTATCTTCCCTTTTATGAATAGGAACCTGCCTTCTTTATCATACTTTAATTCCGTGAGTGACCATTGGAGTTTGGATGCGATTAGAATGGAGACCCCTCTAGATTTAGCCTCTGTGTACTTTGAGTGGTATACTACTGGGAAAAATCTGCTCCGAAGTGTCGGAAGAGAGCCCTCCCTAAAGTGGGTTTCCTGCAAGAAAGCGATGTCAGCCCCCAAGCGTCTCATGTCATTAGTTAGCATGCGTCTTTTCTCCGGCGTGTTTAGGCCTTTCACGTTAAGAGAGACTATGTTTATGGAGGTCATGATTTCGGGTGGTGGGTGGGATGTTATACAAAATCTGGGTATAAGGTAGGGGGTGGGGGGGGGATTGAGGGGGGGGGGGAATAAGGGTTAAATAAAAAGGGTATAAAGCGGGTGCAGTAGAAGAAGTGGGGTAATCTCAGAGGGAGGAAGAAGAAGAAAAAAGTGAGAAGGCTGTCACTAGAGAGTGCAGCTTAGTGTCAGTACTAAATTAGCCAATCAGGCTAGAACGCTCCCCAGACTCTGTGCTGGGAATGGAGCGCAGTCCTATGTGGGACGGTGGATAGACAGGGCCAGGAAGTGAGCTCCCGAACCTCTCCCTCCACCCCCGGCTATCTGTGGTTGTTATATGTGTGTGCAAAGTGCCATTAACAGTCATCTAACAGGTTGGTAAGTTGTGGCATTATTGGCATATTAACTATCCAAATATAGCTGTCAAACGGAGTATGGTGAAGTATATAATGGAATGAGAAAAAACGGAGCTCTCATACCTAGAGCCCAAGAAACACAATCGCAGAACAGAAAAACAAAATAATAATATTAATAACTCAGTAAGTGCAATAGAACAAGTCATGCATCTCTTCCCATCCAGCTGCATATAAGATGGTCGAACCAGTTAGGATGAACTAGCAATGAACTGTGTTGAAAGGCATGTAGCCAACTTAGGTTCGACCCTGTCATATGCAAAGCAGGACCTCGATTTTGTGGTTGCTCAGTCCCGCACCGGGACGTGCCAGGTTGGTCTGACCCTTCCGTGCCCCTTAATTTAAAACCATTAAACAGATGTGGAATGTGGAATGTGAAATCCCCCTTCTCCCACCACTACTCAAACAGTTTGCTCAAGGATATCAACTTGCATATAGGCGGTAATGTTAAAGCCCGTAAATGCTAATGGGAACCTGAGCTTCCCCTCTTGCACAGTTTCTGTAGTGCTGGTAGTCCATGTCGTGCTGACCTCCGGGTTCGAGGTGACAAGGTGCAGTGATGATTGTCGTTTGAGTCACATCCCCTGTCGCTTCTATGTCCCTCAGCTTCCTACATCCGCATGGTCAGCATGGCCCCCAACAGCCAAAGAGGGAGTGTCTCTGAGTACTCCGATTAAGCCTGTGCAGCAGAGCGGGAAGGGGCGAGATATAATGGGCATGCGAGGACATGTTCTGAGCTCTAGAGCTGGAGGGGTCTGCCGTGTGTTTTACCCGGGGGTGGGGTGGATATCATTGGCAACCAGGCCTATCAGGGAGTCTTACAGCTCACCACCCCGACCAACCTCAGGCTTACTATACCCACGGGGGCTGGAAGGAGGGGGGGGAAGTCTGTATAGAGGGAAGTGAGGACAAAGTTTGTCAAATTCCCCCCCTCAAACAGATAATGATGGCCATGCTACAATTCCCTGTGTGCGGGGACAAAGTACCTCTCAGTCTGTCTTGGATGGATCAAGCTGGATTGGGAAGGGATGGGCACGGGCCTACTCACGCTGCTCTCCTTCGGAGGCCGTCCTGTGTCTCCTTCTGTTCCTCTGGTGGCGGGGAGGGAGAGGTCCGTGTAATCTCAGAGGGCCCGATCGGCCCTGTGGACGTGGTAGAAGCTGGAGCCAGTCAGGGACTTGTATCGGTTCTGTGTCCATGAACCTGAAGAGCGCCGGAAGGTCTGCGGTGTTCTGCAGGGAGAAGGATCCTGATTCGTTGCGGAACGTTACTGAGAACGGATATCCCCATCTGTATGTCAGGCCTTTCTGTCTGGCGAGGTCCAAGAGAGGACGGAGGAGGGCTCTACGTCTCAGTGTAGCCCTCGATAAGTCAGGCAGTATTCTGGCCTGTTTACCTCCTACTTCTACCTCACCCAGCTCCCAGGCCCGGCGTAGGATGGCTTCCTTCTGCGTGTAACGGTGTAGTCTGCATACTACATCTCGCGGTCTGCTCGGATCTTCAGATCTGGGGCCAAGAGTTCTGTGGACTCTGTCCAGTTCGATGTTGAGAGCGGGGTCATTCAACACCGTACGGAATAGTTCCTTGACTGTCTCCCCTAGGTTTTCGGCTGCCGTTTCCTCTGGGATCCCTCGGAGCCGCAGATTGTTCCTGCGACTCCGGTCCTCAATATCTTCCAGGTGCAGCTGGAGGGCGACGGCGGAGTCTCGGTGTATGTCTCTGGCTTGTTCAAGCGCCGCTACTCTTCTCTCCAAGACGGTCACCGAGGCCTCCCCCGTGTCTATGCGTTCTGCCAGTGTAGCCACCTCTCCTCGTACCTCCTGCATATCCCGTCGGTGTGTCTCTTCCAGCTTAAGGATGAGCGCCTCAATGTCCGAACGGGTGGGGAGGGCCTGAAGTAAGGCCCTAATGTCCTGATCAAGCCTACTGGGTTCCGGAGAGTGTGGGGACGCCATCGTGCTCCCTGCCGAACCTCCGTTGATGCCCGGGGAGTTGTTAATACCGTCCTGGGAGCAGGATGGGGCTGGATGGTCGCTCCGTCTGGGGGCCTTCTGCTTCTCACCACGTGGTAGGCCCCGCGGCGCTGCTACTGTGGCTCCCGGGGATTTGCCCTGCAGTTGCTGGAAATAGTGGCGAATCTCTCCCGGGCTCCTTCCAGCGGGTGTTCTCCGTGTAGTTGCTCTTGTCCTGTGCCGTTTGGCTGGTATCATGCCTCTGGCAAAGTGGGTATAGCCGGGGTTTTCGGGACAGGCCGGGAGCTCTGAGAAAAAGCAGCTTCACTCAGCCATGTCCAGGCCACTCACTTTTTTTTTTAACTATGCCCATGAGAAGGGATAGGCCCAGGAAGGTCTTAATTTCGGAAACCTTAAGTCTCCAATCTCTGGCAAGGGTCAACTGGGGATTAGTGGTGATTAATTGACCAGCACACAAATTGCTTTGGTCCACACTAGTTGCCAATTAGGATTGGCAAATGCAGCAGGATGGGCACTATGGGCACGACGGGCCTGTGTTTGTCTTCTTGGTGGCTGCGGGACACTAATTGTGCTAGCCACAGCACCAGCTTGAACTGCACTTATGGGACTCGCCACGTGATACTGCAGTGCTGGATGTATGACCAGGATGTACTAGGCCGCTGGTGCTTGCCAGTTCACCAGAAGGATGAGCGACACTAGTACTGGATCTCTGCTCCATACGAGAGCCCTGCGGTTGCACCTCAACAGAAGAACGGGGTTGGGTACGCCTGACCTTAGCAGGGACCACTGCTATCTACTGGATCGTTTTCTGAGCCTGAATCTGACAGATGGGTGATTTCCTCTTCACTCATCTGTCAGTGTAGTGTTAGTGAAAATTAAAGTTAGATGTCCTCTCTCTGGAACCAAAAATAATTCCACGAAGGGAGGTGACATCACTTCCCCTGCCTGTGTTTACACTTACAGGCAAGAGAAGCATTTAATTCGCCAGAACCGATCAGCAGGTCCAGGCCAGAAATCATTGGCCTGAACCTAAAGATTGATCGGTTCTGGAACGAATCCGATGGTCACAGGCGCCCTGCCGGCGAGAGCGCGCCCCGTATGGGTACTTTGGACTCTCTCCAGCTCCATTACATGCCTTCTGAGGACTGGTGACCGGAACCGGATGGATTAGTCCAGATGAGGCCAAACCAGTGTTTTATAAAGTGGCAGGATTATAGTTTTATCTCTGGAGTGTATCCCCTTTTTTATGCATGCTAATATTCTACCGGCTTTGGTAGCTGCAGCTTGACATTGCATGCTTTTGCACAGTCTGTCTTCCACTAGGACCCCCAGATCTTTCTCCAGCCTTGATTCCCCCAGCGGTTCCCCCCGGAGTGAGTAGTTTGCATTTGTTCTTGGCCCCCAAGTGCCTTATTTTACATTTCTCCACAATAAACCTAATTTGCCATGTAGTTGCCCATTCCATTATTTTGTTCAGGTCTTTCTGTAAAATTTCTATATCCTGGTGTGAAATTATAATTGGTCAACTGAAATGTACTGGAAATTTTAGTCGACTAAAATACGACTAAGGCTCTGTTCCCACTATTTCAACCCCAAAGTCGTGTGATTTACAGTGTGACTTTGCAATGCGATTTTTGATGCAATGTCATGCAACCGGTGAAAACCATGTGAGAACAAGTCGCACCGAAGTCGGAACAAAGTAGTGCAAAAACCTCTTTTGGAGTTGCTGCGACTTGAATCACACCAATTAGAACGGGGCCATTGAAATACATGGGTTTTGACTTGTCATGCGACTTCACATGTGTCAAGTCGCACAACAACTCGCAGTAGTGGAAACAGAGCCTTAAACGACATTTTAGTCAAAAGACTATGACTAAAACTAAATCAAAATTTGATGTAAAAATGAACACTGGTAAGAATACATAGCTCACATCCATCTGGTCAGGATGGGGTTAGATATGTGAGCTGAGTTTTTATCACAGCATTGATTTGTCTGAGTAGAGAAACAGCTGATCAAACAGATAAATATTCCAGATGAGTGCTTCACAAAGTGGGAGATTCTGCCCCCTGGGCGGCGCTGGAAAGATCCGGGGGGCACTGTATTAGCCGCAGGTGCAATTGGGGACATTGAATAAAAATAAGTAGACCTAAAGAAAGAAGATTCTTGAAAAGAAGAAATTTTTGAAAAAACATTCATACATGTTTCATCTGTTGCGTAACGTGTAACAGTGTCGTAGTGATTACTTTATTTTCCAAATAAGCACACAAAATGAAAGTTAAAACTAATCAGTGGTAAAGACCACCAACAGGTCTTAAAGCCCAACTCTGGGCAGAATAAACATTCTCCCTTGCAGCAGAGCTGTGCCTGCACTGCAAAGGTTAGGTGCTAGTTTTGTCCAGGGCAGAGGAGAAACCCCTTTACTTTCCAGAATCTCCGTTCTCACGGTAAACATTGGTCTCGAATGGAGGAGGAAATTTGGATGCCGCACACCGGATGTAGTCAAAAAACTTCACTTTATTGAAAAAATGGGATCATCAAAATAACAAGACTGTCATGCAGAAAGTACAGGTAAGCTGACGCGTTTCGCACTCAGGACTGAGTGCTTACTCATAGTCAGCTATGAGTAAGCACTCAGTCCTGAGTGCGAAACACGTCAGCTTATCTGTACTTTCTGCATGACAGTCTTGTTATTTTGATGATCCCATTTTTTCAATAAAGTGAAGTTTTTTGACTACATCCGGTGTGCGGCATCCAAATCTCCTCCTCCATTCAAGCCTGCTTTGCCTAGCATTCAGCCAGCACCTGGAGCTCTTCTGCTCTGAAAACCTCCACTTACACCTGGGTCAGTGTCAGCCTGAGCGGTGGAAACACTTTCTTTGCTTGTCTGCATCTAAGGATATAAACATTGGTCTCCCAGGATCCAGCAGTGGACTGTTCTTGCATCCTCATGTCCAGAGCAGTGCTGTGGATTCTGCTCCTGGACTTCACGATGTCAGGACTCAAGACGACTAGTGCGTGGGGGTGGCCTTTTGCGGACAGGAGCAGAGGATCGGTTTAGTAGATTTTCTTTTATCTTTCTTTAGGATGTAGGTAGAGCTATAGATACATAGAACAGAAATTTTTCACTGCATCTTTGTTCACTTAAAGAGAGTCAATTTCCATGAGGGCGCTAAGTAATTTTATTTTGTGAAAAAGGGGATGGTAGGCCAAATAAGTTTGGGAACCTCTGTTCTAGATATTGACAGATATGTTTGATATATATGACAAGTGTTGTTTGCTTGAATTTTTTATAACTAGGAGGGTCATGTTAAAATGAAGTTGTCTTTCTAAGTTGCACACACAAGCCACGTACTGTGCAATGTTTTTTTAGTAATACTGCTTGCATATAAATAGATGTTATGTAATTTCTCATGAAAATTGTAGCGACCTTAAGCATTTTGTTCATTGTGGCGATTGCAAGAGGTAAGCAGAGGTAGAGAGATTACTATGCTGTAACACTATATTATCCATGTCATGATTCAGGTGAGTGATCTTTTGTTACAGCTATTTAGTCATATAATATTTCCTAAGTATTTTAATCTGGTTGGCTGAAGAAAACTAGGATTATGATTACTGAAAACAAGAAACCTGTTTGCTATGAGCAACTGCCCTCTTTTTGCCCTCTTTTGCTTCATGTTTGAGTACGTTCTACCAAGAGTTTATATGTGACACACTAGTATCTATGAGTGGTCAGATGGTTTCCGTAATGAAAAATATCAGTTAATGCAATGTCACTAAACTAGGGTCAGCCAAAAATGTTACATATCAGGTGCAAATGACTTTATTATAGAAATGAATCCCTGTTTACATATCCATTTTGGTGGGATGAATTTTCTTGAGAGAGGAAAGCCAATGCAGTCTGCTTTGTTTTGTTGTCTCTTGTCTCTCTGGATTTTCTGCTTGCCAGTACAGCAAATTACAATCTCTTGGCTTTAAGCTCATTTAGACTTGTGGTAGTATAAGTTGAGCTGCATTTTTATCCCCCTCCACTTAACTGCAAAGGCAGCAGAGCAAGGGTGTACACATGCTGCATCTGCAATGCTTTGCAGTCGTGGGCAAAAATCCTTCTGAAACGCTTGGCGGGCAGTACAGCCACCTAACATGAGCAGATGGGGCTGTGGCATGGTGGGTCGACGTTTACAGGATTAAAATAGGCGGTGAGGAGGTGGTCGCAGTGAAGGTAAAGTACACCTTTTTGTTCACATACTTTTGTCCCTCACCAGTAACACTGGTTTGCACAGGCAGTCTGTGGGGTCAGTGTGTTGGCTTAAAATACAGTGTAGGACACAGGATCAGAATCTTAGACCATGGGTTATATGCTGTGGTCTTCAGCTGATTGGAAAGTGGCAAACAAGGCTGTAAGGTGAGCCCCAATGTAACTTTTACCACTCCCAGGTTTTTGATAGTGTCCTTAAGTGATTGATGTCGTCTCTGTTCTAAGGGAAGAAAAACACTTCCTTTTTTTTTTTTTTTTTTCTTTCATTAGGACTCTTCCAGCAAGATTTCTAGCTGCTATACTTTCGTTTTTGCCGCTTTCTGGATCATTTGACTCCTGGGGGGGGGGGGGGGCGCGCTCCATAAAGAAGATGCAGGAGGACTGGCCTGTTATAATGTTTCCAGCACTGGACCCTGTGTTGTACTCATCTAAGCATGATGTGAAATGTGTTGAATTGGCTGTAGGGTGCTGTATACATACAGGACCGTGGCAATACCAGCTGTTGTGACACTGTCACTGAAGACCCCTCTGGGGGTTAAGCCCATTGCAAGGGCAGAGATCTGAATGGGTTTTATTCCTATTTGTCAGGGCTTCAGCTCTTCAAACAAAGAACATGGTCTGTATCCATGCACCAGTAGGGGTAAAAGTGATAATAAACTTTTTTTTTTTTTTTTTATTCAAACACTATCAGCAGCTGATTTAATTGCTTACCAAATATGAAGCTTCTTTATTTTTTAATCCTTGCCTATGATCACGTTTAAAGGATAAGTTCACCTTTGTAACATGTCACACCCATATTCATAGAAAATTGTAAACTGTAAGTGCTGGGGTAAGAATTTTAACAAATGGTTACTAGGATTTTACTAGAGGTTTAACACTATAGCAGAGGGGAGCTGGCTGCAACTCATTCAGGTGCAGGCGGTGGCACAGGATAGACAGTTTGCCATTTTTTCGCTTTTGATTTTTGGCTTCCCGCAGAGCCTCCTTTAAAGAGGAACAGCAGTCTGCTCATATAAAGAAACATCTTTGCCATTCTGAAGCTTCCCTTCAACCACTTTACATATTATTATATATATATACATTATATATATATACTGTAAATCTGTACTTTCCAAATATGCTGCAGAAATCTCCCTTCACTAAGTCTGTCTGCTGCCATTTTAAATGTGGGCAGCTGAAGCTGCTGCCTGTTCACTTCCTGGATTTACACAGAGGCAAACCTCAGGCCTGCAGCTTTCATTTGCCCTCCAATGACTCATCCCCCCACCCTTCCTGGCAAACTCTCACAAGAGTGAGAGAGCTGTGCATGATGTCATAAGCCTAGGCTTTTTAATAGATGGAAAGTTTAAAAAAATGACTGAAGTTCCACTTTAACTGCTTGGGTCTGAGTATTCACATGCTATTTTTCTCTCTCCTGTGTATTGACCTGCTGCTCTTCTGCATCTGGCACCTTCCTGGATACAGCACAGTTATTCATGAACCCACTGGGCCACTCTGCCTACAGTGACCCTTTAGAGGTTGCACTCTAGCAGTTTCCTGAGTACCCCTATGGGGGATATACCTTACCACACTTGACAGATCATTGATGCAAGAGGACTAGCTCTCTGGGCCTGACCGTTATGCTTTCCAATGGCTAGGTGGGAGGGGTGTTCAGTAACATCTCCCTGCAGGTCTATCATTCTGCTAACCCTGACTACTGTTCCTGTTTAGAGTAACTGTCCTCAGAGCCTTTATTAGCCCCCTCAGGCACCACCCCTTCCTCCTTATTATCCAGAGACAAGTGTTCAGCTGTAATGTTTAAATTAATGGGGAGATTTTCAGCCACTTTTAGGCCCCGTGCCATCTCCTCTGAAAACGCCTTTTTTCCTGGCAGGATAAAAGCTGCTTAAGACAGGATAAAAGCCAGCTATTGCACATGCATATATTGGCGTCAATGCATGCTATTGGCCAGAACAATAATTCATTCTGGCATTACAATGCATTAACATGCTAATGCTTAAAAACATCTAGCCACATTTGAGCATTCTGCATTTTTATTTTTTTCTTTGCCCAAAAGCACCTCTCCTGAATGTGCTAGTCTTAAAATACGCCTGTGAATGCCTATGTGTGCATGAATTCATAGGCTAAGGTAGGCAAAAAAAAGCCTGTAAAAGCAGTGTTTTTAAGCCCAGTGTGCATGAGTCCTTATAGACCTCAGATCACAAGGACCTAAAAAGAGAACCCCCCCAGAGAATCGGGAAGTGAAAGGAGGATGATATGGCTTCCTATTTGCAGAGCTCTGTACTGGAGCAATCCAGTGAAAATCTCTGCAAAGCCTAAGGATGTAATTACTACACATCAGGGTTGATTTACTAAAACTGAAGAGTGCAAAATCTGTTGAAGTTGTGCATGGTAGCCAATCAGCTTCTAACTTCAGCTTGTTCACGTAAGCTTTGACAAAAAAATCTGGAAGCTGCTTGGGTACCATGCAGAGCTGCATGAGATTTTACGCACTCCAGTTTTATTAAATTAACCCCTTCTTAATATTGCAGTGTGCACTTGTGCCTTTGAGCCGCCTGCCAAGCCAAAGTTCACCACCCTAAACTCACTGTAACTGCCTCAGCCAACCAAAAAAACACTTTGTACACTCATACAGCCTGTATTGTATGGAGACTGGCCCGGAGAAAATCTTCATTCCTCTAAATGCTCTTTAACACAGGCATTACATTTTAAAGCAGCCTAAAAACACATTAACACACCTATAGTGTTAATGAGCTTTTGGGATGTGTTTTACAGGCATTTGTTGCATCAGACAACATGTCTCAAATGCCCCCATGACTAACCTCAGGTGATACACCTGAAACAAAAGGAGATAAAACAAATCATCCATGAGTTTATCTCATTAGTACCTGTTTATCTGCAGCACTCTCCTTTACAGCTGTTCAGAGTCCAGAATTTATACAGTTTTTCTAAGATTTCAGAAAGCAGGGAGCAGGGAGCTGAAGTTGCATACTGCTCCATACTGGGCTCCAGTGCGAAGAGCTGTGGGAAGGGACATACCCTCCTTCACACAGCACGCATTAACAGAGCTCAGGCTGTGTGCTGGAGCTCCATCCCCCGTCACCTTTTTAACTCTTGGAGTCAGAGAAACATGTCTCAAGTGGCTGTAGATAGCAGAGGAACAAGGCAGCAGACAGACATAACACTTATGCCATGTACACACGGTCGGATTTTCCGACAGAAAATGTGTGATAGGACCTTGTTGGAAATTCCGACCGTGTGTGGGCTCCATCACACATTTTCCATCGGAATTTCCGACACACAAAGTTTGAGAGCTTGCCATAAAATTTTCCGACAACAAAATCCATTGTCGGAAATTCTGATCGTGTGTACACAAATCCGACGCACAATGTGCCACGCATGCTCGGAATAAATTAAGAGACGAAAGCTATTAGCTACTGCCCCGTTTATAGTCCCGACGTACGTGTTTTACGTCACCGCGTTCAGAACGATCGGATTTTCCGACAACTTTGTGTGACCGTGTGTATGCAAGACAAGTTTGAGCCAACATCCATCGGAAAAAATCAATGGATTTTGTTGTCGGAATGTCCGATCAATGTCCGACCGTGTGTACAGGGCATTAGTGTTCTTGATTGAGATACAAACCCCTTATAGAGGGATACGCTTTGTTCATATTTCCTTGTCAAAAGAAGTTTATTGAGTATACAATGTTATAAAGATACATAAAGTAAGTTTACAAGGATCTATAAAGTAAGCTCATTGTTTTACAGTAGGGTTTATATAGGTAAATATCATGAAATTTCAAATATTAAACATTGGGTTTACGTAAACCTAAATTAAAGATAGATATCATTTCCTTAGTTACTTTTGTAGGTATTTAAATGGTTTATACCTACTATACATATTGTTTACAAGTAGAGTGTGTATAGGTCAAATAAATTCTGATAATGAGCTTTAATCGTAAGGTGGAGAAAAGGAAAGAGAAGAAAAAGGGTTGAAAGGTAGAGGTATGGTCCACAAGGTTGTCCCGCTCGTCAGTTTATTATTCTTTTTAGTTCTCTTTGAAGCCTTAGAATGGGTGTCTCTGTAAGTCATTTAATCTGTTACCATGGCAACAGGACAGAGTCATTGAAGTTTGACAGGAACTGTTGTTTTATCCAAGGATGCCAAAGTTTTTCAAATTTTGGAATTTGATTTTGATCGATGGCTACCATCTTAGCATGGGACATTGTATTATTCATTCTGTGAATTGTTTCTGCTAGTACCAATGTAGGAGATTTCCATGCCTTGGCCACTGTTTGTTTTGCAGCCGTTATTAGTTGGATCATAAGTTTGAATTGAGAGAGCGATAACCATTCCGGTTTTAGATTAAGTAAAGTTAAATATGGATCTGGTTGTATTATTTTTTTAAATATTTTAGAAGCAATCACGAAGACTTCCTTACAGAAGGTTTGGATTACTGGGCACGTCCACCATATGTGTAAATGTGTGCCTATTTCTGGGCATCCTCGAAAACAAAGAGCTGAGGTATTAGGTGAATATTTTGCCACTCTAGCGGGTACAAGGTACCAGCGAGTTAGGACTTTATAATTTGTCTCCAGTGCTAAGATGTTGGGTGAAGATGACTTAGATGTGAGCCATATGTTAGACCAGTCCGTGTCTTCTAAAGTTCGTCCCAGGTCCTCCTCCCACCTCTGAACGTAAGAGGGTCTATTAAGATTTGCTACTCCATATAATTGATTATAAAGTGATGAAATTGTACCTTTAGCAAATGGATCTTTTGTACAGATTGATTCAAAAATGGATAATTGGGATAATGGTGTATCCCCCTTTAGGAATGGTGTATAGAAATTTTTGATTTGGAGATATCTAAATATCTCAGAGTTTGGTAGATCATATTTTTCTCTAAGCGATGGGAATGAAAGGAATGATTTAGATGCTATGAAGTCATTTAGTGTCTGAATGCCTGATGTTGTCCAAGCTTTAAAAGAATTTGGGTAGATCCATGCCGGATAAAAGGCTGGATTTCTGATAAAAGAAAGGAGAAGATTGTGTGGAGATTGTAACTGATATTTGGTTTTTAGTTTATCCCAGAGAGATAAGAAGTGTTTAGTTATGGGATTATGAATTTTAAAGCGGTCTTTAGGATCAAGCCATAATAAATTTGATATTAATAGAGGGTCATTTTCTGAAGCCTCTATAAATACCCATAATGGGATTTCCTGTTTTGCATGGTATTTGGACAGACTGGCCAAATGTGCTGCTCTGTAGTAGTTGGTAAAATTAGGGTATCCCAGGCCTCCTTTATTTTTGGGAAGATGTAGTGTGTGTATAGGTATACGTGGTTTAGAAGAGCCCCATATAAACGAAGTTGCTCTTTTTTGTACTATTCTCAAAAAATAGGAAGGAATTGGGATAGGGAGGACTCTGAATAGATAAAGCAATTTGGGTAGAATAGTCATTTTGATTGCATTAATCTTCCCTATCCAGGATAAAGGAAGTTGCGACCATTGTTTTATTAGATTTGTGATCTGTCTTAATACAGGAGGATAATTGGTTGAGAATAAGTCAGAATGAGATGCTGTTAAATGAATTCCAAGATATGGGATTGATTTTTCTGCCCATGTGAATGGGAGTGCAGCCCTAGCCGGGATCAATTCCATGTTTGTGAGTGAAATATTAAGCACTAGGCATTTCTTAGGATTAATCATAAGGCCGGATAGGGCTGCAAATCCATCAAGAGCTGGTATTAAGTTAGGACCAGAGACCTGTGGTGATGATAGAAAAAGTAATATATCGTCTGCAAATATACATAGTTTGTGTGTAATACCTCCTACTTCAATGCCAGTTATAGTTTGGTTTGTTCTGATGTATTGGGCCATGGGTTCGAGTATAAGGGCAAATAATAAGGGAGATAATGGGCAACCCTGTCGGGTACCTCTTTCGATATTAAAGGTTTCAGATTTGTATCCAGCATATTTTGTATAGGCTTTGGGTTTATTATATAATGCCTTGATCCATGTTAAAAAGTGGGGTCCAAAACCCCATTTTTGTAATGAATATTGCATATATTGCCAGGATACTGTGTCAAATGCCCTCTTAATATCGAGAGATAGAAAACATAAAGGGATTTTCCGTTTTTTAGCAATATGTGCCAATAACACTGCCCTGCGTATATTATCGCCTGCCTGTCTATTTGGCATGAAGCCTACTTGATCTCTATGTATTAATTTTCCTATAATGCTATTGAGGCGTTTTGCTATTATTTTTGCTAATAATTTAATATCGAGGTTTAACAGAGAGATAGGCTGATAATTCACACAGGAAGTATCATCAGAAAGGGGTTTTGGGATCATACAAACAATTGCCATTAGTGTTTCTTGCCGAAAAGAATGTCCATCTAGAAGTTTGTTAAAAGTTTCAGTGAGAATGGGAGAGAGTATTTCTGAGAATGTTTTATAGTATAAAGCCGAGTAGCCGTCTGGGCCTGGTCTTTTGTTAAGTTTTAGGTCTTTTATGGCGTTAGCAACTTCATCTATAGTTATAGGCTCATCCAAACTGCTTTTTTGATTCTGAGATAACTCAGGTAAGGTTATTTTTGAGAAGAAGGATTCAGCTTCTGTAGGATTAAATTCATTGTTTGTCTTGTATAAAGTTGCGAGATGTGAGTGAAATTTATGGACTATTTTAACTGGATTACAAGTGTAAACATTTTTTGATAATTTCAAACGTATTGGTTTGAAAGATTTGTTAGTTGAATTTAATGCCCGAGCCAAATATGTACCTGGTTTGTTTGTATTCATGTAGAAATTGTGTTTGGAGCGTTTGAGGGATTTATCAACTGACTCAGTGAGAAATAGATCGTATTCCAATCTAGATTTTTCCAGATGAGATTTTGTACTCTGAGATGGATTATCTTGAAATGATATGTAGGCTGCATTAAAATTGAGTTCTAGTTTTTTTGCTAGATTTTTGCGTTCCCGTTTAAATAGGGCCATTTGTCTTTGTATTGTACCACGCAAGACAGGCTTATGAGCTTCCCACAGTGTTATTGGGGAGATGTCTGTTGTATTATTAATTGATATGTATTCCTTTAAAGCTTGTTCAATGGCCATCTGATGTAGTGGGTGTTTGAGCATTATGTCCGGTAAGTACCACGTTGGGTCATGCGCTTTTGGTATGGCTGAGGCTATAGTAGTGTATACTGCATTATGGTCAGACCACGGAATCGGAATTATGTCTGATGCAATAATTTCTGGTATCATTCCTATTGTTAGAAAAATATGATCTATTCTGGTGAAGGTTTGATGAGGGTGCGAGAAATAAGTGAATTTCTTTTTCATTGGGTTACTTTCTCTCCATGAATCTACCAGATTGTATTTGGAAAGAAGTTGAGAAAAAGGTAATCTAGAGGTTATTTTGGATGGTGTAAAAGGTGATTTATCTAGAAATGGGAGGAGGACCTGGTTCGAATCCCCACACATTATCACTGTTCCTATTTTGTGTGTATTAATCACTTGTAATATATGTGAAAGGAATGGTGTAGGTTGTTTGTTAGGAGCGTAGTAGGAAATCACCGTGATTGCTCTATCCATTATATAACCCATGAGTATCAGGTATCTACCTTCTGGGTCTTTAATTTCTGATGATAAAGTGAATGGTGTGGATCGGTGAAATGCAATTAGAGTTCCCCTTTGCTTGGTACAGGCAGAAGCCGTGTAAATTTGTTGATAAAAAGGAGAAATATATTTTGGAGTAGAATCTTTGGTAAAGTGTGTTTCTTGGAGGCATACTATGTGAGCCTTCTTGTTATGGAAAGTACGGAAGGCTTTGGTCCTTTTTTGAGGGACATTTATTCCCTGAACATTCAGGGAAAGTATATTCAGTGGTGCCATGGCAATAGATCAAATAGTTTTGACTTACTTTTTGTTATGCAGAGCTGACTGCGCAGATCAACCTGTGTGGACTGAAGAGATGAATAGATAGAAAAGAAACCAGTGAATTCTGGAGTAAAGAGTAAACAAAAAACATATGAGATTAGATGATACATTGTATAAATTATTTTTTGCAAGTAATCAAAATTTACCCGTGAAAGAGAATAAATATCTCTCTCAGGGGAATAAGTGCCTTCGTCACACTCCCACATAATATGGTTGGGAGAATGAGGAGGGCTAATGGGGGTACACGGATCTTCCGCTTACAGGAGAGAAGTGCTATGTCAAAAGACATCAAAATGATGTTTCATTAATTGGAGTGCAGAATATAGTTTTTGTTGAAATTATTTATTCCAGGGTGGTTGTATATGGTCAGTCTTGCCCTAGGCTAAATAATTCAGTTAGAAAGGTACTGTTAATAACTTTGGTATTGATGAAGATAGTTTGAATTATTTTGGGATTTTAACCCTTTTAGAGTAAACAATTACATATTTTATTCATATGCAACTGTTTAGATATGTTAACTCATAAAATTGAGGTTGTATTGCTTCAGATTAGAATAAACAAAAACATAATTCTAGGAACTAGTTAGATAATAATATATTTCTTTTAAGAAAAGAAAGAAAAAGCTTCCATTACTTCTGGATTTTTGAACATATTTGTCCTAAAAAGTAATAAATCTATTGTTATTACCTGATAATATATAACTGAACAAGAATTTCCTTATTTCACTTATATATTCTAAGGCTATATGAATCAGAAGTAATAAGAAATATAACTGGAATGTAACATGATCCCACACAGTGTGTGACTATCAGAATGCAGTTACATTCAGTTATAACTATAGGTTTTTTATAGAGAACCATCTCTTAGTATAATAAATGAAGAGATATCAGGAATTAGGATGTCAGTCCATTGAATCTTCTTGGTCCATGGATGATGTGGCATAACGGCCTCTTTTGTGAGAATGATGATTCCCATTTTGTTCTGAAATTTTCTGGGTGCTGCCTGAAGGTGAAGATGACGCCATTCTTCTGCGTGTGGGAGTGTTGCTGCTTGTGGGTTCTGTCAGATTTAATTTTAAAAGGGTTTGTTGTAGTTCATCTGCTGATCTGCTTCTGTAAATTGTACCTTGGTAGTTAAATCTGACTGAAAAGGGGAAGCCCCATTGATAGATAATGTTGTGGCGTTGCAGTTCCATTAGTTGGGGTTTCATGGATCGTCTTTTAGTAATAGCAAGTTGGGATAAGTCAGCAAAAATTTGATAATTGTGTCCTTGAAAATTAAGTTCCTTTTTTTTTCTCTTGCTGCAATTAGTATTTGTTCTTTCGTTCTGTAATAATGAAATTTTGTGATTATATCACGTGGGGGTCCATCTTTCTTTTTGGCTGTGAGAGCTCTGTGTACTCTGTCCAGTTCTAAACGTTCAATAGGGATATCTGGCTTTAGTTCTTGTAATAGAGCAGTAACAGTAGATTGCAGGTCTGTCACAGTTTCAGGTATTCCCCTTATGCGCAAGTTTGAACGTCTGGCTCTATTTTCGTAATCTTCGAGCTTAGTTTGAAGTATTAAATTCTCTTTTTTTAATTGTTCCAATTCTGTTATATTTTCTTGGGTTGTAATTTCAATTTCATCCATTTTTATTTCTAAGGCTGCGGTGCGGTTTCCCAGCTCTCTTATTTCTTTGGTTAGGCTTTTTGTTATTTGGTCTGAGGTTTGTTTTAAAGCTTTATGAAGCATCTTTTCAAATTGTAATAATATTACTGGGGATACTGAGGAGGCTTGTAGAGAAGTTTGTGAGAGGATTTGTTCTGTATCTGACTCAAATGGAGAGTCTTGCTGTGACATTTTCTGTCTGTGAGAGCGCCCTGATGCTGTATCTTGTGAGGTGACTGGAGCTGCTTCAGCTGCAGTGAGTGCCTGTGAGCTCTTTGTGAGGTGATTTTTATTTCTGCCACGATTTCCTCCCAGTACCATATTTCCTGCCCAAACTTTCACAGTTTGTTCCCTGGGGCAAAAAGGTTCAAATGGATACCTTTTGAGCCTGCGGGCTCCGCTTTGTCCTTCTCTTCTCTCCTCAGCGGTGTGGAGCTCTAACAATGCATGTCTGCCCTGCTAGGCTCCGCCTCCTGCCGCTTTGTTCATATTTCATGCCAGAGATTTACAACCACTTACTGTTCCTGATGCACTGGTTTTCAAGGACCCTGTTGAAATGTTTGGAATCTTTGCTTAGGTCTTATTCTTCTTCGCAGGTCAGGCTATGCAATCTGGTGTCACAAATCTGTCTGTTTACCAGAATTGTCTGTCTTGTCTAATAAACACCACTAAGTGAGTTTTTTTTTGTTTTTTGTTTTTTTATGTCCAGCTGTCCTTTTACGTATGGGTGCGTGAGCCTTGCTCTCGGCTTTTGAAGGATTTGCAGATTTGCACTGTCAATTCGAGATAAGCTTCTTTTCGGCTCCTATCCTTTGTCGCAATCACTGGACTGCAGACCTTCCATGCAAAAAGTGCCCCATGAGGAGGCCTTTTCATGGGCAATGCCTTGAACTCTTACATCAAGGAGTCATGGGGGAAGACCACCTCTTTACTCCAGAAAAAGGTGGCTAAAGCTCCTTCAGGTTACCCCTTGGCTCCAAAGAAGAGCTTATTTTCTCTCAGGCCCTGGGGGTCCAAGCCCAAACTCTGGAGCCCAGTTCAACCATAAGACCTCAAAACGAAATCTTGGAACAAGCTCTTCTTGCTATGAGCAGGTGCCCCCCTTTTTAGGTGTGGGGGGGTGTTGTCTGTCTGCGTTTACTGCCATCTTTTTCAGGCACTTCTAAGGTGCTTAGGTCCCAGAACATTGTGTTCACGGGTTGCATACTGCAATTTTGGTTTGCTGTCAAACTTGCCATCCTCCACGGAAAAGCAGGCAGGTGTCTTTGCTGCTCTCAAACAACGCCTCTCAGAGGGTCATTGCCCCTGTCCCAGAAAAGAAAAGATTACAGGGTTTCTACTCGACACAAAAATATTAAAACCAGAGAAACTGAGAAACAGGGGATATACCCCTCTACTAACAGTAATCCTTCATATGGGTTACAAAACTCCCCAAAAACACTAAGTGTCCTCAAAACCAAAAAGCTTAATACAGCAGCAACATGTTCTATATGACAACGTTGATGTTTTTTAATGGTGTACTGTGGAGGTAATTTTTTCAGTCTTTGGACTGTACTGCATTTGTCCGCTCTTGAAACTTTTTTTCTGGTAGGCTCTCTAAGCCTTAACCTTTTGTGTTAGGGTTTCTACCCAAACCTGTTATTGTCCCCAAGGTAAAATTCACTCCATTTTGATTGCCTCAAATATAATCTTCTACATGTTTTGTCTGATCTGGCTTCCTCAGGAAGATTTAAAGTGATCAGAGAAAACTACTACAAAGGAAACAAACCATATCATAGATACAAATACAAAACACACCAGCAAGATTCACACAGATTGTGGACCTGCCCTTATCCCAAACATGCGACTGCTGTTATCCCGGGCTAATAATTTGACTGGACTAGAGGAAGTTGGAGAAAACTGCGTAGAGAAGAGACGGCTTTGGACATAGTAGGGTGAACCACAGAGGAAGTATAGGGACCAGATCAAAAAAACTTTATGAAAAACACATATTCTAGTCTTGAAGGGATAAGAACTATTCTGGTCTGTAATCATGGTTAATACTGCTATTATACTGCGAACATAATATAGAGGAAAAATACACTTACAAAAAACTAAACCTAGTTTAGACTAGGTGTTGCCCACACTGCAACAACCTTGTGTTGAATGAGACTAAATGTGTCCGAGCGGGGCAGTACAGCAACCAGAAGTGATGTCCGATGCCAGTCCGGAAGTCATGCTAGGCAGAGATGACTTGGTTGGTGCGATGCGGCTTACACCGGCCGCTTGAGTCTTGCCAGTCCTGATTGCTATGGAATGTTGATGGGCATATCATTTTAATGTGCTTGTTTTTATTGCTGTTTCTGAATTTTAATTGGTTGAAATGGGACTACACTATGTGGGCCACTCTTTTCTCTGAGTCTTAGTATGGCTGTGGAGACTATGGAGGTTGAGCCACTGTGCAGGAGATCTATTTAAACGTTTTTTGCCGATCAGTAAAATGAGACATCACTTATGCAGGCACTTTTTTTCACTTGGTGTTTAGTGTTAAAAGCACGGACGTTTAATTTAAATTTAGTTTAAATTTAGTTTACATTGCGCCATGGGGGGGGAGGGTGTAAATCTGTGTACTTTTTTTTTTTTTTTATAATGCCATAGCAGTGGCTTATATCAACCATTAGAGTGGAATCGGAAGCCATTTGGCTCACGAAGGTACAAACCTCAGTCCAGCTTAAACAGGACTCCACATTCCAGCCCTGACCATAATGAACATCCCAGATGTGAAAAATTGTCAGGAGGACTACCTCAGTCGGTGACGTTTAAGTCCAAATGAATGGCCTCTTTACCTGGAACTGTTTCAAGCTTTCCGTCACAGGTGGGGAATCCAGATTCAACAACAAATTGGAAAGGTGTATCAATAGGACCATGGCCTTCACAGTGGATGTTCTGTTGACTTTGTGGGATCAGTTCCTTCTGGTCTATGCCTTTTTATCCTCAAAAGCTTCTGCCTTGTCTGCTCTGCAGAATCAAGGTGGAGAGTATTTGATGACCCACATGGCACTGAAAGATGTACTTAGACAGACATAGGCTCTTGACGGACTCTTTGTTGGCCCCCTGGATCATCTAAATAATCTGTCCCATGGGACGGTCCACCTGCTGCTTTTTGGTCGCTGATTGTAACTGCTTGGCTGTTGAAGCTAGTGTCCTGAAGGACAGAGGTCTATCTAATTTGGTCATTCCTACATCCTTAAAGGCTAGAAAGTTTAAATTGCACCTATCTGCTACAGTGTACTTTGGACAGTCCAGTTCTCTTTTTTTTTTTTTTATATTATTTCTGAAGATCTCTTCAGGGACAAGGGACAAGTTTTCAACTAAGCCTATAGTCAAAAGGAAAGGGTTTTGTCCCTTGCCTGTCGAGGCACACTCCACCAGATCTGTTAGTGCTTCATGGAATTTGCAACATCATGCATCTGTTTCGAGAATTTTCAAGGTTCCCCCTGGTCTTCTATTCACATGCAAGTTTTACCAGGTGGATGTTCAGACGTCATCTGATGCCAGTTTTGGTCACAAGGTGCTTTTAAACTTCTTGTGATTGCCATCAAGCCCTTCTCTTGACCCATTGGTGCATGGTATCTTAGAATGTTTGCTTTGCTGCCCACACCCATCAGTTGCACTGATTTTTAAGGTCTTGTGGCCTATGACTCTGATCCCATGTCCTATATTGTACGATTAATAAAATAGGATTTTTGGCTTGCCTGTAGAATCCTTTTCTTGGTGTACATTACAGGACACATGTCCCGCCCTCCATTTTTATGATTCACTAAAAACGAATACTCTAATGCCCTGTACACGGTCGGATTTTCCGACGGAAAATGTGTGATAGGACCTTGTTGTCGGAAATTCCGACCGTGTGTAGGCTCCATCACACATTTTCCATCGGATTTTCCGACACAAATCCGTTGTCGGAATTTCCGATCGTGTGTACACAAATCCGACGCACAAAGTGCCACGCATGCTCAGAATAAATAAAGAGATGAAAGCTATTGGCTTCTGCCCCGTTTATAGTCCCGACGTACGTGTTTTACGTCACCGCGTTCAGAATGATCGGATTTTCCTACAACTTTGTGTGACCGTGTGTATGCAAGACAAGTTTGAGCCAACATCCGTGGGAAAAAATCCTAGGATTTTGTTGTCGGAATGTCCGATCAATGTCCGTGTGTACGGGGCATTAGACTCTGATCCTATGTTCTATGATATACTCTATGAAAAGGCTTTTTACAGACAGGTAAATCCTATTTCGTCACTGCCCATAAGGAACATGCTTTTTGATGAAAATATAGAGGGCGCTTGTGCTGTGAAACCTTCCTGCTTTATCAAAGTCTGGTCACCAGAGGTACAATTATCAATTACATTTACCTGCTGTGCTAAACCTGTAAATGCTGGCATGTGAGAAGCATTGTTTACGCTTTTAGAAGTGAGCAATTTACTATTTTATAGTACATGGCCATCCCATGTACATATAGGTAGCGTCATTTATGTTTTGTCATTCATGTGTTTTCATTAACCATTATTAACTTTGCTTATCTGAAATAACAGCTGTGTCTGTTTGGATTGATTTCCATATGTCTTCATTCAATGTTGTCTTCACTTGTGTAGGTTGTGGCTCTCCCCCCTCTTCTGATGATGAACAATCAATGAAATTTTTTATAGAAAAGGGTACAGTATTTCTGTTCATGTTCTAGTTTGATGCAGCTTGAGCCACTGTTAGACACTGATGTCTTGTATTGACATGTTATTTACAGTGAAATTCAAGAGCAGAAAGATTTCCAGGGCGGTAGCAACTGATATAGGTAGGACAGACACAATTCTCCTGCTATCCTATATTTGTGTCCTGCTCTTTACCAAACTAACAACTGGGAGGCCAGGGCAACAATCTCTTCTTTTGATTGCAAAATGGATAATCACGTTTGCTTCTTCTGATTGGAATTTGGGGACTTTTCGATTAACAAAAATCACAAATTTCGGGAACATCATCTGTTTTAATTTTGCCATAATAAATATTCCTATAACTGGGTAGGTATTTGGGAAAATAGCAAGGTTCGGTAAATGCAACATATTTGAACAGCCAATGCAAAATGTTACATTAATAAAGCGTTTTTTTTAAGCAACCTTTAAATACCAATCGTCAGTCTGAATAATATTTAACTGATTTTGTTTTGTTGTATTGAACCATGCTATTTAACCATGTACACACTTGGTGAGTGGAACGGAGCACTTGGTTTGGAAGCTATACTCACTTTTGGCATGTGGTATGTTGCTTTAATCTCTGCATATTGGAATTGGGAACTCTGTTAAGATGTACAGCAGGGATGTCGCTGGGTTTGTGTTCAAGCAATACAAGTATTACAGTTTTAGCCCTGTAAATATGTGAAAGTGTGATTAGTTAATTAAGCTTTAAACAAAATGATTTACTTCAGACTGTATCACCCTGTGGTTACCTTTTGTGGTTTGTATACTCCAATATAGTATGTGTTCTACATGAAACACAACTAAATATTCATGACCCCTTTTTGTTTCAGAAAATGTGTAGTACAATGAGCTGTAACACATGGGCATATTTACAAAGCGGTGACATTCAAGCATTCACTGGTGAATCAATAGCTATCATTTAAGTGACATGTGGCTGCAATGAATGTTTGAATGCTAGATTCACAGCTTTATAAAAATGCCCTCTAGGTAGCATAAAGTTCTGATTATGACCCCTTTCACACTGACAACGTGGCCTTAAAAAAAAACAAAGACCCGTTTTGCGGCGCTTTCAAAGCGATTTGGAAGTGCTGCCCATTCATTTCAATGGGCAGGGGCGTTTATGGAGCGCTTTTTACAGAGCTCGAAACACGTCCCAAAGATGCTGCTTGCAGGACTTTTTCTACCGCCCCGCAAATGCACCGCCCCAGTGTGAAAGCATCCATTCAAATTGATGGGAGGCAATTTCCAGGCGCTATTTTTAGCGCTAAAACGCCTGCAACATCCTCAGTGTGAAAGAGGTCTAAAAGCCATGTTTTTTTTGTTCATGTCATTGATATTTATACACTGTATATAAAAGGTATATAGCGTATTTTAAACTTCACATACCACAGGTATTGTTTCTTTTGTGTAGAAGTGGCAGCTTAGTGAAGATGTCACTAAATGTATATTAAGGGAGAGAGGTCCAGGGTTGAATTTAGTTTGCTTGGAACTTTTATGCAAGAAACTGACTTTAAAGCTGAACTCCAGGCAGATCAAAAGGGCACAAAATGCAGCGCTGTTTTAATTAACACCTCATTAGGCATATTTTGTAGCCTAAGCAGTGAGGTACCTTTATTTGGCTTGGTATCAGCCGCTAACCATTCTCTGTACAGCGGAGCGCAAATTGGAAGAGTGAGGGGCCGCATGAGGAGCCAATCGGTCATGCTGCATTACTCATGTGCAAACAGTGGGAAAAAGTTCAGGATCACTCAAAAGCTCATCAGTCTGTTGCTTCTCCCTTCATTGCCTAATCACAGATTGGAGAAGGGACAAAACATGTAAGTCTTAACTGCAGAGGATAAGAATCAATTTGCATGACCTATCTGACAGGGCTGTACTGTGTTGCAGGGCTATGTAAATATCAGGATTGGATAGGCATAGATTTGTGGCAGATAAAACCATTGGTTCCCATATATGTATTTCATCTGTGTGTTTAGCTTTTTGGTTTGAGTTCAGCTTTAGGAAAATATACACCAAAGCCCACTGCAAGCTCTTTGTTAAAAAATATAGCTTTATTGAAACATTATTGCTTAAAATTGTATAGTGTTTGTGTGTGTAGCCATCACCAAAATCAGCACTGAATGGCACATTATTGGTGCCTAGCTAATGTCCCAATATTGTTTTTTCCCCAGAGTTCAGCTCTAAATGCAGTAGTGTTGTAGCGTAAGCTCATTTAAAAACTTGGACTGATCTAGTTCAGATATCAACTGAACAATATAGTTGTAGTCAACTAAATTGTGTAAATAAACACCCATACTTTGCACAAATCATATATCTCCCATGTTTGAATATTAAATTTTGATCTCTCAAACATTTTTAACAATATATGAAAAAGTCCAACACATTGAGTATGGATTTGAGTGACAATTTTCATGAGTTGGCACGCAAGCTAGTGGGGATACAGAATTAGTACTCTAGTGCTGGGTAAAGCACTAGGACATGCGAGTGTTCTTGCTTTAGTTGCTATACTAGACTGTGGGAAGTGTTTTTTTTTTTTTTTTTTATCTTCATATTTAGGAAACATTTACTCTGAATCTGGTGGAATAGAGGAATATGGAATCCCTAAAATGCCTTTGAGATGGAATGTGGATTATCTCTCTTCTGGGTTCTTTTATAACCTGTGCAATATTGACTTTCTATTTGATAGGGGTCAATCTGGGTGTAATCTCATGTGTCCAGCTGTGGAGTTGTTGGTGGGTGAAAGTAACATGGAAGATTCACTTTTCTGCTCATGCCTTCAGATGGATACCTATTGATTATAATACAATTGTGGAAACAGAGTTTGGAATAGTTATTTTTTACAGAATTTGATAAGAATGTTTGTTGATTAGTGTATGCATATTCATTTTTGTATTCAAATACAGGGATTATTTGATTAGTGCTAAGCATGGGTGTCTTAACAGGGAGAGAGGGTTTTTTTTATATTTACTCATTGTAGAAATATAAAACACACTTTTGGACGAGAGGTTTAAACTTAAAGTGGTAGCTCTCAAATCCCCTATATAAACTAGCAGTTATTCAATGCAGTTCGGCCCAACCCCACCGCATGGGAAAGAAAAAAATAATTTTTTTAACAGTATTCAGTGATACAGCTGTTGTGCTTAGAATGCTCACGTTTGAGGTAAGAAGGTGTACTACAATACTAGTAAAATTCTAGTAAAAACCCAACGAGAGATGCAATGATTAAAAGGAAGTTCTAACCTGACCTGTGAGAACTCTCCTTTCAAGGTTCTAATCCCAAATTTCTATAGAAAGCAAAAATATTTCAAATATTTTTACTAGGAAATTTTATTGGGTAATTTACATTTTTTCCCAAGAGCAATGAGGATTCACACACTGTACATATGCATCCTGCTTACCACTTTTGACTGTCTGGAATTGTGTTGGATGGGGTGATGGGAAGTACTTTGTTACGCAGGGGCTGCTATCTTCCAGCTGTTCATGACCAATGAATATGTGAGTACAGTATAGAAACCATCGTTTGTGGTCCCTGGCACCAAAGACTTTGAATCAAACAGGTACGTAAGTAGAGCTTTATCTGTTCCAAGTGTTGGCATTCAGAACTATTATTCTCTTGACTGTACAATGTAGACTGCACACTGGCTCCGTGTAAGCAACAAAATTTTATGCTGGCCTGGGCCTGTCATGACAAAGCTCAAGCACAGGGATAGAAAAGACAGGTAAGAGGTTATATTTGCAGTGGTTCATAGTATCCCTCTATGTATTATCAAACTAAATGTGTATTAGCAGTAGTTCTCTTTTAATAACCGGATGCTTTCAAATTATCAACAATTGTAAATGTTGAGAATCAGGCAAATGAATTGAAAGTGCAAATGTCAGGTTCTGCACTAACGTGCACATTTCAGGTTTTCCGAGTAGTATGATCCATAGTAGTTGAACTTTATAAACTACTAATTAATTTTTCAGTTATTTTACACACATTTTATTCCTGAAGCCAAACTTGAAGGCAAGCCATCAGATATTCCTGCTACTGTGGAATACTACTTTCATTTTAATTTTAAGAACATCTTTTTTTCTCTCTTCCAGCAAAGATGTCAAGGAAGTTAAGCCTACCTACAGAGTTAAAGCCTGAACTAGGTAAAGCTGAGTATTTCATTACTAAATAGTCATAACTGCCTAGTTATGTGTGCTAGTAACTTGCACATTCATGTTGCAGATGTCTATCTTCTAGAAAATGCATTCATTCTTTTCATCACCATCATAATATGCACTCAAGATTCATGGCTTCCATTGTAAAACTCCTGTGTGCTAAGCAGCTGTGAATAGTGGCCGTGCTTTGCAGTCTTTAACAAGTGGTACCTTATCTTTGCCAATATTACGGGCTTGATGCAACTCATTGGGCAACTAGTAGAGAGCAGGCTAGAAAAAAACTTTAATTTTGTTTTGTTTGTTTTTTGCTTCCCCTCCCTAGCTAGTTTCCCTAGACATTTGTCCATGACTGCCTTAAAGTAAATACCATTTACTGAAATTTTGCTTGATTAAAAGCACTATGGTATTCTGTTAAAGCATATTTAACCCAAAACCAAAAATGTTGTATTTTGCAGTTTACTAGCCCTTAGATGTGGTGACTGTATTAGTTTTCTTTTTCAGGCATCTTTTTCTCTTATTTTTAACTGGTAAACCATCAAAAAATTACACTACTTGTGTTTTGGCTTACTTACGACTTGTCTATGTAGCGTTAGCTATATTTGTCAGTCAGGCTGGACTTCAAACATGTCTTCTCTTTTTCTTTTGTAAACCACCAATCCTCCCATCTCCGAAGAAAGTTTTTTTTGTTTTTTTTTTCGCTCAGCTCAGGATATTACAAGGCCACTACATTTCTGCAAAGGTCAACAGGAAAAATGTAGTTGGCCTCACAAATGAGAGCAAATGCAACCACCATATTTATCAACTGAGCTTTAATATTTAAAAATTGTATTTTTAGGTTTAGATATACTTTAGGTGTTGAATAATGCACTGGCAGGTGCTTTAGCATAACATTAGATCTTGCTAAAAAACCAAAGAAAGATGTGATGACCTGCATTTGTTCCTAACATGTACAAAGTTAAAAGCTAAAACTATTTTTAGAGTTTACGCAATGAACCACCCTAAGACCTCATGCGCATGGGCAGAAAAACTCTGTTTTAGTGGCATTATTCTTTTTATGCCTCTGAACGCAGCTCTGTTTCAGCCAATGTGTCCATGAACTTTGCAGCACTTAAATTTGTATATTCAAAAATGCCCACAAATCTTCTGTAGAGGAGCTTACTGGCATAATTTAAGCAAACAAATGTATATGCACGCGCTTGTAAATACACTCCTGGTGTAAAGAATAAATGAGTATTCTAACCAATAGAGAATGGGTATATTCGAGATGCTTCTAAGTGCATTATGCCCATATATGCTCATAAAAATGCTAAATAAGCATTTGTTTTTATTTTACACCCGACTACTAGCATTTTTGTTTTGTTTTTTTGCACTACTACCAGCTCCTGGCAGACAAAAAGATCCAGCATAAATGACATGCTGTATAGCAGTTTATGAAAACTATTACTGGTAGCTATAGTTGTGTGTTATGTATCTGACATATTGTTGTGTGAGTACAGCTTTTGTTTATAAGCATGTTTATTGAACAGAGCATACCGACAAACCTTTACCCTGTCTGTTATATTAGATGTCCGAGACAATTCCTTCAGCCGGTCACGGAGTTCAAGTGTAACCAGCATAGACAAAGAATCACGAGAGGCAATATCCTCTCTTCATTTCTGTGAGTCTTTTACCAGGAAACCGGACATATCTACGGCACCATGTTTATGGGTTGGAACCACGCTAGGTACTGTGTTGGTCATTACTTTAGGCCTGCCACCATCAGGAGAGCAAAGACTTCTTCAGCCTGTTATTGTGTCTCCTAGTGGTAAGTAACCTGTATAATGTGTCCTATTTGGGGGTGTGGGGGGGGGGTCTTTACATCCCATGGCATGGCGATGGGCCTAAACTATAACAAAAATGGCCCTTGCTACATTGTATTTGTGCTGGTTTAATACCTGGAAAATGGGCAATGCCATTCCGAAGTGGGCATTGAATTATGGTCAGCATTACCTCTGAGGAATCCTAACCCCATGTAGGCATATTATGCAAATGTCACCACCCAGGACATAGGTCTGGTATGAGACCAGCACAGGTTTGCATTAAAGTTGTATTGGAAGTTTTATAGCAAGTACCCTGGAAAACCATAAAACCTGATTTCAAATATAGAAAATTTGGGATGAATGAGCACTCCTCTGGATTTCAGGGGCTCTCATGACTCCCTACAGATTTTCTGAATAAGGCTCTACCCTTGTGATGCATTCATCTACTTGCTTTTTCCACTTTTTGTCAAGTTTTATTTTTCTTCCATTCTATTCTTTCCACATTTGTATACAAAAAGACTGTAAACAGGAAATTTGCAGTATACTCCAGCTAGGACTGGAAATGCACCATTTCCTTTTCCCCGACATTTTGTGAGCTAAACTAAATGGCATTTAGTCTAAGCATAGAAATTGGCTATGTAGCCCCACTATGTTAATAAAGTGTCTGTGCTTAATTAGGATGTGGGTATATACAAAAGAAAGAGGGGTTTTTAGGGACTTTAAGGAAATCATGACCTGGTAAGGTCACCCATTTCCATCCCTAGGGACTTTAAATGACAATAAATTCCTCTATGTTCATCCTATTACCCTCTTGCTGTCACATGCTTCATACAAAGTCCCATTCTCCCCCAAACCAATCCCCCTTGTTCAGGATGTGGGTATAGCAGGATGCAGCCGTAGCTTGCATACAGACACCCTGACCCCATGGTAGAGAGTAGGTCAACTACACCCTAGTGAGAGGTCTTTGATTTTATCAGTTGATATGCATTGCCTTATCGTAATCCAATATTCTAGTGCCATAAGTTTAACACCTTCTTGTCGTGGGATAAATAATACAAAGGATTGGTTGCATGAAGAGTTTTAAAACAAGCACACACATGCAGGCTAAAGCTGGCCATATACTACATTGTTTTTGTTTTTCCACTCAGCCTGCAGACTGAATGAAAACAATCGAACACATTTCTTCATCCACGCTGTACAGCAGGGATGGATGACTCCCCTTGCTAAGCTATTGTATTCTGATTTTACTTTTTTATTTTTTTAAGCTGAAAGATGTTGGGTCGAAGAGGGCCGACTGGGCCACCCATTAAGCAAACTGAGTGAAATTCATACAGTGTATGGCCAGTTTAAATCTAGGGAAACGGTAGCAATTAATAAAGTAGGCCCCTTTTGAGCTGATAACTATTACAATGTTAATTGGCATATAAGCATTGATTAAATTAGGGTCAAGATCAGGTAAAATACAGATTTGTATCTCAAAAACACTGTAAAATATGTGAGTTTAAAATTCAAATTGTGTGCTCTAAAGCTTGTGCCAAGTCTAAACCTACTTGTGGATGTTGGGATTGTATGCATATGTCAATACCTGTCACCTGATTGGAAAGGCTGGGGTTAGTATCTCTACTTTGAACTCAAATATTATATAGTTGAGGTCTAAAATTTAGTAACAGTTCATACTCTTGGGATGCAATTGCTGATTGAGGTATGATCCACACTTTTTTTTTCATTCAATAATGGTTTTAACAGGCAAGAATACAAGTTACAATCAAAAAGATATCTTTCAGAGGATAAAATTGTGTATTGGCCAACATGGCCTATAAAGCATCAGAAGAACAGATTGCATGCTCTGGAAACACATTTGGTAGTGTGCCATGGATGGTTAACCACTTAAAGCAGGGGTCTCAAACTGGCGGCCCTCCAGCTGTTGCAGAACTACAATTCCCATGAGGCATTGCAAGGCTGACAGTTACAATCATGATTCCCATGGGCAGAGGCATGATGGGACTTGTAGTTCCGCAACAGCTGGAGGCCCGCCAGTTTGAGACCCCTGACTTAAAGTGATTGTAAAGGCTCGTTTTGTATTTATTTTTTTTACATGCCAAACATGTCATACTTGCCTCCACTGTGCAGCTCATTTTGCACAGAGTGGCCCCGATCCTCAACTTCTGGGGTCCCCCGGCAGCTCTCGCTGCCCATCACTTCAGATAACCCCCTAGGAGAAGCGCTCTCCTTGGGGGTTACCTTGCGTCCATAGACACGAATGCCGGACTCAGCCCCGCCCCCCCGTCATTGGATTTGATTGACATAGAGGTAAAAATATATACAAATTTTGGCAGTGCTATGTATATTAAAATATTAACATAACACTAATAATCCACAGTGATAAAAGCAGTGCAGAAAACAGTCCATAGTCTATTGCAGTAAATGTTTCGTGAAAATCATCCAAGGTAAGATCAAGTCCTGCTTGCGTGATAAGCCGTCACCAACACCACCACTCGTGACAAACAGGGCACTCACATCCCTCTTAGTATTAAACTCTTACCGGATCAAAGATAAATATAGGCAGAAATTAGGTATCCCTTTATGATGAATCTCCCAATTTTTACTGCATCAGAAGGGGTGGGAATCACAACGGCAGGCTTATTTTTAAACTGCATGGAAAAAAAAAAAAACAGAAAATCACATATAAACACGCCTAATATCAACACCAAGCCTCGTTTGCAGACCACAGCATGGATAGCACGGCGTCTCCTATAACAGTCGGATGTCTTTTTCCAGCTGTAGTAGGCTCCGTGTCTCCGAGCAGTGTTGCTTCCTGAATGTCGTTTACGCTACGCCCTAAAGTGGCTTAAAGGTCGCCCTCAGATTATGTCCCTTGATGACGAAACGTGTCAGAGCGTGGCTTAAACGACGTTCAGGAAGCAACACTGCTCGGAGACACTGTAGACAGAGGGGAGATTTTTTAGCCTCCATCGATATAAAGGACGCATACCTACACGTACCTAGCTTTCAGCCTCATCAGAGGTTCCTATGGTTTGCAGTAGAGGAACATCATTTTCAGTTTGTGGCTCTACCCTTCGGGCTTGCTACAGCTCCCCAGATGTTCACAAAGGTCCTAGCACCAGTACTGGGTCATTTAAGGGCCCAAGGGATCCTGGTGCTTGGGTATCTGGACAACCTCCTGCTCAGAGATCACTCAGTACAGGCTCTAGAACAGAGCATAATATACACGGTGAGGTATTTGAAAAGCTTAGGCTGGATCATAAATACCAAAAAGTCAGCCTTGAAACCAGCTTGAAGTCTAAAATATTTAGGTCTGATTCTAAACATGGTCCACAGTATTCTTGCCACCTGTAAGGATCTGTGCCCTGAAGGATCAGGTGCGTCAGATAAGGGGCACTAGACAACCCTCCATTCAGCTCTGTACGAGCCTTCTAGGGAGGATGGTATCCTCCTTTGAGGCAGTGAAAAGAAAGTGAAGTAGATGTGGCACTGTTCTATTGTGTTGTGCACCTAATCATATACCATCTGATTGCTAATAAACATAAAATATACAAAACTGTTTTAGTGAACGTGCTAATGCATTGAACATGCACTAGATACCTTATATTGGACGTAGTGACTAAAAGTTATCAATGTATTCTATACATGATTGATAAAATACAATTAGTGACATTTGTGAAAGTAATTAAAATAAACTTAAATAATAGTGGACTGGAATACCAGAAAGGAGGGACAAATCGGTCCCATATAACATGTGTTAGGAAAATGTGTGTATGTATATATATATATATATATATATATATATATATATATATATATATATATATATATATATATATATATATATATATATATATATATATATATTCCCATTTAATAATATGCAGTAAAGTGCTTCTGTGCTGGTGAAAAATCGGTGTTGATTTCCACTTTCCAAGGGTGATCACAGCATACATGTCTTATCCATGCTCTTATTGTGGCTGCACTCACCGGAATTCCCCCCCCCCCCCCATCTTGGGGTATAGAGCCTTCACAGTATCTGCCACTGTGTAGCACTTTAAAGGCTGAATGATCCCCAATGTATTGCCAGTCCAATTATGTACCATATAGAGGAGAAAGGAATCCCAATAGTGTAATACTGTTTATTGCGTGAAAAGGTACTCATATTCAGTAAAACAGTAAAGCATTTGTTTCTGACACTAGCGCCGACGACCGGAAGTGATGCAAGAACGTGTGCTGACCCCGCCCTATGCGTTTGGTCACTCTGACATCTGGCTCCAGATGACAGTGACAAAACGCGTAGGGCGGGGTCAGCACACGCATCACTTCCAGGCGCTAGTGTCAGCAACAAATGCTTTACTGTTTTTTACTGAATGTGAGTACCTTTTCAAGCTCTTTAATGCATAGACGGTTGAAACAGTATTACACTATTGGGATTCCTTTCTCCTCTATATGGTACATAATTGGAGGACTGCCAATGCATCGGGGATCATCCAGCCTTTAAAGTGCTACATAGTGGCAGATACTGTGAATGTTCCATACCTCGAGGGGGGAAAATTCCGGTGAGTGCAGCCACAATAAGAGCACGGATAAGACATGTATGCTGTGATCACCCTTGGAAAGTGGAAATTATCAACACCGATTTTTTCACCAGCACAGAAGCACTTTACTGCATATTATTAAATGGGAATATAAATAAATATATACACATTTTCCTAACGCATGTTATATAGGACCAATTTGTCCCTCCTTTCTGGTATTCTGGTAATTACTTTCACAAATGTCACTAATTGTATTTTATCAATCACATATAGAATATATTGATACCTTATATTGGACGTAGTGATTAAAGTTATCTAGTGCATGTTCAATGCATTAACACATTTTCACTAAAAGAAGCTTTGTATATTTTATGTTGGTATATGATTAGGTGCACAACACAATAGAACAGCGCCACATCTACTTCACTTTCTTTTCATTTATTTACTCCACTTGGTGGCAGTAATCAGTAGAGGCAGCAGTTCTCTGAAACCAGTTATTTAACCCAATTTTTCTTTTGGTACTTATTCCTTGCGCTAAATCATTTATATCCTTTTTTTTTTTTTTTTCCTTTTTGAGGCAGTGCCCTATGCCCAATTCCATTCCAGGCCTTTACAACAAGACATCTTAGCGTGGAACAGAGGAAGAAAAGCCCTGGATTATCCAATATGCTTATCTCCTCAGGCATGCTTAAGCCTAAACTGGTGGTTGCAGGATCAGAACCTGCGAAAGGGAAAATCCTTTCTCCTGGTAACTTGGAGAGTACTGACTACAGATGCCAGTCGCTCAGGCTGGGGAGCGACCCTAGATGGGCTCACAGCTCAGGGAAAATGGTCAGGGACAGAACAGACCCTGCCCATCAACATCCGGGCAGTACGTCTGGCCCTGCGGTCCTGGACGGTACATCAGGGTTCAGTCCGACAATGCCACGGCTGTGGCCTATATAAACCACCAAGGCGGTACCAGGAGTCGTTCAGCCCTGAAGGAGGTGAACTTCATACTAGTCTGGGCAGAGGGACATGTGTCAATAATATCGGCAGTCCATATCCTGGGAGTAGAGAACTGGAAGGCAGATTATCTCAGCCGCCAGCAGATAGGCCCGGGGAAATGGTCCCTACACCCAGAGGTGTTCCAGGAAATTTGCCAACGTTGGGGATGGCCAGAGGTTGACCTACTGGCATCTAGGTTCAACAAGAAGCTACAGCAGTTTGTGTCTCGAGCAAGAGATCCTCTGGCAATTGGAGCAGATGCTCTGATAGTTCCAGCCAGTACTCCCTGGTTTATACTTTCCCTCCGATCCCTCTCCTTCCACATTTGTTGCGCAGGATTTAGAGAGAGGGGGTTTCAGTCATTCTGGTGGCACCAGCCTGGCCCAGAAGGCCCTGGTTCCCGGAGATTGTGAGACTAACAATAGAGTGGCCATGGATGCTTCCACGTCGTCCCGATCTACTGTCTCAAGGTCCTATATTTCACCCCAATTTTCAGTCTCTAAATTTGACGGCATGGCTATTGAAGCCAGGGTGTTAACCACTTGAGCCCCGGACCATTATGCTGCCTAAGGACCAGAGGTCTTTTTCCAATTTGGCACTGCGTCGCTTTAACTGCTAATTGCGCGGTCATGCAATGCTGTACCCAAACTAAATTTGCGTCCTTTTCTTCCCACAAATAGAGCTTTCTTTTGATGGTATTTGATCACCTCTGCGGTTTTTATTTTTTGCGCTATAAACGGAAAAAATCCAATAAACTCAATTTTAGTCATACATTTAGGCCAAAATGTATTTGGCCACATGTCTTTGGTAAAAAAAATGTCAATAAGCGTATATTTATTGGTTTGCGCAAAAGTTATAGCGTCTACAAACTAGGGTACATTTTCTGGAATTTACACAGCTTTTAGTTTGACTGCCTATGTCATTTCTTGAGGTACTAAAATGGCAGGGCAGTAAACCCCCCCCCCCCAAATGACCCCATTTTGGAAAGTAGACACCCCAAGGAAATTGCTGAGAGGCATGTTGAACCCATTGAATATTTATTTTTTTTGTCCCAAGTGATTGAATAATGACAAAAAAAAAAAAATATTTACAAAAAGTTGTCACTAAATGATATATTGCTCACACAGGCCATGGGCCTATGTGGAATTGCACCCCAAAATACATTCAGCTGCTTCTCCTGAGTATGGGGATACCACATGTGTGGGACTTTTTGGGAGCCTAGCCGCGTACGGGGCCCCGAAAACCAATCACCGCCTTCAGGATTTCTAAGGGTGTAAATTTTTGATTTCACTCTTCACTGCCTATCACAGTTTCAGAGGCCATGGAATGCCCAGGTGGCACAAAACCCCCCCAAATGACCCCATTTTGGAAAGTAGACACCCCAAGCTATTTGCTGAGAGGCATGGTGAGTATTTTGCAGCTCTCATTTGTTTTTGAAAATGAAGAAAGACAAGAAAAAACATTTTTTTTTTCTTTTTTCAATTTTAAAAACTTTGTGACAAAAAGTGAGGTCTGCAAAATACTCACTATACCTCTCAGCAAATAGCTTTGGGTGTCTATTTTCCAAAATGGGTTCATTTGGGGGGGTTTTGTGCCACCTGGGCATTCCATGGCCTCCGAAACTGTGATAGGCAGTGAAGAGTGAAATCAAAAATTCACGCCCTTAGAAAGCCTGAAGGCGGTGCTTGGTTTTCGGGGTCCCGTACGCGGCTAGGCTCCCAAAAAGTCTCACACATGTGGTATCCCCGTACTCAGGAGAAGCAGCAGAATGTATTTTGGGCTGTAATTTCACATATTCCCATGGCATGTTTGAGCAATATATCATTTAGTGACAACTTTGTGCAAAAAAAAAAAATGGTCTCTTTCCCGCAACTTGTGTCGCAATATAAAATATTCCATGGACTCGAAATGCCTCTCAGCAAATAGCTTGGGGTGTCTACTTTCCAAAATGGGGTCATTTGGGGGGGTTTTGAACTGTCCTGGCATTTTATGCACAACATTTAGAAGCTTATGTCACACATCACCCACTCTTCTAACCACTTGAAGACAAAGCCCTTTCTGACACTTTTTGTTTACATGAAAAAGTTTTTTTTTTTTGCAAAAAAATTACTTTGAACCCCCAAACATTATATATTTTTTTAAAGCAAATGCCCTACAGATTAAAATGGTGGGTGTTTCATTTTTTTTTCACACAGTATTTGCGCAGCGATTTTTCAAACGCATTTTTTGGGGAAAAAACACACTTTTTTAAATTTTAATGCACTAAAACACACTATATTGCCCAAATGTTTGATGAAATAAAAAAGATGATCTTAGGCCGAGTACATGGATACCAAACATGACATGCTTTACAATTGCGCACAAACGTGCAGTGGCAACAAAATAAATACATTTTTAAAAGCCTTTACAGGTTACCACTTTACATTTACAGAGGAGGTCTACTGCAAAAATTACTGCCCTCGATCTGACCTTCGCGATGATACCTCACATGCATGGTGCAATTGCTGTTTACGTTTGACGACAGACCGCCGCTTGCGTTCGCCTTAGCGCGAGAGCAGGGGGCGACAGGGGTGCTTTTTTTTTCTTTTTTTTTTTGCTTTTTTATCTTATTTTTAAACTGTTCCTTTCATTTTTTTTTTTTTTTTTAATCATTTTTATTGTTATCTCGGGGAATGTAAATATCCCCTATGATAGCAATAGGTAGTGACAGGTACTCTTTTTTCAAAAAATTGGGGTCTATTAGACCCTAGATCTCTCCTCTGCCCTCAAAGCATCTGACCACACCAAGATCGGTGTGATAAAATGCTTCCCCAATTTCCCAATGGTGCTTTTTACATCCGGCGAAATCTAAGTCATAAAATGCTCGTAGCTTCCGGTTTCTTAGGCCATAGAGATGTTTGGAGCCACTCTGGTCTCTGATCAGCTCTATGGTCAGCTGGCTGAATCACCGGCTGCATTCTCAGGTTCCCTGTTGAGACAGGAGAGCCAGAGAAAAACACGGAATACGGTGGGGGGGGCATTCCCTCCCACGGCTTGTAAAAGCAGTCTAGATGCTAATTAGCCACTAGGATTGCTTTTATATGACAGCCGACCGCTGGCTGAAAAGAATGATACCAAGATGATACCTAAACCTGCAGGCATCATTCTGGTATAACCACTCAAAGTCGTGAATGGCGTACCTGAAGACAAAAAAATGGTTAACAATAAAGCACAGTAAACGGTAAAGTAAAAAAAATTGCATACCTGAAAAACAAACATGATAAAACATAACAATAAAACATTGCAGAATAGAATACAGTAAAAAAGAGCAGAACAATAGAGAAAGAATAGAGAGAGAGAACAATAAAACAACTATTTTTATTTTATTTTATATATATATATTTTTTTTTTTTTTAACACTTTTTTTGTAACTAACTTTTATAACTGTAACCGGTTCCAGGTTCGGGTCTCTCAAAATGCGATGGCATCTTGGGAGACCCTGTGAAAGTGCGCCTAGTCTGTGCAATGCTGTACCCTACGCTAATACTCAACTAGTGAATGGTAGCGTTCAAAACATTCACCAATGCAAAGACCAGGATTGTCAGGACAGGAGGGACAATAATAGTGGGTGTCACGCCTATATTCGCGCTTGCTGCAGACACGACATCTTTTTTGGGGGGGTTCGTTGGGTAGGGGTACTCGGGAGGACATAAAGAAAATGCCTCTCATGCAGCCGACTGCATTTGGTTGGGGATGTGAATGGGGGAAGTACGGGCGCTGCAGAAGCGGTGGGTTCCCAATTAGGAATGGCGAATGCAGCAGGAAGGGCATTATGGGCACGACGGGCCTGTGTTTGTCTTTTTGGTGGCAGCGGGACACTACTTGTGCTTGCCACCTCACCAGCTTGAACTGCACTTATGGGACTCGCCACATCACCAAGTGTTATTGCAGTGCGGGTTTGACTACGACCGGGGTGTACTAGGCCGCTGGTGCTTGCCAGTTCAATAAAAAGCTACGTTTATGTAACACTGCGTTTTTGGGAACTCTAAACTGCTGGGGACGCTAGTATAGATCTGATCGGATCAGATATTGATCTGTTCAGATACTATACCACTAAGGGAGGTGTACGGTGCGTGCGTGGGTGTTAGCGGTACTGGCGCTAACCTGACGCTGCCTGGGGCTGGTGCTTGCCAGTTCACCAAAATGCTACCAAAAAAACTGTTAGCGATCACCGGGATCAGGCCTGACTCTGCGAACGCTGCAGTTAAGCGTTTAGTGTTTTGTAAGTGACAGTGATCGATCGATACTGCACTTGGGTGGGCTGGGCCGGGCGGAGGGGCAAAACGCAGGTGCTAGCAGGTATCTGGGCTGATCCCGCTAACACTGCGTTTTTGGGAACCCTAAACTGCTGGGGACGCTAGTATAGATCTGATCGGATCAGATATTGATTCGTTCAGATACTATACCACTAAGGGAGGCGTATGCTGCGTGCGTGGGTGTTAGCGGTACTGGCGCTAATCTGACGCTGCCTGGGGCGACGCATATCACCGCCGGGCGTTTAGGGGGCTAAACCTTTATTCGGTAATAAACGGCGGGTGCCCTGACACTATAAAAAATAAACGAACTAACCAGCGTCACCCGTAACACTTATACGGTGATCAGTGGTGAAAGGGTTAACTAGGGGCAATCAAGGGGTTAAAACATTTATTAGGTAGTATATGGGGGTCCCTGACGCTATAAAACGCTGACGGCGAACCTAAATATTTATGTCCCTAACTAGCGTCACCAGCAACACTAATACAGCGATCAGAAAAATGATCGCTTAGTGACACTGGTGATGGGGGGTGATCAAGGGGTTAACTTTATTAGGGAGAGTTAGGGGGGTACCCTAGACCTAAAGGGGGCTAACCCTAACTGCCCTAACACTGTAACTGTCACAAACTGACACCATGCAGTAATCAGAAAAAAAAAACTGCTTGGTGTCAGTTTGTGACAGGGGGGGGGTGATCGGGGGGCGATCGGGGGGGGGGGGGATCGGGGTGTTTTGTGTGCCTGGCATGTTCTACTGTGTGTGTTAGTGTTTTACACTCACATTTCAGTCTTCTCTCCTCAGAGCCGGAACGGAAAATACCGAGCCGAGGAGAGATGACATCATTTCCTTTGCTGCTGTTTAGCATACAGCAGCAAAGGAATGTTCCCATAGGCCGGCGGCGATCGTGAGGGGGGGCCACGAACGGATGGCCTCCCCCTCACCTCCGATCGCCGGGGGACAAAACAGGACCGCCTCGGCCACCGGGAGGGGTTCGATCGGACCCCCCACCCGCGGGAGGCAAATCGCGTGTATGTACGTGATTTTGCCTGCCCGTGCCGCCTTGCCGATGTACATCGGCGTGAGGCGGTCCTTAAGTGGTTAAAGGACCATGGCATCTCGGGACCAGTGGTGTCTACTCTAGTGAATGCTAGAAAAGCGATCGCTAGGAAGATTTATCATAAGGTCTGGAAGACTTATATTGCTTGCTGTGAAGCCAGAAAATGGCATCCCCTGAAATATGTGAATGGGAGAATTCTTTCTACAGGAAATCAAATTGGCTTTGCGTACAATTAGAGGTCAAGTTTCGGCCCTGTCCTTATTCTTCCAAAGGCCTTTAGCCTCCCATTCACTGATCCAAACCTTTATGCAAGGGGCAACTCGCTTGCTTCCCCCCATTAGGTCACCTATGTGTCCTTGGGACTTGAATTTGTCTGTGTTACAGAAAAAAACATTTGAACCTATTAAGGAAATTCCATAAGACTTGCTCTCACACAAGCTAGCCTTCCTGATGGCTATCACCTCGGCTAGAAGGGTGTTTGAGTTGGCGGCCCTTTCATGTACTTGATCCCTTCCCCATGACAGAGTTTTGTTACGACCTGTTCCATCCTTTTTGCCAAAAGTGGTGTTGGTCTTTAATTTAAATCAGGACATTATTTTGCCTTCTTTTTTCTCTCAGCCTCGTTCGGCGGAAAAGACTGCATTCTTTGGACGTTCTCCGGGCAGTCGAGGTTTATTTGTCTAGATCTGTGGAGATCCGACGATCAGACTTCTTTTTTGTTTTTGTTTTACTAAAAGGACCCAAGAAGGGGCAGGCAGCTTCCAAAGCTTCCATTGCAAATTGGGTCCGTCATTTGATCATTCAGGCCTACGGTCTAAAACATAAAGCTCCTCCCTTTAGGGTAAGAGCTAATTCTACCAGGGGTGTAGGAACCTCCTGGGCTTTTCACCATCAGGTATCCGTGGCTCAGACTTGTAAAGCTGCTACCTGGTCTGCAGTGCATACGTTCACAAAATGTTATCAAGTGGATGTTCGAGCAGCCAAGGATTCTGCTTTCGGCCACAGTGTACTGCCGTATAAGTTCTGATGGCTATTGTTTGGCAGGGTGTCTCCCTCCCCTCAAGGCTATAGCTCTGGCATGTCCCAGCAGGTAATGAATATTAGCCTGACTCTGTGTCCCATGATGTATGAAAATAGGATTTTTACGTCATACTTACCTTTAAAATCCTTTTCTTTGAGTACATCATGGGACACAGAGATCCCTCCCCTCTTTTTTGAGGATTCGGTGTTTCTACAAAACTGAAGTACTTCCTGTATAGAAGGGGTTATATAGAGGATCACTTTGTCTGAAGACCTTTGGTCTACCAGTGTCCATTCACCTGATGATGAAGTATAACCCATCAGGTAATGAATATTAGCCTGTCCCATGATGTACATTCCATTTTTCCAGTTCCCATTCTATATTGAAGTAATTTTCCCATGGTTGGGCATAGGAAGGTTTGGACAGAGATGAAGCTAATGAAGAGTAAATGATGCATCCCCCCCCCCCCCCCTCTGATCCGTGATGTTCGAGCACCATGATTCATAAGCCGTGACCCTAAGAGGTTTCGGCTTATTAGGCCAGTTAGATTGAAGAAAATGGAGAATTTGTGTGTATCTGAGCCTTTCTGAAGTGGGCATCTCCAGTTTGCTCATGCAGTATCCAAGTGAAATGGGCCTGTAGAAGTGAAGAAGTTCCCTATTCTAATTAAACCTTTGTTGAGCCACCAACTAAAAGCCAGGATGTTCATTCCTGGGGGAAAATTGGGATTGTGGAACAAATGTGTTTAGAGGTCTTAGGGCTGAGATTAATGAGGGATGTTTGTGAATCCGGTCACACAGGGCCAGTGAGTCTGACAGGGTAGGAGCCAGGATAGGAGGTCTGAGTTTTGTGGGGGACCACAATAGAAAATCGATTGTGTGATGGGGAACAGCTTGCCTCTCAATTGACACACATTCGGGTTTCGAGTCCCGTGAGTGTGCGATGGAGATCTGGGCAAGTTGAGCTGCTTGGTAGCACCACCAAATGTTGGGGAGAGCATGTCCTCCTTGTGTTTTAAGTCTGAACAAGATATTTTTAGAACATCTTCTGCCCTTAGGTCCCCAGATATATTTCATAATTTTGGCTTGGAAATTCAGCTGCTGTGATTTCCTAATCGGGATGGGTAGGGATCTGAAAAGGTTTAATAGGCGTGGGGGGAGTGTCATTTTGATAGTGTTAAGGCAGGCTAGCGAGGAGAGGTTATGTTTAGACCATGTAGAGAGTCTGACGACAGTTTTTGGAACATAGACGGGTAGTTAGAGGAGTACGAGTCTATCTTGGAGGTTAAATTGACGTCTAAATACAGGATATAGGAGGAGCACCAGGTAAATGGGAAGTGGTCCTGTAAACTTTCAAGTAATTTGGAGGGAACTGTGATATTTAATGCCAAGGATTTCAATTCATTAACCCGAAGATCAGAAGCATTTCCAAAATTTTTAAGTAAATAGAAAATGTTGGGAGTCGAGGTCAGGGGGAGGTAACAAATAGGAGATCGTCTGCGAACGAGCAAAGCACATTTGTGCTCTTGGGGTCCACAGAGTACTCTCCTAATGTCAGGGTGGGTTCTGATCGCGTGGCCAAGGTCTCGATAGCTATAGCAAATAAGAGGGGTGAGAGCGGGCTTTCTTGCCTGGTGCCTTTTTCAGTGTTAAGGGGTTCTGAGTAGCAACCCTGGAGTCTTACCTGAGCGCTTGGGTTAGAGTACAGGGAGCGGAGTGTTGCTAGAAAATTGGGGCCAAAGCCCTATCTCTCCAGCATATAAAATAGGTAAGGCCATGTGACTGTGTCAAAGGCCTTTTGGAGGTCGATTGACAGCAAAAAGCCTTCCTGAGGAGGGCCGCCATCCCGTTGGGATTTGAGTAGAGAGATGATGTCTATGGCCCTATTTATCTGGTCAGGTCCCTGTCTCCCCGGGATAAAGCCCACCTGGTCCTTATGGACATGTTGAGCGATACATGAGGATAGTCTATTAGCTAATATTTTTGTCAAAATGTTTAGGTCGTTAATTAAAGAGATCAGGCACTATTTGCTAACTACGCTCGGATCCTTACCAGGTTTGGGTAATACTGAGATATATGCTAAATGTAGACCCAAGCGAGTTAAAGAATCTGACCATATAGGGAACTTGCGTAGTAGCAAATTTTTTATAGTAGCAGGCAGAAAAGCAGTCAGGTCCTGGGGCTGAGATTTGTTTAATATTTTTTATCACCTCCATGACTTCCATTTCAGATATCGGTTTGTCCAGAAGGTCAGAATGTTTCGCTGACAATTTTGGGAGGGATATGGTGTTGAGGAAGCCATCAAGGTGAGGTTGTGTGCTAGGTTTCTTATCCCTGTACAGATCTGTGAAGAATCCATGCAAAGATTCCATGATTTGTTGTGGGTTTTGTGTTAAATCTCCTATCATGATGCATATTTTAGGGAAAGCTAGGGATCAGGGTTTAGGAGATAGTTTGGCTGCTAATTTAGCACCGATCTTGTCCTTCTGGGAGTAGAACCGGGCTCCTGGCCATCTGAGGTATTTCTCCGCTTCTGTGGTTTAAAGCTGTCCGGGCCATTTCTAGATGATCTAAGGACTCTCTAGTAGTTGCGTTTATGGGTTTTGCTCAATGAGTGGAACTCTGTATTGAGTTTGGTTATGGTTGCCCTGCGTTCCCGTTTGAGGCGAGAAGTGGTTTGTATAATCTTCCTTCTTGTTACTACCTTATGGGCAGCCCACAAGGTTTCTGGAGATATGGAATCCTTTAGTTGGAAAAATTCCTGAATGTCCTTTGCGAGGATTGAGCATTGAACTGGGTCACGTAAAAGAGCTTCATTGAGGCGCCATGTAAATTTTTTTTATTAGAGTTGGGCATTTGTTGTTGGAGTAAAAAGACCATAGAGTGGCAAGATAATGATGGCTTTTGTGGCAAGTGGTATGTTGTAGGATTGAAAAAAGATGTGGTCTATCCTAGAATAGATCTTATGTGGGGCCAAGTAGTGGGTATAGTCTTTAGTCCGGGGATTAAGTTCCCTCCAGATGTCGATAAGGCCCAAGGAACACAGCGTGGAGGCTTTTTTAGTGCTCTATCACCAAAAACAATTGATCAAAACAAGTACTGAAAAAATATATATTTTTGCTAAATATATGACATCTAACTAAAAAAATTAAAAAAAAACATATATAAAAATATATATATAGCAAAACAAGGACGTCTGGGGAACGGTGTCAAATATTTAGCACAAGTGTTATTTATTCACTCCTTAGTGCTGCTACATTCTTTTTATCTACAATTTGTGTGTATCCCGCTTCTAGCAGCTGCTTTTTTATTTTTATTTTTCGTCATAGCGCGGTATTTCACCTTTTTACCTTTTTTAGTGCTTAGTTTTGGGGGCTTTGTAGTCCCTGGGGGGGGGGGGGGGGCATTTTCTGATTTGTCCAGTGAGTGGTCAAAAGCGAGATTTGTGTCTCCTCCCAATTGTCTTCCCCTCTAGATGTGGACCAAGTGTAGACATCATGGAGGAGAAGGTTGCTTGGCTTGATTTGGCGTATAATAGGAAACAATTGAGTAAGTTGTACCGTTTATGGAACCTTTTACTAATGGGTATCTACCTGCGGGGTCTCTGGTATCTAAAGGGAACAATTTAAGGTTTTTAGAAAAGCATGATAGTCTGAATAGTTTCTGTCTTTTAACTGGGGAATTAAAACGTTGTGGGTGGCTATACAGAGGGGAGCAAAAATGGTGCTGTCAGCATGCATGGATCAGAGGGTGGGATAAACTCATCAACAATACTGATCTTACCCTAACCCATGGAGGCGGGTGTTGGTTCTTAACATCTTCTGTCCAAAGCTTTCAAGAACGTAGGTCAGATCGTGGAGATGAGCCTCTAGGTGACCCGGAAAAAGAGGAGGGGTGAGAGGAAGGGGTGATGCAAACAGGTTCTGAGAAGAGAAAACAACAAGTGAAAAACATGGAACAAACAACAACATAACAACATAACATAACAAACATAATGAAAGCGCCAAAAAGAAAACCCCAACCCCTTTGCAGGTAGGTAGTGTCCCTCTTACTGCAAATCTTTTCCCAAAAAACATTCCCAAACGTAGGGGGTGTTGAACAGTCCCTGAATAGTAGGTAAACGCCACTCTGGGACAATTGGAGGTGTAGTGCATCCGCTTCAGCCTCTCCGCCAACTAAAAACTAGAAATAAAGGCGGAAACTTGAATCTGGATGCGGTGAAAAACAAGAAAAAAAAAAAAAAACATGAGCGTGGTGGAAGCAAGAACCACTACTTGGGAGTTTCTGCCCCCCCCCCCATGAAAAAACAGGGGGAGGGGAGGAGGGAGAAACTCACAGCAGGTTAATCGGCTAAATTTTCACAAGTTAGGATGGACTGTCTTTGAAGTCTCTCTGATCCTGGAAGTAAAGATATTGCCGTCCCTCTTTGAAGCACGATGACTTTAATCAGGATTACTCTGGGGGTAAAAAAAAAAAAAAAAATGGGTGGAAGATTAAACCAGACAGGTCCTCGGATGCATAGCAGAATCTGGGTAGAAGAAGGTGCTAGTTGAGTCTTGTTGGCATGCAGAACAAGTAACATCCGATCCGATCCGAGCTATTGTAGTGGTAACATGCTCATTTGTCATAGGAGTAATAGGTAAAGTGGGCTAAACAGGTTTGACTCATGGTGGAAAAAGGACTGGATGACCAAACTTTCTAGAGCTTGGTGGGCAAATTCCTAGGAGATGATGAAGGGTTCAGTAAGATCCGCATTAGGGGGGGGCAACTGTCTTTGGATCTCTTTGCTTGCTGTTTTTGCCACATAGGTTTGATAGGGCTTGTGGGTGGAGGCCTCTTTGATGAGAAGGAGCCTCTGGGGTCCAATGAGGTTGCTGTTATCTGGGAGATGAAGCCCAGTTGCAGAAGCAGACTCTCTCCATCCACAAAGGTTGAGAAACTGTAGGATTTGTTTATGTGAACAAAGTTTAGGCGAAAAGGGAAAGACCATTTATAGGTGATAGATTTTTGTGACAGCATCTAGGGAAGAGGTTTCAAAGATCTTCTTTTTTGTGTTGTGTAGGGTGACAAGTCCACAAATATTTGAATGGGATGTCCTTGTATAGTAAGGTTTTCCCTTTTGCGAGCTCGCCGCATAACTTCTTCCTTAACCTTGTAAAAATGTGGTTTTACCGCAATGTCTCTGGGTAAGCCGTGTGGGGGCTGAAGAGCCCTACGGGCACAATCCATTTCCAGGCGATGATTGGGGATGTCTGGGATTAAATTTTTAATGAACATGCGAACGATCTTGTCAGTGTCCTTAAAGGATTCAGGGAGACCTCTGAGTTTAAAATTATACCTGTGGGATCTATTTTCTAGATAATCCAGTTTTGAAAATGCAATGTACAGTTGTTCATGCAGTTTCTGAATCCTGCACACCTGATAGTTCACAAGCTAACGCCCTACACCCTGTGATACCTCCACTGCGCTTCTGAATAAGTGAAAAAAGTCAAATCTAAATAAATTATAGCTGCCACTTAATATGTAACAAATACGTGACTGAATTCAAACCTCTAGAGAGATAAGTGGAATAAATAGTAGCGCTCAAATAAAAAATGAAAAAATAAAAATAAAAATGTGCTAATGAAAGTAATGATCGATCAAAATGAACAGTAAAAGTATATATGTGTGGATATTGACAATAATACCCTCATTGAAAATCAGTCACAATATGAATGTGATCTGACAAAAAAAAGTTATTGGTGAACACTGTGAGTAAACACATATCACATAATGTTCAAAACAACACACCCTGTGGCAGATGTGAAAATAATAAATGAAATCTTAACATAAAGTTCATATCATGTGAATATAATGAATTAAGTGTTGACATAAAGTTCATAAATTATGAATATTCCGACGAATGATCTGAAAAAATCTATAAATGAAAACTCTTGGTTGTTCTTTGTGTTCTTCCACCACACCTCAGTGTTTGTGCTTCCACTCCCTCTTAAAGATTTGCACTCGCCAGCTACAATTGCCTCCCACTGTCGTGTTTGGCATAACTCTCCTCAACCCACGCTTATTGGGGGTTAAAATTCGATCTCCGGGGAGGGGCATGTCTGGATGCGAATGGAAAAGGACATGTTGCTGGGAAGCTCCGCTGGCTCTGCTGAAATCCATTGCTATCCGGAGCCAACGTTTCCATAAACAGCCTCCAAAACATCCATCCTTAATCTTGGGCATCCCCTGAGCAGACCTGTACCTGCATCGAGTATCCCAGATGGCTGCTCGCTCCGGTACCCAGCTTACAGCCGGCTCCATCCATAGGTCTGCCGCCGCCATCTTGAGGCCTGTAGAATCTCTGGGATCCTCCGCTCCCGGGTCCCGTAATACGGAGGACAAGCGGCTACATCACCCACCTGTGCCTACACCTCCGGAGGGAACAGACCGGGTGTGCATCATCAGGGGGCCACCAGGAAATCCCGGATGGCGGCCCGCCACCACCAGCATCTTGGGGCCTACAGAAGCGGCCGCACTCTCCTCTCCCAGGTACAGTGTTGTGCAGGAATCATCCCACGCTCCTTCCCCTATGCCAGCACTCTCTGATTGAGGCAGAACACATCCATAGCAACGGTGGACTGTTGCCCCCTAAAGAGAGCTTAGGCCCAGATATAACGCCATCCCTCCGCATGGCGGCCGTTTTAGGATAGGCTTCGGCCTAGTCCCGGAGGTCAGCGGCCATCTTACTACACCCAGATTCCCGGCCTGCTCCTGTTTCCAGCTTCCCGAACGCCTTGCTCTCCCCGCACACATCATGGGAGGTGGATCGGACTGCTAACCACCTACTGTAACACTAGTATATACCGATCTCTGACCAGCCCTTGGCCCCAGCTTGTGGGTTACAATCACAGCCCCCACATCTCCCGCCCCAGGCCTGAGCTACACATTTCCGGACCTCCAAAGCTCCTTACATTACCAATCTACTAATAGGCCCCTCTTGCTGGACTGCCTAGGTCTCTATATATCATTGGCCTCTTTTTGCTGGACTGTTTGAACCTTTACTTCTTACGATCCTCCGCAGACCCCCCCTGGCTCTCTACAACGCAGCTCCTATTGCAGGGGACACATGCGGGGCGCTCAATGACGGAGGTTATGTAACCCCTCCGCCTTGATCCCTGCCGCCTTCCACCGTTCCCACATGGTAAATGACTACTGCATCAAACACAATTGACCACTAACATACCCAGGCATCCCATGGTGAAATACGGGCCGAAACAATCTGCTCAATCCCACACACCGGAGCTGCGGCCTACACAGACACTGGACCGCTTTCTGAGTAGGCCTGAATCCCCAGCCCAGATTATGCCCGATAGCGCGTCAGCACTCTCGGACACTCACAGTGAGATAGGAGACACTCCTCAGACCTTTATGCCCACCCCATCCACAGAAATGTCAGCTCCTGTTACAGTGGACATACTGGACAATAAGCTACAAGCTCTCTTGCAGGATTTGACCAGCAATATCTTCAAGGAGATGGGGAAGCTGGCACATGAACTGAGGGGGGAGATTGCCCATATTGGTGAGTGCACTGATGTTTTAGAAACTAAATTCGATGACTTGACACAGTACGTACATGTCTTTGAAGAAGACAATGCTGGTTTAAAACAATCGGTCTCCCAGCTCCAGTTCCAACAAGAGGATTTAGAGAACAGGGAACATCGCCAAAATCTGCGTATTAGAGGTGTCCCTGAAGCCATAGGAGACGGAGAGATTCAACCATATCTACTAAGCCTCTTTAACACCTTGGCCCCTCTGATACCGGACATAGACTGGAGACTAGATAGAGCACACAGGTCACTAGCTCCTAAACCCCCAGCAGGAGCAAATCCCAGGGACATTATAGTACGCTTCCATTATTAAGATAGCAAGGAAGCTTTGACCATGGCCACTCGCAATAGATCTTTGCTGGAATTCAAGGGGGCTAAAATACAAATTTTTAGAGACTTGTCTCCTATAACCCTTGCTAAACGCCGCTTCTTTCGGCCAGTGACCGCACACTTGCAAAATCACCATCTTCCATACCGGTGGGGATCTCCCTTCCGCTTGTCTGCCTCGAAGGATGTCCAATACTCCATGAGGGATCTTCAGGAGAGTGAGGCGTTCATACGCAATCTTGGTCTTCCACTGCTGCCAGATGAAGACCCTATACCACTCCCCACAACACCTAAACCCTCATCCATCCCAGGCCGGATTTGGACCCCTGCTCGCCAGAAACCACAGAAGACCTACTCTACACCCCAGCGATATCCTTTCCCTAGACTCCCACCTTGAAAGATGTCTCTCCTGCAGTTTGTTCAATTTGGCTTCGGTCCTTGCCTCATTGAGGTTCCCCTAATTTGGGGAGTTCACACCCATATACATGGGATGTCTTTTCTGTGGACTATAGTTCAATTTTTCTAACAAGTTTCCTAATTTTTGTCAGAAGACGGTGGGGATCACTCCAGATAAGGTGGAGCCCCTCGTGTGCCTCATTTTGAGCCACGGCTGTGGATTCCTGGGCGGTTTTTACCCCCTAGGCTACACTTCAATTCTTTTTTTTTTTAGGTCCTTTTTTGACCTATTTTTCACTTTTTGCCTGTTTTGCTTACATCTTTTATCATCGTCATTCCCCACTAATGTTAAGTTCTATTTCATGTCTTCCCTCCACAGGATACACCATGGACTTTTTTGCTCATGTTGTCCGTTTGTTTTCCTGGATGATGTTTTTTTTTATGGTTACCATAGCTTAACCATGTTTCACTGTGATGGCTTTACGAGTTCTTATAATGTGAAGGGTTTGAACTCTGTTCAAGCGCTGGTTAGCCTGGAAAGAGTTCAAATGCGGACATAATCTTAGTCCAGGAGACACATTTCCGCTCAGGGGGATCCTTTAAATTCACTGCAAAACATTTTCCTGTCTCATTTATAGCTTCTGACCCCTCTGGCAAAGCGGGGGTTGCCATATTGATTAGAAAATCCTGCCCCTTAAGAGTAAAATCATCATCCATGGACCCTCGGGGTAGATATATTTTCCTGGACTGCGACTATCTCTCGCGTTCTTTCACTTTGATCAATGTTTATGTCCCCAACTCAGGTCAAATCCAATTTCTCACTGATGTATTTGGGAAACTCGGAAAATATGCTCAGCCTTTTATGATTGTTGAGGGAGATTTCAATATGACCTTATCCCCTAGAAGAGACAGACGCACGCTATTCTCTTCCACCCCTTCAGCTAAAGTAGAACGCCAATCTACCTCCTTCCGTAGACTCATCAGATCACATAACTTACTAGATATCTGGAGAATCAAACACCCTACTCACCCCCCCCCCCCCTACATAAGATGTACTCCAGACTGGATTATCTTTTTGTTACGGCCCCTTTACTAACATCCTCTGTAGCATCAAAATTAAACCCTATAACTTGGTCAGACCATGCCTCTGTTCAGCTTGATCTCACACTTTCCTCATCTACACCTATAACATGCCATTGGAGACTTAATGACTCTCTCCTTCGAAATGCTATCGCTGAAATTCAGTTGTCTCAAAATTTAACTGAATTCTTCCAACTAAATGACAGCTCTCTGGCGGATGTGTCTACCCTATGGGAGGCCCATAAAGCATACTTTAGAGGCTTATGTATCTCAGCTGGCTCTCACATAAAGAGGGATTCTGCAGCTCAGAGATTTGATATTCTTTCCCAGCTACGAAAAGCAGAAGGTCTGCCACTAACCTCCCCTACGGTGGCAGGTCTGCACACAGTTACCTCTTTACGTGAACGGTTAAAATCTATTGACATGAACAAATGCTCCAAATCCTTACTCTGGGCTAAACAGAAATTCTACAAATTTGCTAACAAACCTCATGGGATGCTAGTAAATAAGCTCAAACCGCATCCGTTTCACTCTTTCCCTGAATTTCTCATCCAAGCTGATGGACCTCCAACCCATTGCCCACAAACAATGTCTAAAGTCTTTGGGACATTTTTTGATAAGCTATATAATTGCCTAAACACAGACCCTAAGCATCTATTCTCTCAAGATAAATTCAACTCCTCCTGTAACCCTTTGAAATTGCCCAAATTGTCATCATCTCAAGTAGCTACCCTTAACGCTGCTATCACGTCAGAAGAACTAGCTGAAGTTGTCAAAGAGCTGCCATTGCATAAGTCTCCGGGACCAGATGGTTTACCCTATATCTATTACAAAAAATTTCTCCCAATTCTAAGCCCATATTTAATAGACCTTTTTACTTCTCTTGAACTTATATATAAAAAATTGTGCCAACTCCTAAACAAGAATAGTGTAGTGAAGCAGCCAACACAACAACCTGACTATTGTGAGTGTATAAAGTAAAAAAAGTGTGGCTCTAAAAGGTAGTGTTGTTATGAGTAACAGTGATACACAACCCTGAAGTGTATACCAAATAAACTGATAGTGATGTGTAAGCACATATAAACGGTGTAGGACGTGTCTGTGTTCAATGTGCCAATTTTGGGTGGAGTGACCCACCAAAAGAAACTAGACTCGAAAACCAATCATTTCAACAGTGTGGTGTGCATTTAACCCAAAAGTGGCTTGCTCCTCAAAGCAAGACCAGACCAGAACAATCACAGAAAACAAAAAAAAATTCAAAAATGTGATGTACATTAACCCAAAAATGGAGTGTAAAGGTATTGGACCATTAGAATGGTGGATATGTGCAAAAAATTTAGAGTCCTTCACTATGCAATGGGGTGGTCTCCAATAGCTCCTTGACAACTTGGGTGTGAGCAGTCCTTATGTAGAATAAGTAGGGGAACTGTTGAAAGTGTCCTTGCGTGTAGATGGATTCTTGTCTTGATATGGTGATATTCACCCAGGAAATATAAGCATAAAATGCCCTTACCAGACATGGTGGACTCACAGGCCCTTGGCGGTGAGTCAAACGAGCTTGTACCGTCAAGCGGTATAGTGCATATATGGGCATACATGGGCATACATGGGCATATATGGGCAGTAAAAACTTGGCTCAAAGGTACAAAAATATAAAAGTTAGTGCAGTAGGTGATGGTGATGGTAGGGGTAAAAACATAGAAACCCGACGCGTTTCGTCCTCAAAGACTTCTGCTGGGGTATGATCATACCCCAGCAGAAGTCTTTGAGGACGAAACGCAATATTCCTCATTCCCAATTTTTACATGCTCACATTACAGTTCTCCCGAAACGTGGCAAACCCTCATCGTTACCAGATGACTACAGGCCCATAGCCCTACTCAATTCGGATTATAAAATTTTTACAAAAATCATAGCTAATAGACTTTCTTCTATAATACCTAGCCTTATTCATAATGACCAGGTAGGTTTTGTTTCAGACAGACGTGCAGGCGACAACACTAGTTGCACCATTGATCTGATAGATTTACTTGACAAAACATCCCGCTCTGCCCTTATCTTGAGCTTAGATGCTCAAAGCGTTTGATAGGCTCGGCTGGCCATATATGTTTGCCACACTTACACGCTTTGGGTTCACAGGCTCTATTATGTCGGCTCTTCAGGCGTTCTATTCTCGTCCCACATCCCAAGTACAACTGGCGTCTTTTGTGTCCCCATCCTTCTCGCATAGCAATGGTACTAGACAAAGGTGCCCCCTCTCCCCTTTATTGTTTATATTATGCCTTGAACCCCTAGCCGAAGCCATTCGAGTGCACCCTGATATAAGTGGGGTCTCTCTGCGACAGAGAGAGTACAAATTGTCTCTTTTCGCAGACGATATATTGCTTACATTAACGAAACCACATATCTCTCTCCCCAACCTCCACGCTTTATTAGATACATTTAGTAAACTTTCTGGCTATAAAGTTAATACGGCCAAGACGGAAGCTCTTCCTATACATATTCCCCCCACGCTTCTTACCAAGTTACAAAACAACTTCCCCCTACCATTGGTGCTCTGTTTCCCTTAAATATTTAGGTATACACCTGACGGCATCTTATTCCACTCTGTATCAAGCTAACTTCCCCTCCCTAATTTCGGAAACACATGGCTTATTCCGTAAATGAGCGGATTGTCCTCTGTCTCGTCTGGGTAGCATAAATGTCCTCAAGATGGCTATACTCCCGAAGTTCTTGTATCTTTTTGAAACATTACCAATTGCGCTCCCTATGTTACAACTTCAAAATATTCAATGGGCCTTCACTAAATTTATTTGGGGTAATAAAGCACACAGGATTGCTAGCACAGTGGTATTTGCTCCTCGTTCTCAAGGGGGGTTGGGGGCACCCGATATTGGTAAATAATACTATGCTACCCATCTCACAGCGATCATCTCTTGGTCATCGCGCTTTGCGACAAGTAGATGGTCGGAATTAGAACTGAGTGTTACTGGTCCTGTACATCCTTGTTCAATGCTCTGGCCGACTTGACTTCAATATCTCAGCTCGGACATATCTGTCTAGGACCAATGCTATTTACTCTCTCCATCTGGAAAAAATGTAACAAGGGGTTCTCTCTCTCGTCTCCATGCCCACCTCTCTTAAATGTTATTTTTAACCCAGATATTCTGGATAGCCTTTCCTATAATGATATGTATCCATGGTCTCAGGCGGGCATTTTTTAGCTCCGCCACCTAGTACATCCTGTAACCCGCAAATGACTCTTTCCAAGATCTCCAAAACAAATTCGATATACCCAAAAAGCTCTTTTTTCTTATCTTCGATTTAAACACTACTTCCATTCTATATCACCTGCCTTGACCTTAGAAAAACCCAATGCCTTTGAAGCTTTATGTGCCCAAGGTCCATACCAACCTGGTCTCATTTCTTGTATATATAAGATCCTCCATGACTCAAAACTGCCTACTCTGGATTCTCATGTATACATGCGAAGATGGGCCAAGTTACTTCTGAACCCTTTATCCCTCCCTCAATGGCAGAAGATCTGGACTTCCATATCTAAAGTTTCCAGATGCGTGAAGCAGAGAGAGACAGCTTATAAAGTTCTTATGTTCTGGTATAGGACCCCAGAGGTTATCCATAAATATGATCCCTCTATATACCAGAAATGCTGGAGATGTTCACGAGATATGGGAACTCACTACCATATCTTCTGGGAATGCCCATTAATTTTGCCATTTTGGTTCTCGGCCCAATTAGTGGTTCAGTCTGTGTTGGAGATAGACCTCCCAAAAGACCCGGCTCATTACTTACTAAGCCTTTCAGTCCCTGGAATATCTAAACATGCCAATAAGTTGCTGTCATATATTCTTAGCCACCAAAAGAGTAATACCTACCCGTTGGTTATCCCCCAACCCTCCCACACAATCCCAATTTATCTTGGCTGTAGCACAGATATGTAGAATGGAACATATGACAGTGGTGATGCATGATTCTCTGCATCAATTCTCAAGGGTATGGGATGCTTGGGATAACTCCTCTTTCAATCCTGAATCACTATCCTAAACTGCTATCAAATGTCCCTTAGGCACCTAGTCCCTTCATATTAGAATGATTAGTCTGAATACTATTATTATATCTACTATTATTATACATATGCTAAGTTGGGATCCATGGTGTACCCTCCCCTCCCTTGTTTTTCTTTTTTCTTCTGACTATGACATTGTTCACTAAGAGATGCTTTTTTCTCTCTGTATAAGATAGAGATTCCTCTGTAATGTGTTTGCTTTTTTTATGCGAGTGTAAATGCTACAAATCCTTGCTCCACATGAAAATGAAAACATGCTCCAAATAGTGTGATAAAGTACAGCAAATTTATTAAAAATTCAAACCATTGCACTCACATGTGTAAAAACCAAAGCAGGCCAAAAAAACACTCCAAAGGAAATCGTAACATAAACTCCATGCACTGGTAAAAGCGATCTATAGTGGTCACGGCGGACCCAGGATAGTGTGTCAGCTGTGCAGTCTCACCGACTCCTAGTCTCAAGCCTCCACCATTCGCTGTAGTGTGTCACATCACAACGTCTTGCGGCACGCTTCAGATGCTTGCCGTATAGCCACGCCCCCAACATGTTTAGTCGCGACCGACTTATTCATGGGATTGCAATGACTGCACATCTGACACTATCCTGGTTCTGTCGTGACCACTATAGATCGCTTTACCAGTGCATGGAGTTTGTTATGATTTCCTTTGGAGTGTTTTTTTTTTTTTGGCCTGCTTTTCTGAATCCTGTCAGTATTCTGATTAGCTTTGGCAATTGTTTGGTCAGTTTTTTTTTTGTTTTTTTTTTCTATTCTGGCCACAAGGTGGTGCAGATCTGCTTGGATAGTGGATATGATCTGTGTTGCGGTTTAACTACTTGCTTACTGGGCACTTAAACCCCCCTCCTGCCCAGACCAATTTTCAGCTTTCAGCGCTGTCGCATTTTGAATGACAATTGTGCGGTCATACAACTCTACCCAAATGAAATTTTTATCATTTTTTTCCCACAGATAGAGCTTTCTTTTGGTGGTATTTAATCACAGCTGGGATTTTTATTTTTTGCTAAACAAACAAAAAAAGATGGAAAATTTTGAAAAAAAAAAAACATGTTTCATAGTTTGTTATAAAATTTTGCAAACAGGTAATTTTTCTCCTTCATTGATATGCGCTGATGAGGTGGCACTGGTGGGCATTGATAGGCTGCACTGATGGGCAGGGATAGGCACAGTTAAGGAGGCACTGATAGGCACAGTTAAGGAGGCACTCATGGGGACAGATAAGGCGGTACTGATGGGCACTGATGGCCACGGATGGGTGGCATGGATAGGCACTGATAGGTACCACTGATGGGCAGCACTGATGGGCAGTGATGAGCGGCACTGATGGGCACTGGTAGGTGACACTGATGGGCAGCACTGTTGTTGTGGCACTGATTGTGGGCACTGATGGGTGGCACTGTGGGCACTGATGGGTGACGCTGGTGGGCACTGATGGGTGACGCTGGTGGGCACTGGTAGGCGGCACTGGCAGGGGGCACAGATGATCACCGTGATCGGGACGGATGTCCCTCTCACGGCCGCCGGTGATCGGCTTTTTTTTTCCTCCTCACGCTATCAGCGCGAGGAGAAAAAATAGCCGATTACCGGCTCTGTTTACATCATATGATCAGCTGTCATTGGCTGACAGCTGATCATGTGGTAAGGGGTCGGGACCGACCCCTTACTCTGATCTGTGATCAGGCGAGTCTCATAGACTCGCTGATCACCGAGCGCGCCGCGCACGCCCTGCAGGGGGCGCGCAGGCCGTTCGTGCACGGGACGACGTCAATAGACATAGTCCCGGCAATGTAGGTCCGCACTGTTGCCATCATTTGGCAATAGCGCGGATATGAAGAGTTTAAGCTAAGCCCCTGGAAAGCATTTTGCAAAATGTCTCCATTATTGAGGATAAGACAGTAGGAGTATTAGGGAGTGATCTGTTGTGGGCCCCGAGGTGCTCTGGCGTGCTTGTCAGGTCCTCTATTGGGGCAAGGAGAAGACTATCCAAGGTTCTGCCCAACAACGTTTCAGTGGGAGCCGTGGACAATAGAGGATTCTGTGTGCACTCACTGTGGGATGATATGGCCCCTCTGTGCAGACATCCAGACCATCCTGATCGGCGCTGGATTCTTCTGGGTCAGACTCTGTGCCTCGTGTGTCCCCGGCAGGCACCATCTTTGGAGCGGCCGTAGGCCCGGAATAGAGTTGCCGGGATAAGTCCAGTCTTGCTGTGCCCCCTGCCATTTGGGGGGGTTCTCGGGACCTCTGTAGTCTGTGTGGAGTGAGGCTGGGAAGATCCAATTTTTTTGGTGGCTGTGGCAGAGCGCGCTGGCTAGAGCGGAGCTGAGCTCTCACAACATACGGCCGTCCGTGGAGCTGCAACGCATGCACCTCCATGACCCACACTTTTTACATTCCCTGAACAGAAGAAATATATAAAGTTGTATAATAGAAAGAGAGAAGATTTGCTATGTTGTTATATTGAAGTAAAATGTGTATTCTGCAATCAACTAACTAGGAAATATAAACAGCTGTAATTACTTAACAAGCATATAAGATGATTAAAGTAAAAAACAATGCTAAAAATTACCATCTCAACAACGTAAATAAATTCAGCAGTCATATGAGAAATTGTGTAATGGCGCTAAAAATATGCAACACAAATGTGTATGTGAATAATCATGTAAAGTACAGGAGTAAAGGCTATCCACCCAAAATAGATAATTCCGGTCCAGTAATCGGCTCCACAATGAAGCGCAACATTCATTTATCTGCAGATAAACACTCACCGGCCACTTTATTAGGTACACCTTGCTAGTACTCGGTACCCTTAGATTGTAAGATCCGTGGGGGCAGGAACTGATCTGAATGTACAATAAATATTTAAAGTGCTGTGTAAATTTGATAGCGCTATATAAATATCTGCAATAAAAATAAATAGTACCAGGTTGGCCCCCTTTTGCCTTCAGAACTGCCTTAATTCTTCATGGCATAGATTCAACAAGGTGTTGGAAACATTCCACAGATTTTGGTCCATATTGACATAATGGCATCAAGCAGTTGCTGCAGATTTGTCAACAGCACATCCATAATGCAAATCTCCCGTTCCACCACATCCCAAAGGTGCTCTATTGGATTGAGATCTGGTGACTGTGGAGGCCATTGGAGTACAGTGAACTCATTGTCCTGTTCAAGAAACCAGTGTGAGATGATTTGAGCTTTGTTACATGGTGCATTATCCTGCTGGATGTAGCCATCAGAAGATGGGTACACTGTAGTCTTAAAAGGATGGACATGGTTTGCAACAATACTCGGTAGGCTGTGGCATTTAAATGATGCTCAATTGGTACTAAGGGGCCCAAAGTGTGTGAAGGCAGGATGGACCCATGCTTTCATGTTTACGCCAAATTCTGACCCCACCATCTGAATGTCGCAGCTGAAATAGAAAGTTAGGAGGGATTTCGCGCATAAAATCTACCATAAAAATGAAAGAATAGGTGAACAATAATAACAATAAAATCGTGGGTAAATAAAACTGTGAAACATCAGTGTTGTGAACAGGTAAAATACATCATTCAAAACCTGGATGGAAAAAATGATAACATGAATGTATAAGTGGTGCAAAAGCTGAAATAGAGACTCATCAGATCAGGCAACTTTTTTTTTCAATCTTCTGTTGTCCAATTTTGGTGAGCCTGTGCTAATTGTAGCCTCAGTTTCCTGTTCTTAGCTGCTGAGAGTGGTACTCAGTGTGGTCTTCCAGCTTCTAGGTTTGATGTGTTGTGCGTTAAGAGATGATATTCTGCATACCTTGCTTGTAACGAGTGGTTGAGTTGCTGTTGCCATTCTATCATCTGAAACTAGTCTGCCCGTTTTCCTCTGATCTATAACATCAACAAGGAATTTTCATACACACAACTGCCGCTCACTGGATATTTTCTCTTTCAGACCATTCTCTGTAAACCCTAGAGATGATTGTGTGTAAAAATCCTAGTAGATCAGCATTTTTTGAAATACTCAGACTGGTCCGTTTGGCACCAACAACCATACCATGTTCAAAGTCATTTAACCACTTCAGCCCCGGAAGAATTTACCCCCTTCCTGACCAGAGCTTTTTTTGCGATACAGCTTTAACTGACAATTGCGCAGTCGTGCAACGGTGCACCCAAACAAAATTGACGTTCTTTTTTTCCCACAAATAGACCTTTCTTTTGGTAGTATTTGATCACCTCTACAGTTTTGTTTTTTTTGCGCTATAAACAAAAAAAGAGCGTCAATTTTGAAAAAAAAGCAATATTTTTTACTTTTTGCTATAATAAATATCCCCAAAAACTATATAAAAAAACACATTTTTTTTCCTCAGTTTAGGCCGATATGTATTCTTCTACATATTTTTGGTAAAAAAAAATCACAATAAGCTTATATTGGTTTGCGCAAAAGTTATAGCGTCTACAAAATAGGGGATAGATTTATGGCATTTTTATCATTTTTTTTTATTAGAAATGGCGGCGATCTGCGATTTTTATCCTGACTGCGGCATTATGGTGGTCACATCGAACACTTTTGACACTATTTTGGGACCATTGTCATTTATACAGCGATCAGTGCTATAAAAATGCACTTATTACTGTATAAATGACACTGACAGGGAAGGGGTTAAACACTAGGGGGCGATCAAGGGGTTAAGTGTGTCCTAGGGAGTGATTCTAACGGGGGGGGGGTAGGCTACCTAGGAAATGACAGCGATCACTGCTCCCGATGACAGGGAGCAGTAGATCTGTCTTGTCACTAGGCAGAATGGGGAAATTCCTTGTTTACATAGGCATCTCCCCGTTCTGCTGCTCCATGACACAATCGCGGGACACCGGTGGACATTGAGTCTGCGTGGCCCGCGAGCATGGTCACGGAGCACGCGGCGGGCATGCGCTCGGCCACAATGCCGCTTCTTAAAGGGGATGTACCCGTTTTCTAATTTGCGCAGCCGTGCCATTGTGCCGACGTATATCGTTGTGCACTGGTCAGCAAGTGGTTAAATCTGCTTTCTTCCCCATTCTGATGCTCGGTTTGAACTTCAGCAAGTTGTCTTCGCCACGTCTAGATGCATCGAGTTGCTGCCATGTGCTTGGCTGATTAGCAATTTGTGTTACCAAGCAATTGAACAGGTGTACCTAATAAAAAAATGTGGCAGGTGAGTGTAAAACGAAAGTGCAATGCAACTTTATGCCGGCCATACACGGTTCGAATTTCGTAAGAATTTTCTTTCGAAAATCGTATGAAAGAATTTTCGTATGAATTTCGCACCATTAGTGGGCTGCAACAACGGCCGATTTTTGTGCGGCAATCAAATTTGAGGAATCGGACATGTTGGAAATTTTTAGAAAAACTAACGATTTTCTAATCGATGATGGGAGAATCGTGCGAGAAATGTAATAAGAAAAGAAAATTTACGGAGAGAAAAGAAGATTCCCGGCCAAGAAAATTATTTTCTGTTGCAACATGAGGTGAAATTGAAGGCTTGGTCGGCCGAATTTCGAAAATCAATGGTGGCATCATCGGATCACAAAAAAAACGAACTCTCGGATTTTGAAAGAAAATTAGTTCGAAATTCGACCGTGTATGGCCTGCTTAAAGCTTATTTCTTCAAGTGCAGATCTACATATAGCAAAGAAATCTCTAATTTACTGCCTTGAACTACTCGTTTATATCAACCACCAAATAGCCTTATATAATTGATATGACTGATTTCTGATTGGGACTCTAAAACAAAGTTAATACTGCAGCTGCAGGAGCAGATTCACAGGACTCAATCACTGTGCTTAAAATGTCCGTTCAGTGAAAATGTATTACATGTTATTTTATACATAAGAAAAGGGTGGTGTGAGATGTTATTAAAAACTAACAAATAGAAATATATTATTATATATAATAAATATATTATTAAAAACTAGCGAATAGAACAATCGCAAAAGTAAAACCTTGAGAAGGGACGGGGGAGTAGAGAGCGTTTAGTAGTGTCTGTGTGTTAGGTGAAGAATACAGAAAACATTTTAACAGTGAGAACAAAATGGAGTCTCTTGTGCTTAAATAAACGGTACAGTGAATGTCCATGTAATTTCCCCCGTTTTGTTTATTTGACACCATTTTTCTCCATGTCACATTCAGCTGATTGCTGGTAACTCCTGTTACATTGGCGCAGAGAGACGGCGTCCTGTTTAGCTTTCTCACACTAATGGGTTCATCAGGGCTGGTGGTACATTTGTTGGTACAGCATAGCCTGATGAGGAAGTAAATAACAAATATGAGAAATAGGAACATCACAATGTAAGCGCCTAGTTTCTGTAACCTATGCCATATAAAAAAATCACCAAAACCTCCTAAACCCTGAAAGGGGTTCCATCCATCTTTAGCAATATCCCTGGCCTTATTCTGTAGTTCTCTTATCTTAGCAAGATGCCCTTTATTAATGTCCTCATTTTTAGAAATGTATATACAACAGTCAGTGCGAAATACCTTACACATCCCACCTTGAGCTGCAGTGAGATAATTTGGCCTTAATCTGTGCTCTAATACTACTTTTTTAAGCTGAGCCATTTCTTCATTTAATAAACCTATATCAGTGGTAGTAAGGTTAATAATCTCATCTACAATTCTAGTGTAATTATTTATTCTTTTAATTGCTTCAATTCCCCATCCTGTCCAGGAGGGGAACCATGACCATGCCATGTCACCTTCATTGAACAGCTCTCTTTTGAACACTAAAGGGTATTCTGGACTTTGATCTGGTCGCACTGTATCTTTGCGAACAGCCAAAGTAGGTGCTAACTTCCCAATATAACATGTACCTGTAACATTAGTAGGAAGCCAGGCGCAGGCATTATTTCCACATATATAATATAACCCTCTACGTATGGATGGTATGCCTGCTCCTAAAAAACTGGAAGCAATAACATGGAATCTCAGGTAACTGATATTTTCACATATTGGGAACTGTGAGCAATTTGTACTATAAAGGATTCTATTTAGTTCTGGATATGGGATATAATAATATTGACCATAGTTTCCTCCATAAAGTGTAATTTTTGCTCCGGTGCAATCTGAATTGCCCAACCGTGTACATTTAGTGTTAAACGGGCATGTGATGTTTAAACAAATCTGTGGAGTGTTTATCTGTTTTGAAACCATCAAAGTTACTGATCTGTGCTCATTAGCTGTGGAGACGATGTATGAGCCATTTATTCTGGTCCTGTTTGGATCAGTGAATTTGAGAGGCATTGCCATCATGGGTATTGTTCCTGTTTGGGGATGTAAGTGAGAACACACCCAGCAGTTACTAGCGTTGCTATGGGTTGCATACAATTTTTATTTTTTTCAATACTTTATTTTTGTAAACAAAACATATGATAAATACAGAGCCCATACAATGACATCAGTATCTAAAAGCATAAAGAACAAGGAACATTCCGGTTCTCAAACGTTATCATGGTAATCTCATCTAATACTTCTATCGCAGACGGTGATCTGCTCCATCAGAGGAGTCTCTGTATCCCGCATGTCAATTTTTTTACAGAAAAGACCGTGTAGTAAGGACTCCGGGGGATCGAAGGACTCCCCCGTTTGCAGTCCCAATCGAACAGGGGGAAGAAAAGAAAACAAACATAACAAAAACAAGAAAAAAAAAACACAGGAAGAATGGGGGAGGGAGGAGGGGGAGGGATGACAGGGAGTAGGGAAAAAATTTTACCAGCCTCCCGAACCCGCACCCAGACCGGAGGCTTTGCCAGTTATCCTGTTATGCAGTGAGTGTTTAGAAGACTAGTCACGCTGAACCAGTCCCGCGTATTCCTCAGAGTACACAAATTCGTGCCACCAAAACCATCTTCTAGAAACTTTCTCGTTAAGGCCCCTTTCGGTGGCCACCAGATTTTCCATCGCATGAATGTCAGCGCCTTTTTTCAACCAGACGGCTATCGACAGAGGCTGTGTCTGCTTCCAGAACCGTGGAATGCATCCCTTAGCTGCCGTGATTAACAGGGGCAGAATGGACTTCCTATACACTTGGTATGTCGTGGTGGTGCAAGAGGAAGAGAGCTGGATCTTTCGGTATGGGTCTATCTGTGAATTTTTGAACTATACGGTGCACTTCGTTCCAGTAAGGCCCCATAAGCCGGCAGGACCAGAAGATGTGAAGCATAGAGCCAACCTCCTCTCCACATCTCCAGCATAGGTTTGAGCACTAGGGAAACATTCTATGAATCTTTGCCGGAGTATACCACCTGGTCAGTACTTTAAAGCCCGCCTCCTGATGTCTAGCACAGATCAAAGTCTTATATGAGAACAGAAAGAGTCTATCTACCTGTTTCTCCGATAATTCTATCCCCAGTTCTCTTTGCCAACTGGCGATATAAGAGAGCTTATGGCCCACTGGCGGTGAGATCAGCAGTTAATAGAGTAAAGAAACCGCATGGGAAAGTGGAGACTGATCTATGCAAAGCAATTCGAAAGAGGTGAGTTGTGTCTCGAATCACTCCGGAGGGGGTAGGGATCCAAGGAAGTGTCCCAGCTGTTTTTTTTGCCAAAATGACAATCCTGCCAAATCTGCGTCCGCCATGATTTGTTGTCTTGTCATCCATTGGCCATTGACTACAAAGTGTCGAGCCTGTGATCGTTTTTTTCAGGTTTTTCTTTTCAGGTCCTTGAATCTAGGGTCTCGGAGTCCAGGTGTAAAAGCCGGATTTCCTACTACAGGCGTGAGTGGCGACGGTAGGGGCGCCAACAAAGAGTCTCGGAAGACTTTCTGGTTGACCCTCCTGGTCTCCCCTATCGTGGGGTGCTCTAGTACTTGCTGGGGTACCGCTAACTGACACAATGATAAGGATTCAAATGGCATTTCCGACAAAATCTGCTCAATCTTAACCCACTGTTTGAGTTCACCATGGCGACACCAGTCTAGAACCTACGTCAGGTGACATGCCGTATGGTAGAGATTACCGTCAGGCAAAGCCATGCCTCCCCTGAGCTTCGGCAGTCTAAGGGTAGATTGTGCCAGCCGAGGGGGTTTTTGTGACCACAGAAAGGTGACCAACGTTCGGTTTACCGTCCTCAGGAAGGAGCTCGGGATCCGGATCGGGAGCGCTTGGAAGTGGTACAGCAGGCGCGGCATCACGTTCATCTTCACTATGTTGCAACATCCGAACCACGAGAACATGCCTTTCTGCCAGGAATGTAAATCTTTTTTAAGAACAGGGGGGAAGTTCAACTAAAAGGTTTCTTCTATCCGCCTAAGGCGGATCCCCAGGTATTTATTATACTCTGCAGCCCACTTGAAGGGAAAGTCTGCACGCAGCAGTGTTGATGTGGAAGCAGTCATAGATATGTTCAGAGCCTCTGACTTCTGATAGTTGACTCGGAAATAAGACAACGCTTCATAAGTCTTCAGCTCTGAAAGCAAGTTTGGGATGGAGATCAGAGGGTTGGACAGGAAGAAGAGAAGGTCGTCTGCAAATGCTGCAATCTTTGGGGAGAGAGTATTATCCAACTGGAGACCAGAGATGTCTGGATTGTTTTGTACGGTTCGCAGGAACGGCTCAAGAGTCAAGATAAAAATCAGGGGGGACAGGGGGCACCCCTGACGTGCCATTGGTTATCTCAAATGACTGTCATAGGTGTCCATTTACCTTCACTCTGGCCGAGGGGTATGAGTAAATGGCCTGAATCCAGTGCATCATCTTCCGCCCCAGGCCGGGGAAGCGTAGGGTGGTTGCATACAATTTTGCCATTTGGTTGAAAGAGTTATTTTTCCATGTCTCAGTTCTCACTAACAACAAAAAGAAAAGGAACCTTATCATTTTTTCAAAGGATATCATCACTTCAGGATTTTCTTGCAGTGACTGGCGTGAATCCAGGTGGGCTTTCCTTCCAACTTGACAGCAGAACCGGTTGTCAAAAGCACCAAATTTGGTCCGTCAAATTTTGGTTCTAGTGGCTTTCCGACGTGTCCCTTGACCACCACCCAGTCACCTGGTTGGATTTTGTGAATACCTGAAACAGAATCTGGGTCTGGGATAGATTTATAAACACCTTCATGTATTTTATTCAATGTTCTTTGCAAAACCTGAACATATTCTAACAGATTAGAGTGAGAAGCCTGCAACTGTTAGGGAAAAAATAGCCCTGTTTTGGGTGGCCCTCCAAATAAAATCCCATAGGGGGACAGCCCATGTGGTTGTTTAGGGGTAGTTCGTACAGAATATAGGGCTAATGGCAAAGCTTCCACCCATCCTTTTCCTGTATTTGCTTTAATTTTTGCACATCTGTTTTTCAAAATTCCATTAAGTCTCTCAACTTTACCACTACTTTGTGGATGATAAGGTGTATGGAAAGCTTGCTGTATGTGAAGGGCTTCCATTACCTCTTTCATTACTTCCCCAGTAAAATGGGTTCCTCTGTCACTCTCAATAGTTTCAGGAACTCCATATCTACAAACTATTTCATTCAAAATGTTCTTTGCTGTTGTTTTTACATTTGCTTTAGCTACTGGCCAGCTCTCGGGCCAACCTGAGAACATGTCAACACACACTAAAGCGAACTCATAGGTGCCTATTCTGGGCATCTGAATGTAGTCTATTTGAATTCTTTGGAAAGGTAAATCTGGCTTAGGAGAATGCTTTTGGGGAACATGGACAGGCCTCCCTGCATTGTACAGAGCACAAGTGAGACATGAAGCACAAAACCTGGCTGCAAATGCACTAAATCCAGGTGCTATCCAATAGCAGTCAGTAAGTGCCACCATCGCGCCCTTAGCAAGATGACGGACGCCATGTGCCAGTTGTGCTAAAACTGGGTACAATCTCCTGGGTAGACACCACCTGTTGTCAGCGCTCCACAGGCCCTGCTGATTTTGGGTAGCATTACATTTGATCCACTTATCCTTCTCTTCATCAGGGGCCTGGTTTTGCAATTGAATTAGAGTTTCTACATCCACTGCTCTTGATGAGGGGAATCTGTCCCCGCTACCTGGGTGACCCCTACAGTGGGTATGACTCTAAATGTCATAAGGGCAGCATCCTTTGCCGCTTGGTCCGCTAAAGCATTTCCTCTGGCTGTCATGTAATTTCCCCTTGCATGCCCTTTTACCTTTGAGATGGCAACTTCTGCTGGTTTCTGAAAAGCCTCAAATGGCTGCTCTATGAGTTTTGCATGTCTCACTGGCTTCCTTGCACTAGTCAGAAAGTTCCGTGCTTTCCAAATAGGCCCAAAATCGTGGGCTATTCCAAATGCATATCTGCTGTCAGTGTAATTGTTTCCCCTTTGATTCTCTAGGAGATGACATGCTTTGACTACAGCACACAACTCCGCTTCCTGTGCCGACATCTGGGGCGTCAATACTTCCTGATGTAAAATATTGTCTGTAGTGGTTACAGCAAACCCTGTGTGTGGCTGACCATCAGTGTAAAATCTGGAACCATCTACGAATAAGTGTATGTCACAATCTGATAAATGCTCATATTTTGCTGGTGTGACAGAGGCCCTTTCTACCTCCATCAGAGCCATACAATCATGAGAAAAACTCTCAGGTTCTACATCAGTACTATTTGTTGCATCTTCCTCATCAATTATAGGAAGAAGAGTAGCCAGATTTAAAGTAACACATCGTTTGATTGTTAAATTCGATGGAACAAAAAGAGCAGACTGGTACTTGTCAAATCTACTGGCAGACACATGTCTGGTATTTACTTGATTCATGATTTCCTGTACTGCATGTGGCACATACAGGATCAGAGCAGAATCTAGTACAAGCTCCGTTACTTTGTCTAGCAGCAAAATGCAGGCTGCTATGGCTCGCATACAACTGGGGGAGCCTTTGATGACAGGGTCTAATGAGGCTGATACATACATTACAGGCCTCTGTCTCCATGTAGCTGGGTGAGTACACCTGAAGCAAATCCATTGACTTCATGACAGAACAACGAGAAAGTCTTAAGCCCCATACACACGATAGGACTTTGTACAAACGTTCCCTTGGATTTTTGTACAAAGGGCGTTGGCCAGAAGTTTGTCTTGCATGCAGACGACAGGACTTTAACAGCCAACTTTCACCAAATCACGTGGTTTTTCAGCTCTTTACCACCACCCTTTGGTCAACTTCTGTATTATTGTCTGATATTGTGTCAATCTCGCCACTTTTATTGGCGAGATTGACACCTTGCGAGCTGGGTTCAGACTGGTGCAGGGATCCAACTTGGATCGGATCCCCACGGGGGCACCGCCTATATAAGTCATAGCAGGGTGGGATGGGGTCACCGCGTATATATAAGTCATAGCAGAGCCCACAGACAGCATTACAGCCAGAGAGAGCGTCGTGTCAACATCTCTGGATAAGAGGGAAGAAGACGATCCAGATGTCCGGGCTCCTCTGCTAGCAAAACAGTGGCAAAAGAGCAGAAGATAACGGAGGAGCCCGGCAGAAGGAAGAAGGCACCAGAGAAGAACCGGAGAGAGGGAGAAGACGCCGGAGAGACCCCCGAAGTCGGAAGAAGACCCCAGGGCTGCCTAATAAATTAATTTTAAAACCTGTGTAGTGTGTTTTATTTATTGATACTTTTTTCCCTAGGTGAATGGGTAGGGGTACGCTGTACCCCATGCTCATTCACATAGGGTGGGGGGCCGGGATCTGGGGGCCCCCTTATTAAAGGGGGCTCCTGGATTCCGATAAGCCCCCCTCCCGCAGGCCCCCACAACCAACAGCCAGGGTTGTCGGGAAGAGGCCCTTGTCCTCATCAACATGGGGACAAGGTGCTTTGGGGTGGGGGGGCCGCGGGGCGCCCCCTCCCCCAAAGCACCAACCCCCCATGTTGAGGGTATGCGGCCTGGTACGGCTCAGGAGGTGGGGGCGCTCGCTAGTCCCCACCCCCTTTCCTGACCGGCCAGGCTGCATGCTCGGATAAAGGTCTGGTATGGATTTGGGGGGACCCCATGCCATTTTTCTTCGGCGTAGGGGGTTCCCCTTAAAATCCATACCAGACCTAAGGGCCTGGTATGCCCCCAGAGGGGAATTCCCTCTCGCGCTCGCCGCAATAGGAAAATGTGTTTTTCCTATTGCAGCCAGCGCGAGATGTACAGTGCCCTGTCGCTGAGAACCAGCACGATGGGTTTGCGCTGGAAACATTCTCGCGGCCGCATACTGTAGTTTGTACAAAAGTCCGATGCTTTTGTGTACACGCGATCGGACTTTGCTCCATCTGACTTTTGTTGCCGGAAAGTTTGTCCGTTCGCACAGCCAACAAAAGTCAGATGAAAACAGAAAAAGTTTGTCCGATGGAGCGTACACACGGTCTGATGTTGCTCCAAAACAGCTAATTTGCATGTTTGTTGTCAAAAAGTCTGATCGTGTGTACGGTCCTTTAGTATAGTCAGGAAGTCCAATGGCGGGAGCTTCAGAGAAAATTTTAATAAGCTCCTTCATCTGCAATTCATTGTCCCATGTGAGTTTGAAAGGGTTTCTAGTGGAAGCCTCATATAGAGGAGCCATAGGTTCTGATGCATTTGGAATCCAGTCCCTACAATATCCCACTAACCCCAGGAAGGCACGTAGTTGCTGTACATTTCTTGGCTTTTCAAAGTTTTGTAGAGTTTTAACTCGATCTGGGGTTAGGTGACTGATTTCATGTGAAATGCAGTGACCCAGGAAGATCACTTTCTCTTGGCAGTATTGTAGCTCATCTTTGCTAACTTTGTTGTTTGGTTGGGCACGTTTGGGGTATCTGCCTCAATTATATTGTTAATGGCTCTCAAATCATGCACCATGCGGTATGTCACCTGCCCACCCTTCTTGTCTGGCTTCTTTGCAATTGGGAACAGGGGTGTATTGACTTGGGACTTAATTGATACAACAACCTGTGCTGCTTTGAGTTGAGTGATTTGATCCTTTATCCCCTCAGTCTGAGCAATACTCAGTGAGTACTGTTTAATCTGTGGGAGATAGGCTCCTGGTTTAATTTTTATCATGACTGGGGTGCAATCCAGCAGACCTACATCATATTTGCTGGTGGCCCATAATTTAGCGGGAATCACTTTCAATTCTTGTGGAAATGGCGGAGTGGAGTCCTGGGTTAAAAATACTCCACAGGCAGAATTTAAAACTTCTCCTGACTGACTACTAACCAGTTGGACTCCTGTAGAGGAGTGTAGTCTGTTTGCTAAAATTTCGATCAAAATATCAGCTCCCAAAAGATTGGTAGGAACTGTGTCTGAAACTAACACTTTAGTGACAATTTCTGTTTGCTGTCCTAGCCTGAGTTTAAGTGGCTTGGACTCATCCAAATCAGTAGAGGTCCCGGTTAGGCCAACACCAGAGATAACATTTGTAGATAATAATCTTGGAGGTAAGTCCTTTATATTAAAAACACTTTGGCTAGCACCAGTATCGATTAAACAGGTTAATTCTGTTTCTCCTCCAGGATAGGGGAGTTCTTGTAAAAATACTTTTACTCTTGCCTCAGGACCATTGTCTCCCCTATTTAACATGATTGATGCTGGCATGCCATTTTCCTATGCCTGATCCACTGCTTTTGGCAGAGAACTGGGATCAGCATGAGGTGCCTCTAAGCTCTTTTCCAGTCTACAGTCAGGAAGATGGCAGAATTTGGCTATGTGTCCTTCCCCATCACAATTGTAGCATATAATTGTTCCCCGATAGCCATGATTTCTGAAATTGTCTTTGCTTCTTCCTCTTCCTCTTCCTCTCTGCTTCCCCATGTACATAACCTTGTCTTTTTGGTTAATCCTGTTTTCTATGGATAACAGGATAGGCAGGACATCTTGAATAGACATATTGCCTGCCTCAGGCCTTGCTGTGAACAACTTTTTTTTTCAACTGGGGTATTATAACCATCAAGAAACCTTTGTTTCACCAGTTGTGTAGATGGACTTGCAGTTTCTCCCGCCTTCTCTTCCTCTATTTTAATGCCTGCTTCCTCAGCCATATCGCTTAACCGCCTCCAATAAGCCCCTACTGCATCCTCTTTCCCTTGCTTAGCATTCATAAATGCAGCATGTCTGGTTTGTCCATATATTTGGGGCAATTTTTCCTTCAATTTCTCACAAACCTCCCGTCCACTAACCATCTTACCTAGATTTTTGACGTCTACACCACATTCTTTAAGTATATAGCTAGACATATTGCTTCCCACTGCTTTAATAAGAAGCTGATGAATGTCAGTAGCAGAAGCCTTATATGCTTCCTGTGCAGCGCTAAATTTGTTTGCAAACCCAATTGGATTCTTTCTAGGATCTCCCAATCCCTCTAAAATGGCTCTGATATCTTGGGGACTAAAAGGTACATGCCATTTAATTTGAGACTTACTGTCAACAGCATTACCATCAAAAACTAATTGGGTTCTGACAGGATAAACTGCAACAGATTGCTCTGTGCCAGGGGCAGAAGGGCTGGCATCTCCCTTCCTTCTCTTCATCTTGCTGCCACAATTTGGAAATTATGGTTTGCTCTGGAAGTTCAGACTCTATCTCTCTTTCTCTGGCCAAAGCCTTAAGTTCAGAGAGATCTAGTTTTGCATATGTGCCGTTTGATTTATGCCAATCATCTGTTTCTAGGATACGAGCCAAAATCCTCTTTGTAGGTTGATATGGGGCTGTTAAACCTCTGCTCTCTACTATATTGCATAGCTCATCTTTTGTGTGTTCCATGTAATCTAATTCTTTTGCTTTTGTGTGTGGTCCCCTTAAAGCCAAACTGGCAGCCACATAAGGTGGGGGGTCCTCCTCTACAGAGTCTTCTGGCCAAACGTAGTAAATTTGGGCAGTACTTTTATTAAACATCTCCGTCAAGCCAGTTTGATTAGCTACTTTAGCTTCTGTCTCCCATGTGCAAGCTATTCTCCACGTTCCTTCACTGCTCAGTAGTGGGCCATAATCATGCAGAAAAGTTTGCCATACTTGTTAATCAAAAGTCCCTTCAGATTTTAAAGGTTTAGCTGTTCCCTTTGTACCCATTTATCTAGGGTACAAAGGGAATTATCATATATTCTCTAGCACTCATCTTGCGCTGGGCATTTTCTGAAGGCCTCTCTCCCTTCATTCCCTTAATTAATTTAATGCCCATAATGACTGGCCAGTCTGCTCTACTTGTGCCTATACCCTCTTGTCTTACAAGAACAGTCTCCACTTATCTACGTGGATAGAAGGGGTTTATGACAATAGACAAAACACTCATTAAGAGACCCTCCTCGTCTCTTCTCTGAGTTTTATCTGACCCTACCATGCGCCTCTGACCCAGGTCGCCCACAAGGAGTGGACGCAGGGAACTGCAGAGGATTTTCCCTATCCACACACAGTCCAGCCTGTGAAGGGGGACACATTCACACACGCACGTTACCCAACCAGAAAGGTCCGAGAGTGGTCTGGTTTCCTTGAGAACCGACAGATAGGATACATAGGAAAAGGCAGAAATATAGCAAGCTTAAGGGCAGCTTACCTAGTCGGCATTTGAGATCTGCGTTTCCCGATGATCCCGATCGAAGCGCGGTTCCTTCTGGAGAAAACTCCAAACTCTGCCAAACTCCTGATATGATTCGCCAAGCTGATATGACTGATTTCTGATTGGGACTCTAAAACAAAGTTAATACTGCAGCTGCAGGAACAGATTCACAGGACTCCATCACCGTGCTTAAAATGTCCTTTCAGTGAAAATGTATTATTACATGTTATTTTATAGATGGATAAGAAAGGGGTGGTGTGAGATGTTGTTAAAAACTAATAAATAGAAATATATTATTAAAAACTAGCGAATAGAACGATTGCAAAAGTAAAACCTTTAGAAGAGAGGGGGGAGTAGAGAACGTTTAGGAGAAGTGTCTGTGTGTTAGGTGAAGGTTACAGAACACATTTCAACAGTGAGAACAAAATGGAGTCTCTTGTGCTTAACCACTTGACGACCGCTCACTGTATATGTACGTCATTTTTTTGAAGATGGATATCTCGGTAACGGCAGCAGCTGCTGCCACAACCGAGGTATCCATCTTTACAGTGAGCGGTTCTGTACACGATAACGGTGGTCTCTGCGGCGGGTTTGCCGCGAGATCACCGTTATCGGCGGCGGGAGAGGTGCCACCCCCCCTCCCGCCGCTCTCCCGCGCCCTCCGCCGCTTCCCGGAGCCGTCGGTAGCGGCGGAGGAGATCGGGACCTGTCACTGCCGAGGTACTGAGACGAGTGAGGCCAAGATGGCCCCCACCCGTCTCTATACCACGTGACGGCCGGAGCGACGTCGTTATGACGGCTCCGCCCACTTCTCTTAAAGGCACAATTATTTGTGTCATTTTTTTAAACGACTTTTTTTTTTTTTGCATTTTAGTCTAAATATGAGATCTGAGGACTTTTTGACCCCAGATCTCATATTTAAGAGGACCTGTCATGTTTTTTTCTATTACAAGGGATGTTTACATTCCTTGTAATAGGAATAAAAGTGATCCAAATTTTTTTTTTTTTTTAAAACAGTGAAAAAATAAATAAAATAAAGTAAAATAAATAATAAAAAAAAAAAAAAATTTTTTTAAAGCGCCCTGTCCCGACGAGCTCGCGCGCAGAAGTGAACGCATACGTGAGTAGCGCCCGCATATGAAAACGGTGGTCAAACCACACATGTGAGGTATCACCGCGACCGGTAGAGCGAGAGCAATAATTCTAGCCCTAGACCTCCTCTGTAACGCAAAACATGCAACCTGTAGAATTTTTTAAACATCGCCTATGGAGATTTTTAAGGGTAAAAGTTTGACGCTGTTCCACGAGCGGGCGCAATTTTGAAGCGTGACATGTTGGGTATCAATTTACTTGGCGTAACCTTATATTTCACAATATAAAAAAAAATTGGGCTAACTTTACTGTTGTCTTATTTTTTTATTCAAAAAAGTGAATTTTTTCCAAAAAAAGTGCGCTTATAAGACCGCTGCGCAAATACGGTGCAAAAAAAAGTATTGCAATGACCGCCATTTTATTCTCTAGGGTGTTAGAAAAAAAAACATATATAATGTTTGGGGGTTCTAAGTAATTTTCTAGCAAAAAAACCTGTTTTAAACATGTTAACACCTAAAATCCAAAACGAGGCTGGTCCTTAAGTGGTTAAATGAACAGTACAGTGAATGGCATAATTAAAGTAAAATTTAACACAATACTAAACAATCACTTTTTATTTAAAATTGGCAAAAAATCAACTCGCAATGCTGGTACACTATAAAGCTGTGCACTTCAGTAAAACCACCCATTAATATTATTATTATTATTATACAGGATTTATAAAGCGCCTATAGTTTACTCAGCACTTTACAATATCAAAAGCAGATAATACAGTTACAATGCAATAAAACACAAGAGGATTAAAGGGGCCCTGCTCATAGAAGCTTACAATCTAATAGGGTGGGGCAAGTGGTACAAAGGGTTGTAACTGGGGGCAATGAGCCGATTGAAGTAATAAAACCTTAGTTGGTGTGATAGGCTTCCCTAAAAAGATGAGTTTTCAGGGACCGCCTAAGGCAGCCAGAGCAGGAGAAAGCCGAACAACTTGAGTTAGAGAGTTCCAGGGGATGGGAGAGGCTCTGAAAAAGTCCTGGAGACGAGTATAGAAGGAGGAGATGAGGGAGCTTGAGAGTAGGAGGTCTTGGGAGGACCAGAGAAGACTGGGTGATATGTGGAGACAAGATTGGTAATGAAGCTCGGGCAGGAGTTGTGAATGGCTTTGTATGTTGTTGTTGTTAGTATTTGAATCTAATTTGCTAGGTGATTGGAAGCCAATGTAGGGATTGGCAGAGAGGGGTGGTTGGTAAGGTAGATTACTCTGGCAGCAGCATTCATCATAGACTGAAGAGGGGATGGCCTATGGAGAGGTAGGCCTATGAGAAGGGTGTTACAATAGTCAAAGCGAGAGATAACAAGGGAGTAAATAAGTAGCTTGGTGGTTCCATTAGTTAAAAAGGGGCAAATTTTACAGGTGTTGCGGAGGTAAAGTCTACGCGCTTTTGACGACGATTGGATTTGGGGCTGAAAGGACACATCAGAGTTTATGATTACACCTAGTACCCTGGCATGAGGAGAGGGATTGATGGTTGCATTATTGCTCTTGATGGAAAAGTCATGAAGGGGGGCACGGGCAGAGGAGAATATCATCAGCTCGGTTTTAGAGAGATTCAGTTTAAGGAAGTGGTGCGACATCCATGCTAATATGTCAAGTTAGTAATGCGAGAGGATACTGAAGGAGTGAGGAATAGAGAGATAGATTTGGGTGTCATCAGCGTAGAGATGATATTGGAAGCCATGGGAGGTTATCACGTGACCAAGGAAGGTGTAGATAGAGAAAAAGGGTCCAAAAATAGAGCCTTGGGGGACCCCTACAGAAAGAGGAAATGGAGAGGAGGAGACAGAGTAGTAGATAACACTGAAGGAGCGATGTGATAGGTAGGAGGAGAACCATGAGAGCAGAATCTTGAAGGCCAAGGGAGTGAAGTTTATTGAAAAGGAGCGAGTGGTTGATGGTATCATAGGCCGCCGAGAGGTCTTGTAGTAGGAGTATGGAGTACGGCCATTGGATCTAGCAGTTAGAAAATGTAAGACTGATTATCGACATCACCTCTCATACAGTGTTGCAAACATGTACTTCCGGGTTTGTTTGTGACCTCACTAGCGCCTCCCCGACGCACTTCATCTGGATGTGGGAACACAGTGTTTAGCGGCAACACTTTTTTTGGTATAGGTATAGGTTTTTGGTTGTCTTCTCTGGATGTATTTTTAGTGGTGGTAGCGCAGAGGATTCATACAAACATTAGTCGACATTCACTTTTTTGAACTTTTGTAATAATGTTCATATAAAGTGCAAAAAAGACCATCCACCCAAAATTCATGATTCAAATCAGTTTCCACAAGGTAGTTACACTTAGGCTGAAAAAAGACACACGTCAGTCTAGTTCAACCAATAAAAGCGCAGTCAGGTGTTTTCACTTTGACCTTTCAGTGATTTCTAAGTTCACATGGTCCCCTAGGCCTCCATACACCCACGGTGATTAACACACTCAGCAGAATATATAAATATATATATAATAATCAACTTTTAAGTAAGATGGTCCTATAACACTGATTAAAAACTCCACAGGCTGACCTGTGTTCACTTCTTCCTTCCAGAAAGGGAGGGAAACTCCATTGTAAAAAGTTTCTTTATTAAAACTTATAATGCTCACTAAAGGATCACATTGCCGGCGCAAACTTCCTAATAAAGTGCATGTGGCCACCACAAGTATGTTGACCTCACATTGCAAGTTCTGTCTGACCTGTTCCATTTGCTTGGACAGCACGGAGAGCATTGTCTCCATGATAGCTGATATACTTTGGTATGCCTGGTACAAGTTATACGGGACATCTAAAAATATTAATTGTGCACAAATAGCACCCCGAAAAAATGTAACATTTGTCTGGAATATCTCCTGCAAATAGTGTATTTTCTGGCATGTCAGTGTGCCTAGGCATGCCTTGTGCCTATAACCTCATAGTTGTATGCTGCAGTGAGTGTAGGGTTGCCCCCTCATCCCTTTAAACCCAAACACACATGAATTACACAGGTTCTGAAGCTAACTGAATGCAGATAAGGCACTGAGTGAGTTTAATTACCACCTTAATCAGCCACAGAACCTGTGTAATATGTGTTTGAGTTTAAAAGGATGAGGTGGCAACCCTAGGTGTGAGATCGAAGGCACTGCTGTCTCTGAGGAGATTTGTAGGTAAACTTGGTGATGATGCTATTGTGCTTCTCACTAATCATCTAGGTATGCAAAGTTCTGCCCCATTAAGGCAGACACCTCCACACAGACACAGTGCAGAACATGGTTTGTAAGTTGCTCATGGGAAAATGATCAGATGTGGGAAGACCAGTCAGTAGAAGACTTGTCCTTTTACCTCTTTCTAGGCACAAAGTTCAGTTCATCAAAGTATTTTATTTTTTTTTTGTCCACATTTTGAAACACTTTTGCTTTTATAGACTACCAGAGCTCACCACTTCTCAAAGTGCTAGTTTCCAAACAGTCTCTGGCTTCATACTTTTGTGAGTGCCTGATCTTGGAATATCATACAAGACGTTAATCTGATCTACATATTTGTTGTGGGTCAGTGCTTTACAAAGCGTTGTAGATCATGCTGATCCAGTGACTAACTTGCATTTTCCGAATTTAGAACTGTGTTAGAATGAAATCTGTGGCATGAGCAACTTGTTTGATATTGTTGAAGTTCAGTGGCATCTTGTTTTTTTTTTTTTTTCTTTGCAGGAACAATACTGAGGCTAAAGGGCGCAATCTTAAGAATGGCAGTTTTGGATTCTCAAGGAGTTATAATTCCACCAGCATATGAACCTTGGAGGGAACCCAATGCACCTGAAGATAAGGATGATAAGGAGCGATTGAAAAAACGGAGGCCAGTTTCAGTGTCGCCCTCCTCGTCTCAGGAAATCATTGAAAACCAATATGCAGTGATATGTTCTGAAAAGCAGGCAAAAGTGATCTCACTGCCCTCCCAGAACTGCATTTATAAACACAACATAACAGAGACTTCTTTTATCCTCCGTGGAGATATAGTGTCACTGAGTAATAGTACCTGCCTTGCATGTTTCTGTGCCAATGGACACATTATGACTTTTAGGTAAGGGAAACCAACCTTAACATTTCTATGTAGCGGGATTAACATATAGGCTAGTAGTAGGCAACAGTTCTATTTATTTCTATTTTATAATTAACAAGAAGCTTTAACACCTTCAAAATCTTTATATAAACGTTCTCCAGCATGAATCCCAATACTTGAAATACTCTCATAAACCTCTCCTGTGTAAAAGCCACCAGATGACTTTTCATGCTGCTGTTGGCTCCCAATTCTGGACAGCTTGGGTCCACACTGATGGGGAATTTGGTTATCAATTATGTGATCGCTTTGCCTTAGTAGTCACATGCAGGCTGGAGGCTTCATTGAGAAAATCAAAGCTTTAGGCTAGCAGATGAACAATTAAACCTTCAGACTTAAAGGGTATGTCAAGTGCAATATGTTTAAAGTGGCACTAAACTACATTCTTTTTTTATTTTTTTACAGCAGTTCTAAAATACCAAGTATATCATGCCTTTCTCTTTCGTTCATTGATGGACACAGCACTTTAGTCTTGACCTTAGGGTTATATCGCCTCCTTTAGGAGAGGACAAGGCAGAACACAACAAAAAAGGGGGGCAGTCCTACTGGCTATAACCCCTCACACTGCTCCCAGCAGCTCAGTTTTTTTTCTGCCTAGTCTAGGAGAAGGACCTGGCTCCCGTGGGGACCAGTGGTCTTTGAAAATTTTTTGCTGTTTTTTTTTTTTTTTTCCAGTGATCTACAATCAACAGCTGGGCTGGGTGACAGGCAGGATAATATAGATCCTGGTAGTCTCCCCAGCCTGGCCATCGAGCGCGTGCAAACTTTAGGTCTGCGCTGGGTCAGCCGCGATAGGCCCCATTCTGGTCTGGGGCGGCCGGTGAGCTATATGCTCTGGGGCACACATATGACCGGGCTACTGCTGTCTGAGTCAGTGTTGCCATGGCCAACAGCCACTCCGTACTATGCGGGAGATGAGTCTGTCCTCAGAGTGTGTCCAGCAGTCCCTGCAGGAGGTGTAAGTATAGTTCCACCTGTTTAGGCAGGATGGAGCAGTTGGACACTCTCTGGGGGGTCATTTAGGGGGTCTCTCCCTCCCTTCTCTCCCTGCCTCTTTCCCTTCTACCCATCCAAAGGGGGCGCTGCATGGCTGGGCGTAGGGGGTGCGGTGCACTTACCTGGCCCGGGGGTCCTCCGGCGGTCTCTGGGTCCTGGCACGGGTCGTGCTGTCGTTTGTTCCCTTCGTTTGTTTCCTTCGTTTGTTTCCTTCGTTTGTCTCCTTCGTTTGTCTCCTTCGTTTGTCTCCTTCGTTTGTCTCCTTCGTTTGTCTCCTTCGTTTGTTTCCTTTGTTTCCCTCGTTTGGTCGCCTCGTTTGTTCGCCTCATTTGTTACCTTCGTTTGCTGCCATGCAGGGGGAATGGTCACCACGGGAACCACGGCCATTATTTTCTTATAACCGCGGCCATTTTCCCGGCGTTTTCGGGCGCTTTTGTCTGAGACGGCCGGTGTCCATTTTCTTGTAGACACGAGGGATGGTGTCTGTTAGTTCTCTAGTGCCAGGTGGCTGTTTAAGCCAGAAACAGCGCGGAACTGACACAGAACACCTCGTGGGTTGGGCGCCAGCAGCGGGGAGAACGGACAGCTGCACAGCACAACGCCTTAGTCAGGGTGGTGAGTCCTGCGGGGGGCCCCTCAGTCTGTGGCAGCTAGGAGGGTGGGCATTTTTTGTCTCGCCTTAAGTCCCGGGTGACAGGCGGAAGTGGGTCAGACATGGCGTTGGATGTTGGCGCTTCTTCCCCAGACACCCCTGTGGTAGCAACCGGTTCCCCTGTACCTGCAGTGCCCATGGACGCTCTGTCGACGGTCCTGGAATCATATGTTTCCAAGGTGGAAGCTGCGTGCGGGCGCAAGGTGGGTAAACGCCCCCTCCCCCCCCGTCTTTCGGGGAAAGCTCTGATTCAGACTCGGGCCACGCTGTAGCAGGCGGCCCCTGTTCTGACGCTTCAGAGGTTGCGGACCATGACCCCTCAGACAGTCAGGAGGAATCCTCCGCGTCCATTTCAGGAAAAAGCGCTAGTGGGGGCACTTATCACGGCGATATGGGATACCTTAAAGATAGAGGATACGGCTGGGGCATCTGCAGATGTGTCGGTCCCTTTTGGGTCCCACAAGCCGGTCCACACCGCTAAGGCGTTTCCCTTATTCCCACTTATTTTGATAAGTTTTTTTTAGAAGTGGGAACGCCCGCAGCGTGCCTTTTCAGTCCCGAGGTGAATGGCGGTGCGTTATCCCTTTGAGCAGAGTTTTCTGAATAAATGGACATCTCTGGTCGTTGACCCCCCGGTATCCAGGTTAAATAAGGTGACCGCGATTCCGGTGGAAGGGTCCCCCTCTTTCAAGGACCCTGCCGACAGAAGGGCCGAGGAGGTTGCCCGGTCCATGTTTACAGTGGTGGGGTTGGCGATTCGGCCGGTGTTAGCCACGGCTCTGGTGTCACAAACACTTACTGAATGGGCTAAGTTGTTGCACCGCGAGTTGGGGAAGGAGCAGGTTTCCCCAGTCTGTGTGGAACTGGCAGACCAGTTGGTGCACGGCCTTATATATTTGTGATGCGGCCCTGGATACGGCCCCTTTGCTTTCTAGAGCCTCGGTGTTAGCAGTAGTGCTGCTTCGGCTGATTTGGCTCAAGTGTTGGTCTGTGGGCCAGACATCTAAGAAAGCATTGGTGGAGTTGCCCTTCTGAAGTGGGAGGCTGTTTGGCGCCTCGCTGGATGACATTATTAAAAATGTTACTGGGGGAAAGAGTACTTTGCTCCCACAGTCCAGAAAGGTTAAGGAGCCACACCATAGGCAGGGGCCCTCTTTTTCTGCTCAGAAGCGGCTTTTTCGTCCGCCTGTTTAAGAGTAAGAGTTCCCAGTCCGACAAGGTGCCTGCTGAGGGACAAAAGTGTCCCTGGTATCGCAAGCCGAACAAGCCTGCGAACAAATCCGCTTCCGCATGAAGGTACGCTCCCGCCCGACTCTCAGGTGGGGGGTCGCCTTCGGGAGTTTGCAGACCGGTGGACTTCTCTTCTTTCCGACCAGTGGGTCTGTGAGCTGGTTTTGTCAGGCTACAAGATTTTCTTTCTTGTCCGCCAGACAGGTTTTTTCCCTCCAACCTTCATCTTCCAGCTCGTCGGGAGGCCCTGTTTGGGGCAGTACAGGACTTACTACTGCGTGGGGTGATAGTGCCTGTACAAACATCGGAAAGGTTTCAGGGATTCTACTCCAATCTGTTTGTAATCACGGAGAAGGAAGGGGTCTGTCCGGTCCTGGATCTCAAGGCCCTCAATTGTTTTTGTGAAGGTGCGGAGGTTCAGGATGGAATCGGTTCGTTCCGTGGTTGCTGCACTTCATCAGGGAGATTTTCTGGCATCTTTGGACATCGATGATGCATACTTGCATGTCTCCATATGCGTCAGACACCAGAGGTTCCTGTGATTTGCGGGGGTGAGCACTACCAATTTGTAGCTCTTCCCTTTGGCTTAGCGCCGGCACCAAGTGTCTTCACCAAGGTGCTGGCTCCGATTCTGCCGTTGCTGAGGCAACGAGGGATCTCAATCGTGGGTTACCTGGATGACCTGCTCCTGAGAGCAGCTTCTGCCTCAGAGCTAAGGGAGGATGTGGCGATCACCATACAGACTCTTCAGGAGTTTGGCTGGGTGTTAAATCTCCAGAAGTCGGTGTTGCTTGCCGACCCAGCGCCTGGTATACTTGGGGTTGAGTCTAGACTCCTCAAAGGCAAGAGTCTTTCTTCCTTCAAGCAAGCTGCAGACTCACCAATCTGCGGTACGATTACTGATGTCCTGCAGGTGGTCACCGCTGCATTTTTGCATGCGAGTTCTGGGCCTCATGGTAGCCACTTTCGAGGCGGTACCGTATGCTCAATTCCACGCTCGGGTCTTGCAGAAAGAGATCCTGTCCAAATGGGACAAGTCTCTGACATCCCTGGATTGTCAAATCCGGGTGAGCTAGCTAGCCAGGGCTTCACTTCTCTGGTGGCTGAGGTCCCCGGCCCTTTGGTCCAGGAAATCGTTCCTTCCTCTTGGACGGTCTGACTGGCTGGGGGGTATTTGGGATATCCAGTCGGCCAAGGGTCGCTGGACGCAGGAAGAATCCTGTCTGCCGATTAATGTGCTGGAGCTGCGGGCGATCAGGCGGTGCCTCTCCACATGGTTGCAGAGGCTGCAGCGTCGTCTGGTCAGGATCCAGTCAGACAATGCCACGGCGGTGGCGTATGTCAATCATCAGGGAGGGACAAGGAGCTCAGTGCTGGCGCTGGAGGTCTCCCACATCCTACAGTGGGCAGAGCAGCGCGTGCTGGCTCTGTCAGCCATGTACATTCCGGGCGTAAAAAACTGTCAGGAGGACTACCTCAGTTGCTGGACCAGGGGGAATGGTCACTGCATCCGGAAGTGTTTTGGCTCATTTGCCTACGGTGGGGCATGCCGGATGTGGATCTCCTGGTCTCTTGGCTCAATCGAAAGGTGCAGGAGGTTTGTGGCCAGGTCAAAGGATCCCTGGGCGCATGTGTCAGACGCGTTGGTGGCCCCATTGGGGCATTATCAGCTAATTTATGCCTTTCCCCCTCTCAAGCTCCTCCCTCGTCTGCTGCGCAAAGTGGAGGCCATGGGGATTCCGGTGATTCTGATTGCCCCAGACTGGCCTTGACGTCCTTGGTACGCCGACTTAGTACGAATGGTGGCGCATGTTCCTTGGCGGTTGCCGGTGCAGGAGGACCTTCTGTCTCGAGGTCCGATTCTCCACCCTGCTTTACTGTCATGGCTGTTGAAAGCCAGGTGCTGAGGGATCGAGGGCTGTCGGCTTCGGTAATTTCCACTATGCTAAGGGTGCGAAAGTCTTCCAAGAAGATTTATCATCGCACCTGGATGTGGTCCGGGCTCTGCGGGTGTATCTGTCTGTTACGGCTCCTTTCCGTAGGTCGGACTCTGTCTCGGTGGCTGGTCAGAAGAAGGGCCTGGTGGTCTCGTCGGCCACCATTTCTTGGTGGATCAGACAGATTGTTCAGGCTTATGCCATAAGAGGGCGAGCGCCTCCCTTTCCCGTCACGGCGCATTCCACCAGGGCTATTGGTGCTTCCTGGGCTTTCCAGCATCAAGCGTGTAAGGCGGCCATCTGGTCATCGGTACACACGTTCACCAAATTTTACAAAGTCGATGTGGGCGCATCTTCGGATGCATGCTTCGGCCGCAAGGTTTTGCAGGCGGCCGTCTGAGGTTGCGGCTCCTCTGATGGGGTGTTCTTTTTGTTGTGGGTGAACTTTATTTTTCTCTGTGTTCCCACCCCTCATTTTTGGAACTGCTTGGGGACGTCCCTAAGGCCAAGACTAAAGTGCTGTGTCCATTAATGAACAAAAGAGAAAAAGTAATTTTTGTAATTACCGTAAAATCCCTTTCTCTGAAGTTCATTGATGGACACAGCACCCACCCCTTCTTTTTATGTTTGTACTGCTTTTTGACGAACTGAGCTGCTGGGAGCAGTGTGAGGGGTTATAGCCAGTAGGACCGCCCCCTGGGCGGTACTGTGCTTGTTTTTTTGTTGTGTTCTGCCTAGTCCTCTCCTAAAGGTGGCGATATAACCCTTAGGTCAAGACTAAAGTGCTGTGTCCGTCAATGAACTTCAGAGAAAGGGATTTTACGATAAGTACAAAAATCCAATTTTTTCTCTTGCCATTGTTTTCAAGCTTATTTTTGTTATGTGCACATTTTCCTATCCTCAATTGGGAGAATAGGATGGGGTTCTGCTAGCACAGAGACCAGGGTCTCGCCATACTAACGATCGGAGCTCAAAATTCCAGGTCACCTGATCACTGTGATGGCCTCTGATTGGCTATCACAGTGATCAGTCATTGTGAAGCCCGCCCCTGTGTTTTCTTTCTCTGTGAATGGAGGAGCGAGATACATCGGAGAAAAAAAAAGTGAATAAATACATTTAATAATTTCAATTTAAAAAATTAAATAAAAAAAATGCCTAGATCAAGGTTTGATCTAGGTCAGTGCCAGGGTTAGTGTTTGGGTCAAAAGTCGGGGGCAGGATTTTTTTTTTTTTTTTATTAGCATCCGTGTGTTTTAGGTAGGAAAAAACAAAACAAAATGTGCACTATTGTTTTTTGTGCTGTACTACAGGTATATACAACTAACATACACATATGTGGTATCGCTGTTATCGTCAGGAGCCAGAGAATTTAATTTGGGTTGTTCTTTGGTAGAAGGTCATGGAAGTACCAAGCAATATACAGCTACATTTAAAAATATTTTTTTGGGTCAGTTTTCCTTTGGTAGTACAAAAAATCAGGAGATATTAATTACCATTTACCACCAAATGTAAGCCCAATTTGTTCTGAAAAAACAAGGTATAATCCACCTGGATGCACAAAGTAGTTGGGGTGATTTGTATGATTTTACAAACGCATGTCAAAGTTGCTAATTGTTCTCAGGCATTTAGATTTGTTTTACTTTTAGGTGCGAAGGGGATAAGCTGATCCTCTTACAATAGTGTAGCTCAATTGTTGAGGTTGTGATGTCATAAGAGAAGCAGTAATGAAAGAACCTTCAGTAAGGGCCAGTTCACACCAGAGTTGTTGTGGTGCAACACAACATCAAGGGAAATAACATTGGCGGCTATTGGTGTTCACACCTATGCGCTGCATTGCCTTAGGTTGTGCTAAAATGATTAGTGAATCATTTTTGTGCAATGCATGGCTGTAGTAATGCTATACAGCACATCCTACAATGCAATGCACCCCTCAGTACAAATAAAGTTTAAAGGGTTTTCCTTTCCAAAATCTTTCCACCATCTTGTTTTTCTATACTGCAATCAAGAAGGAAGTGATGTCATAGGAAATAGGCACACAACACACTGCAAGATAACACTCAAACAGCTAATGTAAACGCACTACAAATGTATGTTAAAGTGTAACAATAATGAACTTTAACACATTTCAGCACTGGTGCCAAAATGCTTGCACTGTGGTATGAACCAGCTCTAAGGTATAAACCCTTAAAGCCAAACTTGTAGCAAAAGTTTTCTTTTGGGTATGAATAGGTTAAAGAAAAGTTAGAACCTCTGTCAGGATTTTATTTCCAATAGCTTTTTATTTCATTTGGTTTTAAAACAGTAGAAGGGTACGAAAGGATGAAATTACACAAGTTACATTGCAAAAAAAGAAATTAACAACATTAAGATAAACAGATAAACATGAACATCAGGCGAGGTTCAGCAAACTGAAAATGGCTTTAAAGACAGTGGTGTTGGTGTAAAGTAAGTTTCTTCATTCTAAAGGGGGGGGGGGGGGATCTTGCAAATAGTTGAGTGGGAGGGGAGATAAATTAAGGGAATGAACTTGCAAACCGTAACTAAGTTCCAGTCAATAAGGGAAGGCAAAATAAATACTTGACATCAATCTTATACTGTACAATTTTCGTTATTTTCACCATATAACCCAGAATAGATTTATTGTACTCACGTTTTTGATAATATTTTCGTACACTTTGAAATGGTTCAGGTCTCTAAGAGTGTCAAACTATACTGGGTTGCAAAACTGAATTTCATAGTCTAACAATGTTACTTTTCGCTGCTAAGAGTAAGTAGAGAACCACAAATCTGGCATTAGGTGGAATTTTATTGATACCTAAATGCAATAGTGTGAGGGCAGGGTCAGGTAAAACTGGGTGCCTATTCTAGTAGAGGCATGGGAGAAGATAGAGTTCCAGTAGGAGTGGATAGATCTACCTTGCCATAAAACATGGTAAAGAAATACTGTTTCTCCATAAAACCGCCAGCACTTTGAGGATTAACTTGCATAGAATTGGTATAATTTGTAAAGGGTAAAGTACCAACGATGGAGCATTTGTATTTCCCAGTGATTGTAGCAGTGAGAGGCTTTATACATAGAGTGTGGTTTTCCAGCTGGTGTCATTTAAGTGTCCACCTAATTCGGTTTTCCACTTGTGCATGGTATTGGAGAAGGGTATTCTTGTCTAATCGGTTGTAAAAGAACGCCATTCCCGTTTGTGATGTTCATGAACAGTAAAGAATGAACATACAGAATAAAGAAGTTTAATGTATTAAAGGAAAGGGTTTTGTTTTGTTTTTTTTTATTATTTTTAGGAGACATTCATAGTTAGGAAAAGCAGTCTAGTCTAAGGCAGGTAGGCTAAATTCCATGCCCAATGTTTTAATAGATTTAATAGTGTGGTTTGAATGTAACATTTATTTAAACAAGGTCCTTGAAAATCCTGTGATGGATATTTACCGTAAGTTGGGATAAACTGATACAGTAGATCAATAGGAAGATGGATCCTCTGCAAAGATTAACCAGATTTGGTACCAAACTTTACACAATACAGCAATTGCTGGGTAATCCAATCTAGAGAGAGTTATGTCTAGTACACACAATGAGAAAATCTGACAAAAAATAGCACTTTCCAAGCGATCTTATGATCTGATTGTTGGTACACCACTTTAGAGAGGTCACGACAGTTCATGGAAAATGATCTGAAGGGACAAACACTTTCATCTCAGCATAATGGGCCTCGCGCAGGGCCACACTGTGTCACGATCTATCACCAGAACACAGCCGATGACTGATCACTGTACTGGCCCGCTGCCGTTACCATGTGACCACTGTAACCAATTACAGCAGGTCACATGCCAGTTGTAAACAATAGATGGCTTCCTTTCAAGCCATCCATTGTGTACAATTGTGTTGCTAGCTGTGATTGGTCACAGTGATCACATGGTACAGACTGGGCCAATTACAGCCCATCTGCCATGTGATCTGCTGTGGCCAATCACAGCTAATTGCAACAAAACTGACTCGATTTCTTTCAGTTGAGTGCTTGCATATAGCCATGAAATATATTGCTATAAGCAAACAATGTGTAAAAGCATATATATACTGATCACTTCCCCAGAGTAGTACAAAATTACTATGGTAATATTATATTGCTCTGGTCAAAGTGTGCCCCTGATCACTGTCACATCAGTTATGATGATGCTGTACTGCATTGGTGACAGTTTGAAGAAAAAAAAAATCTTGAATTTCCAAAAAAATTATGACAAATTAAAACTTCAAAAAACTTGCCATGCTTCTTACTAAATACATTGGACTGTCTACCTTCCAAAAATGGGTAATTTGGGGATAGCTGTACTGTCCTGAAATTTTTGGGCCTCAAGAAATGATAGGCCATCAGTCCATCAGGATTGATCAATTTTCAGATATATACCATTGTTTGTGGACTGCATAACTTTCCAGACTAAATAATATACACTTATTTGGGTTATTTTCACCAAAGAAATGTAGCAGAATACAGTTTGGCCTAAATTTATGAAGAAACATTATTTGCAAAATTGTATTACATTTACGGCTTTGATCGGGTCTCCGATGTAAAATCCCGGAAGCGATGTCACTTCTGGTTTACTCGGCTGCCAACGGTGCCGATTTATAAAAAAAATGACAGCATTCAGAATCGCAGATTTTGGCGATCTTTATACTTTTAAGTGCAAAGGAGGGATTTGGGGTCTTTCAGACCAACGATCCCTCCATATAGAGTACCTATCACCACCTATAGCTGTCACAAGGGATTTATATTCCTTGTGACCGCAATAAAAGTGATCAGAATTTATTATTTTTTTTTAAAGGGACAATGTAAAAAAACATATATATATTTTTTTTAAATCGCCTGCGTGCTCGCGCAGCAAAAAAAAGTTGCGCCCGCAAATGTAAACGGTGTTCAAATTACACATGTGAGGTATCGCCGTGAGTGTCAGAGTAATTCTGGAGATTTTTAGGTACCTTAGTTTGTCACCATTCCACGAGTGTGCGCAATTTTAAAGCATGACTTGTTTGGTATCTATTTACCTGGTGTAACATCTTTCACATTATACAAAAAAAATTGGGCTAAAAAAATCGCCATTTTATACTCTAGGGTCTCTGATATATATATATATATATATATATATATATATATATATATATATATATATGTATAACACGCACCCCAAGTTTAGGAGAGAATTTTAAGGATAAAAACTTTTAGGAGGGAAGTTTAAGGAAAAAAAACTTACATTTAAATGCCCATCAATGCAGCCTCATCAGTGTTCATCTGCAGCCTTGTTAGTGTCATTGCAGCCTTTTCAGTGTCAGTGCAGCTTTGCCCCAGTGCAGCCTTGTCAGTGCAGCTTTGCCCCAGTGGTCAGTGCAGCCTTGCCCCCAGTGTCCATGCTTGATCGCCGCCGACATACACAGTACAGATCGCCGCCGACAGTAGTTTGTGTTTTAAATATGGCGCCGCAGAGTTCGGAGGGACTCTGCACCGGCGGAACTGAACGAACGCCGCCAAGATACACACAGTCGAGTGTATTCGGCTCTTTCCGGCGCCGCTCACAGTCCCGCCCTATGATGGACATAACACAGGTCCAATGGCGGGACTTGGCGTGACTGTGAGCGGCGCAGGAAAGAGCCGAATACACTCGACTATGTGTATCTCGGCTCTGTGATTTTGGCGGCGCTCGTTCAGCTCCGCTGAGTCCCTCAGAACTCCGCCGTGCCATATTTAAAACTCACAATAGCTCACAATAGCTCACAATTAGCGGGTATCGGCGTATAACACGCTAACACGCACCCACGATTTTCCCCTGATTTTAAGGGGAAAAAAGTGCGTGTTATACGCCGATAAATACGGTATATATATATATATATATATATATATATATATATATATATATATATATATATATATATATATATATATATTATAATGTTTGGGGGTTCTAAGTAATTTTCTAGCAAAAGAATATGGATTTTAACTTGTAAGCAACAAATGTCAAATAGGCTTAGGCATGAAAGGGTTTAAGGAGTTGTAAAGTCAGAAGGTTTTTTTATCTTAATGCATTCTAAAAAGCCTTCTCTGTGCAGCACTAATGCTTACCTGAGCCCCATATCTCTCCAGCGATGTCCACGAGTGTCTCGGCCGTCCGAGACTCTCCCACCTCATTGGCTGAGACACAGCAGTGGCGCCAAATCCACTGCAACAGAGCAGGTAAGTATAACCTGTTTATTTTTTTTTAATTGATAAAAAGACTTTACAATCCCTTTAACTCTGAGTTAAACAACGGATAGAAATGTGGTTGAGCTCCCTCTCAAGGACTCAAAAGGCAGTAGCTCTAGAAGAAGGAACTTGTGTAGCAAGCATGCAAAGTATGACAAAATATGCATACAATATACACATGCCCCAACAAATGAGCAATGAACCAGTTATGTGATGGGCATAAATATACTAATTGGCTACTTGGATTTCCTGGTGATGGAATCATCTTGTGGCTCCTTGCTCAGAGTACAGCACAAAACATCTATTTCCTCTGAAGTCTTCCAGCACAACCCTTGCTCTTTTGCTCCTCGAGCAGATGGCTTTTTCAAAGTTCTATTTTCCTCCCCCTATTTCCTGCTACCTCATTTCCTGCAAAAAGCTTAACAAAGCAGCTCAACTGGTTTGTTAGTATATCAATAGGAAAGGCCTAGCTTCTAAAACACATGGTCTTAAAATCTAACAATTCACTTATCTATGCTATAAAACAATCACTAACCTAGCCATAGCAACACAGCCCCATTTGTATGCAATGTTTATTTTTTTGGTCAGGACCATTAGTTGTGACAGGTTTGTGTTTAGGGAGATGCCTGGAAATTTGTCTGGCATGGTGGGATTCTCTTTTGCAGCAGCCATGACAAGTTTTTCATATTTAAAAAAATAATAATTTGCGCTAGAACATCTCTGGGTGCAAGGGCTGGTAGTTTTGTTTTAGGCATTTTATGAGCCCTGTCAATACAGAGTTCCAAGTCGCTCAGTAATAGTACAGGATTTTACCTAATTTGTTAAATCAGCACAGGGAGGGCCAGGTGGTGCTACAGTTTCTGGTATGCCCCTAAATTTTGTGTTCCCCCTGGAACAATTCTACATGTCTATCTTAGTTTTAAGCCATTGTTCATTTCAGATTCATGGTCTGCATGTGTGTCCACCATATCATTGTGCTCCATGAAAAGGTCTCCAATTTTGGATTCAATGTAGTGAATTCTTGCAGTATGGTCTGCTACAGTAAGGTTAGGAGATGAATATAAGGCAGAAAAATCAATATGGAGTGTTTGTTTTAGAAAAATCAGCATGTTTTTCATGGTGGATTCTGACACCGGCTTGTTAGGAGCTGGAAAGTGTTTAATATTAGGCATCTCATGAAGATTAGTTTGTTGAGTCTGTGTCTATAGGGCTGGGTGGTGGTTCTGCAGACTTCTCTCTACGTTTTTGTGGGACTGTGTTTTGTGGGGGTTGATGGGGGACAACACTCGCCCAACCAACCTTGCTGCAGTTTGGTCAACTGGGCCTTGTAGTCCCTGAGCAGTTCTGACAGGAAAGTTTTTCTTAGCTTTGTGTTCTGTGGGTGTATGGATGTTGGCTCAATAGCTAGTAGTATGCCTCTATTATGGAGCAGAGCTCTGTCTCTTATGTGGTTACCAGGAAAGGAAATGAGGATAATATTTGCAATGGGGTCACTGGTGGAAATTAAAGTACAATTTCTCATTCGTTCATTGACAGACACAGCCTTCTTTATTCAGAACGGTAGGGTTATCTCCGCAGGAGTAGGAATAGGCAGAACAAAAATAGAACAAACCCTGGCTACGCCCATGGGCTGTCCTCCATCAGTATATAAGCCCCTCCCTGCTCTAGGTAACGATTTTTTTTCTGCCTAGTTAAGAGTAAGGACCTAGTTCCCTGCTGGGACCTCAAGTCCTGGGAATTTTTTTGTTTGTTATTTTCTCTTTTTCCTGGATTTTTTCCAGTGAGATCTACAATCTACTGCCGGACTGGGCGACTGATCCAGTGGTCACGCCAGTCTGCCCAGCGAGCACGCGCAGACCACAGCTACACGCTAGGTTGGCCGCAACAGAGCCCCACTGGACAGGGGCTGGCCCTGCGAGTTAAACGTCTTGGACTGTGTCGCAGCATAACTCATGGCCGACAACCACCCCCACTTCGGTGGCGAGGAGGATCTGTCTGGGAGTGTTACATGCGCTTTTCTCTGGAGAGGTGAGGGGTCCCCTCCTCTCCTTTCCCCGGAGTGGTGTAGGGCGCGGGTACCCCCTGGGGTGGTCGGTCCCTCTGGGGTTCTCCTCCACCCCCCTTCCTTTCCCCCCTCTTTCCTGGGTAAGGCCCAGGCTCCCGGCCTAGGGGCTTTGGGACATGGTTCCCCTTTTCCACCTTCGGGTTGTTACTGGGGGGCATCTAGGGTTGGGCCTGGGAGGTGAGTGGCTGCCATAATTTAGGCCACGGCCTAGCAGCTGGGGAGCCGCACTCGTGGCCAGCGGCCGAAAGTTTAGGCCACGACTTTGCGGCCTACCGCACTCACGGTCAAATTTAGGCCACGACTTTTCGGCCTACCGACTTGGAGTTCCGAAAGTTTAGGCTGTGGCCTAGCGATCGGCTGCCTGCGGCTTTTGCGGCCTACTGGGCTGCATTTTTGTACCTATCGGGCCATGGCTTCTGTGGCCGCCTGGATCGGCGCCGCTGTGAGGGGCCTGCGGTTTGTGCCCCCTTTGAGGAGCCCCAGTCTGTGCTCCCTATGTGGGGCCCCGGCATGTGCCCCCTGTGAGGGGCCCCGGTATGTGCCCCCTGTGAGGGGCCCCGGTATGTGCCCCCTGTGAGGGGCCCCGGTATTTGCCCCCTGTGAGGGCCCCCCGGTATTTGCCCCCTGTGAGGGCCCCCCGGTATTTGCCCCCTGTGAGGGCCCCCCGGTATTTGCCCCCTGTGAGGGGGCTCTGTTTTGTGCCCCCTGTGAGGGGCCTCGGTCGACATCCCATATGGGGACCTCGGGCGGGGGGGTTCCACCAGTTGGTGGCCCCCTCCCCCTGTGTTTTTTGGGGTAGCACTTAGGCAAATAGCCTAATATATGGCACCTCTGCCCCCCCTCCCTCCTCTCTCTTATCTGGCTCTGAGGACTTGGCCCACCATGCGGTGTGGTGGCCACGCTCCCTATCTTGTCAGGGAGTGAGGATAACTGCAGTAGGGCACGAAAAAGCGCTGGTTATCGCACTTATTACATCTGTGCAGGAACCTTTTCAAGATGGGGGATGCAACGTTGGCTGGGGCAGAGAGCCTATACCTCATAAGCCATCTTGCGCGGCGAAAGCGTTCCCTTTTCCTTTTTATCTTGACAATATTGTCCTTGAAGACTGGGAGGGTCTAGAGTGCATTTGTGTTTCTAAAAAAAAAAAAAAAAGCTTGCTGTGAGGTACCCATTTGGGCATTCCCCTGCCTTTGCTGCATTGCCGGACCTATGGTCTAGGCACTGCAGTATGTCGGCTACGCCTATTGGCCGTAGTTCTCCTGCTTCCTCGGGTATTTGCGAGGTGTTGGCCCCGGATTGGGCGTGGTTGCATCTGTGGAGGTTTGCGGTCCTGGCTGCCTGGACGATCTTCTGCCACTCCTCGGTTACCCCGAGGGGCAATGTAGTTTCTATACAGACCTTGACTGATTTCAGTAGGCATCTATACTATCTGAATTCTGCTTGGGCCCTTCCAGAACGTCGGATTTTCTGAGCCAGAGCTTCAGCTCTGGCCAGCGTGTTTTCTTCTCTTGGACAAACTCCAGAAGTTGCATGCTGCGTTTTTTATTTTTCTGTCCGGCAGGTAGGCCCTCTGTGGACCTGCGTGTGGGTGTTGGTCTGAGAGTTTCTACCTTTTTGAAACAATTCCATTTGCACAGTTTACATACATGCTCCCTTCGGGGAGATCCTGGCATGAGACAAATGCCCGAGGTCTCGGGACAATCGAATTTGGCTGAGTTAGAAAACCAGGGTTCCCTGGTCTGGTGGCTCACTCTCTGGTTCTTTTGGCGGGATAAATCCTTTCTCCCCTTGTATTAAACAGGGTGACCACCAATGCCAGTCGGTCCGGGTAGGATGTCCTGGGACTGAGCTCTGCTCAGGGTCATTGAACGCTGGTGGAATTTGAGCGATCAGGCTAAGTCTGGATCATGGACGGATCAACTTCGGGGGCTCAGACAAGGCAACCAGCATGGCTTATGCCCTTCGCCAGGGCAGGTCAGATAGGCTGTGGCGGCCCTGGCTGTTGCCAGTATTCCCCGGTAGGCAGAACGTTTCATCGGGCCCTTTTCCGGTGTATGCATTACAGGAGTGGAATGCTGACAGGCGGATACCTCAGTTGGCGAGGGTTGGACCACGGATGGGCCCTTCACCGGGCCGTGTTTCTTTGGGTTTGTTCCTGCTGGGACACTCATGAGGTAGTTCTCTTGGTGTCCTGGTTCAACTGGACGGTACCAAGGTTTCTGGTAAGGTCAAGGGTTGCTCTGGCAGCTCTGGTGGCCCTTGGGGCCAGTGAAGTTTCTATATGCCTTTCCTCCTCTCCAGCTTCTGTTGTGGCTTTTACGCAGGAACGCAGCTGCGGGAGTTCATTCCCTTATCCCCAGATGGGTCCAGTCGGTCTGGGTACGCCGACCGGGTGCGCCTGGTCGCCAGTGTTCCTTGTCGACTGCCTCTCAGGAAGGATCTATGGTCCCAGGACCGTTCTTACATCCTGCCTTAGAGTTACTGGTTTTAACAGCCTGGCTGTGTTGAGCCAGGTGCGGCAGTTCTGACACTGTTGATGGCTAGGGAGTCCATCTTTAAGGAGGTTTTAACCTCCGGGTGTGGAGAGTGCATATATCCTGGTGTGAAGCACCAGGCATTCATCCTTATTCTTTCTAGGTGGCTCAAATTCTGACCCCCATTTACGGGGGGTTTAGCAGGAATGCGCCTCTAGTACCATCGAGGTCCAGGTGTCAGCCTGGGTGTTTGTCTTCAGCATCCCCTGCTCTCACACTCCCTGGTGCGTACCTTTATTCAAGGGGTTAGACATCTATTTCCACTGCCGTGGGATCTGAACTTTGTGTTTTCGGTTCTCCAGGAGCCCCCCTCTCTCTCTCTCTCTCCCTCTCTCAAAATATCGGGAGATTCCACTGCTTACTCTGTCTCGGAAGGTGGCCTCTTGGTGGCTTTCACCTCTGCTCACTGGGTGGCGTTATCTTCTCGTTCACCTTACCCAGGTTTAGGCGGTGCTTCGCCCTTTTCTATAGTTCCGTCCCTGGGCTTCCATTTGAACAAGGACATTGTGTTTCCTTTCTTGTGTCCCTGGCAACACATCCCAAGGAATTTGCCTTATCTGCCTGGGATGTGGTTTGGGGATTCGGTTGTATTTGCCAGCCACTGAGTCTTTTGGAGGTCAGGCTCTCTGTACTCACGGACAGGCCAAGAAAGGGGCTGTCTGCTTCTTCTGCGACCACCTTCTGGAAGGATCAGACAGATGATGACTCTGGGCTATTCTGTTGGGAATTGGGTTTCTGCTTTCCATGTTGCGGCACATTCTTCTTGGTTGTCTAGTGCGTCTTGGGCCTTCTGTCTTCAGGCTTTCGTGGCGTATTTTTTATAAGCTCTACGAAGTGAATGGGTCGGCATCTGCGGGTGCCTTTTTTGGCCGCAAGCTTTTTGCAGGCTGCTGTTAAGAGGGTCTAATCCCTCTTGAAGGGGTATCGTTCAGGTTGGGTTCCAGCTTGTCCTGTATGAAGCTCCTGTTACCTGGTTGGCTTTTGTGTTAGCCTTGGGATTTTTCGCTGTCCCACCCCTCATGTTCAGCACTGCTTTGGAACGTCCCTACCGTTCTAAATAAAGAAGGCTGTGTCTGTCAATGAACGAATGAGAGAATAGGATTTTTTACTTACCGTAAAATCAGTTTCTCTGAGTTCATTGACAGACACAGCAACCACCCCTCTATGGAGTTTTTTTTATACTTCTATTACTAATTGCTACTAAACTGAATACCTAGAGCAAGGAGGGGGTTTTATACTGATGGAGGACAGCCCATGGGCGTAGCCAGGGGTTGTTTTTTTTTTTTAGTTCTGCTTAGTTCTACTCCTGCGGTGATGATATAACCCCTACCATTCTGAATAAAGAAGGCTGTGTCTGTCAATGAACTCAGAGAAACTGATTTTACGTTAAGTAAAAAATCCTATTTTGTTTAACAGAGGGGGAATGGTCAAACTCATTCAGTTTAAATGCTGTATGCATCCCTATTAATGAGATTTATGGATAAAAATAGGATTTTTAATAGGAAATCGACACTAGGCACGTGAAAAACTGAAAAAGGCACGTGAAAAAGCCAGCCCCTTTGAGACTATTCCCCCTACCACCTCACACCTGCTCAGTTGTAGCAAGCAGTCCAGAGAGTATTGTATGAGGGGAGGTTTTGCTGTCCTTTAATGAACTCTGAGAAGGGATTTTACAGTGAGCGCAAAGATCCTATCTTCTCTATTAGGGAAAAGATTGGGTCACAGCCTTACAAATTTGTGACACTGAGGCCGGATTATGAAAAGCCCAGGAAACTCACTGCCTAAGTGGAGTGGGCCTTAACATAGAAAGGTGGCACTTTATCTTGCAACTTATAAGCATGCACAATAACCTATTAAATCTGCTTAATGGATTCAGAAGTCAGAGAACCTCTTTTAGGACCTTCTGGAATTACAAAAAAGGAAATGATCTAAAAGAACCAATGCCAGAAAGGTAAACCCTGATGGGCCCTTACCACATCAAGGCAGTAGCAAAATCATCTTTGGGTGAACCAAAGCAGGCATATGTCCTGGAAAACCTCGGGATATGAAAAACATTCCTCTGGGTTCAGATGTCTGTAGAGAAAATCTGTCTGCCAGTTTTCCACCCCTGGATTGTGTATTGCAGAAATTTGCTGGAAAATTAAACTCCACTCAGGACAGGATAGACCCTACCTCCCTCACCAACACAACACTCTTGGTGCACCCTAAAGAGCCACAGTTGCATTGCAAGCCTCAGTGACATTGTCCGCCTGAACCTGGACTGTATGACCTGTCAGAAGGGGGTCCAGTGAAGAAACGACAGCCTAATTGCTCGTAACTTTAGGAATATTTATTGGAAGCATCAATTCCCTCGAGAGTAATAACAGACAGATGTTCCAGAACGCTGAACCAACCCAAAACAGTGGCATCCATTGTGAAACATTTCTAATTTAATAGAAGATAAAACCTGTCGAAATTTGGGGCTAAAAGCCACCATGACACTGTGGTTCAAGAATGTAACTGGATCTAGTTTGACACTGGATTTATCCCACACCATGTTTTATTCCAAAGTTCTTGAGTGAAATTGAGCAATATGAACTGCCTTAAAGGTGGATACTGCCAATCCAAAGACTCACATGCAGCCCTGCAGTGAAAACCGACATCAGGCTTCAAGCTGATGAACCTGATTCTGCATTTTCATCGGCTTCTCCCGGGTCGGGAAGACATTGGCCTGAAAAGTATTCAGGAGAAGGCCCAAGTACTCAGGGACGTGACAGAATCAGAGATGACTTTTCCAAGTTCAGGATTTCTCTTAAGTCCTTTACGGTCCACATCACGATTGATGTATTGGAGTACTAGGCCAAAAAAGGTCTGCACTTGCAGCAGTAGATCATCCAGGAATCCAATTGGAATCCCTCTGAGATGAAGACCCAGAACTGGTCTTAAAACCTTTGTGAATATTCTCCGGCCGTGGCATGGTTGAAGGGCCACAAACTGATTTTGTCACCCAAAGAAAAGGGAAGAAATCCTAGATGACCTGGAAAATGGGAGTGTAAATATACATTCTTTGCAAATGGAATCCGAAGAAGTCTCTGCATTGAAGGGAGGCAATAACTTACATAGTTATCTGGTTGAAAAGACACAAGTCCATCCAGTTTAACCAAAAAAATGGGGTGGGGGGGGGAAATTATGCAATCCCATATACACAATCCTATACCCACGGAGGATGGCAAAAAACCCCAGCAAAGCATGATCCAATTTGCTTCAGCATGGGAAAGCAATGCCTTCCTGACCCCCTGAGAGGCAATCGGATATATCCTGCATCAACTTTACCTATAAATTTTAGTATCCAGTTATATCCATCTGCACTTGCACTTTACAGGGAGCGCGGTTTGCAATTATTGTTTTTCATTAATCAACTGAGCTGGCCAGAACCAGCTCTTGAGGGAGTATATTCCACAGCTATTACGGTGAATAAATCTTTCCGTATTTGGAGACTAAATCTCTTATTCTCTAGACTTAACGAGTGCCCCCTTGTCCTCTATGATGACCTTAAAGTGAATAACTCCCCACCAAGTTAACTATATGAACCACTTATGTATTTATACATGTTGATCATATTTTGTTTCTCTAATCTTTCCTTGTAGCTGGGCTCCTCCATGTCTCTTATCAGTTTGGTTGCTCTTCCCTGCACTTTCTCCAGTTCCCCGATATCCTTTTTGTGAACTGGTGCCCAAAACTGAACTGCATATTCCAGGCGAGGTCTTGCGTAATATTTGTACAGGGGTAACATTGTGTCTCTGGAATCCACCTCTCTTATTCAAGAAAGGACTTAACTTGTTTTGAAGAACGCAGCTTGGCATTGCATTCTCTTATTAAAGAGGAGCTCCAACCCCCCACACAAAAAAATTAAGTCAGCAGCTACAAATACTGGAATGGCCCAATGGCGGGAGAAAGGAGGAGGAGGGCTGAACTTTTTTGGGAACTTGCCCTGGGAGGTCTCCCAGAAGTGGGGACGGGTACCTTTCAAAACGGGTACCCGCTCCCCCCTTCCCCTCGAAAGGTGCCAAATGTGGCAGCGGAGGGGGGAGGAAGAAAACAAGCGGAGCTTCCCCTTTTGGGTGGAGCTCCGCTTTTAAGCTTATGATCTACCAAATCACCCAGATCCTTCTCCACCATTGATTCCTCCAGTTGTACTCCCCCCTAGTATGTATTATGCATGCATATCCTTAGCCCCCAAGTGCATAACTTTACATTTATCAACATTAAATCTCATCTGCCACATAGCTGCCGAATTAAATAGTGCTTTGAGGTTGGCTTTCAAGTTGGAGACATCCTGTAAGGACATTATTCCACTGCATAGCTTGGTGTCATCTGGGTCAAATGCCTCCTTTGCGTTTCGGATTTGTAAACAAGTTTGAATAAAAACCTTGGAATTTTACGGTTGGAGGAATATAAATGATAAACCTTTGGTTGAACAGACCCTGAATAGCTGAAAGAAGGTCTAACTGCATAGACACATGTTTGAGGCAGAGGATAGATGCAGGATAGATGCAAAACTCTATTTTGTAACCATTGAATATTCCCTTGTGCACTCATATGTTAGCTATACTAGCACCCCAAATCTCAGCGAAAGCTCTCAGGCATTTCACCACCTCTGATGCAGCTGGTAAGTCCATGACAAGCAGAGACAGAGGAAAGGGAGGGAATGGTGGAATCCTTTAAAATTTTGAATTGGAGCTTACAGCCTCCATTAGGAAGAGTTTTTTTCTCTTTTGGCATTTTAAGCTCTTGCGATTAGGGAGGCGACAAGTTGTAAAAAGCAGACATCTAACCTTGCATTAAAAGAATAAATTACCTCTGCTGTAAGTTAGGAATGGAAGGGTTGGGGGTCAAAAATAGTGCCAGTGGGTTTGATTAGGACTTGTAAAGTGCAAATGGCACAATCTTTCCTTTTGCCAAGCCTTCCAAATCCTGGAAACGAGCATCCGCAGCCAATGGCTGCAAGTGATGATCATTGTTTTCTGGAAAGGGGGGAAGGGAGTCCCCTCCGTCAGAATACAATAGTTCAGTGGGAGAGATTCATGCATCACACGTGTTGATGCAGGGATCTGTGAGGTTTTTTTTTGGTTTTTTTTTTTCTGGTTGGAAAAAAAGATGCATGTATATCCTGCTTTAGGCTGCATTCACACTCCCGCGTTTTGAATGACACATAAAATTGCGGTGCTGGTCTGCTACAATTGACGCACTGCAATCGCGGCAACCCGCATTGCGTGAAGCATGTCGCCCAAAAGTAGCTCCAAAACATTTTGGGCGACATGCTTCACGCAATGTGAGTTTGTCGCGATTGCAGCACAATTTATTACGCAATAATCACGGCAGACCCACGCTGTGATTTTAGGTGTCATTCAAATGAATGGCATCTCAAATGTAAGTCCTGCGATTTGTCATTTACACATTGGTGCTTTCAAATCACGGTTAAAATCGTGGCAAATCTGCCCACTATTCAAAACCAAGTGTGAATGCAGACTTATGCCCCGTACACACAGTCGGACTTTGTTTGGACATTCCGACAACAAAATCCTAGGATTTTTTCCGACGGATGTTGGCTCAAACTTGTCTTGCATACACACGGTCACACAAAGTTGTCGGAAAATCCGATCGTTCTGAACGCGGTGACATAAAACACGTACGTCGGGACTATAAATGGGGCAGTGGCCAATAGCTTTCATCTCTTTATTTATTCTGAGCATGCGTGGCACTTTGTCCGTCAGATTTGTGTACACACGATCGGAATTTCCGACAACGGATTTTGTTGTCGGAAAATTTTATATTCTGCTCTCAAATTTTGTGTGTCGGAAAATCTGATGGAAAATGTGTGATGGAGCCTACACACAGTCGGAATTTCTGACAACAAGGTCCTATCACACATTTTCCGTCGGAAAATCCGACCGTGTGTACGGGGCATAAGACTGGTATTTAGCATCTTAGCCAATGCACAGTGCTTAATCCTTCAAATTTGCGTGCCCCAAATGCAGTCAAAACATTCCAATGGTTTTCAGATCAGTCTTTAGGGTTGAGTATTCAATACTCATGTACTCTCCCTTCTTTGCCAACCTTTTACAAAGTTACACTTTCCTATTCTGTGTTACTATACGTGGTACCTTTCTACCTCTACCAATACACCAGCATACCAGTGTCAGATCTTCATAGCGCAGCACAGTAGCACCATTAAAAAAAAAAGTATCTGTATGCCTCACCTGTGTTACAAATCTTACAATATGAGGAATTTATTGGGTGTGTGGAGACGTGCCCATGACCGAAGACATGACCCTAGGCCAGTGATGGCGAACTTTGGCACCCCAGATGTTTTAGAACTATATTTCCCATGATGCTCATGCACTCTGCAGTGCAGTTGAGCATCATGGGAAATGTAGTTCCAAAACATCTGGGGTGTCAAGGTTCGCCTTCACTGCCCTAGGCCAACCGTGAATTTGGCTAACCTATAGCACAGATGCAGTTAAATATATAGCCATTTATTCCAAACTCCATACAGTAATTTCAGAAGGAAATTTTGGTTCATTTGTATTTTGCATCACAGTAACTTGTCTGGTTATACTTTCACAGTACAAATTTGTAAATTTACATAGGAGCTGCTACTAATTATTTACTATTAAAGCACTTGGGTATCAAAACTTTTTTTTTTTTTTTTTTTTTAAATATTACCCTTTTTATTCATCCTTTGTTGCAGCTCAGTGCTGCTGATCTCCTGCAATCTCCGCTGATTTTTTTTTTTTTTTTTTTTACAGATTTCCAAGGTATGGTTGCTAATGACTTTGCTGCTGTTGCAATTATGCAATATGCATTCCAGCTGTGTTGCAATTCAGATTTTTGGGTATGAACGAAAAATACTTTCATTTGTATCCAACTTTTTAGGTACTCCACATATGTTGAAAAGTACTTTTTGGTTTGAGCAATGTCTCCAGCATTCATTGTTACCATTAGAGCTATAATTTGCTATTTCAGATGATTTGATATTCTGCTTAGGCCCTCTTTATTTTTTGTTGTAAGTTTTTCTAATGGCTGTAAGTTTTTATTAAAAATTAAAATAATATTACTTTACAAATTGTATTAACAGGTTAAGGGTTAAAGGTCATCTAATATGATTAGTGTGTAGATTTACTGTACATAAGCAAATATTTTGTAGCTCATTAGATGGAATGCGATGGGTTCTTGTATGTACAGAGTAGGCAGGACAGTGGCACAATTAATGCAGGCTTTATGTCATGTAGCCATTTAGTACAGCATAGCAGGGGTGGTGAATCACAGGGAATTTATAAATCTTTTGTCAGGTAAGAGTTTTATGCTTTTTAACTGTGTGTATTTAGATTCTTTGGTTGGATTTGCCTTCTAGAGGCAACCTATGTCCTAAATTGATAAGATAAGCACATGAAGATTTCCTTCTATCTAAATTCTTATATAATGAAAAGATGTTATTCACATCATCGTAGCTTTATCCAGTTTAAACTTGTCTATTCTGCTTTCTAAAGTTTGCCAAGTTTAAGGCCGCTGTTGGATGTAAATTATTTGCCGATAACCAACATGAGGATAGCCCGAACATTCTGCTTCACGAACAATGGGCAGGCATTATATCTAGTCTCAGCTACTGAAATCCAGAGAATCACCTACAGCCAAGAAACCTGTGAGAACCTACAGGTAATGTCTACATATTTGCTGACTGATGTAGCTATTCTATAGATTAAGAATGTTTAATATTAAAGTTAGGATCACATGACTGGATGTCAATACACCTTTTGGGAGAGAAACAAGATATCGCCCGAATGCCTTTACTCAACAGGAGAGCTACATAATTAGAAATAGCGACATTAAAACTTGTCTTCTGGAATTAAATACAATATTACATTATTTAATTGACCCTGTAGTATTTCAAGTATAAGGAATGCCAGCATTTTCTTGTAGTTTTAAACTGACACGGGAAAGGTTAGAAACCAGTCAGATTTTTTAGTTGTCTGTGTCCTCGCTGTGGGAGTTCACCCTTCTTATTTGTCCTAGTGACCTTTGTCGCTGTTATAGAAAGTGATGGGAAAGCTAACGTTTTACAGTTATTACCAGAACAGAAATAGAGAGTAAAATCTTCCAATGAGCATGTCTATTATGGTGACAATTCTCCTCACTTGAGAGATTTTCTCTAACTTCCAGACATGTCAGACAAGAAGTAAAGGGAAATCTCCCTCAACAAGACAGCAAAATAAAAAACTTGCAAGGGTGATTATCTATTCTCTGTACTGACTGGGAGTAGAGAGACATTGCTGTTTCTAGTCACTAGAAACAGCAGATCCCTCTCTTCTCCCTGACAGAATGGGGGATCTGTCTGTTTACATTGACAGATCCCCCGTTCACTCTCTCTCAGGAGCGATCGCGGGTGCCCGGCAGACGTTGCGGCCGCCGAACACCTGCATCACCTCCTGTGTCATGTGGCGCGTGCCTGCTAAGTCTATTTAAAGGGCCGATGTACAGCTAGGGTGATTTGCCCAGGAGAGCCAACCTGCCACAGTATGACGGCGGCAGGTTGGCTAGTGGTTAAGATAAAAAAAACTTCTGTGTGCAGCAGCCCCCCTAATGCTTACATGAGCCACATCTTGCTGCACATCTTGCACGAGAGCCTCGGCTATCTGGGATTCTTCCTTCTGATTGGCTGAGACACCGAAGTGGGTGCCATTGGCCCGCTGCTGTCAAAATTAGTGAGCCAATGGGGCAGAAGCGGGGCCAAGCGGTTCGGTTTCTGAAAGGACACACAGAGCAATGGCTCGTCTCAGGTTCCCTTCATAGCAAACTGCTTGCTGTGGGGGCAGGAGCGAGGGGCCAGGAGCACAGGTGGGGAAACCGAGAAGAAGAGGATCTGGGCTGTTCTGTGTAAAACCACTGCACAGAGCAGGTAAGTAGAACATGTTTGTTATTTCTAAACAAAAAAAAAAGACTTTAATATCACTTTTAAGAACCCCCTCCTTAACCGCTTCCCATCCAGCCTTTTCATATAAACGGCTGGACGGGAACTTCTCTGAAGCAGGTGGATGTTCCCGTACGCTCTCCTGTGCATTGTGTACGCACCCTCTAGGGCATGCAGCAATGCACTCTGTGATGGGGGTACAGGACCAATGAAATTGATCCTGCACCATGTAATTGCTGTGACCAATCACAGCAACCACACTTGTAAGCAAAAGTTGCATGATGCAGCCTTGGACTGTTTCTGGCTGAGAGGAAACGGATTGCTTACTACAGTGATTGGGAGAGTGTAGAAAAAAAAAATCGCCGCCCGAGCAGTACAGTGTCAGAGGCTTGCTGCAGCACCTATAACACAGTATGCCAGTACAGTAGCTAGGGTCTCTGATCAATAGCCATAGCAGTACAACATCACCATAGTGCATTGTTCTGGTGATAGAATGTAATAAAGAGAAATAAATTCTATATAGAGAGATACAGTGGTACCTTGGATTACAAGCATAATTAGTTCCAGAAGAATGCTTGTAATCCAAAGCACTTGTATATCAAAGCGAGTTTCCCCATAGGAGTCAATAGAAACTCAGATAATTTGTTCCACCGTAACTGCATATTGTATAAAGTACCGCATGTGGCCAGAGGTGGGACGCCGGAAACCGCTCGGATGCACTCGGACACTTTGGGAACCGAGTGCTTCTGAGTGGCTCCCAGTGTCACCGGCGCCCCCGCACCTCTGGCCAAATGCGGTACTGCACACCCCATAGGCTTGAATCCTGCTTGTCATGCGAGACCACGCTCGCAAACCGAGTCAGGATTTTTAAAAAATAGCTCGTATTGCGAAATGTTCAAACATGCGTTCCTCGCAATCCGAGGTATTACTGCGTGTGTGTGTATATGTGTGTGTGTTTGTATGTATATATATATATATATATATATATATATATATATATATATATATATATATATATACACACATACACTGCTGTGGCGGTGATCATTCATGTACAGTGGCTGGTTGCTCCGATCTAACTAAGTCATGGTCTGTGATCATTGCCACAGCAGTACAGTGTCACCAGACTTGTGCAGCCAAACAGTGTCTGCAATCACCATCACACCAGTCCCAATGTCACCATAAGGACTTGTTCACATGTTGTGCCCCCTGAAGAGTGATCTGTGGATGGCTCTTTGGAGAATCTTTGACAGGCAGTTAAAAGGTGTTGTATCACCACCTGCTTTAACCCCTTGGACCATGCACAAGCCCTCCCTATTTACTGGATGGATTGTGCTCTGTGGATACTACACCTGTTGAAAGCAACAGGGGGTGTAATCCCTGCCATCGATGTGAAGCAAAGCATCACAGCCACGGCATGTGTACACCCTCAGCTGCTGCCTCTGCAGCCTAAAGGGGTAGTGGTTGGGAGCGGTAAAACCATGACTCAAACGCAACCCCCCCACCCACAAGTGTAAACGAGTCCTAATAGTGCAGGAAGTCAGTGTCCAAAAAATGTGATCGGGAAATTCGAAAAACAGCAAACAAAGATGTGTCATTTGTGCCCCCAGAAAGCCTGAAGGTGCTTCTTGGATTTTGGGCCACTCTATGTATCTAGGCTGCAAAAAAGTCATAAACATGTTTTATCGCCATACTCTGAAGGAGTAGCAGAATGTGTTTTGAGGTGTAATTCTAATTATACCTATGATTGACCACTTTGTGGTGGGGGGGGGGGGGGATCCACTCTATTTTCTGCATGTTCCCAAAACTTGTGTCTCAAAATTAAATTTTCAAGAGACACTCTCTGCCTTTTAGAAAATATCTTGAGGTGTTTCCTTTCCTGAATGTGGTAATTTTGTGGGTTTCTCCTATCCTGTCACCTCAGGGACTCAAGAAATATGATAGGTAGTCAGGAAATTAGATCAGTAATTTATGCTCCATGAAAGCCCAAAGTTGCTCCTTGCAATTTGCATCCCTCTATGCATCTAAGCTGTAAAGTCTCACAGGTGGTATCCTCGTACTTGGTAGGAGTAGTAAAATGTATTATGGAATGCAATTGTAAGCATGCCTACGATGTGAGTAAAAAATAATTTGTAAAATGACACATTTGTGAAAAAAAAACACATTTTATTTAATTTCATCTCTTTAACAAAAAATTGTTACAATAAAATTGCAACTTCAAAAAATTCATCAAAAAGGGTAATTTGCGGGGTGTTTGTACTGTCCTTGCATTTTAGGGCCTTAAATGATAGGCAGTCTGTACATAAGGATTAATGCTTTTTAAAATATCTATACCATAGTTTGTAGACTCTGACTTTCACACAGACTAACTAATATACACTGATTTGAAATGTAGCAGTATACATTTTGGCCCAAATTTAGAATGTTAAAATTAAGAAATTTTTAAGAAATTTTTGTCAAGTTGTAAAACATACTAGGAAGATGGTGTTTTATTGCAAAATTTGTTTTTTTGTTTTTTTTCTTTATAAAAAAAAGTAAAAAAATGGTTAAATACCACCATAATAAAGCTCTATCTGTCTCAAAAAAGGTACGGGGTACAGTGTTGAGTAGAGTAGTGTGGGGATGCACTATCAAACTTAGATGGACTCGACTAACAAACTAAAGCCAAACGCCAGCGAACTCATTTTAACTAGTTACAGCAATTTGGGGTTTTTTTTCCCTTTTGGTAAAGGGTTTTACATAAGTTAATGAACTAATTTTTACAAAACAATTACATTCAAGGCATACTGTGAATGATAACCGTTACAGTTGCTTATGTTCTTAACCAAATTGTCAAGCCATCAAATGGCTGGCGTCATAACTTATCATGTGTGCAGCTCCATAGCAACTGCAGATCAAAGAGAGGCTTAGATTGCAGCTTCCTTGGCTGATTAGAATTTGTTTTAATCCTTAATGTTAATCCTTAGTGTGGGGATAGCCCCACTGCAAGGGCAAATTTTGATCTAACCTGCAGTTTAGATTTAAGATTGGTTGAGAGTTGTCGTAAGCACACTGAGACAATTAACAAGGTGTGCCTTGAATGTAGCATACACTCTGGAGGTGCTAGTAGGTAGAATGTAAATGAGTCACTGGAGAAAATGGTATGTTTAAGGATTTAGCAACCTTTATTGAACATTTCTGACTTTCGGAACTGGCTAAATGAGTGTATTTAATTTCACTTATTTTAAAGTTCCAAAGTTTTGTTTTGTTTTTTTGTTTGTTTTTTTTTTTCTTCTTCTTAATTTTAAATCCATTTTGATTAATTTTGAGAAACACGATTAAGGATAATACATGTTGTAAAGGTCTGTCCCAGTCCCCTTAAAAACTGCAGTAGGAACCTAATCTTGTTAATTTGAAATTACAAAGAGAACTAAATCTATCTTATAAGGGGTAATATAACTCATAGGAATGCTCTTATATTGGCATAGAAAAGATGCTACATCCCATTTAATCTGCTTTCTTTTCTAGTCAAACTTTACATAGACAATTGTCTGTAATCATTTACATTATGATAAATGAGACTTGCTTTTTATGACTTCCTCAGATGCCCAAATAAAATTAACCATCTGTGTATCTTTATTTAGGAAATGTTGGGGGAACTGTTCACACCTGTCGAAACGCCAGAAGCCCCTAACAGAGGGTTCTTTAAAGGCTTGTTTGGAGGAGGATCACAATCACTTGACCGAGAAGACCTCTGTGAGTTTTATACTTTATCTTTTTTTTATATTTTTTCAGATCTCTGTGATAGTACATAATTTAAACTGAACCTGTCAGCATAGATGTATGGGAGCTGCCATTTCAGAGCATTAGCAAACTGGAAGTCTGACATTTACAGCCTATTAGACGTCTATCCTTGTACAGCTAGGTTTACATTTTTAGTTATATTCTCATACTACACTCAGTACACATGTGAGTATGTGTAATCTGAAAAGGAATGATGATTCAGTGAACAGGAGGTAATACTTTTTCTAACGCCTATCCCCTGGAGCCTATTACCTCTCAAATACTGCAGTCACTCTGACTCTATCCTACAATATCTTATCTTTAATCTCTTCTGGCATCTTCCCCAAATCTTTAAAACATGCACTAGTCACTAAATAAATTACTAGGTGGTGCTGCGCTAATCCTGGAACCCTTACTGAATAACTTAGGGTGGTAATAAATAACTAAAACGTAGTGTAAACAATCAGGAAGTGTTGGCACCAGCCATAAAATAATCACACTCATAAATAATAATTCTAGGTGCTAGAAACAAATAAATGTGGTATAAATAATCACTAAAAATAACTCATCATAAATAGTACCACTAAATTAAAAATCAATCCGTATCTATAATCATGTGCATAAATAGGTAAGCAATAGTGTAAACAATCATCAAATTGTATCATAAAATCTCCGTGACTCAAAATGAATAGCAAGCAGATAACACATAAAGTGACATGGTGAAAAAATGAAGAATAGAAAATAAATCAGTGCAATATTCAGAGATTGTCAGAATCTATGACATGCAGTCTTAATGAGTAATGTGACTTAAATATATTTTGGCCTGCACCAAATGTGACAGTAAGGAAAAGTCCTTTTTCAAATAATTTGAAAAAATAGCAATAGCGTCCTAGCATGCAACAGTCGCCCTGCGGTGCTTGAAATAAATCACACGGTGCTCATCTTCATGTTTAAACACTCATGTAAGAGATAGCCCCTTACCTTAAGGCATTAGGGCAAACGCATATAACCAAGGATCTTTAAAAGGGTCCTCCTTAAGGCAATAGGGCAAGCGCATATGACCAAGGATCTTTGAGGGGGTCCTCCTAAGGTGTAGAAAACTATCCTCACGGTCCTAGTTTCAGGGGGTGATTCCCTCGGTGGTATAGGGGGATATAAAAAACACGGGGAGCCCCAATAGTGTAATACTGTTTAAACCAGCAACTTTATTAAGTAAAACAAGGGTACTCGCATGTAAAACAAAAATAGTGTTCCTATCTCCGACGAGCGGCGAGCTCGTATCACTATCACAGCATGTAGAGCCTGTCCCATCCCTACGCGTGACGTCACACCGCACGTGACTCTCCTAAAACTTACAAATGATTTACTAACCGCTAAAACCAATGGACACTATTCTATACTCCTGCTTCTGGACCTTTCAGCTGCCTTTGATACGACTGACTCCTCCTCAAAAAACTTTAATCTTTGGTCTCCGTCTTCGTTGTTTCTCGTTCTACCTATCCCACCGCACCTTCTGTGTCACAATTCCACTTCCTCCACGCCTCCTCTTCCTTTCTTCTTAGGGGTCCCCCAACGTTCTGTTCTTGGACCTCTCCTATTCTCAATCTAAACCTTCTCCCTGGGTCAGCTGATAGCCTCCCATGGCTTTTAATGTCCTTTCTACGCTGACACCAAAATCTTTTCTATCCCTCAGCTCACATCAGTCTCCTCACGCATCACAAATGTTTTTAACAGCCATATAAGTCTGGATGTCGCACCACTTCCTCAAACTCAGTCTATTCAAAACAGAGCTCATAATTTTACCTCCCCCACATGCCCCTTCCCCTGACTTCTCTGTCAAGATTAATGTCCCAGCAATCAACCTGTCTGTGCATGCCAAGGTGTCAGGTGTAATCCTCTCCTTTTGGCCTCACATCCAATTGCTGTACAAAGCTTGCTGCCTCAATCTCTGCAACATCTCCAAAATACGCCCCTTCCTAACCAATTACACCACAAAGCTCCTAATTCATTCCCTGGTTATCTTTTACCTCAACTACTGCACCTCTGTCCTCATTGCCTTACCTTTACATATGCTATCTCCCCCTTCAGTCCATCATGAATGCTGCTACCAGACTCATCCACCTTACCAACTGTTCAGTGTCTGCTACCCCTCTCTGCCACTTAGCCAACAAATTACATTAAAAATACTAACGACTTACAAAGCTATCTACAACTTGGCCCCCAGCTACATGACTAACCTAATTTCAAAATACCAACCAAATCGTTCTCTTCATTCCTCCCAAGGCCTCCTGCTCTCTAGTTCCTTTGTCACCTCCTCCCACGCTCGCCTCAAGGACTTCTCCCGAGCCCCTCCCACCCTATGGAATTTGCTAACCTTATCTGTTCGACTAGCTCCTACTCTGTCTATTTTTAGGTGATCCCTGAAAACTTTTCTCTTCAGAGAAACCTATCCTGCCTCCACCTAACAACTAATAATTGTATTTTTCTCCATCAGCTCATCCCCCACAGTAATTACCTTTTGTACCCTCCCTTTAACCACTTCAGCCCCGGAAGGATTTACCCCCTTCCTGACCAGAGCACTTTTTACAATTCGGCACTGCATCACTTTAACTGCTAATTGCGTGGTCATGCAATGCTCTACCCAAACGAAATTTGCGTCCTTTTCTTCCCACAAATAGAGCTTTCTTTTGATGGTATTTGATCACCTCTGCCGTTTTTATTTTTTGCGCTATAAACGGAAAAAGACTGAAAATTTTGAAAAAAAATGATATTTTCTACTTTTTGTTATTAAAAAAATCCAATAAACTAAATTTTAGTCATACATTTAGGCCAAAATGTATTCGGCCACATGTCTTTGGTAAAAAAAATGTCAATAAGCGTATATTTATTGGTTTGCGCAAAAGTTATAGCGTCTACAAACTAGGGTACATTTTCTGGAATTTACACAGCTTTTAGTTTATGACTGCCTATGTCCTTTCTTGAGGTGCTAAAATGGCAGGGCAGTACAAAACCAGCCCAAATGACCCCATTTTGGAAAGTGGACACCCCAAGGAAATTGCTGAGAGGCATGTTGAGCCCATTGAATATTTTTTTTTTTTGTCCCAAGTGATTGAATAATGACAAAAAAAAAAAAAAAAATTTAGAAAAAGTTGTCACTAAATGATATATTGCTCACACAGGCCATGGGCATATGTGGAATTGCACTCCAAAATACATTCAGCTGCTTCTCCTGAGTACGGGGATACCACATGTGTGGCACTTTTTGGGAGCCTAGCCGCGTACGGGGCCCCGAAAACCCAGCACCACCTTCAGGATTTCTAAGGGCATACATTTTTGATTTTACTCCTCACTACCTATCACAGTTTTGAAGGCCATAAAATGCCAAGATGGCACAACCCCCCCCCCCCCCCCCCCCCAAATGACCCCATTTTGCAGCTCTCATTTGTTTTTGAAAATAAAGAAAGACCAGAAAAAAAAATTTTTTTTTTCTTTTTTCAATTTTCAAAACTTTGTGACAAAAAGTGAGGTCTGCAAAATACTCACTATACCTCTCAGCAAATAGCTTGGGGTGTATACTTTCCAAAATGGGGTCATTTGGGGGGGGGGGGGTTTGTGCCACCTGGGCATTCCATGGCCTCCGAAACTGTGATAGGCAGTGAAGAGTGAAATCAAGAATTTACGGCCTTAGAAAGCCTGAAGGCGGTGCTTGGTTTTCGGGGTCCCGTGCGCGGCTAGGCTCCCAAAAAGTCACATGTGGTATCCCCGTACTCAGGAGAAGCAACAGAATTTATTTTGGGGTGTAATTTCACATATTCCCATGGCATGTTTGAGCAATATAACATTTAGTGACAACTTTGTGCAAAAAAAAAAAAAAATTTGTCTCTTTCCCGCTACTTGTGTCACAATATAAAATATTCCATGGACTCGACATGCCTCTCAGCAAATAGCTTGGGGTGTCTACTTTCCAAAATGGGGTCATTTGGGGGGGGGGTTTGAACTGTCCTGGCATTTTATTTTATTATTTTTTTTTGCAAGAAAATTACTTTGAACCCCCAAACATTATATATTATTTTAAAGCAAATGCCCTACAGATTAAAATGGTGGGTGTTTAATTATTTTTTTTCACACAGTATTTGCGCAGCGATTTTCAAACGCATTTTTTGGGGAAAAAACACACTTTTTTAAATTTTAATGCACTAAAACACACTATCTGACCACACCAAGATCGGTGTGATAAAATGCTTCCCCAATTTCCCAATGGCGCTGTTTACATCCGGCGAAATCTAAGTCATAAAATGCTCGTAGCTTCCGGTTTCTTAGGCCATAGAGATGTTTGGAGCCACTCTGGTCTCTGATCAGCTCTATGGTCAGCTGGCTGAATCACCGGCTGCATTCTCAGGTTCCCTGTTGAGACAGGAGAGCCAGAGAAAAACACGGAAGACGGTGGGGGGGGGGCATTCCCTCCCACTGCTTGTAAAAGCAGTCTAGAGGCTAATTAGCCGCTAGGATTGCTTTTACATGAAAGCCGACCGCTGGCTAAAAAGAATGATACCAAGATGATACCTAAACCTGCAGGCATCGTTCTGGTATAACCACTCAAATTCGTGAATGGCGTACCTGAAGACAAAAAAATGGTTAACAATAAAGCACAGTAAACGGTAAAGTATAAAAAATTGCATACCTGAAAAGCAAACATGATAAAACATAATAACAATAAAACATTGCAGAATAGAATACAGTAAAAAAGAGCAGAACAATAGAGAGAGAATAGAGAGAGAGAGAACAATAAAACGACAACTATTTTTTTTTATTTTTGTTTGTGTTTTTTTTTTTTTTTTACACTTTTTTTTTGTAACTGTAACTTTTATAACTGTAACCGGTTCCAGGTTCGGGTCTCTCAAAATGCGATGGCATCTTGGGAGACCCTGTGAAAGTGTGTCCTAGTCTGTGGAATGCTGTACCCTACGCTAATACTCAACTAGTGAATGGTAGCGTTCAAAACATTCACCAATGCAAAGACCAGGATTGTCAGGACAGGAGGGACAATAATAGCGGGTGTCACGCCTATATCCGTGCTTGCTGCAGACACATCTTTTTTTGGGGGGGGGGGGGGTTCGTTGGGTAGGGGTACTCGGGAGGACATAAAGAAAATGCTTCTCATGCAGCCGACTGCATTTGGTTGGGGATGTGAATGGGGGAAGTACGGGCGCTGCAGAAGCGGTGGGTTCCCAATTGGGATTGGCGAATGCAGCAGGAAGGGCACTATGGGCACGACGGGCCTGTGTTTGTCTTTTTGGTGGCAGCGGGACTCTACTTGTGCTTGCCACCTCACCAGCTTGAACTGCACTTATGGGACTCGCCACGTCACCAAGTGTTACTGCAGTGCTGGTTTGACTATGACCGGGGTGTACTAGGGCGCTGGTGCTTGCCAGTTCACCAAAACGCTACAAAAAAAAGTGACAGTGATCGATCGATACTGCACTTGGGTGGGCTGGACTGGGCTGGGCCGGGCGGAGGGGCAAAACGCAGGTGCTAGCAGGTATCTGGGCTGATCCCGCTAACACTGCGTTTTTGGGAACCCTAAACTGCTGGGGACGCTAGTATAGATCTGATCGGATCAGATATTGATGCGTTCAGATACTATACCACTAAGGGAGGTGTACGGTGCGTGTACGGTGCGTGCGTGGGTGTTCGCGGTACTGGCGCTAATCTGACGCTGCCTAGGGCGACGCATATCACCGCCGGGCGATCAGGGGGCTAAACCTTTTTTCGGTAATAAACGGCGGGTGCCCTGACACTATAAAAAATAAACAAACTAACCAGCGTCACCCGTAACGGTTATACGGTGATCAGTGGTGAAAGGGTTAACTAGGGGGCCATCAAGGGGTTAAAACATTTATTAGATAGTATATGGGGGTCCCTGTCGCTATAAAACACTGACGGCGAACCTAAATATTTACGTCCCTAACTAGCGTCACCAGCGACACTAATACAGCGATCAGAAAAATGATCGCTTAGCGACACTGGCGACAGGGGGTGATCAAGGGGTTAAAACTTTATTAGGGGGGGTAAGGGGGGTACCCTAGACCTACAGGGGGCTAAACCTTTATTCGGTAATAAACGGCGGGTGCCCTGACACTATAAAAAATAAACTAACTAACCAGCGTCACCCGTAACGGTTATATGGTGATCAGTGGTGAAAGGGTTAACTAGGGGCAATCAAGGGGTTAAAACATTTATTAGATAGTATATGGGGGTCCCTGTCGCTATAAAACACTGACGGCGAACCTAAATATTTACGTCCCTAACTAGCGTCACCAGCGACACTAATACAGCGATCAGAAAAATGATCGCTTAGCGACACTGGTGAGGGGGGGTGATCAAGGGGTTAAAACTTTATTAGGGGGGGTAAGGGGGGTACCCTAGACCTACAGGGGGGGTAACACTCACTGTCCTACCACTGCTAACTGTCACAAACTGACACTATGCAGTAATCAGGAAAAAAAACAAAAAAAACCTGCTTGGTGTCAGTTTGTGACATGGGGGGGTGATTGGGGGGCGATCGGGGGTGTAATGTATGCCTGGCATGTTCTACTGTGTGTGTGTGTGTGTGTGTGTGTTTGGTGCACTTACATGTCATCTCTCCTCGGCGCTGGAACGGAAACTGGCCAGCCGAGGAGAGATGACATCACATCCTCTGCCTCTGTGTACTATACAGAGGCAGGGGATGCTTCTCATTGGCTGGGAGCGATCGCGAGGGGGGGGCCACGATCGGATGGCCTCCCCCTCGTCTCTCAATGCTCCCAGCCAAATGCCGACCGCAGCTGGCACCGGGGGGGGGGTCCGATCGGACCCCCCACCCGCGGGAAGGCAATCACGTTTCAGGTACGTGATTTTGCCTGCCCGTGCCGCTCTGCTCACGTATATAGGCGTGAGGCGGTCGGCAAGTGGTTAAGATTGTAAGCTGTAACGAACCGGGCCCTCTGATTCCTTCTGTAATAAATTGTATTGTAACTGTAGTGTCTGCCCTCATGTTGTAAATTGCTGTGCAAACTGTTGGCGCTATATAAATCCTGTATAATAATAATATAGAAATGTATAGTAAACGGTGAGAGAAAATGTTATACGGAGTAAAAACTAAGATATTAATGAAACATTTTTACCCCATATACAACACCCAAAACAAGTTAAATCCATTTGTCCTTTCTAAACTATTACTATTTACTAGGGGTTGACCGATTATTGGTGGGGCCGATTATCGGCAGCTAACATTCACTTTTTTTGAAGTATCGGGCACAAACGTACCCGATATTAACGATTTATTGCTTCAAGGGGTTTTACCGGTGTGATGCATGCAGCTGCATTCACCACCCCGGTACCATTCTTTAGAGCGGATGGTCGGCTTTATTGTAATAACAACCGATGCGGCTCAGCAGTTATTATTATTATTTGCAGTGGGAGGGGACAACCCCCCCTCCCTCCACCTTCCGCCACTTGCTCCCATCCCATAGGCCCGAGCAACCAGCTGGCATGTCCACTGGCTGGCCGAAGACCCGAACAAAGCCGTTGCTTTGTTCAGGTCTCGGATCTAGTAACCCGGAAGCAATGTCATGACATCACTTCCCGGATTACTGGCATCTTAAAGGCACCAGTTTTAAAAAATATAAAGTATTCAAAAACGCTGATCTTGACGTTTTTGAATACATGCAGAGGAGGGATTGGGGGTCTTATAGACCCCCAATCCCTCCATAAAGCGCACCTGTCACCGCCTATTACTGTCACAAGGGATGTTTACATTCCTTGTGACAGCAATAACAGTGATAAAGTGTACATTTTTTTTTAACCACTTGAGCCCCGGACCATTATGCTGCCTAAGGACCAGAGGTCTTTTTCCAATTTGGCACTGCGTCGCTTTAACTGCTCAGGTCATGCAATGCTGTACCCAAACGAAATTTGCGTCCTTTTCTTCCCACAAATAGAGATTTCTTTTTATGGTATTTGATCACCTCTGCCATTTTTATTTTTTGCGCTATACACGGAAAAAGCCCGAAAATTTTGAAAAAAAATGATATTTTCTACTTTTTGTTATAAAAAAAAAATCCAATAAACTCAATTTTAGTCATACATTTAGGCCAAAATGTATTCGGCCACATGTCTTTGGTAAAACAAATGTCAATGAGCGTATATTTATTGGTTTGCGCAAAAGTTATAGCCTCTACAAACTAGGGTACATTTTCTGGAATTTACACAGCTTTTAGTTTATGACTGCCTATGTCATTTCTTGAGGTGCTAAAATGGCAGGGTAGTACAAAACCCCCCCAAATGACCCCATTTTGGAAAGTAGACACCCCAAGGAAATTGCTGAGAGGAATGTTGAACCCATTGAATATTTATTTTTTTTGTCCCAAGTGATTGACAAAAAAAAAAAAAAAATATTTACAAAAAGTTGTCACTAAATGATATATTGCTCACACAGGCCATGGGCATATGTGGAATTGCACCCCAAAATACATTTAGCTGCTTCTCCTGAGTATGGGGATACCACATGTGTGGGACTTTTTGGGAGCCTAGCCGCGTACGGGGCCCCGAAAACCAAGCACCTCCTTCATGATTTCTAAGGGCGTAAATTTTTGATTTCACTCCTCACTACCTATCACAGTTTTGAAGGCCATAAAATGCCAAGATGGCACAAACCCCCCCCCAAATGACCCCATTTTGGAAAGTAGACACCCCAAGCTATTTGCTGAGAGGCATGTTGAGTCCATGGAATATTTTATATTTTGACACAAGTTTTTTATTTTATTTTTTTCTTTATTATTTTTTTTATTTTTTTATCTTATTTTTAAACTGTTCCTTTCATTTTTATGTTTTTTAATCATTTTTATTGTTATCTCAGGGAATGTAAATATCCCCTATGATAGCAATAGGTAGTGACAGGTACTCTTTTTTTTTTAAAAAAAATTGGGGTCTATTAGACCCTAGATCTCTCCTCTGCCCTCAAAGTATCTGACCACACCAAGATCGGTGTGATAAAATGCTTTCCCAATTTCCCAATGGCGCTGTTTACATCCGGCAAAATCTAAGTCATGAAATGCTCGTAGCTTCCGGTTTCTTAGGCCATAGAGATGTTTGGAGCCATTCTGGTCTCTGATCAGCTCTATGGTCAGCTGGCTGAATCACCTACTGCATTTTCAGGTTCCCTGTTGGGACAGGAGAGCCAGAGAAAAACATGGAAGACGGTGAGGGGGGGGGGCATTCCCTACCACTGCTTGCAAAAGCAGTCTAGAGGCTAATTAGCCGTTAGGATTGCTTTTACATGAAAGCCGACCGCTGGCTGAAAAGAATGATACCAAGATGATACCTAGACCTGCAGGCATCATTCTGGTATAACCACTCAAAGTCCAGCAACATACCAGTACGTTGCTGGTCCTTGTTGGGCATATATTGTAAACTTTTTTTTCATGCAGCCTGTGGGCTGAACGAAAAAAAGATATTGATCGGTGGGTATGCCCACCATTAGAATACCTCCCTTCATCCACCCACTTCAAATGATGGGCATACATGCACCATTTATATATGCCGAAGCATGGGGGCATCCTCCCGCAAAAGGCAGGAGCAAATCGCTCCTCCACCCACTGCTGCCCCCACGCTTCGGCATATATGCTGAAGTATGTAACTGTGGTGGTGAAATCACCTCCGACAGCGCTAGAGTCACGGCTTTATATATCGTGGGAGCAAACGCTGTTGCTGTCAAGATAAATAAATCCGCGCTGCAACTGAATGGCGTACCTGCTAAGCAAATGATGGTTAACAATAAAACAAAGTAACATTACAGTATAACAGTAATACCTACCATACCTGCAAAGCAAATACAAAAAAAAATAGTAAAAAAATAAAACCTTAAACGCAACCTGTGCCTAAAATATATATATGCCGAAGCATGGGGGCATCCTCCCACAAAAGGCAGGAGCAAATTGCTCCTCCACCCACTGCTGCCCCCACGCTTCGGCATATATGCTGAAGTATGTAACTGTGGTGGTGAAATCACCTCCGACAGCGCTGGAGTCACGGCTTTATATATCGTGGGAGCAAACGCTGTTGCTGTCAAGATAAATAAATCCGCGCTGCAACTGAATGGCGTACCTGAAAACAATAAAATGGTTACCAACAAAACGCAGTAAACAGTAAAGTATAAAAAAATTGCATATCTGAAAAGCAAACATGGTAAAACATAATAACAATAAAACATTGCAGAATAGAATACAGTTAAAAAGAGCAGAACAATAGAGAGAGAATAGAGAGAGAGAGAACAATAAAACAACAACTATTTTTGTTTTTTTTATTTGATTTTTTTTTTGTGTTTTTATTTATTTGATTTTTTTTTAATTTATTTTTTTACACTTTTTTTAGTAACTTTTAACTTTTGTAACTGGTTCCAGGTTTGGGTCTCTCAAAATGCAATGGCATCTTGGGAGGCCCTGTGAAAGTGTGTCCTAGTCTGTGCAGTGCTGTACCCTACGCTAATACTCCACTAGTGTATATTAGCGTTCAAAACATTCACCCATGCAAACACCAGGATTGCCAGGACAGGATGGACAATAACACCGGGTGTCACGCCTAAATCCACGCTTGCTGCAGACACAACATCTTTTTGGGGGGTTTTTTGGGTAGGGGTACTCGGGAGGGCATAAGGAAAATGCCTCTCATGCAGCCGACTTACTGCATTTGGTTGGGGAAGGTGAGGTAGAGCACCGTCTGGAAACAGAAGGGCTCTGACGATCTCTTCCTGGAATTTAAGGAAGGATCCAGTCCGTCCTGAAGCTCTGTATAGCACATGAGCATTCAGCAAAGCCAATTGAAATAAATAAACAGACACTTTTTTGTACCAGCGTCTGGCCTTACGGGCAACTAGGTACGGCGCCAACAACTGGTCGTTGAGGTCCACCCCTCCCATATTAAGGTTATATTCATGGACACAGAGGGGTTTCTCCACAACACCAGTCGCCGTAGTAATTTGGGTCGTCGTGTCTGCATGAAGGGAGGTGAGAACGAAAACATTCTTCTTATCCCTCCACTTCATAGCGAGCAAATTATTATTCAAGCAGGCTCTCTCCCCCAGCCTAAGACGGGAATCTACAAGCCGCTCGGGAAAGCCCCGGCGATTAGGTCGCACGGTGCCACATGCTCCAATCTGATGATCAAACAAGTGACTAAAAAGTGGCACGCTCGTATAATAATTGTCCACGTACAAGTGGTACCCCTTTCCGAATAAGGGTGACACCAAGTCCCACACTATCTTGCCAGCGCTTCCTATGTAGTCAGGGCAGTTTATCGGCTCTACGCGACTATCTTTGCCCTCGTAAACCATAAATCTACATGTATAGCCTGTGGCCCTGTCACAGAGCTTATACATCTTGACCCCGTATCTGGCACGCTTGCTGGGAAGGTACTGTTTGAATGACAAGCGGCCAGAAAATTTAATCAGGAAATCATCAACGCAGACAACTTGATGGGGGGTAAACAAGTCTGCAAAACGTTGGTTGAAGTGGTTTAGGAGGGGCCGAATTTTGTAGAGCCGATCGTATGCAGGGTCTCCACGAGGACGACAGAGTTCATTGTCGTTGAAGTGCATGAACCGCAAAATCTGCTGGTATTGTGCCCTGGCCATGGAAGCAGAGAACAAGGGCGAATGGTAAATTGGGTCAGTGGACCAATATGACCGCAACTTACTCTTTTTATTCAAGCCCATGAGGAGGGAAAGGCCCAGAAAGATCTTAAATTCGGAGACCGTAATTGGTCTCCAATCTCTGGCAAGGGAGGACTGGGGAATAGTGGCGATGTGTTGACCAGCGTACAAATTGCTTTGGTCCACAATAGATCTATAGAGATCTTCGGTGAAAAACAGTGAATAAAAATCCAGTGGCGTAAAGTCAACTGTTTCCACCTGGTTGGCCAGTGAAAGGGGGAAGTACGGGTGCTGCAGAAATGGTGGGTTCCCAATTCGGATTGGCGAATGCAGCAGGAAGGGCACTATGGGCACGACGGGCCTGTCTTTGTCTTCTTGGTGGCAGCGGGACACTACTAGTGCTTGCCACCTCACCAGCTTGAACTGCACTTATGGGACTCGCCACGTCACCACGTGATACTGTAGTGCTGGATATACAACCAGGGTGTACTAGGCCGCTGGTGCTTGCCAGTTCACCAGAAGGAATAGCGGCGCTAGTACTTCTCTGCTCCATACGAGGGATCTGCGGTTCTTGCACTTCAAGGACAGAAGAAGAAGATTGGGGTCTGGTACGCCTGACCTTAGCAGGGACCACAACTCCGTCGTCAGAGCTATCTGTCATGGAGCCGCTGTCCTCTACAGGATCGTATTCTGAGCCTGAACTTGACAGATGAGTGACTTCCTCTTCACTATCTGTCATGCTCAGAAACGTGTAGGCCTCTTCACTAGTGTACCTTCGATTTGCCATTTTGGGCTCTAAATTTAGGGGTACACTAGTGAGACTCACAGGCAAAAAAGCTCCTGTCAGCGACTGTATCAAAACTCTACCAAAAAACTGTTACCGATCGCAGGGATCAGGCCTGACTCTGCGAACGCTGCAGTTATGTGTGCTTAGTGTTTTGTAAGTGTCAGTTATCGATCGATACTGCACTTGGGTGGGCTGGGCAGGGCTGGGCCGAGGGGCAAAACGCAGGTGCTAGCAGGTATCTGGGCTGATCCCGCCAACACTGTCTTTATGGGAACCCTAAACTGCTGGGGAGTATAGATCTGATCGGATCAGATATCGATCCGCTCAGATACTGTAGCACTAAGGGAGGTGTATGCTGCGTGCGTGGGTTTTAGCGGTACTGGCGCTAACCTGACGCTGCCTGGGGCGACGCAGACCTTATCTGACCCTAAAAACGTAATTTATATCACCGCTGGGCAATTAGGGGGTTAAACCTTTATAAGGTAATAAACGGCGGGTGCCCTAAAACTATAATAAACTATAATAAACTACAAAAAACAAACTAGCTAACCAGCGTCACCCGTAACACTTATACGGTGATCGCTGGTGAAAGGGTTAACTAGGGGGCAATCAAGGGGTTAAAACCTTTAGCAGGTAGTATATGGGGGTCCCTGTCGCTCTAAAACACTGACAGCGAACCTATATACTTACCTCCCTAACTAGCGTCACCTGTGTCACTAATACAGCGATCAGAAAAACGATCGCTTAGCGACACTGGTGACGGGGGGTAATCACGGGGTTAACCTTTATTAGGGGGGGTTAGGGGGGTACCCTGGACCTAAGGGGGGATACCCTAGACCTAAAGGGGGCTAACCTAACTGCCCTAACACTTATAACTGTCACAAACTGACACCAATGCAAAAAAAAAAAACTGCTATTGGTGTCAGTGTGACAGGGGGGTGATGGGGGGGTGATCGGCCTCCCCCTGACCTCTCATCGCCCGGGAAGACATGGCAACCGCCTCGGGCACTGGGGGGGGGGTCCAGTCGGACCCCCCACCCGCGGAAGGCAAATCACGTAGATCTGTCCTTGCCACCTTGCCGATGTATATCGTCAAGTGGTTAAATGTACAGAATATCGGCAGACAATTTCAGCTATCAGCCTGAGAGGTGGCAGAAAAATATTGGTATCGTATCGGCACCGAAAAAAAAGATATCGGTTGATCCCTACTATTTGCAAACCACGGAAGATATACCAGGTCTTTTCTCTCCAAGTGTGGTTTGTACTGACCTAAAGTCACCAGACAGACACTGATTCAGACCTGCAATGAGATATAGTCTCTCCAAACCAAGTAAGATGATTTTGGAATTTTTGCAGCTGAGCGCTAAAACGATCCGCTGAAACCTGCTTGCCCTTCTGTCTTGCTTTGGATTGGAGACTTAGACCTGCTTGATTTTAATGCCTACCTTACCCATCTTCTAGTCCTTCTTACTTGTTTGGCCACTGTGTTTCAGGTGGCTTTTGGTCATCACTCTGACTACATTTGGATTAAAGAAGAAGTAAAGGTATGGATATTTTTACATAATTACGTTGGTCCAGCTAGGACCACTGTAACTATGCATATACCATAACGATGGGATCCCTCTAGAATAGGGTTTCTCAGTTGGGGTTCTGTGGAACCCAAGGATTCCATAAGAGGTCCCCAGGGGTTCTGCTGCAAATCTACCCATCAATCTCTGGCAGCTAATGGGTCGAATGCATCCCTGCTGCCAACATGTGCAGAGCTAGGCAGGGAAATGGCTGCGATACTGTAGGCTGTTGCAAGCTATTCCTCGCTGGCCCATCTCATCTTGTATGTGACATCACCTGGAATGTATAGGTGGGGCCGGTGGGAAACAGCGTGCCTCAAGAGGACTGATCACAACCACTTCCCTGCCTAGCTCTGCTTGAGATGAAAACCACTGCAGCTACAATATGCTCTGCTGTGTGCCCTCGGACCCTCTGTGCCCCGTTTATCTCAAGTTGCATCCAGGATTGAGCCTGTGTGCAGTAAAAAAGCAAATACAAGATTAACATTAAAAAGGTACACTTAATATTGGTTCTATTATTTAATGCCATTACTAAAATCAACAGCTTGCTGGCCATACCAATGTCCCGTGAGCTGTAGATTTGAACATTATTTCAGGGGTTACCGAAATCTCAAACTTTTTGCCAAGGGTTCCTCCAAAGTAGGAAGGTTCAGAAACCCTGTTCTAGAAGCTGGAAATAACTGTAGTAGACACCCCTACTTCAGCGGTCTCCACTAGCTTCCAGGTCTCATGCCAAGCATCTGCCCTGCTGCATTGTTAGGTCAGGAGGTTGGCTGCTGGGCACGGCCATTCAGAGAATGCTTTGCATTTTCTCAATAAATGCAAAGCATAATCTGAACGTGGCGGAAAGCGTGATGTCACCGTCACGCCTCTCCCCCTTGTCCATCCGGAGAACACTGTGCATTCATTGAGAAAATTCATTGCAATCTCAGAATGATGTCTATTCCAATTGGCTGACCACCTGTCTTGAGAATGCAGCAGGGAGGCCACGCAGCACAGGACCTGGAAGCTAGTGGAGATCACTGCAGTAGTGGTGTCTGGACCAATGTAACTTTGTAAAAAAATCCATACCTGGAATTCTTCTTTAACCAGTTCAGCCCCGGAAGATTTGGCTGCTCAATAACCAGACCATTTTTTGCGATACGGCACTGCATCGCTTAAACTGACAATTGCGACGACGTACCCAAACAAAATTGATGTCCTTTTTTCCCCCACAAATCGAGCTTTCTTTTGGTGGTATTTGATCATCTCTGCAGTTTTTATTTTTTGCGCTATAAACAAAAAAATGCGACAATTTTGAAAAAAACTTTTGTACTTTTTGCTATAATAATATCCCCATTTTTTTTAAAAAAAAAGCAATTTTTTTTTCTCAGTTTAGGCCAATATTTATTATTCTACATATTTTTGGTAGTAAAAATCGTAATAAGCGTATATTGATTGGTTTGCGCAAAAGTGTCTACAAAATAGGGGAAAGATTTATGGCATTTTTATTATTATTATTTTTTTTTTTACTAGTAATGGCAGTGATCAGCGATTTTTATCGGGACTGCAACGTTATGGCAGACAGATTGGACACTTTTGAGGCCATTTATTGTATACAGCTATCAGTGCTATAAAAAGGCACTGATTACTGTGTAAATGTCACTGGCAGGGAAGGGGTTAACAGGGGGCGATAAACTGTGTTACCTAGGGAGTGATTCTAACTGTGGGGGGATGGGACTGCCTGGGTGAGGATACTTAGTATTACCAGATCGCTCTCCTCACCCCTGACAGCACGGAGATCTGTTTGTTTACATTGACAGATCTCCGTTATGTCTCTGTGTGGAGCGATCGTGGGTGCCCGCGCATCGGCTATGGTGGCGCGCTTCCCTAGTGTTCAAAAGGCGAGCATGATGTATAGCTATGACGGTTCGCCCAGGGGAGCCAACTTGCCTCAGTACAACTGCAGCGGCTGGTTGGGAAGGGGTTAACCCCCTTCCCACCCGGCCTTTAGCAAAATGACAGCCGGACGGTGGTTCAGTTATCCTGACTGGACGTCCTTCAGGATAACAGTCGGCGCGCGCCCATGGGGGTGCCCAGCTCGGCGATTGTTGGTGCAGCTTGTCAGTCTGTAACACCGCTACGCTGATCTTGGTAAAGAGCCTCTGACGGAGGCTCTTTGCCACATGATCAGCTGCTTCCAATCACGGCTGATCACAGTGTAAACAGTAAGAGCCGTTCATCGGCTTTTCCTCACTCACATCTGATAGACGTGAGTAGAGGAGAGCCGATTGGTGGCTCTCCTGAGGGGGGGTCTGCGCTGATTGTTTATCAGTGCATCTCCTCGCGGATGCCCACACTGGGCCACCAGAGATGCCGCCAAGACCACCAAGGATGGCCAGCACACATGGATGACCACCAGGTATGCCCCCCCATGGCCACCAGGAATGCCACACAGTGCCCTAAAAGATGCCAATCAGTGCCCAGAAATGGTGCCAGTCAGTGCCAACTACAAATGCCTGCCAGATGTCGCCTCATCACCAGTGCCGCCTCATCACTGCCCATCAGTGAAGGAGAAAACGTACTTATTTACAACATTTTATAATAGAAACAAAGAAAAACGTTTTTTTTCCCCTAAAATCTCAGTCTTTTTTTTTTTATTTGTTGCGCAAAAAAGTAAAAACCTCAGCAGTGATCAATTACCACCAAAAGAAAGCTCTATTTGTGGGAACAAAATGATAAAAAATTAGTTTGGGTTCAGTGTAGCATGGCCGCGCAATTGTCATTCAAAGTGCGAGAGCGCTGAAAGGTGAAAATTGGTCTGGGCAGGAAGGGGCGAAAGTGCCTTGTATTGAAGCGGTTAAAGGAGAATTACAGCCAAAGCTGACAGTCACCAGCTCTCTGCTCAGAGTGGCGGGGAGAACTGAACGATCAGCTGTGTTTGATCACTCAGTTCTCACCTTTAGAGATGAGGGACAGCTACAGCATCAGATTGATGCTGCATCCACCTAGATAAGTATGATTTAAAGAAAAAACGCAAACCTATACTACTTTTTAAGCTTTTGCCTGCTCTAAACTTCTGTGTTTTTTTTCAGATAATGTTTACTTGCACTGTGACTTGACCTCCTGCCTCTTTTTGGACTACATTTGTCTGCCCTGACATCCAGCCTGACTCTTATTTCACCTCACGACTTTGTACTATGTGTGATTTACACTTGTATGTTGCCTGTCACTATCTGGGCTGCCTGAATTTTTGTGCTTCAGTGTCTGAATTATAACATCTATGCCATCAGCAAATCTGGTGATGATCTAACACACTAGGGTTGTGCCTGAGTGACAGTTTAGTTTACCCTACTGGTGACACAAAGGGTATATTGCACCTCTGACCACAACTCTAACAACACTTTTCAGTTCAGGCTCACAAACTGCAGTAAGAAGACTTAGGGCTTTTGATTTAATTTTTTTAAGGATAAGTTGACCTTTGTAAAAAATATAATTAATTTTTGTTGATATCCACTCTTTGTTCACCCCAACTAGGATAATTGCGTTTACCGCTTTACTCTCCTCACACAATATTCCTCTCCGCAAACACTACAGCTACCTACAGCTTTTGCATTTTCTCCAACAGCTCATAAAGTCTCGGCCTACTCTGTTCACCTTGACCCCCTTTGAAAGCCTCTGTAGATCACGACCTCAATCTTCAGGTTTAATTTCCTTAATCTATTCAGCAATAATTTCCTCAAAAAAAAACACCCTTAACTCCTTACAATCTTCAGTAGGAGACGGAGTTGGGGAGGCGGCTGGATCCGGAGTACTGGCAGGTTATAACTATAGCATTCTAAATGCTCCAGTCTAAATGCTCCAAAAATGTTCTCATCTTAGAAAACGCTTATAAAATACTTTATAGGTGGTATTACACCCCAGCTCGGCTGGTACATTTTATCCCAACCTATTCTCCCCTTTGTTTCTGTGGATGTTTTCAAGAAGACTTTATGGCACACATATGGTGGACATGTCCGAGGGTATGCAGATTATGGGTCAGAGTTTACACCCTTCTTCACAACTTATTTCATACCAACCTAAAGGGAGATCCTTACGAGGCTCTCCTCTGCAAGCCAATTGTGGAATTGCTTTGTCCGGAATGCCAGTTGGCGATGCATCTGTTTACTGAAACTAAACGAACTATATTGAGGGCTTGGAAGACACCAGTACTCGGCTTTGAGGCGGTTAAAAATCGTATGAACGATATTATGGTAAACGAAAAATTGACAGCTATACTATCAGATACCCATGACAGATTTCTTCAGGTTTGGCAGCCTTGGGTCGCCTACGTTCAACCCTCTAGGTTTGATGCTATGCTTCTCCCTCGATTTGATCCATTTCTGCCCCCCCACCCAATGGACTCTTTCTTTCTTACTGTTCTTCTTTCTCATACTCCTACTGCACTACCCCTCTTTTCTTTCTCTTCTCTTTTGTTTCTCTTCATATTAGTTCATCAGTCCCAAGCCTGGGTGGGATGGTTATGTGTTACAGTTCAAGCATTCTTATACAGGTCATTTTTTATATTCTACGTATTGGTTGTATAAGCTGAATTCATAATTTGACAAAGAAGTTTATTACTACATTAGATGCAGCGAGTTCCAGAGCGCTGAGATTCCAGATGTGGTCATCAATTTTCCCAACTGTTATGCCCTTCTTGAAACTTCCAGGTCTTGAACATATCGATCTACTTTATTTTGATTTTTTGCGGTGTACGTTAGTGTATGTTATTTGAGATGTAACCATCAATGCGATGTGATGTTTTGTTGAATATTAGTAAAACCTTTTGTAAAAGAAAAAATATAATTTATTTTTGCAGGTAATAATTGAGCATTTATTTTTTAACAGGAACCTGTAAAGCACTGCACCCGTGATCAGAAGATCATGGGTGCAATCTCTGGGTACTGCAGACTGTCAGTGTAGCTGTCTGCCCGTACCTCGTATGAGCAAGCAGTTACTGATTGACAGGAATTCATCAATTAACTACCTAGAGCACTCGCCCTGGTAATTCATTGAGAACTATAAACTGTCACCCGCATTGGGGGACAGTAGTTGTAGTTCCCTCATTCACCGAAGTACAACTACCGTCACCCATTGCGGCTGACAGTTTATAGTTCTCAATGAACTACCAGGGTGAGTGCTCTAGGTAGTTCATTGATGCTTCCGGTCAATCAGTAACTGCTTGCTCATACGAGGTACGGGCAGACAGCAACACTGACAGTCTGCAGTACCCAGAGATTGCACTTACGATCTTCTGATCACGGTTGCAATGCTTTACAGGTTCCTAATAAAAAATAAATGCTCAATTATTACCTGCAAAAATAAATTTTATTTTTTCTTTTACAAAAGGTTTTATCAATATTCATTCAACAAAACATCACATTGCATTGATTACATCTAAATAACATACAAACATACACTGCAAGAAATCAAAATAAAGTAGATGGATATATTCAAGACCTGGAGGTTCCAAGAAGGGCATGCATAACAGTTGGGAAAATTGACGATCACATCTGGAATCTCAAATGCTGTATCTTCTTTCTTCTTCTTTTTTTTTTTTTTTTTAAATTGTGACAATGGGTGCGGGGAGAAGATCCCCGTCCTGCTGTCACAACCGGGGACTCGGGGACCCGGAGTATGACTGTAACATGCTATAGAAGGTGAACTTATCCTTTTAAACTTGTAAAAAAATCAAATGCAGAAGGGAAATCTGACCCAACAATGATGGGCTGGCCTTGAAAAACTGATATAGACAAAGAAGTCATGTTATCTTTGAGACACTTCCATGCATGAGAAGACTTTGATCTCTGAGCAGTAGTATTGTAAAAACCAGCATTTCCTAGAGAATAATCTGTGAAGAGGCAGATTTACTAAATGACACCTGACTGCTAATCATCTGTCATTAGCAAGGCACACAGGTTTTTGATCATGTGTACAGCATTAGTTTATATAGTGTTAGTGGTGTATACATTGCATGAAACCATAAGGAGGTGGCGTATACACAGACATGTAGCACAATTCAGGCACATATTTCTGTATGACTTATTTAAGTCTAGTTTTTAATTATTAAATTTTCTTTCTTTCCATATTTTAGTTGGAGAATCAGCATCTGGGAAAGCATCACGGAGCCTTGCTCAGCACATTCCTGGACCTGGGGGCATTGAAGGAGTTAAGGGAGCAGCATCTGGTGTTGCTGGTGATTTAGCACGGGCTAGGTTGGCCCTGGATGAGAGAGGACAGAAACTAGGAGAATTAGAAGATAGGACAGCTGCTATGCTTGCCAGTGCCGACTCCTTCTCAAAGCAAGCTCATGAGGTACCGAAAATACCATGTTATTAAATGTCCCAATGATTTTTCTTTATCTGGAAAGTGAAAAGGTATCTAAATTAAAATTCTTTATCATGCTGTGGTCCAAATCACTAGTAAAGTAACCGGCCTTTTCTATAACTATTTGCATAGTGGGACCTAAATACAAAATGATTCTGTTATTGTTTATCAGTTTTACCTGAAATTAATTTACATTTTAGGCTCCCACTGTTTTGGAGTCATGCTGTGTAAATGTGTACTGACCTGTGAAGTCAATCAAGTGATCCCATCCCACTGTGGTGTCTGTCCAATTGACATGATAGAGAAACATGGAGGCTGCTATAGCCGACCTTCTGAGCTTGCACGTTACTTTGTTTATGCTGACCCTTTCTTCATTACTTTGAGTCACTTACCTGGAATAAGTGTGCGATAGGAACTTCTGACTTTAATCTGCATGGGCTAGCACAAAGGAGATATTACTACAATAAAAGACCAACAACCATTTATTTTCTTTCAACAATTTTATTTATTTTGGAAAATTAAACTTAGGCCACAATGTTGTTCAAGGGGTAACCTGATAATGAAATAACGCAACTTCAAATAATTATAAAGCCGTCTTGGCTATAATATGTAGCACTAACTCTCGGTGGAGCTGCTGGTTTAAGCGGGTCTGTTACCTTCACTTTGCTTCCCTCTGTTTCACCGCCACCGGGTCTAGGGGTTCCTATGAGTTTACTTCTGGACAACACATGCACCAACACTGGAGTACGTTTTCAATGCTTTATTAATCAGATAAACTTGGGGGCGTGGCCACGGCATGCAGGAGTGAAGACGTGCTCTCCTTGAGCTCCGTGTGGCCCGCTCTATACACAGCCTGATCAGCAGCATTAAAGGGGGTTCTAACGCCCACGACAATGCCCCCAAAACGCAAGAGACATTCGCTCCCATAGTCTCTCCTTACCCACTAAAGATGATCTGGAGAAGTTTGTGCACAGGGTGGAGAAGGCCATGAGGCAAGACATAGAGGATTTACAAGCTGATACAGTACACCTAGGGGGAAGAGTGGAAACGCTGGAGACACAATGGGAAGAGACTGCCCCTACATTACAAGCCCTTACAGACCTCTGCAAATTGCAAGATCGCAGGATTGAAGCCCTGCTAGACCAAATGGATGATGCTGAGAATAGGAGCCGCAGGGTTAACATACGCATCAGAGGCCTACCTGAGGCTACAGGCCAGAGAGACATTGTACCTACCCTGCAGGGGGTCTTTAAACAAATATTAGGCCGTCAGGCGCCAGAACATATCGAGATAGACCGGGCCCAAAGAGCCCTGAGACCTCCATCTGAAGATCCCGACAAGCCCAGAGACATCATCTGTAAACTGCACAAATACTCTCTTACGGAACAGACCATGACCCAAGTCCGCGGAATCAGACGTGGATTTTGATGGAGCCAAACTATCTTTTTTTCCAGACCTCTCCAGACGCACGCTGATGCAGCATCGCGCTCTCAAACCATTGCTGGCGGCCTTACAAGATGCTCAACTGCCCTATAGGTGGGGATTTACCTTTAGCCTATCTGCAAATAAGGACGGTAAGCAATCTACCCTGTGGAGCAAGGCCAATTTACCCCATTTTTTGGAGTCTCTTGGACTGCCGCAAGTGGACATTCCGGATTGGAGGGCCTCGCCGGAGATATTCCTCCCAACTCGCCCTGAACAGTGGCAAGCGAATCGCCGCAGACGCCGTCGGGGATCCAGGAGAGGTCCCTCTACTCCGGCACCTCACTCTCAGTCTCCTCAAGGAGAAACCTAAGAAGCAGAACTTTATATAATGGGTACCCCAAATGTCCCCTGGACGTTTTTTCATTTTTTGTCACTTTTTGACATCCCCCCCCCCCGGCTGCTGATTCATCATTTGCACTTAGAATTGAGGTGCAATTTTTGTACCCAACACTATGAGCGGGTTCCACCACGGTCTCACCCCCCGTGCTGTACCACTTACCTCCGATAGGTCAACTCCTCGGAGTTTTGTTCCCTTTTCGGGAATTGGCGCTGCTCGCTGATCCTCACTGCTCCTTCTTCCTGAGGGAGGGGTGGGAATCCCCGATCGGTGGCAAGGTTGCACTTTGCCCTACTTTCAGGGCTTTTGGTTTTTCTGTTTTTTTCTATGACTGTTTTTTCTCTTATGTTTTATGTTATTTACACCTGCAAAAACCATGGTTTGTCTCTTAGGCATGTATTTGCGCTTAATGCGTTCCTCGAGCTACATCCTGATGATATGATTATGCTTTGGACCATTCCCCCTCTTGCTGGCAGAATGGTGGCCCTTCCCCATGCTCTTCTATTATGGCTGATCTGAAAATCGGGTCCTACAATGTGCGAGGCCTGGGATCACCCTCCAAAAGGGGCAAGTTGTGGCTTGAGATGAAACGTTCAGGGGCACATGTCGTTTTTTTGCAGGAAACTCACTTCAATACTGACTCGGTCCCCCGACTCCCCACACACCTATATAAGTCTTGGTTTCTCAGCAATTCCCCACGACCCAAATCCAGGGGTGTTGCCATTGCGATTAATAAAAATTGTCCCTTTATCCTAACAGATCAACTAACTGACCCCCATGGCAGATTTGTATTTGTCAAGGGCTCCATTTATACCCGTAGGTTCACGTTTGCAGCTGTGTATGCCCCAAATAACAAACAACTCACTTTCATAGACTCTGTCTTAGATACCCTGTCCTCCTTTAAAGAAGGCCAACTTATAGTGGGAGGGGGTTTTAATGTCAGTCCTGACCCACAGATAGACACATCTTCCAGTCACTCAGCCCACTCGCTTGCCTTTCTGAAACACTTTCGGAAATCACTACAAGCACACCATCTGGTGGACTGCTGGAGACTACTACACCCGATAGATAGGGACTATAGCTACTTCTCAGCCACACACAATGTCTACACTCATATAGACTTACTGCTGATGGATCAATACTCCCTGGACTCCCTGTCCGGTGCCTCAATTGGCTCCATCACATTGTCGGACCATGCCCCGGTCTTCATCTCCCTGCGGCCCTTGTCTGTGGAGGCTCGGACATGGAGCTGGCGCCTAAACGAGTGCATTTTAGATGATGCGGTAGCACACAAACAGGTGCTAGATGCCATCTCCCTATACTTTGCTGAGAATAAATCACAGGTGAGGTGGGCATGGGCTTGATATGGGAGGGACATAAAGCGGTTATCCGAGGAGAGCTAATATCTCAGGGATCAAGACTAAAGTAGGCTAGAGAGGGGGAGTTACAGGATTTATTAACCACTTGCTTACTGGGCACTTAAACCCCCCTTCTGTCCAGACCAATTTTCAGCTTTTAGCACTGTCGCACTTTGAATGACAATTGTGCGGTCATACAACACTGTACCCAAATGAAATTTTTATACTTTTTTTTCCCACAAATAGAGCTTTCTTTTGATGGTATTTGATCATCTCTACGTTTTTTATTTTTTGTTAAAAAAATTGAAAAAGACAGAATTTTTTTGAAAAAAATTATATATTTTTTATATTTTGTTATAAATTTTTGCAAACAGGTCATTTTTCTCCTTCGTTGATGTACGCTGATGAGGCGGCAGTGATGGGCACGGATAGGTGGCAGTGATGGGCACTGATGGGTGGCGGTGATGGGCACTGATGGGTGGCAGTGTTGGGCACTGATTGATGGCAGCACTGCTAGGTGGCACTGATAGGTGGCACTTGTGGGCATTGTTGGTGGCACTTGTGGGGCATTGTTGGTGGCACTTGTGGGGCATTGTTGGTGGCACTTGTGGGCACTGTGGGCACTGGCAGGTGGCAATAACAAATGGCACAGATGAGGCATCTGTGCCTCCTTCCTCTTCGGGACCGATGTCCCTTTCACATAAGCCGGTGATCGGCTTTTTTTTCCTCCTCACGCTCTCAGCGTGAGGAGAAAACGAAACCGATCACCGAGTCTTGTTTACATCATGTGATCAGCTGTCATTGGCTGACAGCTGATCACATGGTAAGGGGCCGGGACCGGCCCCTTACTCTGATCTGTGATCATCCGAGTCTCCGTGACTCGGTGATCACAGCGCGCACACCGCGCGCCCTGCAGGGAGCGCGCACACCGCACGCCCTGCAGGGAGCGCGCGGTGCGCGTGTACAGGGGATGACGTCCTATGACGTCCTCCCGGAGATTGAGGTCCGCGCTGTAGCAGTCATTCGGCTATGGCCCGGACCTCAAGTGGTTAAGGAAAATTCAGAAAGCAGAACTGATACACAAGCGACACGTAACCCCTACGGTAGCTTCAGAATTGCAGTCCCTTAGGCAGGATCTATCCAGATTGCTGGATACTAGGATTGGGGCATGAATGCGTCATGTAGCACACAAATTCTACGAATTTGGTAATAAGTGTAGGCGGCTATTGGTGAGAGCTCTTAAACCCCAATGGGATTCAGGCCATGTACACAAACTGACTTCGACAACAGGCGCTCTGGTTGTGAATTCTTCAAAAATAGCCCACGCCTTCAAGGAATACTATGCTCAGCTATATCACCTCCCGAACACAGTATCTGGTCTAGCGGATTCCCAACGGATTGACCGTATTGCACAATACCTCTCAGAGGCCCAATGTCCGCAGCTGGCGGCCTCCATTAGTAAGCAGCTGGATATACCTATCTCCCTTTTGGAAGTTAAGACTGTGATGAAGGATCTTCCCAATGGGAAAAGCCCGGGTCCTGACGGATATACAAACGCATACTATAAGAAGTACTCAGAAGTGCTCTCGGAACCCATGTGTGCATATTTCACAGCTTTGGCTTCTGGTACAGTGATGCCTAAGGAGGCTCTGATGGCGCATATCACAGTCCTTCCAAAAGAGGGAAAAGATCATACCATGCCAGGGAGCTATAGGCCGATATCCCTTTTTAAATACCGTGCACAGCTGCAGACTGCTTTCTCATTTACATGGTGCCAGACTTCCCTGAAATACTTGGGGATATATCTGCCCACACGGTGTTCCCAGCTCTTTACATGTAATTATTCACCGCTGCTCACTAACATCAGAATGGACTTAAAATCTTGGAACAAATCTGCATTTTCATGGATGGGCCGAGTCAGTATTCTTAAGATGAATGTGCTACCCCGCATTTATTTTTCCTGCAAATGGTGCCCATCACTCTGCCTAGGACTTTCTTCTCAACCCTCAACAGCCTGTTCATACAATATATATGGAGTGGGAAATGCCCCAGACTAGCCCTTCGCATGATACAACGCCCTAAAGCAAGAGGGGGAATGGGGGTCCCAATGGTACGCAGGTACTATGAGGCTATAGCTTTACAGCGTATTCTAGATTGGTACCACAATGTTTCCCTTAAACTATGGATCCCTCTTGATAAGTTCTTAGCTGGCCGAAACCTGTCACATACTCCATGGGTCCCCAGGGAGAACAGGGGCCTCTCAACGCTGGTTTCTCCTATGGCTTCACATGCCTTAAATGTGTGGGATGCCTTGAATAAGAAGGGGAAGCTCGCTCCGCCGACTTCCCCCCTGGCGCCCCTATGTGGCTTCTCCTGGTTCACTCCAGGGGAACACCCATCTTTTTTCCGGACGTGGACAGCCGACGGAGAAACCAGATGTGGTAGATTTGTTCAAGATCAAGGTTTGCTACCACTGGCAAAATTAAGGGAACTATTCGGCCCATTCCCGATGGACGAATGGCGCTATAGACAGCTTAAGCACTTCATTGACAGCCTACCACAGGGGGTTCGCTCCCCTACTGTGGCTTCGCCCTTTGAACGTTTATGTATGCCATCCTCTATCACCCCCCATGCAATCTCAGTGTTATATGAACTACTGCAATCTACACAGGTAGAGGAAAAATTGGGATTTATTAGGGAATGGGAGAAAGACCTCCATCACAACTTTACAGAACCCCAGCTAGATCATCTTTTTCGCCTTACCCACTCAAGCACAGTTGACACCAAAATGCAAGAGAACAGCTATAAGGTTTTGACCAGGTGGTACAGGGTTCCCTCTAAGCTCACCAAGATCTATCCATCTCTTTCAGCCGCATGCTGGAGGGGATGCAGGCTTAGGGGTTCATTCCTCCATATTTGGTGGGAATGCCCCAAGTTACGACCATACGGGTTAGACATACATGCTCAAATTAAACTCATTTTGGATGTGGAGCTTCCAGACTCACCACTGGAATCCTTGTTGCACTTCCCCACCATTCCTCTCGGCCAGTATCGAAAGTCAATCTTGCCACATTTGCTTAATGCAGCCCGAAGGCTGATCCCTATACATTGGAAAAAGCCTCAAATACCCACATGTACCGAATGGATAGGGTTGGTTGATAACATTATGGCTGCAGAGGAATGGATGGCGAAGTGTAAAGACAAATATGAAAATTTTATTCAATATGGGCCACATGGATGCATTACAACGGGCAAGGGAGGGCGCCCGCCACGGGATCTTCCCAGGTACGGGACCCCCCTTGATCCGTGTATCGTAGGGTTGACCTCGACAGATATTAAGATAACTATTTACAGGTAGCAGAAGCACAGGTGAGCTCTAGTAGGCCCAGAGCGGCTTAATATGGTTGAATAAGTTATGAGGTGTAACCTTTCCTTTTCTTTTTTCCTTTTTTCTTTTTCTTTTTTATTAAAAGAATAACTACAGTTTGTTATGGTTTATATCAATATCTATGACTTGGCGCTTGGTCTAGTCCTAAGTAATATGGGTTCCTGTTAAAACCCATACATTTGATTGAAGATTATAGCCTTTTTCAGGGATCCCCCATCTGGGTGCAATAGGGGAGATCCATGGATGTGTGAATTTATAAGTGTTGATTAGATGACAATAAATATCCCCCTATAATATTGCCCCTGATGTGTGTAAGACCCTGGGTAATATATACATTTATTTGACCGAAAATAACATTCTATGTAAATCGTACATACTTCATATGTGTTAAAAGTTATACTATGTCTTTCTGTATGTTTTTCATTGACATATCCTAAAAATAAAGATTATATAAAAAAAAAAAAAAAAAAAAAAAAAAACAGATAAACTTTAGGAAGTACCAGGAAAGAGACGGAAAAGGAAACTTTCAGGAGAAACTCAAATATCTTCTTGTAGAATCTTCGCGACAAATGTCCTGGTAGCATTCAAATAATTATGTGGAATGCGTTCCCCTCGTGGGACACGCTCCTTGCTCGTCTGGATAGGCCTCTCTCACCGGTCTAGCAGCCAGTACGCAGCACGAATCAAAAGTCTCTGCCACAGACTTGTTTGGGGAAATAAATCCGTACGATCCTCTGCCACAGGATGTATCAGATTTTCTGCAGTGAAAGTCAGTCACAGTGCCTGACCCTTTAGGCCGAACCGGCAACACTATGCTGTATAGTTACTTCTTTTGGATACGTCCTCCAACCGAGTCACCAGGCCCCTCTATAGACCAGCTCACCTCGTGATCTCCCCTGGGATCTCCTCGGCTGTCCAGCTTCGTCACACAGGACCGACGGCTCAGGACCATTCTTCGGCCGCGGTGGTAGGCCCCAGACAAGCCTCTGGACCCACCCCTGTGCCGCAGCATCGTGGGCCTCCCGATCGGAGGACCACGAGGTAGCTCCTTAACGCATACCTGTCGGCCAGGAGGGCCAGCAGGTGGCTGTTAAACAACCCTAGAACATGGCTTCTGTCCCATAAAAACCCTCTTCCCAGAATGCAACTCGGAGGACCACCTCCACCGAGCTTGTCTCCGAGACAGAGGAGCATCCATACACTTCGACACGTTGCTTTTCCAACACTGACCAGTGGCAACAGCGACACCCACCGGTCAGCACGGAAACACACACAACGTCCGCCAAGCTGGAAAAGAGGCAAAAGGTCTTTTACCTTCCTAACGCCCAAATTACTAAATTTACCTAACATGCGGTAGATTGGAAATCTACCAGCGCTACATACTCCCCCCACTACAATAGACGTTGTCCCCAACGTCTGTCCGAACTCAGTAACAGTAACCCTCAAGCCTGAGAGTAAGTATTTGAGTTTCTTATAACTTTAGATAGACAAAGGGAGAGAGAGGACAGTTTAAAGACCTTATGAGACTTATATCTTATAAAACAATATGTTTACAGCTGCGAACAAAACCACAATATAATTGTACACAACCTCACTAACTAGCTGAAAAGCCTCCCAGCTATGCATTTGATCCGATGATCCCTGAAAAGGAAACATGGTTAAGCATACATATCCTGTACAACAGTAGGAGCAAAGCCTCATTAAAAAATGAAACTCTCTTTCCACAATCTATACTACAAAACTTTAGGAGTCCATCCCTGCATAAGAACTCTTTTTTTTTTCTATAAAAGAAACTTGGCTAGCAAAAGAAGTCCTTGGATTTAAACAATGAACAGGATCTGTAGATCTTGACCATGCAGATCTCCTTAAACTGACACTATCTAGCTAAGTAACTTTAAAGTGGTAGTGTCCATAATTACGAGTAAAACCGAGGATCTGGCAAAGTCACAGATTTTCCTTCTTTATCCACAGTGGTAATGAAATATATAGCATTGTCCTTTCCTGGTCTGCAGATTACCACCTTATCAGCATAGATATGCAGACCATAGTTCCAATGCACAAAGCATCCGTTGAAACGTTCATCCACCCGGACGGAACATCCAGTCTTTCTGAAGGGCTTAGGCACAGACAAGTAGTCCCAAATAGCTTCACTGTACCAAAGCTCCCGATTAGCTTCAATCTCCCGCATGAAATCCTGGGGCACATAGGGGAATTCCAAACCATACTCTGCGGCCACACGCTTGTTTAACATCCTTTGCAAGCGAGCACGTTTTGGCAAAGATCTGTCTCTCACCATACCAGGCGGTACACAGGAATCTAATGACTTTTTCACTATAGACCCAGCCGGTGTCTGTAGCGAATCGATAACTTTTGGCAAAGTCCCAGCAACAGCACTGTGCGTCTCCACACAGGTTGATGTCTTTTCGGAACCCATGGCAGTCCATTCAGGAAAAGTCATCGTGGAGGCAACATCCTCGCCTTGTGATCACAACAGCTCTTGCGACATGGTTTCAAACAAGTCGTCATCCCCCGGAAAGATCCGACATGGATTCTATTTCCGAGTCTCTCAATTCTTCTGCTGGCAAATATTTATTTACAGTCCCCAACAGTGGCTTACCTGTCCCAGGCGTAGACTTTGGTAGCTACGGTTCAGGTAACCTCTGGGGTAGGCCTCGACCACGGCCGCGGGAAGCCTTCCCATAGCCCACCTTCTTCTGAGTAGGCACCATAGGAGTAGGTGTAGTGGACTCAGAAATCAAAGTAATGTCTCCTGATGAGACGGCAGCAGCAGTGTCTCTTTCTGAAGCATTTTCGGTAGCAACAGGCTCTCTGTGCAGCGGTAGCAGCTTCCACTGTAGCAATACCTGTCACCCAATCCATCCAATAGGCACGGGGCGGCATGGTAGGTGGCTCCACCACAAACAAGTACTCTCCACACTATGGACATCGGCCGAATGGACGAAGATGCACGGCCAATCCTCCACATCGATTGCAGGTCATGCCCAGTCCCTCAACATCTCCCGAGGTATACAGGACAAACCTCCCCTGCGGCTTCATTCGAACTGTTCATCACGGTGCTTGCAGGGAACACTCTGGGTCCCACAACCAATTGCAACGCCAGAAAAGACATGGCCACACTCGGATCTTTTCAGCACGATCACGAGGCCTCTCCTCTCCTCTGGCGCCAAGCACGCTACACGCATCCCATGTGGTAGCAAGTAGGGTAACTCCTCCCACTTGTTCTTTCAGTCACGTAGCTCCTGGGCCTCTTCTGGCGCCCAGCGTCTACGCACTCAAAAGCAAAGTCCTGCAGTTTAACCTTTCCTCTTCCTGAAAAGATTTTTTTCTCAAAGTCCAGCTCTCTCTGTAAACTCCCGGTAAAACACTCCACTGGGTTGCAACAATTGACGGTCAACAAATCCCAGACGAGCCCCCACATGTAGCACTAACTCTCGGTGGAGCTGGTTTAAGCGGGTCTGTTACCTTCACTTAGCTTCCCTCTGTTTCACCGGCACTGGGTCTAGGGGTTCCGTTGAGTTTACTTCTGGACGACACACGCACCAACACTGGAGTACGTTTTCAATGCTTTATTAAACAGATAAACTTTAGGAAGTAGTAGGAAAGAGGTGGAAAAGGAAACTTTAACTAAATTAAAACTAAATTTACCTAACATGCAGTAGATTGGAAATCTACCAGCGCTACAAATACATAAACCCAAAATTTTACACTGTGTCCATCCAGACAATGCTGGACGACTATTCCCCACCGACCGAGACCAGGAGGAAAACTGTTGGCTGAGGTCCCCCCAACACCGTGGCACTTTCAATTAAACTTTGCAGGCCCATATTGAATATGTCCAGATCTATGTCCGACAAGTGAACTAAATCCTTCCTAAATAACCCAGGTACGAAACCTTCCAGTTCCAGGTGGCGGAATGACACACCGCCCGAAGACACTAAAAAATTATGTATAGTCCTATTCAGCCGTCTCCGAATCCTATCCACATAAAATAAATTCATTGAAGGGAACCGAAGGGGTCTAGGAATCATTTCAGAGAAGGCCAAATTGGTACTTGGAAACAAAAGTTTAATGGAATAAATATCCTGCTTCATTTCACAAAGGAGCTCCCATGTTCTAACTTTACCAATGTCGTTTGCTCCATTGTGAAGAACTAGAACCTGAGGAGAGGGCCAAACTGTGGATAAGTGAATTAAGTGGTCTTTAAGATTACGCCATCTTAGGCCTCTAACGGCAGACCATAAAACCGTAAAGTCATTCCTATTCAAACCTAAATTGTTTGTATAAATCCTGGATGCAGCCTGTTTTTCAGCCCAGAAAACGTAGGTATGGCCTACTATCCAGATTGTGCATTTAGATGAATCTGAAAATAGAAAAATCAAACAATTAACAACTCAGGGCAGAAATTTTATATCTACTGCTAGCCCACCTACCAACCCTTTTTTGACCTTCGGGAGAAAATCCCAACAAATTGGCTGTGGTGGGGCCCCAATCCTAAACGAATGCGATGAGAATCTGAGACCCGAGAGGTAAGGCGCTTAAGGCATGAGGACAGCACAGCAGAAAACTGGTATCAGGTCAAAGGGGACAAGTCCTGGTGGATAAAAAAGGAACTATCAGAGGAGGGTCTGACTGACATATAACTGGCAGTATGGGACACCAGGCAAACCAACGGATTGGGAGATGTACCCAGAGATATCACGACCTTTGCCTAAACCAAACGTTTTTGACCAGCAGATAAACAAATGTAAGCAATCCGATTCATAGATACATGAGAAAACAGCAAGAAGGACAAAGATGATTTGTTTTGAGCTGTAAGTTCTCCAACTCGAAGGACACCAAAAAAGGTAACAAAAGGCTGCCCTGAAAAGCAAGAGCTTAAATTTAGTAAAACAAATCTCTTCTAATATCGAGAGCAGCTTGATTAATAAATTAACTAAAATGGGACATCTGGAATCCTGAGTAGGGCGTGAATTCTTGAATCCCTTGAGGACCTGGCTAACCTGAAAGGAGGTCAAGGCTGGCATGCCTGATTATTTTAGAAAAAATGAAACACCAGCCAACCCCTTACTAATGGAGATAGGACTAAGGCCAGACTGAATTAGAAAAGATAAAAAAGCTAGGGAGACATACGCATTCACCTTCAAGACATCTGTAAGCCTGTTAGAGCAAAAAGAACACCATTTGGACCAGGCCTGACTATATTCCAGCCATGTCTTACGTGCTACCGAGTTCTGAAGATGAGCAGGGATCAGCCCCAGATCAAGCCCCAGAGGAAATCCGGGCAAGCTGTTCCACACTGATCCGCCGATGGACCCAATTCCCGAAATCCCTGGAACCGTAAACAAGATAAAGCATCAGCTATGTTATAATCAATCCCAGATATATGTCAGGCTTTTAACCAGATATTGAATCTCATGCAGTGCAACTCTAAAAAAAAACTTAAAAGTTTGATAACTAGCTCTGATCAAGATGATAGCATATTGATAGCAAAGAGTACACCTTTGTTATCCGTATTTACAATAATCCTATGATTCATAAACTGCTCTTTCCAGATCACAATTGAAACTATAACCAGAAACAACTCAAGGAGGACTATGTTGTGCAAAATGTCTTGTTGCAACCAACTAGAGTGCCATCTAGAGGCACACCAATGATCATCCAGAAAAACTGGATGAACCCGTGGCGTCAGTAAAGAAATTTAACTGAAAATCTTTTGTAAAGGATTGTTGCCAAACGGTGGACCCATTGAAGTTGCAAAGAAAAGAATACCAAATTTTCAAATCTTCTTTGACGCTTAGAGATGCAAACATGAGAACAAGGGTTCTTAAAACCCCTAATAGCCAAAGCAAAATGCCTAGAAAAAAGTCTAGCTATTGGAATAACCCTAACTGCGAATGCAAACAGACCCAATAGGGATCGGGCCTCTTTTAACAACACTTTGCGCTTGGACAAGAATAACGAGATCATTATTCTCATGAGATGCAATTTATCCCCGGGCAATCTGAACGTCATCAAGAAGTCGATAGTGATCCCCAAAAATTCTATAGTGGATGCCAGAAAAACCGTCTTTTCATGCGCAATGGGCCTACCGAAGGAATCGCAATTATAAACAAATTTGTTCAGCAACTCCAGACACGGTGGAGACTGCTGGGCCCACGAATAAAAAATTGTCTAAATAATGCAGAATACCCCCATTAGGAGAACATTCAGACAGAACCTGATGCAAACATTTGGAGAAGGCCTCAAAATAAAAACACGATAACGAGAAACTCATGGGCATACATTTATCTAAATAAAATTGGTCCTGAAAATGGAAACCCAGGGAATTGAAACCCTGTGGATGCACAGGTAGCAGGCGAAAGGCAGATTTGATGTCTGCTTTTGCTAACAGTGCACCTTGCCCAAAACGTCGTATGAAACAGGAGCTCTATAACCTCTGAAACCTCATCGTTAAGTGAAGCATCCTCTGGATATGACAAATGGTGAATGAGCCTGAAACTACCCTGTTCTCTTTTGGGAACAATGCCCAAGGGGGAGAGTCGGAAGTTTTTAAAAGGCGGGCGAGGAAAAGGGCCAGCTACTCTTACATCCGCAACTTCCTTAGAAATTTTTTTCCTGTACAATGTCAGGGTGACTCCTAGCAGAGCGTAAATTTTTAACCAAAGTGCATCCCGTCCCGGTGAAGGAGGGAACCAAGAAACCGTCCTTGAAACCATCAGCAGCCACGCCATCGTGCCTTCTGGGTAATGATCTAACCATGGTAGCATTCTTGGCAAGCTCATCGGCGTCCTGGCCTTTTCCACCAGCATCGCGGGGAAAGGATGGGAGAGAAGCTGCTGATGACTTCCAAAAACATCTACAAGCAGAATGGTTCCCATTGCAGTAAGAGCACTCATGTCTATACCTACAGTTCGATAAGAACTTGCATTGCCCCTCGTTAAAGGCAAAACAGAAGCCTTTACGAAAGGCATTCTGCGAGCTAGCCACCGCTCGAGGTGTGAATTGCGGTTTCTGTGGTAGCATGAGGTTCAACCAAAAACCCACATCCTTGCATCCCCATTGCAAGGCAGGGTGAACTGCTAATTTCTGCCTGAAATTCTCATCATAGGTGAACCAGGCTGTACTACCAAAATGACAGAAGGCTTCAGAAACTATATCTTCGTGCTGAAAAAGGCCTGAACATTTCTCAGGAAATTGTTCACCCAACACAGCTGCATAAATGCAGAAAGTCTGCAGCCAATTCTGAAAGGTTTTGGGGACAGCCCTCCGTCTATCTTCTTCTGTGCGCTCTTCTGACTTCCTGTCAAATTTAGCTAGAAATTCTTTGGAAGCTGGCAATAATGACAGCAGATCAATAAACTCACCCCCCCCCCCCCAATTCTCAGTTAAATTTTGCCAAATTGGACTTATATCATCTAATTCATTATGTTGAAAAGGGGTGACATACTGCTGTAAAAAAGCACCATGTAACTGTGCCCTTTTTAAATCATTACTGGTATTTGCATCATGCAAAGCACCAGAATACTGTGCTCCTTCATCCTCCTCAGCAAAAGCACCAACTGTGTGTGCCCCTTTAGGTTTATGTAACATACTAGATAAGGATTTAACAAGAACATTAAATTCATTGACATTAACATCAGAGAGTGTCTTACCCACAGGCAGACTCCTAGGTTGCTTACTTCGGCAGCGGCAGGCTGAGTAGCAGTATTCTGTTCCAATAGAGGTGCATTCCTGGGAGGAACGCTGCCATCTCTCCTTACCTTTGAGCTGTGGAGAAGCCTCCGTTCTCTATATCTTCTTTCTCCCTGGCTGCTGGCGCGGACTGCGCATGCCCGCTTCTGGCTTCTCCATCTTTTTCTGGGCTGTGACCGCAGACAGCCCGGGTGGAGTCTCGGAATAAACGTCCTCCAGGCATTGCAGAAGCCACTCCTCACCTCCAGAACCTTCGGCCTTCTCAATGAGGCGGTGGAGCAGGCTCTCCCTCCTCTCAGGTGAGCGGCGCTTCATCCTTCCGAGTCCCGGTCCGGTTCCACAGGGTCGGTTTGTAACGGCCGGACTGCCCCTTTTATCTCCTCCAGAAACGCGGGCTTTGCAACCCACCAAATTCCTCCAATCAGCTGCTTGTTGCTGCGCAGGAGAAGCTGTAGCTGTAACCAATGGAAATCCTGCAAAAAACCATAAGGAAACATCCATTCCCCTTTGAGCTCTCCCATGTGGGTCCTGCATATTGCATGGACCTGTGATTTTGTTTTGGGTCACTGAAATTATAGAAGGCAGTGAAAAAGCATAATGAGAACATATAACATTTTTAGAAAATAGGAAGTGTCAGCCCTCATATTTCTCTTGGTAAATAGAAAATTAAGAGACGGCAAAATAAGGAATTTAAAAGCAAGCAATCGGGTTACCAGAGGTAATTGTACTCTAACTTTATACTGCCTTGATCGTTTCTATTCCTTTTGCATATATTAAGGGACACAGGATTTATTTACAAGATAATTGGGTATACTGCTGCCTTTGGGAGGACTTGAACACTGGCAAGCAATAAGCCGTTGGCCAGCCTGGTATGACCCCTCCCATCCGCATCATGCTCAAGTGTCTTATGAGGATGTATGTTTCTTCTTTTAGTGTATGTTAGTCCGTGTTAACCAATCTGGCCATATGAGAAGCAAATTGATCTATTTAAACAGCAATCTGTAGATCTCATAAAAACGTTGTGAAATGTCTTTTCTGAGCTACTGTACATCATTTCCACTGCTTTACTCTGCACTGCATTGTGCAACCAGTAGGTGTAGCTAAAAGGTAGGCAGGAACTTGACTATCAGACATTATTGCAGGAAGTTCCTTTTCTTTTGGCAGTCACATGGCATTATGGTCGAAATGTTTTATAAAGGTAAGTTTAAATATCAAGAAAAATTGTCATTACGCCTCGTGGATTCAAATGTTTTGCTTGCCAGCTTTTTTAACATGTAATCTTCACATGTGAGGAGGGGCTGCTAGCTGGGAGGAAGCTGCAGTCAGTCACCTTCCTGGAGCCTCCCCCGCAGTCTGATGTCCTGTGGGGATGCTTCTAGAGGAGAAGAGACGTTTTCTCACAAGGGAAGCTAGAGCATGCACAAAGAGTGGCAATACAAAACACGGAGAATCAGCTGCAATACCATTGACACTCTGAATGGGGAACTCTAGAAGTGGCAGTATGAACCAGGTGTTTAGTAGGAACGCATATAGAAGTAAAATGTAGGATGAGCTTACAGTTAAAGAAAATAATTTTAGACAATGACGCACGCTTTTTGGGTTTCCTGACATTTTATGAAAATTTTACCTTTTTTTGGCTGTTTTGTCTTCAATCAAGACTTTCTCTACATGCTGCTGACTTTGAGGCTGGGTTTACACTAGAGCGTATTGGATGCGGGTTTCACCACATCCAATTCACATGTCAGGAGACTGTGACCGGCTCTCAATGGAGCCGGTTCACACAGCTCCGGGGTGGCTGCGAAGCAGTTTGTAGAAGAGTCCTGTGCGTCCTCTGGTCTGAATTCAGCCAAAAATTCATACCTGAAACGATGAACAGGGACACACCGGACCCCTGCTGTGAGCCGCTTTGCACAGCAGTGTGAAACCAGCCTGACTCTTTATGCAGCTATCAAGATATATTTTGACAGTAAGTAATAAACACTGTTTTCTACTATAAAAGGAAAAAGACCAAAAAAGTTTTCCTTTTCTGTTAAAATAAAAAGGCCAGAAAAGTACAAAAGCCCTGAGATTTTCCAGCTAGTAGACGCCTCAAGGTGAATTCATTTTTTTGCCACAATTTTTTTAAATTTAGAAACACGCTGGTATTGAGGGAATTAAACACATGGAACTTGAGAATGGTTCACTAGATGCATTAATGTCCACGTTATGCACAGAGGAAGGAGGAAAAGAAGGGGTTAATGTACTGGTCACATACAGTGGTATCACCGATATGAAGGGGTAAAGCGGAAGTAAAGTCCGCTATATATTTTTTTTTTTTTTTTAAGGCCCCCAGGTGGGTTATGCCATAATGTACTAGTATGTGCAGCATATTATTACATTATGGCAGACTTACCAGTCATATGGTGTCCTCCAGCACAGCGCTGGGACCAATTTGGTGGGCCCCCAGCGCTTCCATCTTCGCCCGGTCTTCCTTCCAGGTCCCGTGCCTTCGGCCACTTGATAGGCAAGGCCACGATGACGCCACTCCCACGCATGCGCACGGGAGTCACATCATCGTGGCACAGATTGGGAGTTGATCTGGGCCGTAAATGTTCGCTGAGCTGTGCAAATCTCCCTGTAAAGGTGAGCCAGCTTCTTGCTTCATCACTTCTTGGTGGATTAGACAGATAACTGTTCAAGTTTATGGCCTTTAACCACTTCAGCCCCAGAAGATTTGGCTGCTCAATGACCAGGCCATTTTTTGTGATATGGCACTGCGTCACTTTGACGATTGCGCGGTCGTGCAGGCTGTACCCAAACAAAATTGACGTCTTTTTTTTTTTTTTCCCCACAAATAAAGCTTTCTTTTGGTGGTATTTGATCATCCCTGCGGTTTTTATTTTTTTGTGTTATAAACAAAAAAAAAGCAACAATGTTGAAAAAAACACTATTTTGTACTTTTTGCTATAATAAATATCCCCATTTTTAAAAAAAAAAAAGTACATTTTTTCCTCAGTTTAGGCCAATGCGTATCTTCTACATATTTTTGGTAATAATATATTTAATAAGAAATAAGCGTATATTGATTGGTTTGCGCAAAGTTATAGCGTCTACAAAATAGGGGAAAGATTTGCCTTTTTTTTTTTCTTACTAGTAATGGCGGTAATCTGCGATTTTTATCGGGACTGCGACATTATGGCAGACAGATCGGACTCCCTAGTGTGTGTTCTAACTGTAGGGGGATGGGACTGTCTAGATGAGATGACAGATCGTTGTTCCTAGCTAGTAGGAACTCTTGTTGTGACTAGATCTTGTGAGCCACACTGATCCTGTGCCCAGTGTGTTACTAATAGCTGCGTGTCGTATATCGTGTCAAATGTAAAAAGAAAGAATATGCGCTGTGCTCAAGTAAACCCAATAAAATTATAAAAATATAATTATATTCTGAAAACAACAAAACCAAATTCTTAGTGTATAGCTCTAAATTCAGCAATAATTGCTGCTCCTATATATATAAACTGCAAACTGCAAGCATTAAACAAATAAAAGTGCACAGTGTAAAGGTGGGATAAATGTAAACATTAATATTGTACATCAAATATTAAAGTGCATAAGTAAACATAACCAGTGCTAAATACTCCATATAAGACACCATAAGTCCCCCAATGGTTAATTCCAAAAAATAGTGAAAAGTCCTATATGGCACTCCAAATTGGTGCATGCAGGTGATATCCAATTTAGAGCTTATTAATGTTTACATTTATCCCACCTTTACACTGTGCACTTTTATTTGTTTAATGCTTGCACTTTGCACTTTATATGTATAGGAGCGTCAATTATTGCTGAATTTAGAGCTATACACTAAGAGTTTAGTTTTGTTGTTTTCAGAATATAATTATATTTTTATAATTTTATTGGGTTTACTTGAGCGCAGCGCATATTCTTTCTTTTTTCTTAGTAGGGACTCTTGATCTGCCTCTCCTCACAGAACAGGGATTTGTGTGTTTACACACACACACACACGTTCTTGCTCTCGTGCCCGCGACCGCCGGCCACGCGCATCGACACCCTTGCAGTGCAGCGGGCACACGCCTGCTATCCCTGCTTAAAGGGCTGATGTACAGTTACAACGGTTGCAGGATCGTGCCCGACCTGCCGCAGTATAATGGCAGCTGGTCAGCAAGCTGTTAACCACCTGCTGACCGATCACAATAAATATACTGCGAGTGGGCGACAGGTGAAGGCACAATCACGTACCTTTACGTTGGCCCTTTATGTGGGGTTTGGCAGTGTGCATGTATGTGCCCACTGCTGACCCATGCTGTGGTTGCACAGCATGAGTTTGGCAGCTGATTTCAGCCAATGATTTTGGCTAAAGGCAATTGATCAGCTGTGTCCAATCGTACAGAGTTCTGGGTTTACAATTGTGTGCATAGGAATAGCAATCTGGCTGTTTCTTCTCCCTGAAAAGCAGGGGGGAAGAAACGCTAGATAGTAAAGTAAAAGCAGCACACATTACACATTGTTGGGCACACAGTTATTCCCTTTACTGTCCCTAAATGTTAATCCCTACCTAGTGTCATTAGTACAGTTTTATCACTGTATTTGTGTCACTAGCGGTGTCCCTGTCAGTGAGCGACCCTCCCAGATAGTATCTGTTAGTGCCAGATTGCGCGCCACCCTATCACTATAAGTCACTGATCATTGCCATTGCAGTATAGCATCTATAGCTGTGTAAATTCCATTATACAGTGGGGAAAATAATTATTTGATCCCCTGTAGATTTTGTAAGTTTGCCCACTTACAAAGAAATGAAGGGTCTATAACTTTTATCATAGGTGTATTTTAAATGAGAGACAGAATATCAACCAAAAAAAAACAAAAAACACATGGCATAAATGTTCTAAATTGAGCTGCAGTTCAGTGAGTAAAATACGTATTTGATCCCCAAGCAAAACATGACTTCGTTTTTGGTGGAGAAACCCTTGTTGGCAAGCACAGAGGTAAGACCTTTCTTGTAGTTGGTTACCAGGTTTGCACACATTTCAGGAGGGATTTTGGTCCACTCTTTACAGATCTTCTCTAAATCCTTAACCACTTCAGCCCCGGAAGGATTTACCCCCTTCCTGACCAGAGCACTTTTTACAATTCGGCACTGCGTCGCTTTAACTGCTAATTGCGCGGTCATGCAATGCTCTACCCAAACGAAATTTGCGTCCTTTTCTTCCCACAAATAGAGCTTTCTTTTGATGGTATTTAATCACCTCTGCCGTTTTTATTTTTTGCGCTATAAACGGAAAAAGACTGAAAATTTTGAAAAAAAATGATATTTTCTACTTTTTGTTATAAAAAAAATCCAATAAACTAAATTTTAGTCATACATTTAGGCCAAAATGTATTCGGCCACATGTCTTTGGTAAAAAAAATGTCAATAAGCGTATATTTATTGGTTTGCGCAAAAGTTATAGCGTCTACAAACTAGGGTACATTTTCTGGAATTTACACAGCTTTTAGTTTATGACTGCCTATGTCATTTCTTGAGGTGCTAAAATGGCAGGGCAGTACAAAACCCCCCCAAATGACCCCATTTTGGAAAGTAGACACCCCAAGGAAATTGCTGAGAGGCATGTTGAACCCATTGAATATTTTTTTTTTTTTGTCCCAAGTGATTGAATAATGACAAAAAAAAAAAAAAAAAATTTACAAAAAGTTGTCACTAAATGATATATTGCTCACACAGGCCATGGGCATATGTGGAATTGCACCCCAAAATACATTCAGCTGCTTCTCCTGAGTACGGGGATACCACATGTGTGGCACTTTTTGGGAGCCTAGCCGCATACGGGGCCCCGAAAACCCAGCACCACCTTCAGGATTTCTAAGGGCATACATTTTTGATTTTACTCCTCACTACCTATCACAGTTTTGAAGGGCATAAAATGCCAAGATGGCACAAACCCCCCCCAAATGACCCCATTTTGGAAAGTAGACACCCCAAGCTATTTGCTGAGAGGCATGGTGAGTATTTTGCAGCTCTCATTTGTTTTTGAAAATGAAGAAAGACCAGAAAAAAAAATTTTTTTTTTCTTTTTTCAATTTTCAAAACTTTGTGACAAAAAGTGAGGTCTGCAAAATACTCACTATACCTCTCAGCAAATAGCTTGGGGTGTCTACTTTCCAAAATGGGGTCATTTGGGGGGGGTTTATGCCACCTGGGCATTCCATGGCCTCCGAAACTGTGATAGGCAGTGAAGAGTGAAATCAAAAATTTACGGCCTTAGAAAGCCTGAAGGCGGTGCTTGGTTTTCGGGGTCCCGTGCGCGGCTAGGCTCCCAAAAAGTCCCACACATGTGGTATCCCCGTACTCAGGAGAAGCAACAGAATTTATTTTGGGGTGTAATTTCACATATTCCCATGGCACGTTTGAGCAATATAACATTTAGTGACAACTTTGTGCAAAAAAAAAAAAATTTGTCTCTTTCCCGCTACTTGTGTCACAATATAAAATATTCCATGGACTCGACATGCCTCTCAGCAAATAGCTTGGGGTGTCTACTTTCTAAAATGGGGTCATTTGGGGGGGGGGTTTGAACTGTCCTGGCATTTTATGCACAACATTTAGAAGCTTATGTCACACATCACCCACTCTTCTAACCACTTGAAGACAAAGCCCTTTCTGACACTTTTTGATTACATGAAAAAATTATTTTTTTTTGCAAGAAAATTACTTTGAACCCCCAAACATTATATATTATTTTAAAGCAAATGCCCTACAGATTAAAATGGTGGGTGTTTCATTTTTTTTTTTTCACACAGTATTTGCGCAGCGATTTTCAAACGCATTTTTTGGGGAAAAAACACACTTTTTTAAATTTTAATGCACTAAAACACACTATATTGCCCAAATGTTTGATGAAATAAAAAAGATGATCTTAGGCCGAGTACATGGATACCAAACATGACATACTTTAAAATTGCGCACAAACGTGCAGTGGCAACAAAATTAATACATTTTTAAAAGCCTTTAAAAGCCTTTACAGGTTACCACTTTAGATTTACAGAGGAGGTCTACTGCTAAAATTACTGCCCTCGATCTGACCTTCGCGGTGATACCTCACATGCATGGTGCAATTGCTGTTTACATTTGACGCCAGACCGCCGCTTGCGTTTGCCTTAGCGCGAGAGCAGGGGGGACAGGGGTGCTTTTTATTTATTTATTTTTTTTCTTTATTATTTTTTTGCTTTTTTATCTTATTTTTAAACTGTTCCTTTCATTTTTTTTTTTTAAATCATTTTTATTGTTATCTCAGGGAATGTAAATATCCCCTATGATAGCAATAGGTAGTGACAGGTACTCTTTTTTGAAAAAATTGGGGTCTATTAGACCCTAGATCTCTCCTCTGCCCTCAAAGCATCTGACCACACCAAGATCGGTGTGATAAAATGCTCCCCCAATTTCCCAATGGCGCTATTTACATCCGGCGAAATCTAAGTCATAAAATGCTCGTAGCTTCCGGTTTCTTAGGCCATAGAGATGTTTGGAGCCACTCTGGTCTCTGATCAGCTCTATGGTCAGCTGGCTGAATCACCGGCTGCATTCTCAGGTTCCCTGTTGAGACAGGAGAGCCAGAGAAAAACACGGAAGACGGTGGGGGGGGGGCATTCCCTCCCACTGCTTGTAAAAGCAGTCTAGAGGCTAATTAGCCGCTAGGATTGCTTTTACATGAAAGCCGACCGCTGGCTAAAAAGAATGATACCAAGATGATACCTAAACCTGCAGGCATCATTCTGGTATAACCACTCAAAGTCGTGAATGGCGTACCTGAAGACAAAAAAATGGTTAACAATAAAGCACAGTAAACGGTAAAGTATAAAAAATTGCATACCTGAAAAGCAAACATGATAAAACATAATAACAATAAAACATTGCAGAATAGAATACAGTAAAAAAGAGCAGAACAATAGAGAGAGAGAATAGAGAGAGAGAACAATAAAACGACAACTATTTTTTTTTATTGTTGTTTGTGTTTTTTTTTTTTTTTTACACTTTTTTTTTGTAACTGTAACTTTTATAACTGTAACCGCTTCCAGGTTCGGGTCTCTCAAAATGCGATGGCATCTTGGGAGACCCTGTGAAAGTGTGCCTAGTCTGTGCAATGCTGTACCCTACGCTAATACTCAACTAGTGAATGGTAGCGTTCAAAACATTCACCAATGCAAAGACCAGGATTGTCAGGACAGGAGGGACAATAATAGTGAGTGTCACGCCTATATCCGCGCTAGCTGCAGACACAACATCTTTTTTGGGGGGGTTCGTTGGGTAGGGGTACTTGGGAGGATATATAAATGCCTCTCATGCAGCCGACTGCATTTGGTTGGGGATGTGAATGGGGGAAGTACGGGCGCTGCAGAAGCGGTGGGTTCCCAATTAGGATTGGCGAATGCAGCAGGAAGGGCACTATGGGCACGACGGGCCTGTGTTTGTCTTTTTGGTGGCAGCGGGACACTACTTGTGCTTGCCACCTCACCAGCTTGAACTGCACTTATGGGACTCGCCACGTCACCAAGTGTTACTGCAGTGCTGGTTTGACTACGACCGGGGTGTACTAGGCCGCTGGTGCTTGCCAGTTCACCAAAACGCTACAAAAAAAAGTGACAGTGATCGATCGATACTGCACTTGGGTGGGCTGGACTGGGCTGGGCCGGGCGGAGGGGCAAAACGCAGGTGCTAGCAGGTATCTGGGCTGATCCCGCTAACACTGCGTTTTTGGGAACCCTAAACTGCTGGGGACGCCAGTATAGATCTGATCGGATCAGATATTGATGCGTTCAGATACTATACCACTAAGGGAGGTGTACGGTGCGTGTACGGTGCGTGCATGGGTGTTCGCGGTACTGGTGCTAATCTGACGCTGCCTAGGGCGACGCATATCACCGCCGGGCGATCAGGGGGCTAAACCTTTTTTCGGTAATAAACGGCGGGTGCCCTGACACTATAAAAAATAAACAAACTAACCAGCGTCACCCGTAACGGTTATACGGTGATCAGTGGTGAAAGGGTTAACTAGGGGGCAATCAAGGGGTTAAAACATTTATTAGATAGTATATGGGGGTCCCTGTCGCTATAAAACGCTGACGGCGAACCTAAATATTTACGTCCCTAACTAGCGTCACCAGCGACACTAATACAGCGATCAGAAAAATGATCGCTTAGCGACACTGGTGAGGGGGGGTGATCAAGGGGTTAAAACTTTATTAGGGGGGGTTAGGGGGGTACCCTAGACCTACAGGGGGGTAACAGTCACTACCCTAACACTGCTAACTGTCACAAACTGACACTATGCAGTAATCAGGAAAAAAAAAACAAAAAAAAAAAAACCTGCTTGGTGTCAGTTTGTGACGGGGGGGGGGGGGTGATTGGGGGGGGATCGGGGGGCGATCGGGGGGGGATCGGGGGTGTAAGGTATGCCTGGCATGTTCTACTGTGTTGTATGTGAGTGTTGGTGCACTTACATGTCATCTCCCCTCGGCGCTGGAACGGAAACTCCCGAGCCGAGGAGAGATGACATCACATCCTCTGCCTCTGTGTACTATACAGAGGCAGGGGATGTTTGTCATTGGCTGGGAGCGATCGCGAGGGGGGGGCCACGATCGGATGGCCTCCCCCTCGTCTCCCATCGCTTCCAACCAAATGCCGACCGCAGCTGGCACCGGGGGGGGGGTCCGATCGGACCCCCCACCCGCGGGAAGGCAATCACGTTTCAGGTACGTGATTTTGCCTGCCCGTGCCGCTCTGCTCACGTATATAGGCGTGAGGCGGTCGGCAAGTGGTTAAGGTTTCTTGGCTGTCGCTTGGCAACTTGAAGTTTCAGCTTGCTCCATAAATTTTCTATAGGATTAAGGTCTGGAGAATGGCTAGTCCACTCCATAACCTTTAATATGCTTCTTCTTGAACAACTCTTGCCTTGGTATGTTTTTTTTTCATTGTCATGCTGGAAGACCCATCCACAACCCATCTTCCGTGTTCTGGCTGAGGGAAGAAGGCTCTCATCCAGGATTTTACAATACATGGCCCTGTCCATTTGACCCTCAATGCGGCAAAGTCGGCCTGTACCTTAAGTAAACAAATAGACCCAAAGCATAATGTTTCCACCTTTGTGCTTGACTTGTAGGGATGGTGTTCTTAGGGTCATAGTCAGCATTTTTCTTCCTCCAAGCACGGCGAGTCAAGGTAATGCCAAAGAGCTCAATTGTGGTCTCATCTGCCCACATCACTTTCTCACAATCCTTCTCTAAATCATTTAGGTGTTCACTGGCAAACTTTAGACGAATCTGTACATGTATTATGTAAAAAAATCTGCGCTTAGGAAAATTGGTTGCAGCCTACCCTAATAGGTTCCCAAGAGAACTTACAGGAGTAGATTACAGCAATTGGGGAACTGGTGCTACCCAATATGGCCCTAACTAGATTAAAGAAAATTCTAAGATGTTTCGGCTCAGCTCCCAAGCCTAATTTATAATATCGGAATGTGGGTCTCAAAAATAATTGTGTAAAAAAAGTGACACCTTATAAATACTCACTAAGTGTGTGTGTTAAGAACTTTTAAAGTGATAGGAGGGTAGTAATGAGAGGGGTTAGGGTGCAGCTCCACTAAAAAAGTACTGGGATGCACACCAACCCTCATCCATCCACCCAAATGTAAATAATATAAATCAATCCAATAACAAACTATAAATGAAAAACTTGAATGTTCTAAAGTACAGGACTCTCTAACCTTGATATAAACATTAATTAATATGTGCACACCCTAATTTGACGTGCAAAAAATGTCCGCAATAATTGCATAATATAAGTGATTGTCCAATGTGTAGTCCAAATCCTTGAGCAAACGTGAAACCATAAAAGCAATGAGTGAACAGATAAAATGATTTAAAATTCCACAGGATCAGGTGACTTCAGTGCACAGCAGGTATGGTGACTTGGTGCTCCCCCAATGCATCCCCACTCACCAGATGTAGTTACCCCTACAGGGGTAATAGGCATAGAGTGGGCAGCTGTATCCGGATCTCCTCCTTGGGTAGCTGTATTACCTCATCTGTACCTCCGACAACCTGTTCACTTAATCAATGGGGTTCCGGAATATACTCCAATTAGGGCTCCACCTCGGCAGCAAGCAGCACGATCAAAGTCCACTGGAACCAGTAGTAACAATCATTGTATGTCTGTACTGTGCCAGGTACAAAGACCATGACAGGTTGTAATTTTCAAACCAGTTACATCATATAGACTTCGTTAGATCATATCCTTCATTTCCAGCTTGGAAAGTTGAATATAAAGCTTTTCTAGTGACTTGCTACTCCATGTCACTACAAAACACAAGTAATACAAGCTGCACACAACCTCTTCACCTTTTTTTAGACTTCACACTTGTTCAGCTTCTCTTTCCTGTTTCTCCATAAGAGCCAAGCCTCCTTCGACTGACCGTATTTGCGCAGCGGCACTTTTATTGGGAAAAATACACTTTTTTTAATTAAAAAGAATCAGACAACAGTAAAGTTTGCCCAATTTTTTTAATGTTGTGAAAAATGATGCTACGCTGCGTAAATTGATACCTAACATGTCACGCTTCAAAATTGTACCTGCTCGTGGAAGGGTGACAAACTTTTACCCTTAAAAATCTCCATATGCGATGTTTAAAAATTTTTACAGGTTGCATGTTTTGAGTTACAGAGGAGGTTTTTTTTTTTTAAATTAATTTTTATTCAAGTTTTAGAAAGACCTACAAACACATACAGCTTGGTTGCTTAAATTGTACAGGTATAACAGCAAATACATCAGATGGCCAAAATGAGTTACCGCCATGGCACATAGACAGGGTACATAAATCACTTTCCTCCTGCCAGGAGGTAGACTACGTTCGGAGTGGTAAACAGAAAGGGGACCTACCAAAACAGATAATGCTTAACCAGGAGCTATCTATATTCAGCAATCCTATGATATAATAACTAGAACTAATCACTGGGTGATATTCAATTCCTCCATCCACTTACCCCAGACTTTATCAAATTTCAACTGGCAACCTCTATTAGCATAGGTGTCTTTATATAGCGGGAGGCTCTCATTAACCAGACGTTTCCACTGAGCGCTAGAAGGGGGATAAGGTTTTTTCCATTGCAGTGCTATTATTTTCCTAGCATAAAATAACAATAACCCAATCATCGTGCGTTTAGCTATTATGGGAACCAGGTTTTCTATTAGGCCCAAGATGCAGATCTCCATTGACAGTGGTAAATTAGTCGATGCAACCTTATTAGTTAAAGCAAGCACCCCCCCCCAAAATTGTTGTATCTTTGGGCAATGCCAAAAAATGTGAGAAAAATCTCCTGGGGTGGAGCCACATCTCCAACACTCAGGAGAGTGGGCAGGATTCATCACATCACAGAGGAGGTTTAGGGCTAGAATTTTTGCTCTCGCTCTAACCATCGCAGTGGTACCTCACGTGTGGTTTGAACACCGTTTTCATATGTGGGCGCTGCTGACATATGCATTCGCATCTGCACACAAGCTCGGCGGGACAGGGCGCGTTTAAAAAATGTTTTTCTTTTTTTTCTCATTTATTTTACCTTTTTATTTTTTATTTTTTTTAAATTGCGTCACTTTTATTCCTATTACAAAGAATGTAAACATCCCTTGTAATAGAAAAAAAAGCATGACAGGACCTCTTAAATAATGAGATCTGGGGTCAAAAAGACCTCAGATCTCATATTTACACTAAAATGCAATATTTAATACGTCGTGCGAAATCCTTTTGTTCGTAATGACGACTTCAAGACCTATGGAGAAATTGGTGGAATTCATTGCTCAGGTGTGATTTTTTTTAAATTGCGTCACTTTTATTCCTATTACAAAGAATGTAAACATCCCTTGTAATAGAAAAAAAAGCATAGTGTAAAAGAATTTCCGCGCTCACAGACTGGAAGCAGGTTTGCAGCCTCCCCTCACACACCCCCAAAAGGGGTGAGATATAGTATCGAGAGCTTATAGATAGGGGCGAGTGGCGCTACCTGTATTGAATACCTAAATACGTGCTCGTGTATAAATATATAAAGGGTGTGTGCCCAGTAGGTTTATAACCCGTGCTACTGTATGTAAAACCAGTGCCTCCTAATCCTAGGATATAAATGGTTAACCTACCACCCAAATGTGAATTAATCAAGTAGATTATATACTAAATAAAACAATAAACATTCCCTCTAGTGCGTGAAGGAGAATAGATATCTATGAATTACTAGATGCAGATTATCCTCTTATAATGATACCTGTGCATTAATAACAGTGGTCTAAAAATGCATCTTGACACCCAATATTTCATGCAACTCCCTGTGCTCTCACCCGTATGACTGAGCAGGTGGAGAGTGTAATCAAAATCCAATACTACCACATTTAGAAAGTGCAATATTAGTGAAATATTGAAAAAAAAATTTTTTTTTTAAAATGACACCTATAAAAATATAAAAATTAAAAAATAAAAAATAATAAAAATGAAAATTATCAGGAATAAAAATTATCATATATGAAAAAGTCCCAAATTACAGAGTTCCAACATAGATATAATGGCATAGAATTGCATGAAGTTCCACCATGAATAGGATTCCTGTGGATAGTGACTTTTGTGATGACATCAATTTTAAATCCAGTGACTTGCGGTGCTCCCCCTCAAGGATCCCCACTCACCGGCTCCCTATACCCCTGCAGGGGTAATAGGCATGTATTATCTGGCTGTGGATGACATCTGGGATTCCAGTAGAGTTGCCCCCGGGGGTTACCCTCCAGATATGGTATCTCCTTAAGTGAACATATAAAGATTGAAGCTTTCAGCCCAAAGGAGGGTCAGAGTCCCCTGCATACAGGATGTCACAGCAGATGCAGGAGTACAGCCTGAACAGGAAAGCTGGTGAATATGAGAAGCCGGCAATTCAGTGAGCAGGACTAGAGCTACAGGGCTGCAGGTGATTCACAGATGCCATCCACAGCCAGATAATACATGCCTATTACCCCTGCAGGGGTATAGGGAGCCGGTGAGTGGGGATCCTTGAGGGGGAGCACCGCAAGTCACTGGATTTAAAATTGATGTCATCACAAAAGTCACTATCCACAGGAATCCTATTCATGGTGGAACTTCATGCAATTCTATGCAATTATATCTATGTTGGAACTCTGTAATTTGGGACTTTTTCATATATGATAATTTTTATTCCTGATAATTTTCATTTTTATTATTTTTTATTTTTTAATTTTTAAATTTTTATAGGTGTCTTTTTAAAAAAAAAAAAATTTCAATATTTCACTAATATTGCACTTTCTAAATGTGGTAGTATTGGATTTTGATTACACTCTCCACCTGCTCAGTCATACGGGTGAGAGCGCAGGGAGTTGCATGAAATATTGGGTGTCAAGATGCATTTTTAGACCAATGTTATTAATGCACAGGTATCATTATAAGAGGATAATCTGCATCTAGTAATTCATAGATATCTATTCTCCTTCACGCACTAGAGGGAATGTTTATTGTTTTATTTAGTATATAATCTACTTGATTAATTCACATTTGGGTGGTAGGTTAACCATTTATATCCTAGGATTAGGAGGCACTGGTTTTACATACAGTAGCATGGGTTATAAACCTACTGGGCACACACCCTTTATATATTTATACACAAGCACGTATTTAGGTATTCAATACAGGTAGCGCCACTCGCCCCTATCTATAAGCTCTCGAGAAAAAGCATGACAGGACCTCTTAAATAATGAGATCTGGGGTCAAAAAGACCTCAGATCTCATATTTACACTAAAATGCAATATTTAATACGTCGTGCAAAATCCTTTGTTGGTAATGACGACTTCAAGACCTATGGAGAAATTGGTGGAATTCATTGCTCAGGTGTGATTTTGGCCCATTCTTCCACACAGTCTTCAAATCTTGGAGGTTCCATGGGCCTCTTCTATGAATGCTGACCTTTAGTTCTTTCCATAGATATTCTATTGAATCCCCGTCAGGTGATTGGCTGGGCCATTCTAGAAGCCTTATTTTATTTTAAAAGGTCTGGTGTCACCCCAACATCACCTCCATCCCCAATAAAATACATGGATACAAAAGGAGTCGCCCTAGGACTTTAGATGAGTTGAGCATGGTTAGCCAGTAAAGTACCAAAAGTATATGCAAAATGAATTTATTGCAAGTTGTCTTTTGTGTAAAGCACAACAGCATTAGTAAGCAGGACAGTAGGGTATACATACAATATAAAAGGAAACAATCCACATACAGAGGTGTATAATTGCATGTAACAGCAGTGTACAAACATAAAAATTATATACAAGCATCAGTGGTACCCGAAGCGTTTCGTGAGACCATGCTCGCTCTTCAGGGGTAGATGCTTAACTGTATCTGCAATAAAAATAATAAACCGAGTAAGTGTATACAAACAAAGTCAGGCAGGAAGGTGAGAGATCGTAGGAGTCTGAGTTGGATCCCATACTAACCAATGGGCTGGGCCCAGCCATCAATCACTGACTCAAAAGGTGCCGGCAACCAGTTGAGTTTACTTGGCTTTGTGTTTGGGATCATTGTCTTGCTAAAATATCCACCCTTGTTTCATCTTCTTCATCCTGGTAGATGACAGATTTTTATCAAGAATGTTTTGGTACGTTTTTCCATTCATCCTTCAATGATAGTTTGCCAGTACTGTATGCTGAAAAATGTCCCCACCACCAAACTTCACTGTTGCTATGGTGTTTTTGGGGTGATGTGCAGTGCCATTTAACCTCCAAACGTGGTGTAATTATGACATCTAAAGAGTTAAATTTTGGTCTTCTCTGACCAGACTATATTCTCCCAGGATTTCACAGGCTTGTCTATCCATCCATTGAGAATCCAAAGATAGATTGGACAGAGGATACCACATCTTGAGCTAGATTTATCGGGAGGGCAGAGCATTTGGAGAGAGTAACCCCCAGACCCGAAATGTCTTGCAATGTGCGTAGGGTGGAAATCAGGTTGGGCAGAGAAACGATCGGGTCCATCAGCAATATTAGGACGTCGTCTGCGTACAAACTAAGTTTAATTCCTGGTCCCCCTTTAGGTACCCCCTAATATTAGGGTCTAGACTGATAGAACGGGCAAGGGGCTCAATGGCCAGGGCAAATAAAGTGGTGACAAGGGGCAACCCTGTCTTGTTACCCTGCCCAGTGTAAAATAATCGGAGTTGCAACCCGGGAGTTTTATCTGTGTTCGAGGGTGGTGGTAAAGTGCCCGAAATCCGTGGACAAAAGCCCCTAGGAAACCAAATTTCTCTACAATCAATTTGAGGTATGGACAAAATACTCTGTCGAAGACCTTGTGAATATCAAGGCTCAGGAGAAGCACCTTGTGTGAGAAGAGGTCAGCGTCTTGTATGATGTTGAAAGCGAGTCTAATATTATCTGTGACTTGCCTAGTAGGGATAAATCAGGGGAGATTGAGGGGGAGGTGATAATGTTAGAGAGTCTGTCTGCAAGGATGCAGCCAAAAATATTCAGGTCAGTGTTAATGACCGAAATTGGCCTATAGTTTTGAGGAAGGGAGTGTTCCTTGTTAGGTTTAGGGATCAGGGGCATATGTGCTATAAGCATTTCATCTGGGAAAGTGTGACCTTTAAGGATGTGATTGAAAAGGGATTTAAGATAGGGAACTAAATTACTTTGGACTTTTTTTATAATATGGGGCCGAGTATCCACCTGGGCCAGGGGTTTTAGAGGTTTAATGATGGCGATTATTTCAGAGTCGGAGCAAGGGGCGTTCAATTCCTGTAGGTTTTCTGGTGTGAGGGCAGGGAGAGGTAAATCATCTAGCCAAATCTTGAGGGAGGGGTCTGATGAGGAGGTAGGTGGTGAGAGGAGTTCTTTGTAAAATCTGGAGAATATCTGCAGAACCTCTGAGGGGTGGGAGACCAAGTTTTTGTTAGGGTTCCTTAGTTTATATGTGTGGGGGGGTTGTATAGATTAAGTTTTTTCGCAAACATGGCTGAGGCCAAATTACTGTGTAGCAGAAACCTGGTTCTCGACCATCTTAGGGATTTCTCGGTCTGTTCTGAAAGGATCTTATCTAGTTCTAATCAGTTTGTATTGATTTGCTGCAATAGGCCTGAAGAATTATTTTGAGTATGCAGGTGGTATAGCTTGTCCAGGTTGGTGGTAAGTCTGGCGATATCAGCAAGTCTCCCCTTCTTCCTAGGCGCTGCTAGTTGGATCAAATGTCCTCTAGTTACCGCTTTATGAGCGGCCCACAAAACGGTGGGAGAGATCGTCTGTGTCATTAATAGCAAGGTATTCTTCTATATGTTTAGAAATTTGGGATACCAGGACTGAGTCTGTGAGGAGGGACCAATTGACTCTAAAACCCACGACAGAAGTCCGAAGACCAAAGTGTGTGATATCAAGAGAGACTACTTGGTGGTCCGAACAAGGGCAAGAATTTATAGCTGCTGTGGTAGAGTTTGCGAGGAGTATAGGGGTACAGAACAGGTAATCCAGTCTGGAATAACTGTCGTGGGGATATAAATAGAAAGTATACTCCCGGGCTCCCACATTATGTGCCCACCAAGCATCTACCAATTGGTGCGAGTGTAGCAGTGTTTTCAGGGTTTTGGGGAAAGCATTGATGACACTACCAACCCTACTTCTATCGAGGGCCGAGTGCGCCACCAAGTTAAAATCCCCCCCAAGCAGTAAGTGTAGAGAGGAATATTTGTCTAAGACCTGTAAAAAAGATTTAAAGAATGTTGCTTGCTAGTCAATAGGGGCATATACATTGGCTATAGTGACCTTCTCCCCTTGTAGTGAACCCTGAAGGATAAACCTGCTAGCCGGTTGTATACATGTTCTACATCAAACGCTATGTTATTTCTTTTTATTTATTTTTTTACTCTTTTATTTTTATAATTTTTACAAAAAACATGTACTACCAATCAAGAGGCATCTAAAAAAAAAAACATATGTATATTGCTATAGCATATTTACAATGTTATGCGTGATTTCAAACTTAAATAACCTTCAATACATTATTGTGCACTATTCATATTTGCTTCCTTTGATAAGGTAAAGAAAACACAAGAATGCTACCAGTACCTCAAATCCCCTCTGTGATTCTCTAACTTTTTTGTGACCCCTCCCTCCCTTCGCCTTCCCCTGTACTCTTCCTTATATTAAAATGTAAGCAATCCCATCCATGTGCCGTGTCCATTTAAATATTACACAAATATATAATGTGTTCTTATTTCTCTCTACTCTCTCTCTCTTTTCCCATTTCCCTCCGTCCTTTCTGCTCACCCCACATTTACCCGGTCATATCCACCTAATTTTTTTAGATAGGATCTCCAGTCCCTGGTTACTCCCTCTATGGAGGACATCCCATTTTATCTAACCAAGGCTTCCACATCTTTAAAAATGTATCCAGGTTCCTCCGTTTTAATAAATACCACTTTTTCCCTCCATACTGTGTTATCCATCACTTTAGACCATTCTTCTGATGTCGGGGGTCTCACTGATTGCCAATTCTGGGCTATTATCTTGCGTGCTTGGAATAAACATCTTATTACTGCAATTTTTCTGTTTACAGGCACGCTATTTTCCTCTATTTTCCCCAACAAAGTACCGTCCAGGTCCAGCTCAAGCCCAAAAGTGCGGTTTATATCCTCCAGTATCTCTGTCACGTACCTGAATAATTTTGGGCACCTCCACATCATGTGAATCAAATCGCCTATTCCTTGACACCTTGGACATTTATCATTAACTCTGTATCCATACCGAAAAAGCTTCTTTGGAGTATAATAAACTCTATGTAGCAAGAATAATTGTGACATTTTCTGTGAGGGGGCGACTGACACCTGGGAGCTCAAATCCAATATCCTTCTCCACTGTTCTACTGTTACTTTTACCCCCACGTCCTCTTCCCTTCTGTTTTTATTCTTGGCCAGTCTTTCCCCTGTGATGATTTTACTACATATCTTTTCATTTAGCTCCGATATCAAGCCCTTGGAGGATCCTGCCGTAACTATTTTTTGCATGGGGGGTACTTTGCACCATTCCACCCTTTGTGTTTTAAAGTGAGCCTTCAAAGCGTGTCTAATTTGAACATACTGGTAGAATGAGTGGTTTGGGATACCGTACTCACTCCTCAACTCCGCAGTTGACTTCAACGTACTCCCTTCATATAGTTGAAGTCAACCACTTTTAGTGAGAGGTTTAGTTACCACAAACCACTCCACAAACCTCTCACTCATTTATTTTACCCATGGGGATCAAGTCTGGAAGATGTTTGTTATCCCAAATTGGAGTGTATTCTGTTAACCCCCTGTATCCCATTACTACCCTGGCGGCCTGCCATACTTTTGTAATTAATTTTAATGTGGGGCACCCAGAGAGGAGAGAGTCCGCTTCCAGGGCTTCTACCAAACTGCTGTGCAGGGCTCCCTGCAGCATCATTTGTGGATTTTTGTTACTATCCTCTGATATATTTCATCCCCTCAGATGCTGTAACTGGGCAGCCAGAAAGTAACCCTCTTTTGTTGGTAACTGCAATAAGCCGATACGAGCCTGTCCCTTCTTCCAAATTAATTCCCTAAACAATGTTTCAATTTTCTTGAACCATCACATTGCAATCCAAACTGGGGAATTATGTAACTGGAACAAAAGTTGGGGCATCCAGATCATTTTGATCAAATTAATTATTCCAGCTGCTGACGGGAAGACGGCTCCAGATATCACATTTACGTTTAAATCTAAGCAGTAGGGGGGCAAGGTTATCCTAATGTACTGATTTGGGTTTCTCGTTAACCATACTCCTAAGTACTTCATCCTATCCACCACCCTTAATTGCCCTGCTGATGATGAAAGCAAGTTTATTGGGTCTACAGGCATCAGGGCAGATTTCTTCCAATTAATTGCCAGGCCTGAAAGCTTCCCAAAATCCTCCACGGTGTGATCATAGCTGCCGCCAAGGATGAGCCTGTAACTCAGAGGAAGAGCAGGATATCATCTGCGTATAATGCAATCCTTTCTTCCCCCGACTCTTTTAAATCCTTGTATCCCCCTTGCAGATCTAATTGCAAAGGCTAATGGCTCTGTTGCCAAGGCGAATAACAGGGGTGACAGGGGACATTCCTGTCGTGTTCCCCTCTCCTGCTGGATAGGCTCAGAGTATGTATTATTAATCCTTATCCTGGCGCTTGGCATCTTAAAAATTGCTTTTACCCAGCCTATGAAAATAGGTCCAAACCCAAATACCTCCAGAGCCCGCCACAAATCGTCCCACTCCAAGCTATCGAATGCTTTAGCAGCATCCAAGGAGACAATAGCTTGTGAACCCCCATTTGCCGTCGGGATCTGGAGGTTCAGATACACCCGCCTTACATTGGTGTTGGTAGATCTGTTGGGGATGAACCCAGATTGGTCTGGGTGTATAAGCCTTTGTATATGTTTATTCACCCTGGCCGCCAGCGCTTTTGCCAATATTTTGGCATCTGCGCATAGTCGTGATATTGGTTTATAGGATGAAGTGTCCATTTGATCTTTCCCCTCTTTTGGGAGGACCACTATTGTGGCTTCAGTCATTGAGGGGGGCATCCCCCCCACAGCCACCTGCCCTAACATCCTCAACTCTGGAAGCATCACTTCCCTATACCGCTTATAAATTTCTGTGGGAAGACCATCCGGACCGGGAGACTTCCGGTTAGCCATCTCGGCCACTGCGCATTGCAATTCCTCCAGAGTTATGGGGGCCTCTAGTTCATTTTTTTCCTGTTCTGAGAGAGCTGGTACCTCGATCCCCCCCAAAGAAGCGGTCCGTGTCTCTCGCCTCTTCTCCCAGCCTGGATTTATATAAATTTGCATAGTACTGTCTAAAGGAGTCCAGTATTTCAGGGGTCCGAGAGGTAATTTCTCCCCCTGGCCAACATACGGCCTGCGCACTCTTCCTCAGAAAAGGCAAGTTGACTCTGAAAAATACGCTTGTTCTCTGCCTTTCTAGTAATAATAATTTGATATTTTTGTTGACTTTTAAGCCACCTCACTTGTTTTTCTGGGGTTGGGTCTACCACGTATTGTCTTTCAGACTCCACAGCCTCCCTCCCCGTGGCCTCCTCCCATTCCCTGGACCTCTTTTTAATCTTTGCAACCTGCTGTATTATTAACCCTCTGAGAAAGGCCTTCAGGGTATCCCACACTATCCCTGCACTTGCGGAACCCATATTCAAAGTCACAAATTCCTTTAATTTTAATATTGCCTCTGTTGGTTCCCCCATTAACTCTAACCAAAATGGGCTTGTACTCCACACTCTCGGGGGATATTGACTTTCCAGCTGGATCGTCAATATTAAAGGTGAGTGGTCAAACTCCCCTAGTAGCGTATACAATACTTTCTAACAACTGTACCATCTCCCCATTTCCAAAAGCCATATCTATGCTTGACAATGTTGCATATGAGCTAGAGAGACCTGAATATTGCTGCCTCGTTGGGTTCCGGGTTCTCCAAACATCGCACAGTCCCAGCTCTTCCGTAAATTGGGCTAACCTTGCCTCAGGAACCTTGTCGAATTGTTTCCCCGGGGGGAATAGATCTTTTCTCTTATCGAGAACTTCGTTAAAATCCCCCACCACTATAACCGGTATGTCCTTTTTGTCTTCCAGAAATTCTGCCAATTTATATAAAACCTCCATCTTAAAAGGAGGCGGAAAATAAAGATAGGCCACGATGTATGGTTTATTTTCTATCTGACAATATAGAAACGCATACCGCCCTTCTGTGTCTATCTTGGTTTCCCTACAGGAGAAATGCACACCAGCTCTTACCATTGTTCTTACACCCCTGGAGTAAGATGAGTGCACTGAATGATATTGGAACTGGAATTTCCTACCATACAGGCATGTAGTCGTATCTCTCGTTAGGTGCAGGCAAACCAAATCCTTTTGAACCTTCTCAAGTGTGGAAAAAAAACGCCTTTTTTTTGACCGGGTTCCCAAGCCCCCTGACATTCCAGGAGGCTATATTAAGAGTACTAGATTGCATCCGTGGGGGTCTCTATAGTGTTCATGAGATAGTAAAGGACGTGAACAGTAGATGAATTATACCCCTTCCTCAAAGAGAAATCGCACCAGATTATTAACATTTCACCGTTTTCAATACTTACATAAGTGTCATTTACCAATACTTCGTCCTTAAATATATTATTGTGCATATCTCATTTTGTGTTAATACACAGCATCCCTTCTTTGTGTCTTTGTGTTTTTTCTTTATACCTTTATCCCCCTCCTGTATGTGCCTTTTTATATAAATAATAATGTACCTCCCTCCCCCGCCCACCTCCCATCCCCATACCCTCCTCCCAACCCCCCCTCTCAATCCCCCCTCCCCCCCACTTGTGCTTGCCTACCTTGGCTACCTCCAGGGGTTTTGTACGTAACCGTTCCCCAAACTACTCCCCATTCCTCCCACTCATACCACTCTTGTGTCGTGTGTAGCCGTGTTTTATCATACCACCTTTGTTTTATGTGCTGTCTCATTTTGTTATGATTCCTCACCCTCCACCCCCTCCCACTACCATCAAAACAATCAAAAACTTCCCAGAAAGTACCTACCTGCCACATACATTGCAACACTACCATACATGTGCCTCCCCCCTCCCTCCTGCTAACCCCCAAGTCCATCCCTTTTGCACTTATGACTCAGCAGTCTGTAAATTCTTTTGATTTTCTTCAAGCCATCTTGCCGCGTCGGTCGGTGTATCAAAAAATTGGGTTCCTCCAGCTGCCGTTATTCACAAGCGTGCAGGGTACAATAGGCCATACGTGATTTTATGTTTCTGCAATGAGTGTTTGATCCCATAAACTCCGCTCTCCGCTTTTGTAGTGTTGGGGAGTAATCTGGATAAAATTATATCCTAACGCCATTGAAGAAAATGTTCCCCATCTCCCTAGCTCTTCTTAGGAGGGTTTCTTTATCCTTGTAATTAAGAGATTTGAAAAGAATTGACCGAGGGTGTCCGCCCGATGGCAGTGCCCTGGCAGGGACTCAGTGGGCTCTCTCTATTGAAAACAGGGGTGAAAAAGTGTTTTCCCCAAATGTCTCCTTGATCCATTTCTCTAGGAACTCAACAGGGTGAAGGCCTTCACACCTCTCAGGGAATCCCACAACTCGCACATTGCTCCTTCGTGCCCTGAACGTGTTGCCAGCACTCCAGTGTTCTCCTGCTGTGACTGCTCCTCTCCCTTCTTTCTAGTTATATTGTTGCTCCTATAACAAAAAGCAATCACTAGACCTGCCAAAATATTTTACCAGGACCCCCCCAAAAAAATGTTTTATTTGAAATGTTATTTCTAATAAATATCGCCACTCCTCAGGACCTGGACCCAAATGTAGTATAATGCCCCAGGCCATAGGATCTATCAAAGTAGGTTGGGTGATTGGCTTCAGAAAAATGGGTCTCCTGTAGGAGCAGGATGTCAGCTTTTAGGTGTTTATACGATTTAAAAGGCTTTTTCCATTTTTGGGGGGAGTTAAAGCCCCTGACATTGTGGGAAATGACTTTAATACCCATTTTAGATGTGGGTGGCTATGTAGGGGTGGGTTGATGGGGGAGGGCCCCAAGGAGCAATCCACCGGGGACTCCCAACCACTCAGGATGAGAGTACCCGGTGTACCAATAACAATAGTGATACCCCTGACAGGGCTGTCAGTGAGTGGAGCCAGTAGGGCGACTATACCCAGAACTGCAAGGTAAGTTCTAGCATAATTAAGAGTCCCGTAAACATTGAAAATAAAATCGTATAACATAAACATTCAAATCTATGGGGGTTGGGAGGGGATAGGCCTTCCCAACACTGAGGTAATATAACAATTTGTCAGGTATGAATTTCCTGAACAATAGGACAATAATATCTAACACTCTTGTCAACCTGCTAGGAAAAAAAAAATCAATGGTTATTTATGAAAAAACAAAAAAGGGCACTAGGAAAAAAATGTTCCTTTTTCCTGGTAATGCGTGACAATGGGGAGGTCTGGAACCCACCACCCCAAACTTGAGTAGATCTGTCTCAGTCTTGCTGTGCACTTCAACAAGAGTGGGGGGACAACCAAATGGGATCCGCTGTGCTCTGGCACAGCAGGGAGCAGACAAGTTGAAACGTGCAAAAAGGAGTAACCGCTCCACAGGGGGAGGGGGGGTGGAGCACAGGTACTGAAATAATAAGGTCTTCAATTTACACCTCCTTCATATGTATCTGTGGTTCTTCTTATCCGTCTTGTGAAGTCCCTGTTCGTGGAAAAAATAGATGAATAGGGTCCGGAACTTGTGGAAAATTGAGCTAGATCAGGTCAAGTGATCCCTGAGATCCTGCCTCTGTCTTCTGCGATCCCTCTGTGGTGAAGGGGTTGCCCAGATGGCTGAAGGGCGAGGGGTGGAGGGAATTCTGGGTCGATCCTCTTTAGCTAATAATCCAAGCTTAACCAAGAGCTTCTTCCCTTCTTGGACGGTGACCTTAGTGTATGCAGTACCATTGTGTGGAGCTTAAAGGGAAATCCCTCTCTATAGCAGATTCTTGCTTCTTGGAGTGGTGTGGCGATCTCCTTCATCTTGCGACGCTTATCAAGTGTGGCTGGGGATATATCTGGAAATATCTGAATCCTGGTCCTGTCTAGCAGAATGTTAGGGGTGTTGCTAGAAGCCCTAAGGATCTCCTCCTTTACCAGGTAGTCTTTAAGGCATAGGATGATATCTCTAGGAGGTTTATCCTCTGGTGGTTTAGGACGGAGGGCTCTATGAATCCTGTCGCAGGAAAAAGCCGCCATGGGGATGTAGGTAGTAAGGACTGGAACAGTTTGTGGATTGCAGGGATTAAGTTTATGACTGTCTCAGGGACCCCCCTAATTCTCAAATTGTTCCATCTATTTCTGTTGTCCAAATCCTCCATGTGAGCCTGGAGCTGAGAACAGAATCGGTGAGGGATTTGTGGTCTCTGCGGAGATCTGTGTAAGCAAGTTGCTGCTCGTCATGTTTTGTTTCTAGGAGATCTGTTCTGCCCCCTAAGACCGCTATCTCTTGTTTCAGAGTATTTGTGGATTTATGTAGTTCTGTTTGGCACTTTTCTGCGATCTTTGCATACATAGCTGCTGAGCTCTCATCCAGGTCAGCTTTGGTGAGCTGTACTATGTACTCACCGTCTCCAGATGAATGGACGGGGGAGACCGCTGGGCTGTGTGCCGAGGCCTGAGCACGTTGTGGCTCGGCGCCATCTTGAGGCTTTCCTGCTATCTCCCGGACCCTAAGGAGATAGTTTGAGGGAATTTTGCACTGGTTTCCCGCGGTGGGACTTGGACGACGGCATGCACTGCCCGTTCCACCGGGGGTGCTGGAAGGTTGTGAGGCGAAAAAAGCAGGTTAATGGCCCCAGGGAAGGCGTTTAAGTCCCCGCTGTGCTCGGAGCTCAGCTCAGTTACGATCATCCAGCTTCGCGCCGCGCATGCGCCCTCTTCACAGGCTTGTCTAAATGTTGTGCAGCAAACTTTAAACGAGCTTCAACATGCTTTTTCTTCAGCAATGGAGTCTTGCATTGTGAGTTTGCATTAAGGCCATGGCGGTTGAGTGCATTACTTATTGATTTTTTTTTTTTAAACCATTGTACCTGCTAATTCCAGGTCTTTCTGAATACCTCCACAAGTGGTCCTTGGCTCTTGGACAAAGCTTCTGATAATTCTTTTCACTCCTCTGTCAGAAATCTTGTGAGGAGCACCTGGTCGTGTCTGGTTTATGGTGAAATAATGTTTTTCCACTTCCGGATTATGGCCCCAGCAGTGCTCGCTGGAATACTCAGTAGTTTAGAAATCCTTCTGTAACCAATGCCATCAGTAGGTTTTGCAACAATAAGATTGCGAAGGTCTTGAGAGAGCTCTTTGCTTTTACATATAATAAGATGTTTCTTGTGTGACACCTTGGTAATGAGACCCCTTTTTATAGGCCATCAGTTGGGACTGAACCTGCTGATATTTGCACTGACAAGGGGCAGGATTGCTTTCTAATTACTTATAGATTTCAGCTGGTGTCTTGGCTTTCCATGCCTTTTTGCACCTCCCTGTGTCATTCCATTTTATTACACATAACCTAAAGGATAGCGCCACTTTCATGGGAAAAAAAAAACAAGCAAATTAAAAATATATAGCATATACAATTGCGGCACAAGTCATATTGTAATTGAATGTTATTAAAAATGACCTTTCCTTTTCAATCTGCAGTTCTGTAATTTTCTGTAAACTGCAATGCAATATGGCTACCTGGAGGGTGTTCTGTACACAGAATGCCCCCCAGAAACCTAATTTCCTGCTTGTGTGATTGGCTCATTGATTTTCCCAGAAGTCTACATTAAGATACAAGTCAAATTGTTGGCATCCCCGGCAACGAAAATGTCACTCTTAGCCTGATTGTTAGCAGGGATTATGGGAAATGTATAGCTTTTAAGTTACCATGTTATGTTATCAAAATTTCAAAAAATACATCATTTCTGATTGAACGCTTATCTGGTTTTGTTTAAAATGTAGCTGGAATTAAGAGCCGTTTAATTTTCTTGTCTGAAAAGTTTTTGTTTTTTATTTTCTATTTTGCAGATGATGATAAAATGCAAAGAAAAGAAGTGGTACCAGTTCTGATAAACCAGACCCAAAAATATATACATTTGACTTCACCAGGAAGAAAGATTTTACCGAAAACATCAATTTTTCTCAACATTTCTTTCTGCAGGACAGTTGGGATCAAGGGATGTGCATTAATTTTGGTTACTGTTTCCTAGCACAAATCAAATACTGTCTTACCTCAGTCGTGTGGCTTTAACTGAGGAACATTACATCCAAACAGAATCTCAGTATTTTCCTCAAGCTGTGTTATGAGGGACAAGACAGAGTGCAGCCAGCAATTTAGGTAGTATGAGATGACCCATGCAAAAATGACCAAGATCGAACATTCTTTTTTTTTTTTTTCATTTCTTTAATTTTTTGTGCTTTTTTTTTTTTTTTTTAATTTTTGTCTTTACGGGTGTTTCACTTTTCTTAACAAAAAAAAAAAAAAAGGCGTTATTGAACGTTAAATCTGGACTACTGGCATCTGCCGTCTGTTGGTTTGTCTACAGATTTCACTGCTTCTTAAGGGACAAAAAATAATATGATGTATTAACTGCAGTAGCTGCACAAGTGAGGCCGGAAAGATACATTCATCTCAAAATAATTGGTCACTTTCCCTGATTTCGAAGGCACTTTGACCATATAATTGTTTTCATGTCTACATCAGCAGAGTTGGTAATATTTGTAGAAGTGTAGTTGCTAAGTATCCTGAGTGAATTCCTGGGACAGTTTTGCCTCTGAGCCAAGAGTGTCCTAATTTGCCAGGATTCATCTTTTGTATCTCCAGAAGTCTGTTCACTTGCAGGTGAAGGTTCATCTACTATTTCACTAAACCCATAATCTAAAATGAGCAGTCCAGATCTGTTGGTATTTATGCATATATCATGAATATGTGTTGTCCCTTACCACCTTATGAGTTTTTTTGGGGGGCTTTTGCATTGTTTGTTTTTCATATGTGGGACCCTTGGCTCAGAGCTACTTCACAACCCTCCTGCGAAAATCGATCTTAAATGTTTTTACATCAAATGTTCTGTTGCTTTACTGTTGATAAAGATGGGTGCACTGCTGTTAAAACCGAATTGAGGAGGTATCTCAAGTTATGTGTTTAAATGTTTGTTTAAAGAAAAAAAATGCTAAATTACAAATTTATTTCCTGATCTTTATTAACTGGAGAATGCCTTTATTTTATTAGATTATGCAAGTATGAAAAGTTCAACTATAATCAATTTACTCAAAAATACTGTGTGTAGGTCAGACATACACATACCATCAATTTCCCTGGGTTGCACAAAGTAAAAATTGTCTATCTCTTCATGCATTATTCAACCCTACTCAAGAATCTTCTAGGAAGATATTCCAAGGAACAGAACAGTGCTGTGTTTTAGTGTGCTGCATGTAGTGCAGTATCCAAAAAGTGCTTTCCCTATAGCGTAAATGTTCCTGCATTTAAAATGAATGTAAAATACATCAGAACACATGCAGCAAATGAAAATGTGGAGGAGTTGTGAAAGGGCTCTTTCTCCCTTCTATACGCAGTTGTGCTCAATTTTACAATAATACAAAGTTGACAATTGGATTTTTGATCATTTTCATAGTGCATTCAAATTGAGCATTCTACATATGTGCACATTATGCTTAGTTCTATATATCTTGTCAGAAATAGTGTCTGTCACTTCCTGTTGAACTGGAAGCACAGAAGCAAAGAACAATCTCTTCCTACCATCTGTAACTTATTCTCCATGCTCCCATATTTGTAGTCCAGCCAGGGTGGAAATTATGGCTCCCCTAATTGATAAAATGGGGTTAGCATTGCCACATGACAGGACGTGTTATTCACAGGGTTACCAGGTGAAAATTGAGAGGCAAAAAGCCTGTAAAATAATTGAAGCCATCCCATCAAAGAATGATAAGCTTCAATATAGTTACTTTTTTGTTTTGAGTTTAGATACACCCTAAGTAAGCTTTATAATGCAAAGTAGTTCTAAAATTATCAATTTCTTGTGAGACGAAGTGGGCTATACAGGGAGCTAATTTTTCAGCACATTTTTTTGTGTTGAAAGTGCCCTACTCGAGTCGAGCACTTTTCTGCAGCAAAAAATTTCATTTTCCGAACCGACTTTGGGGCCCCGTATCTCAGGGCCACTTGGTGCTAGGAACCCCAAATTTGGTGTGCAAACACAGTAGAACTGGTACCACAACATATCCAAAGCTGAAGTTCCTAGCACTAAGTGACCCCGAGATACGGGGCCCCAAAATCGGTTCGGAAAATGTCATTCTCTGCTGCAGAAAAGTGCTTGACATTTTCTGAACCGAATTTGGGGCCCCATATCTCAGGGCCACTTGGTGCTAGGAACCCCGAATGTGGTGTGCAAACCCAGTGGAACTGGTACCATAACATATCCAAAGCTGGGGTTCCTAGCACTAAGTGGCCCTGAGATACGGGGCCCCAAATCCGGTTCAGAAAATGTCATTCTCTGCTGCAGAAAAGTGCTTGACATTTTCTAAACTGATATTTGGGGCCCTGTATCTCGGGGCCACTTAGTGCTAGAAACCCCAGCTTTGGAAATTTTATGGTGCTAGTTCCACTGGGTTTGCACACCAAATTTGGGGTTCCTAGCACTAAGTGGCCCCGAGATACGGGGCCCCAAATTCGGTCAACTGTGTCCATCTGCAGCAATGTCATTTCGGGACCCTTTGGGTTCAGAGACCCCAAATTTTGGCTGCAGCTAGGGGGCATCTAGGAACCCTTAACTACCGAGTTTGAAGTTCAGGGGACCTATAGCTGCAAATGGGCACAGTAAGGCATGCAAATGGGCACAGTGATGCTGCAAGTGGGCATTGTTGACCCTCTTTTCCACTTACAGTAGCTGTGCATTTCTCACCCTCGTCTTATACTCGGGTCAATAAGTTTTTCCCATTTTTTTTGTGGTAAATTAGGGCCTCGACTTATACTCGGAACGACTTATACTCGAGTATATACGGTAATCATGTGAATCCCAAACTAGCCCCTCATTCCCAATAAGATAATGGTCCTTCTGAAGAGAATCATTTTACCCAACAGCCAAAGTCTCTGTTTTATTTGTCAAGTACAGTAAAAGAAAAAGATGGCCCGGTTGCTGTGGATGACTAGAACTGTTATTTCTGCAGGTGCCTTTATTAAGGCTTTGCATGATTTCCAGTTATCTTGATAGACTCCACAAGTGACTTTTGATATGTCTGTATAGTTTGGTCTTTACATTGTTAGCAATCCCTGAAGGCCTGAGTTTGGACATACTACCATATTCATAGCTAGATGTTGAAAGGTGATATGAGCTGCACAATTCTATGAAGAGTTCAGAGCCCACATACAAAGTGGTTGTTAGTGTGTCTTATTACCCTTCCTCGCCAGTTAATATTATCTGTTAGCTGGGGTAATCCATTCATTTATTAATAGTTCATTTCTTTTTAAGTGCCTATAAAGTAGCTAGAAATAAATAAAGTGTAATTTCTTATTACAGCAGCATTGTACATTTGTAGTTTGCATGTACAATTACAGTATTATGTTTAGGGCATGCAGTTCTAAAGATATATTTTTCTATTTATTTTAATCTTTTCGGTGGCAGTTGTCCACACATTATTTTGGCATGTTGCAGTCATGTGATGACCAGATCATGTGACTGTGATGATATATCTGTGCTTTGAATAAAATTAGTGGAACACTCCAGTGTCATGGGTAATGGAGGCTCTGTAACTGGGCACTGACTTGTTTTTATTACATTTAAATAAATATATTTGTGTATGATCGAAAGAACAGTGCAATATATACTCGTAAAGGAGAATCAAAGAAAAGTCTTTACCAGTAATGAGAAACCTAAAACGCATATCATAATATTAATATACCGTATTGAAACAATTTAGGATTTTTTTTTTTATACGCAACGTGTATACATCAACATATATTTTTCTTATGAGACCTAATGCAAAATATTTTAATACAAGCGCATTCGCAAATTAACTGTCAAACTTGAATGCAGCATTTATTCTCCATAAAAGGCACATAGTTGTGGAAGAATAGCATATTGCATTAACAATAGAAAAAAGATGCTAAAGGAGTCCAATTTCCAAAAACAATTTGTCTAAATAATGTTGGAATTGAAAGCTTTTTATTTTCGTAAACCTTTATTTAAAGGCTTTGGCAAATATACAGCAATGTACAGTAAACATTCAACTGTTATAGGGGTTCTTTACAATACCAAACCTGAGAAGTGATATAGAAGCGAAGAGATTCCTGTACCCAGGTCCCCCAATGTGGTTGTTTCTTTCCTGGGAGATGGCCGCACTTCGATTCAGTGGAATACTCCCAGTACTGGGGAGACCATGGCAGATAATGTTACTATGCTAGATTATTATGCATGCTGACCACACTGTTTCAACACCTTTCACCCTTAATGGTGTCACATGTGGGCTTTCACAAGTGGATAACTGATACTGGGAGGGTAAAAATGGTACCCCCGCAATGACTGTTTTGTTGTGGACAGGGTAGGGATAGGATGGAAACTCTTCTTAATTGCTCTTTCACACTTGCAGGGATTTCCTGCCTGGGACAGGAAATAGGAGGGTATAATAAAAGGAAATAACACTTTTTATTAGGTTGGCATTAGGTTGTCATAGCTGTCTGTGTGCCTCCTGTGGGGATTTCCGTTTCTTTCCTCTCCTGGTAAGAGTGGTCACTGGTACAATAGAACAGGGGTAGTCTCCTCAAAATACCCATAGACAAAGATAAAAAAAAAGGAACGATTTGTGTTTCTAATTTTCTCTTGCCTCTTTTCAAAAATGTACACCCATTTAGTTAGGCATTCCACTTTAACGGCAGTATGTCCAGCTAGTTAGTATTTGGTACCTATATTAATGATATACAGAGGATGGCCAGCAGGTTCTGTGCCTGAAATCGCTTCCTTGTATCGAATATATTGACAATAGTATATTAAAATAAAAATTAAAAAAGTGAATTTCCTATTTAAATAGGAAACATACAATGTTGGGTTATATTTTAAAAAGTTATATATTTTTATATACACATTTTGTTCTGCACATCCACACGAGTTAAAACATTTGAAAAATATGATATTTAGAAAACTAGATGTTTAACATAAAATTTTGCTCATTGTGTTTAGAAAAACCCATTTTGTACCATAAAACTGTGTCATATGAGCTTTGATCATGTAGAACTGAGCAGAACATTATGTCTTGGGCTCATACCTGGGCACATATGAAACATTTTCATTTCTAAAACTGATGCCCAAACTAACAGACCTTTCCAAAATTGGCGATCAGACACCACAAGACTGTTATTCGTTATATTTTTGTGCATAATAGAAATTGCTACTATGTAAATGCCACCTAAAACATTTGACATGTTTAGAATTTAAAATGTCAACTCTGTGGTTAAGCTTATATTAGTCATTGAATTGGTAACCGTTCATAGTTAGCTTCCCTCTATTTCCTACCAATCCAAGTCTCTTGCAGTTTTAAGTTTGTTACAGTGTGATGAACTAAATGAGAATGTTAAAGCTGCTATGTGACTGTCATCAATAGCAAACTGCATTGATTTAACCTCTTAGCATAAGTACTTGATACAGAATATAATTCTTCTTTAGTTTAGGATGCTTTAATAAAGTAACTTTCACCTCCACAGTCACCTGCACTCCAGTATTCTTCTGTCTGAACCTAGAATATGGACTGGCTCTCTACATTATCGCGTACAACTGCAGGATCAGCAGTGGTCCCTGGTCCTGCATTGTATGTGATGTGAGTAGGTAGGTGACGTCACCAGGGAAAAGGAAACTTCACTTTTGCAGCCAGCAGGAAAAAAGCTTCTGGCGTAAGATCAGTAATGCTCTCAAATTAGTTCCCCCTTAGACTAAATCTTATCCCTTCATATACGGGGGGGCAGGGGTCGGCTCCACTTTTTAAAAAAATTATTTTGGCCAAGTCGAGGTTCAAAGGCCCAGTCTGAAATGAGCTGCACTTGGTGCACACAGCTGCTTCTAGGGTTTGATGAACACTATAATGACCAGGAGGTCATTCAACTGTGCCGACAGCCTCTTAAAAAAAATTTTCTTTTTTTTTTTTTACCAAATTTAGCCAATGATTTTACACAGCCATGTTAGTCTTATGTTGGCCATACAGGTAACAAAACAATTTAATATATAGAGCATGTTGGTTGTAGAGACTTATCATTCAGAAAATAATTGTAGTATATAACTTCAACAGCAAATGATTGCTTTCATTGCAAAGAAACAATCCGTTCTGGCAGAAATTCGCATTGAATTTAACCAATTCTGTTTTTTTTCTTTTTTCTTCTGTCAAACTACATTTGAAATGACCACATCTGATCATTAGTTTATCATAATGTGTATGACCTGCATTAAAGGTAAACATAGGTATGTGTAAAAATATCTGCTAGTATCTATAAATGTATTCACATGCTACCTGAGAATCTTGGCCAAGACTATGTTGTCTGAGTATACAGTTAAGGATTGTCATATTGTTTACAGAAAATTCCTCCCATGTTTGACATATAGCTATATGGATACAGGTGTTAGTCATGCATTTATTATGTCATAGTGTGGCTGTATTCAGCAATAAGTTGTTATAGATATCAATATTTGCAGTGAACATTCAAAAACTTCTGGTGGGTTTTGTTTGAGTTAATTTACTACAGGCCAAAGTTACAATAAAGAGATAACTGTGGCCATCATAAGAATTGATGATCTTACGTTCACTGTGTGAGAACTACTAGTTGTATGCATTATGCAGATGCATACCAGTTGAATATCCAATTCTGATCCCTATAGTGACCTGTATTCTTCAGGCACTGGCTTGCCTTGTATATTAATATGTATTACATATATCACATAACTGGAAAGCACTTCTCTTGGATGAAGACTACAAAAGACTGATATCATTCAAAGCTTTAATTTTATCAGAGATGTACAGTATAAGAAATGTGACACTCTAGTTTGTTTTTTCTAATTTTGGGATTGGGAAAGTGTTGGAAGTGTTTTCTTCTTAAAGGTACAGAAACAGACACACTAGACAAAATGTAGAGCGATTATGAAGAGTTTATTCCTTCATAAAAACTTCAAAGAACAAGCCAATGTGTCTCTGGGGTTCATCTGGGTCCTTGTACACTTTAATATGGTTTAATGTTTAAGAGTAACTCACTTTCTCGCAAGATTACCAGCAAGTAAGTGGGGGAATGTGACTTGTCACTGGAATAGTGGATGATAACTGTCAAAGATGGTATTTTCCCACATTTTGGTAAGAGATCCTTTCACACCATGTTGTGTATCTAGGATAAGAAGAACTTCTTGCCCTTTCCCAAACCTAGAAAAAGTGTTTTAGCTGGAGTTTCATATTGAAGGTAAAGTCTAATTTTAAAATTATTATATATATTGTATAACTTGAGCAACACATTTTTTGGTTGCTTTATTGAATTTAGATTACATGGTTGATAAATTATATTTAGGTCATTAGGTGTAACTTCTGAATGTAGGGATGATAATATATTAGTACTTGAGATTGCTAGATATTTTTTTCAGCCTTATCTCTTTTAGGATAATTTCAGGATTTATAAATCAAAGGGAAACAAATATTTATCTTGGCGTGTGCCATTGATCATGCCATATATTCTTTCTGCACAATTTTATTTATATTTCTCCAAAGTGACATTTGAGTTTTGTCAGCAGAAATGTTTTTTTTTTGTATTGCTTTGTGCAAATGTATTGAGCTGTTGTCCGTAACATGAATGTTTTGTTATTTGTGATATAAATATTGATTGGAAAAGGTTAGAAGAGAAAAGTAGAGCTCCTGCAGGGAGCTGGTCTACTCTTTGTTGTCATAAAAGTTTGCCATATACCAGATATTGTGCCTCTCCCTATAGTAATTATTTTGTAATTATACACAGCACTTTTAGAAGTTGTTGCTGCTGCTGTTTAAGGAAGTTTCAGCTCATAGTAAGAAAGTGAATATTCTTCCCCTGTTTACAAGTACCTGGCAGTAGTATCCATAATGTTAGTCTGCCACCGATGAAGCCACTCGGTGCAGCCCTTTGTCTACAGCATTTGGCATATGTCTTCTTTTTCCGTATAACCTCCATGATATTCTATTTCAGGCAATAGGCTCAATTCACAAAGCTTTAACAGAAAGATAAGGATCTGAATAAGATGTATTTGAAAATATCTTTTTTGAAAATGTGGATCTTTATTTTGGTGAAATGAGCCTAATGTAGGTGTTCTGACACAGAGAAATGGCTAGAATGACCATATCTGTGATGATCAGGGTGTGAGGAGCTCTCTGTTTGCAATCAGCACATCCTTTTAATCACTGCTTTAAGTAGACAATCAAAATGAGCCATTCCGACGTAAGCTTATAAAGCACAGTACAGCTGAAACAAAGTCACCAGAATTTTCACAAGGGCTGACGTTGTATAATGGATGACAGTAAATTAAATACTGCTGGTTATAGTAAACAATTCTTGTATACTTTGTGTAGTGCTTTTTTTCACTAGTTAATAAAACAAAGTGCAATGTCTATAAATAAAAAACAATATTAAATGTAAAGTAGTAGCTAATTCTACTTAGAGCTGAATTCCAGGTATTGTTTTTATCACATAGTTACATTGGTCCAGCATGGACTAAATGAGTATGCATATTTCATGCCTGAGGGACAGCCGTAGATGAGAATTACTGTAGTAGTCACAGCTACTACAGTAATCGTTGCGGCCTTGCGCATAGCAAACACAAGAGGTCGCACACCTGGCACTGCAACCATTCACAAAGCACATTCCCTGATTGGATAGGGTGGATATTGTGACTTTGTCTCTACACCTTGTCCAATCAAGGAATGTCTTTTATTCATTGAAAAGAGTACATGGCACTCTGTGAATGACGACATCACTAAGCTAATGCCCCCTGCCATCACTGTACATAAGGGCAGCCACTCGGCACAAGACCTAGAAGACCGCAGCAATCACTGTAGTAGTGCAGACTACAACAAATGTCCACTTCCACAGTGGTTCCACAGGTATGGAATATACATACTTACATTGGTCCATACAGGACAATGTAACTATGCAATAAAAAAACATACCTGAAGTTCAACTTTAAACCATAATACAGGGCAGTTGGCAGTGGTGGTATTTTACAAATATACAATTTTTTTTTGGCTCCTAAACTTGCTGGGCGAGTCTGACAGATGTAAATAGCACATTAAACACATTGGTTATTTGTGTTGCTTAGAATATCCATCTAATTGTGTCCACATGTTGGCTCATTACAATAAACGGTTTGGTTAGGCTGGTTAAATTTGTTCCATGCAAAAATGAATCCTTTTACCAGTTGCTAGAAATCATATACTAAAGATATTAGAAAAACTGTATGGCCATTTGACCACATTGTTCTGTTTTTACTGTCAACTCATTGGGGTTTTTGTGTCCATTAGATCAGTTTACATTTGGCCATGCATTTGTAAGACCTAGCCTGACCTACCAGGGCAGCGTATGGTCTCCATACATGTGAAAGTCTGGTTGTAAGATTTCCAGTTTGGAGCTATTATTTTTTATATGGTTGTCTTCTGATTGCAACCTGAGTGATAGGGATTTTAATAGGATACAATTAGAACCTTATGATCCAGTACAATAGTTTATCAGTCAAATGAGGTGCATAATTCAGTGTTTTATCCAATTGATTTGTAGCCTGTGCCTGTTAAGGATGAGCTCAGACGTGTTCGCAAACTGCACGTGCAGAGCCTGCCAGGAAGTCGGCACTGCGGAACGCTAATTGCAAGCAGTTAAACATTGTCCCGTTGCGTGGCTGCAGAGATCGGGAAATGTTTCACTGCCTGTGATTAGCACTCTGCAGTGCTGACTTCCTGTCAGGCTCTGCACGTGCAGTTTGCGAACACGCCTGAGCTCATCCTTGGTGCTTGTATGGTTTTTGCCAACATTGGGCCTAATTTACTAATGCAAATAAAACAAAGCAGGGATAATCATTGTGGTATGCTTGGTTGCAGGCTTGCATGCATAAGCAATGTATAGCAGATCATATACTGATGATCCAGTGCATACAGTCCTAGTTTACCTTGCATGTTAAACATTTGAATAATACTTTTAAACACTCACAGTGAAATGCACATGTGCCCAACTAAGCGTGTCAGGAAAAATGCTATATGCTATGTTGCTGTAGAAACTAAATGCAGCATATGTAGAAGTATTTATCTTTAAAATCTATGTTCTAAGGACTAGCATGTTGAATTGCACACTGGTTAGTGTTTACATTTCTGCACATGCACACACAACTACTAATCCTAAAGATGATTCAAACACAAAGAAAATCACATTTATATTTTGAGCTCACAGCCAAGGCGGCATATGCTTGGATGCATTAGGGCCATACACACGGGCCGAATATCTGGCGGTATCGGCTGGTTTCATAGAAATCGGCCATCATTCGGCCCGTGTGTACAGATACTGGTCCGACAGAGGCTGGCCGAACAGCCAGCTTCTGTCGAAAGAGGCATGACCAAAAAATGTCTGCCGATCGGCATCCAATCAGCGCTTTCAACCAATGGCTGAGAGCGATGACTATCTCCCTGGCAGAAAACAATAGCTCACTGGGGAGATCGCTGTACTAACATGGGATTGTTTGTACAGGACCTCCTACCAAGCTCTTCAGTTTTTTTTTTTCGTTCAGCACGCTGTGTTAAACGAAAAAAAAAACTGTGTGTGTACCAGGCTTAAATTCCAGAGCAAACCACACTTGTTAGTAAATCCACTTATATACGCTGTAGCTGATATGTACACTTCTGCTTGCATTGTGGCTCATAGTAAAATACATGAATATACAATTTGTTCATCAATGATCATTGTGCCAGCATATGCATAGATTCTTTAGTTAAAGCAGGCCCAATGTGTATGTGTCAGGTGGTCTGTCTTTTTGATGCTATGTGGGATAGTGTTTGTGTAAATATTATTTTTTTTCAGGAGATAATTTTTTTTTTTTTTTTTTGCTTAAATTTTTTGATATTGACACCCATTATATACATACAAAAAAATTTGAGCATGATGCAGGTATTTTTTCTTTAGTACCAATGTATACTTCAGTAATTGTACAAATTGGGGAAATCAGTATAAGCATAGATGAATAACTTTAGGCAATAAACAAAAGCTGAGAGCTGTGGTTGTATAAGCTTATAGACACATGACTAGAAAAAGGTCCTTAGGCCTGGCCATTTGCAGAACAATTCTGTTTTGGAGGATTGTAGAGGATTTAAATGAAAAACTCTTCAATCGAATATTCATAAGTAATTGAACAATAGTAACACATTTAAGACCGTTAAATACAATTTCTAATTTTACGATGATTGGTGGATGTTTCAGATCCTTTCTGTATTAATCAATAGCAAATCTTTTTTTTTTAATTGTAATTGTCCTTTAATATAAATGGTACCCTTTTTTTGAAAATAATCATATGCAAAAAAAGATGATTCTTTAACTGCAAATTTATTTTGACCCACAATTCCTATTTATATCAGTTGTCAGAAATTGGTTTTGTGCATACAGTGTCCAAGTTTTGTTGTATCTGCTGAAAGATCAGTCTGTGTGTGGCTAGTCTTAGAAACCCTTGCATCCTCTAGTAAGAGCTTTTAAGAGACATTTCCACTCAATACATGAATTGACAAAGCAATTGGAGAACCTCACACTTGAGTATTCCAAGTATATTTCCACTTGTGATGCATAAATCCACAACAATAAATGAAAAACTGGCGTGTAGTGCATGTTTTGCAGTATAACTGCTTCCATTTGTTTGCTTGTAGTGTCTAGGGAAGGATGAATGTTAACCTGTCATTAAAAAATAACCACAAGCAACTAATGCAATTCTTATACAGTAGACACCACACTTTTTAGTTGTCATCAAAGCTTTTTCTGTGCAACCTGAGTGGCTGTAAGTGACCACTGGAGAGGTGTGCATTTCATTATGGAATGCTGGTGGAACAGAATCCTAAACTCCAATGTAAGCCTCAAGGCAAGACCTTCTTGTGGAGTGTGCCTAAGATTGGGGGCTCCAGAGCAACACAGAAAAATAATTGATCACAAAGGTACCTGGAAGGCGTTCTGTAGTGTTTGCTTTATAGGCTTATTTGCCTAAGTTTAAAAGTTTGGATTAAAATGGTACCACAATAGTTGGGACTAATTTTATGTTGAACGTTTGTATTATCATTTTAGCCATAATTTCAAAAGATCATAAAGCACTAGATCCTGATAAGTGTTTTAGGAGCCACATCTAACTTCTAGCTTCCTTTGGTTGCCCATGGCAGGATCTCAGCATTGGCTTAGCAGCTTTTACTGAACACCCACTGCGTTTTGCACTTCTCAATGCAGAAAGTAAATCCGAATATACCGAATATTTAATTAAAATATATAACAAAGGATATTTGAGCGGCAGATCTAAACGAGTGTGTATATATATATATATATATATATATGTATGTGTGTATGTGTATATATATATATATATATATACACTACCGTTCAAAAGTTTGGGGTCACATTGAAATGTCCTTATTTTTGAAGGAAAAGCACTGTACTTTTAAATGAAGCTAACTTTAAACTAGTCCTAACTTTAAACAAATATACTCTATACATTGCTAATGTGGTAGATGACTATTCTAACTGCAAATGACTAGTTTTTGGTGCAATATCTACATAGGTGTATAGAGGCCCATTTCCAGCAACTATCACTCCAGTGTTCTAATGGTACAATGTGTTTGCTCATTGGCTCAGAAGGCTAATTGATGATTAGCAAACCCTTGTGCAATCATGTTCACACATCTAAAAACAGTCTAGCTCCTTCCAGAAGCTACAAAACTGACCTTCCTGTGAGCAGATTGAGTTTCTGGAGCATCACATTTGTGGGGTCAATTAAACGCTCAAAATGGCCAGAAAAAGAGAACTTTCATCTGAAACTCGACAGTCTATTCTTGTTCTTAGAAATGAAGGCTATTCCATGCGAGAAATTGCAAAGAAATTGAAGATTTCCTACAACGGTGTGTACTACTCCCTTCAGAGGACAGCAAAAACAGGCTCTAACCAGAGTAGAAAAAGAAGTGGGAGGCCGCGTTGCACAACTAAGCAAGAAGATAAGTACATTAGAGTCTCTAGTTTGAGAAACAGACGCCTCACAGGTCCCCAACTGGCATCTTCATTAAATAGTACCCGCAAAACACCAGTGTCAACATCTACAGTGAAGAGGCGGCTGCGGGATTTTGGGCTTCAGGGCAGAGTGGCAAAGAAAAAGCAATATCTGAGACTGGCCAATAAAAGAAAAAGATTAAGATGGGCAAAAGAACACAGACATTGGACAGAGGAAGACTGGAAAAAAGTGTTGTGGACGGATGAATCCAAGTTTGAGGTGTTTGGATCACAAAGAAGAACGTTTGTGAGACGCAGAACAAATGAAAAGATGCTGGAAGAATGCCTGACGCCATCTGTTAAGCATGGTGGAGGTAATGTGATGGTCTGGGGTTGCTTTGGTGCTGGTAAGGTGGGAGCTTTGTACAGGGTAAAAGGGATTCTGAATAAGGAAGGCTATCACTCCATTTTGCAACGCCATGCCATACCCAGTGGACAGCGCTTGATTGGAGCCAATTTCATCCTACAACAGGACAATGACCCTAAACACACCTCCAAATTGTGCAAGAACTATTTACAGCAGAAGCAGGCAGCTGGTATTCTATCGGTAATGGAGTGGCCAGCACAGTCACCAGATCTGAACCCCATTGAGCTGTTGTGGGAGCAGCTTGACCGTATGGTACGCCAGAAGTGCCCATCCAACCAATCCAACTTGTGGGAGCTGCTTCTAGAAGCGTGGGGTGCAATTTCTCCAGCTTACCTCAATAAATTAACAGCTAGAATGCCAAAGGTGTGCAATGCTGTAATTGCTGCAAAAGGAGGATTCTTTGATGAAAGCAAAGTTTGATGTAAAAACAATGTTATTTCAAATACAAATCATTATTTCTAACCTTGTCAATGTCTTGACTCTATTTTCTATTCATTTCACAACGTATGGTGGTGAATAAGTGTGACTTTTCATGGAAAACACAAAATTGTTTGGGTGACCCCAAACTTTTGAACGGTAGTGTATATATATATATATATATATATATATATATATATATATATATATATATATATATAATGTGTGTTTCTTGCTGGACAGCATAGCTTATGAAATAATTATATGGCATCAGGAATGTAAAATATAGAACACATTCATCATGATTTTTTCTTATTATGACTGTTTCAATCAGTTAAGAAGACTCAAAATGTTTACTAAATGAAAGATACATCTGGCTGTTCATTGTGGTTTACTGTCCATAGTTCAGAAGAATTTTGATAGCTAAGCATACCTGATTTCTAAACCGTAGTTTAAACTTTCAGGACAAATATAGGAAACCCCTTCATATCACTTTAGTAGTTACAGGTTTATTGACCCTGTTGACTTTAAATGTGTGGTAATGTGTCCGTTGGCCTGCTGCCTCTTTTAGTGTATTTGGCCTTCGTAGAACAGAGCCAACAAATTGTCAGCAATAGTATACCGCTTGTGGCCCTGTCCTGTGGTATTCTCTCGGTACACAAAATCAGCAATTGTAGCTCGATGCCATGCAAAAGATCCGCAAAGAGAAGAATACAGTATCCATCTAGCAGTGAAAAACATTGTAAGAGTTGTTACTTTTCATGATCTGGGCCTGTCCAGTGCATTCACAGGAAATACTACAGCATGGAATTAAACATATAATTTAATATACAATTTGCATTACAATACCTACAGCATCCTGACTCTTTAAAAAAATAATAAAATACCCAGTAATATTAGTGTATTTTACAAATGCTTTGCAATTACAATAGTGTTGTACACAAAAATACATATAAATCAATATTTTATATTTTATTGTAATATCTTTAAAGTAGAGGGGAAGGAACTATAGGCAAAAAATGAAATATCGCAGTTTATTAGCATATTATACTATGCACATAAGAATTTTTGTTTTTGGCAAGAGAAATGCTTCTTTTTTTATTGCTCACAATAAAGTGAAAAAAATGGAAGTTAATGTGAACAACACGGTCTATGAAGAAGAGGATATTAGCCTGGTTACAAACCTAATATTGAAACAATTGTAGTAACCGTGTCCACAATTTTACCTCTGACAAAAAGGATGGTGAATATTTTAGTTCAATAATGATTACACTTAAGGGAAAAAGGCTCATGCCTGGCTGTTTCCATGATAGTAGCTCCAGCATTGCTCTTTATCTTTACTATATTTAACACAATCACTGAATAGGCAAAATTGAGCACATGGTTATCACTGATTTATGTGGTAATAACCAAAGATTATCTGGCATTGTCCTTTTCTGCTTGGATAATTTCTATTTCATTCTAAATCGGTTTCATGGGTTGTCGGAGTACTGATATTTATTCAAACATTTTATGTATCATGGTTATTCAGTATGGCTAAAGTGGGCCCTACATGAAAATACACAGTTCACTTACCTTCCTGTACCCCTGCCCACTAAATAATGCTAACTGAAAGATAGAAAAATAAAACCTCAATAGAAAAACATGAAACATATGTTACACTCCTGCCTAACAGATGATTTCAGTAGTCATGTCATTGGTCCCTACCTGTGGGATCTTGGCAAATCTGAGGGTCCTACCGCTCACAGAATGATGATCCAATATTATACAGGAGTGTATTTCCACTGGATTTGGTAATCTCAGCTTTCCCAGGATTCCATGAGAAGGCACAGTGACTTCACACTTGCCCTAAGCAAGGTGTAAGGTAAGCCTTTTTTTTTTTTTTTTCCTTCTGCAAGGTCCACTTTAATGTACACCTGTGTAGACATCAACTAGTGCCTTTGCTGACATTCCCTGATGGCATCTGCTCCCCCAACCATGCAGCAACTACCCTGAAATTCTCCGTACTTAGTATTAAGAAATATGTGGGATGACTTCATACACTCCCATAATGCAGAGCTTGGTACCTCAGTGGCTAATGATCAGTGATTGCCCAGAAACCCATGGTGGTAATCTCAAGACAGTGGAAATGAGCAGGGAAGGTAGGTTAAGGCACTATCAAGGAAGAGGTTTTTTTTTAACACAGGCTTGCGTTTATTTTATTTCCATTCAAAATTCTTACATTTTTAACTTTACTGTGCGGTTATTCCCCATTGAAATTTGTGCTAGCTGCCATTTAATGGGATTGTTTGCCTAACTATTGCCTAACGAACCTCAGCCATAGCATTAAAAATAATTTACTATTGCTGCTGAATTTTTTTTTTTCTTAAGTGTCTCAATTCCATTCACTGTTGCTTTTTGGATTCATAAAAACGATTTCTGGTTTATTTATTTTTTTCAATTATATTTTTTTCTAAGGTGCGTCCTTCAAAGTATGGGCATTATTCAATGTAAGCGCTTGTAAATAGGCAATTCTATGTTATTAGAATGAAATGTATTAAAAAGCGCACATGTTTTTGAAGAAATTTCTCCATTGTTTTTAATGCATAATCTCTGGGAAGATGTTTAACCATCAGGTTCTGGTTGAGTGGAAAATATTGCAAAGTTTCCCAATGGCTGCTTATATCTTGTCTCTGACTGGTTGCAGGCAACATAAAAAAGACTCTGGATATAGAGCCACTCTTCTGAACTGTATTTGCTGAGAAATGTGTGTTTGAAATGAAGTGGCCTCCAAAATAGTTTGTTTGACATAGATACCATTGCACATTGATGGCAATCATCCTTTTTCTTTTTTTTTTTTTTTTTTCTTTTACACAGTGTCTTTACCTGATGTAGAATAATGTAGATAACTAGTCATCCATCACTAGCCAAACAGATTTAAAACCGTGTGCCATTTTCAATTTCTGTGGGTGTGTAACTTTATCTGCTGCCTCAAAGTTAAACAATCAAAGAACTTGTAAATAGATATTAACTGTGAAATGGATTAAAAAGTGTAATAAAAAAAGTTGAAACAAATGTGTATTTTAATCAGCAAAGGTAAATTATTTTTGTTTTAAATTTTGCATCAGTGCACTTTCTGTGATAAAGGGTTGCATGATACAAGAAAATGTCATTGCCATTTTTATGCTACTGGTCGAGGTAAATGCACATGGTTTTTTATTATATGTCAAAGAATTCTTTTTTTCCAGGGCTCAGAATGGAATGTTTTAAAAGGATGTCCAAATGAAGATGTAAATGTGTACTCTGAATCCGTTTTGAACAGCCAAGGATTGTTTGCATTTTTATACAGTTAACCTTCAGAAGGACAAAAAGACTGTTGGGTAAAGAGCACTCTTTGCATGTCAAGCCTTTAAAGGATGATAAGTAACCCTTTGCACTTGGCTCCACTTTTCAACTATAATAGCTACTCAATATCACGTATTGGGAGGGTGGCAGAAAGAACATACAGGTGTACAGAAAATCCCAAGCGCACCATTGCATGTTCTTTAGGCTGTAAGGTCAGATCATTTAGCAGAAGAAAGTGTAGGCTGTGGCCAATGTTGTTAGGCCCAACAGCTCTGTGTAGACTGCTACAAATGTAGGCAGTGCTTGCAGCTGAAAACATTGAGTTTTAACCCCTTAAGTTATGTGATGTGATATAGATTTGGGGATATGGTGAGATGGTCTATTCTTTTAAAGGATAGGTGCATTGTGGATTTTTTCTTTAAAAGAATGCATCACTAACCATAAAAAAGATTTTATATATATATTACACAGCGGGTAAAATAAGTAAGTATTGAATAAGTTACCATTTTTCTAGGTAAATATATTTCTAATGGTGCTATTGATATAATATTTTTACCACATGTCGGTAACAACCCATGCAATCCATACATACAAAGAAACCAAAACCAATAAGTTAAGAAATTAGGTATTATGTGTAATAAATTGGAATGACACAAAAAAAAGTATTGAACATGTTAACCAAAATGTATTAATACTTCGTACAAAATCCTTTGTTGGTAATGACAGCTGTATGGAGAATCTAGTCGCATGAATTGCTCAGATGTGATTTTGGCACATTCTTCCACACAATCAGTCTTCAAATCTTGAAAGTTCCTGTGGGCATTTTCTATGAACTGATCTTTAGTTCTTGACATAGATTTTCTATTGGATTCAAGTCAGGTGATTGGCTGGGCCATTCTAGCAGCTTTATTTTCTTTCTTTGTAACCAGTTGAGAGTTTCCATGGCTTTGTGTTTGGGATCATTGCGTTGCTGAAATTTCCCACCCTCGTTTCATCTTCGTCATCCCGGTAGATGGCAACAGATTTTTATCAAGAATGTCGTGGTACATTTTTCCATTCATTTTTCCTTCAATGGCATGAAGTTTGCCAGTACCATATGCTGAAAAACAGCCCCATACCATAATGTTCCCACCTCCAAACTTTACTGTTGGTGTGGGGGTGTTTTTGGGGTGATGTGCAGTGCCATTTGACCTCCAAACATGGTGTGCATTACGGTATCCAAAGAGGTCAATTTTGGTCTCATCTGACCAGACTATATTCTCCCAGTATTTTTATAGGCTTGTCTAAGTGTTGTGCAGCAAACTTTAAAATCTGCTCAAATGTGCTTTTTCTAAATCAAATGGAGTCTTATGTGGTGAGCGTGCATACAGGCCATGGCAGTTGAGTGCATTACTTATTGTTTTCTTTGAAACAATTGTACCTGCTAATTCTAGGTCTTTCTGAAGCTCTCCACAAGTGGTCCTTGTCTCTTGGACAACTCTTTTTTGATTCTTTTCACTCCTCTGTCCGAAATCTTGCAAGGAGCACCTGGTCGTGGCCGGTTTATGATGAAATGGTGATTTTTTTTCCGCTTCCGGATTATGGTTCTAACAATGATCACTAGAACATTCAAATGTTTAGAAAACCTTCTGTAACCAATGCTACCAGTATGTTTCACAACAATAAGGTTGCAAAGGTCTTGAGAGAGCTCTTTGATTTTACCTATCATGAGATGTTTCTTGTGTGATACCTTGGTAATGACACCTTTTTATAGGCCATCAGTTGAGACTGAACCAGCTGATATTAATTTGCACTGACAAGGGGCAGGATTGCTTCCTAATTACTGATTTCAGCTGGTGTCTTGGCTTTCCATACCTCCCATTTCTTCATGTGTTCATACTCCTTCCCAGTGTCATTCCATTTTATTACACAACTTCATTTCTGAACTTATTTGTTTTGCTTTCTCTGTATGGATTGCATGGGTTGTTATTGACGTTGTGAAAATTTTATGTCAACAGCACCTTTAGAAATATATTTACCTAGAAAAATGGTGACGTGTTCAATGCTTATTATACCTGCTATGTATGTGTGTGTGTGTGTATATAATAAAATCTTCATAGGTGAGGCAAACAGCACTGCAGCAGTCTTACAGCGCAAGCAATCAGGTCTACCCAAGTGGCCATATATTAAAAACAAGTCCAAGGATTGCTGCGCTTAAAAATTTATTTCAGGTATTCACATAAGGGTAAATTACATATTGTTCCAGTTCAACAGTTTTGGGCTGTGAGGCTTATGCCCTTCAGGTCGGAACAAGTATTTTATAGATTTTATTTTTATTTTTTGGCTTTTGACACAATAGTATGATAAAAGATAGTGATCTACAGTGTTGGGTTGATTGTGGTGAAATGGCAACAGAAATTAGAAATCAAATGCTTCAAAAAAGCAGTGTTCTGCATCTAGGACGGTGGTTCTCAACTCCTGTCCTCAGGACCCACTAACAGGCCAGGTTTTATGTATTACTTTGGGGAGATGTAGACTAGAATACTGCAATCACTGAGCAGCGAATGATATCACCTGTGATTGTATTTCAGTTATCTTGCAAACCTGGCCTGTTGGTGGTCAGGAGGACCGGAGTTGAGAACCACTGATCTAGGATAATGGCATTGTGTTTTATATTGTAACACTTTTGGTTCCAGCATAATGTTGTATGTGTCATGTGTATGCTAGAATGCACATTATGGGACTTGAAATTTCACTAAACTAACTTTCTCTTATGTTCATGTTATGTTCGCTCTTCTGATTCTTGATCATGGGGTTTATAGCACCACCTAGGGGTAGGACACTAGGCAGAAAAAAGAACACAGCATTGCCTATGGGCTATAGGACTACCTGTCATAAACCCCTTCTCTGCTATAGGCAAGCCACTCTGTTTGTGCTATATCCTGTTGGATCCGGCAGACGATTGTTCTGGTGTGTGCCATTAAGGGTCGGTCTCCTCCCTTTCCCATTGTGGCATGCCCTACCAGGGTGATTGATGCCTCCTGGGTGTTTAGACCTCAGGCATCTGTCTTTACAAGGTTTTGCAGGCCACTGTTTAAGGTTCCTTGATTTTGGTTTGCTCACCCCTTTCACGAGACACTGCTTTAGGGCATCCCTCTGGTCAAGAATCAGAAGGGCTGAGTCAAAAAAACAGATTTTTGTTACCGTAAAATGCTTTTCTCTGAATTAATTTACAGACAGCGCACATACCTATTTTTTGGAGTTTATACTTCTGACACTGCTTTGTGACTAGCTGGCTTGCCTATAGCAAAGAGAGGGGGTTTCTACCAGCTAGGACTGCCCATGGGCAGTGTTGTGTTTTTTTTCTGCCTAGTGTCCTACTCCTGTAGATGACCCTAGACACCCTATGGTCAAGAATCAGAAGAGCTGTCTCCATCAATGAACTCTGAGAAAAGGATTTTACGGTTAGAAAAAATACTGTTATTCTGCAAACAGTGCACTTATAATTTTGCACATGCCATGATATTAAAACAGACTTGTATATAAAAATATATATAAAAAAATAAATCCTATATATAGATCACAAAAAATGGAGGTGTCTGTTCTAGGGAGCCTGTCATGAAGTGTACCTACAAAATAAGAGAAGAAATAATTGGCTTGCCACTGCTCCTTTTAGTAGAATTTCACCCCCAACGTCAGCAGGGAGATGAACACTAACAGGACTCTCAATCTCTTGGGTCTTCTGCAGCTCTTACTGATTCCTTCAGTAGACTTCTATGCCACTACTGTATTTTGTAATCCGTAGGGGTCAGCAGTAGGACCACCATATTGTGATTTTATCAATGAATCTTTCATAAATAGAAGAATAACTGTTATATCACTGCAACACTTAGCCATTTAGATAGTTAACAACTATCCTTTGTCTTTTAACCAGTTTGTTACCAATTTACATAAGGGACAGTTTCAAACCCTTTTGTAAACTCCATATCGAATGCATTATAGCATTTGTTTTTCATCAAAATACTTAATAAACCTTAATAAATCAAGTTTACACACAATAGACCATGCCTACTTGTCTATAGTTACTTTAACTTAAAGAAAAACCGTGGGAACATTTTTCCCATGCAGTTGTGCTGTGCCCACACTGCATGAGTTAAGTGCTTGTTTTTGTCTAGGGGAGAGCGGAGAAATACTTGCCTAATCCTCCGAGTGCAAGATCGGCCCCTGCCACACATGCCCCCCCCCCCCTGCACGCTAGCGGTCTTGTGCATGGACTGTTCCTGATATGGCCATAGACCGGCTTTGGACATGAGGACGGCAGGAACAGTCCACTGCTGGATGTGGGGGAGCGTTATTTTCCAGAGGATCGAAGATACGGCAAGTATAGCCTTTCTGTGGAATTTTTTTTTTTAGGAAGCGCACTTTTTTCCTGTGTGGCTAGTAACACTGAATTGGAAAGTATGTTATCTTGTCTCCCCAATATTGACTGGTATCAGACGACGCTGTGTGAAATTATACAATGCATTTTTTAGTTCAACTACGTATATTGTTTTTGTCCTCTGCAAGTATGTCTCCGTATTACCTCCTAGAGGTCCTATATTATACGTCTTCCGCCTTTAAATTATATATACTTGTACAATTTGGGGGGGATTTAATATCATTAGTAACTGGTTTTCATTTTCTGTTTTTTGCTAATTTAATATTTTTTTTGGCAGTTTTTACATTATACTGAAGTGCCTCTACCATCTTTTTTTGTTTTAGATGGAGTAGAGAAGAGTTACGTAAAATCCACCCTGTCTCTGTTGCTCTTTTTAGCCAAGTTTTGAGAGATTTTTTCACTTCCTGTACTCGTCTTATAATACAGAAATGGCAAACTATACACCCTGGTAATAGGCATGTACCTTCAGGTAATTTGACACTGGCAAGCTTTTGAGGGCATGCCTTTGTAGTAAGCATTTCCTATAGCCCTACCCCACTCCAATTCCTCAGGTTTTTTGCTAGTGTGATGGACCTCTTCTCTTAGATTTCTTCAGTCACCACCTCACTGTCTTCTAGTGCCTTCATGAAGCAGTGCGGTGGGGACAGCCTATAATGTTGCTTCAGTCACTGGATAAATCAAGTGAGATATAGTGAGGCTTGTTTCAAGCATGTATAAAATCTGTATCCTGAATGTCTGCTTGTCCTTCAACCCCTAAACAAGTATGCACAAAATTGTCCCAGACAGGGAGGGACCAAAAAGAGAAGCGGGGCTCATGGAAGGACAATGCGAGTAAACATATGAAATTATGTAGTGTTTATTATAGGTTACAGAAATATACAAGTGGAGATACGGTAGCTTGCATCACAAATAAACATTGCTAAAATGAAATCAATTGATCGATAATCGCTGATCGATCAAACCTGATACACAGACAAGGAGGACAAAACAACACATAAAAACAAACATATGCGTCCGGACGTCTGGGCTATTGATGTCTACGCAACCCGCTACAATGAGAAGTGTTCAGTAAATCTGAATGGGGTTGTACAGTAGACATCAATCCCCCGGGGGGGCGGCTCAAAAAAGGGGGGGGGGAGGGGAGAAAAGGGGAGGACAGGGATGGGAAAGGGAGAGGAAGGGGGAATGTGTGCAGGAAGAGGTGGTGTGAAGTGACAAGTGGGATGGGGGAGGGAAGGGAGGTATAAACCGTGGAGTGGGGCACAGATGTAAGATCAAAGGTCAGGCATCTGTATAAGTAGAGTGGGAATTGATGGTGAGGCCATGATCAAAAAGTACGTTGCTGAAGTGGCAGGAGTCCAGGATGATGAGACACTGTTGCTATCCTGAGCAGACTGATATCTGATCAATGCACAAATGCGTGCTGTATAGGTGAGACAAACAATGATGCAACGTTTAAGCAGATAACATTCAGCACGGGCGGCTAGGTACTTTACCACTGACGGGTCCCGTTCAGAACTCCACAGGTACTTCCGTAGTGTGATGTCCCCCGTGCTGTAGACTGCACCGCTGTTTACCACGTTTAGTATTGGATGTTGCCCATAAAATCCTGGTAACTCCGCGGGTATGTGATCAAGTATGTAGATGGCCGGCCATCTGGTTGTGCTTATGGTCACTACCACGGTGGTTCCACGCGAACAGGCGGAACGACCTCTCAGTCGGTGAGCCGGCTAGCCCCAACGGGGGATGACAGCGGGCGTGACGTCCGGGCGCAGTGACGTCAACGCGTTTCACAAACAAGGGTGTGTAGCTTCGTCTGGACGTGTAGGTGGCGTGCGAGGGCTCCTTCTTATACCGTCCGTTCCTCGTACACGCCCCTCTCTTAGATTTAAACGTGAGGAGAGATATCCAAGCTGTGTGTGTCTCATTTGGTGATGATGATTTGTCGTTTCATAGTCCTAGTGTATGGATATCGGTATACATGGCCAACATTTAAGAGCATTGATTAAAGCAATACAAATCAAAACAATAATGGGGTTTATCAACAGAAAAAATAATATGATATAATAATATAGTTGCCAATCATATCTCCTACAATGAGGCAAACAACCAATATGCCTTCAATCCATGTAGGTTCAACTTATTCCTGCCCACTCATATAGCAAATAACCAGGTGTCATTAATATTTGGGTTCCATATAGGACATTCAGTCAGGTAAAATCAGAGATAGGAACGGAAAATCATTGATAATAATAGTTTTTAATATTATTATATTTAGAATGAAAAAGGGAAAGAGGGAGGGGGAAAGGAAAAAGAAGGGGGAGGGGAAAAGGGGGGGGGGGGAGAGGAAAATAAAGGGGGGGGAGGGAAGAGGGGGGGGGGGGAGGGGAAGGGAGAGGGGGGGAGGGAAAGGAAGGGAGGGGGGGTTTCCTCTTTTAGGAGGAGGGGAGGGAATGGAAAGAGGGGGGGAGAGGAGGGGAAGGAAAAAACGGGGGGGGAAGAGGAAGAGATGAGGGGGAGAGGGGAAGCGGGAGAAGGCACTAAAAACATATTGGGCCGACTCAAGGTGGAGTGAGAAAGTCCACTACTGTATATTGTATAGATGATACGTCATAGATATCATGACGGAAAAATGCACGATAATGGTGGTGCTGCAAGGTAGTACCAAAGTTTCTAAAGTAAACAAAATGTCAGGCTAAACTACATTTATAAGGTCGATGCCCTATGCCGGCCATATCAGATATCTATTTATGCTGTCAGAAAGGGCTGTAAATTTAATTCTGTATTCAGGCCCCGAGGGGCAAGAGAGCCCAGGCGGAAGATCCATCTTTTTTCTTTCTGTTGTAGAATCTGATCGAAATCCCCTCTTCTGGGGGAGAGGTTCAACGCATAAATTCCTTTCACCAGCATGCCAGATAGCCTGCCCTGGTGGTATTGGGCAAAGTGTCTGGCCACTGGTTTCTCAGGGTTTTTTTCAAGGATCTCCCTCATGTGCTCTCCCAAGCGAATCCTAAACTGGCGTTTGGTCTTCCCCACATATATCTTTTTGCATGGACAGGTTAGCATATATATAACCCTAGTGGTAGCACAGTTGATAAGACTTTTTATTTCAAAATTCTTTTCATTTAGGGAATCACTGAAGTTTGTGGTCCTGTGGACGTATGGACATACCTGACAGTGTCCACATGGAAACATCCCTTTACTTCTGGGAAATTGTGATAACCAGGTGCTGTCAATGCTCCTGGTATGCTCAGAGTGGATTAGGCAGTCGCCCAAGTTCCTCGCTCTTCGTGCTACCATTTTGGGAGCGGGTCCAACTATCTGAGCTATACCAGGAGCATTGGTGAGTATATCCCAGTGTTTTTCCAGGATGGATCTAATCGTGTCCCATTGGGTCCCGAATTCCGTGATAATTCTCACTGGGTCGGGAGTGGTTGAAGAGGGGAGGGTCGGTTGTGAATTCTTTGTTGGTTTTTTATCTAGGAGTGAGGGGCGGTCACGTGCCGCTGCCTTACGTTTGGCCCTCCTAAGTTGTTTATGGGAGTAGCCCCTTTCCCGGAAACGTTTATATAGTTCATCACTTTCCCGTTTGTAGTCATCTTTATTGGAACAGTTGCGCCTAATGCGAAGAAATTGGCCCACAGGAATACTGTCCTTGAGCCATTTCGGATGGTGACTGTCAGCTCTTAGGAGTGTGTTCGCTGAGGTTTCCTTGCGGAAGGTATTGGTCACCAATGATGTGTCCTTTCTACTGATAGACAAATCCAAAAAGGAGATTCTTTCCTGATCCCAGGTATAAGTCAGTTTTATATTCCTGTCGTTGGAATTTAGATCTATATAGTCTATAAATTGCGCTAATGTATCCTGATTACCCTTCCAGATGACAAACACGTCGTCGATGTACCTGAGCCACGTGTGGACATGGCCCAGGTACATCGGCGAGGTGTAGACCACGTCCTCCTCCCACAGTCCCAGATGGAGGCAGGCGTATGCTGGGGCCCACGGGGCTCCCATGGAGGTGCCATTAATCTGTTGGTAGTACCTAGACAGAAATTGAAAGAAATTGTTTTTAAGAGCGAACGTTAACAGGTCTACCAGGAATTCATTTTGTGGGCCATGACTGGGAAAATGTCTATCGAGGAAAATTTCCACCGCCTTGATCCCCCAATCGTGGGGGATCGACGTGTAAAGAGATTCCACGTCGATCCCCACTAGGAGACATTCTCCCTGTACACTAATCTGGGAGATATGTCTCAAAACATCCCCTGTGTCTCTCACATAGGACTTAAGGTCAAAGACCATCTCTTTGAGTAAGTTATCCAAGTATTTACCAACTCTTTCTAGGGGGCCCCTTATTGCCAAGACAATTGGTCTCCCCGGGGGGTCTAGCAGTGATTTATGTACTTTAGGGATGATATAAAATATCGGTACATTATATTCGTGGACTGTAAGGTAGTCTAATTCCCGCTTACCTAATATTCCTGCCTCTCCCGCTAGTTTAAGTTTATTGTTTAGGTTCGTGACCAGGGTGGGAAATGGGTCAGTGGGTAATTTTTTATATGTCATGGTGTCACTAAGTAGGCGGAAAACCTCCTTTTCATAGTTTTTCTCATCTGAGTACTACATTCCCACCCTTGTCACTCCTTTTTATGACCAACTGTGGAGCTTCTGAAAGCTCTCGAATGGCCTTACGCTCTGCTGGGGAGAGGTTATCCTCACTTTTAATGCTCCAGTCCATCTTGGATAGATCTGTACGTACCATATCCAAGAATAGGCTTAGCCATCTGTTTTTATTGAGTGGTGGCATCTTGGTAGATTTGATGTTTAATTTGGACTGTCTTTTATAGGGACCCTGTTTTTTGAGCCGCCCCCCCGGGGATTGATGTCTACTGTACAACCCCATTCAGATTTACTGAACACTTCTCATTGTAGCGGGTTGCGTAGACATCAATAGCCCAGACGTCCGGACGCATATGTTTGTTTTTATATGTTGTTTTGTCCTCCTTGTCTGTGTATCAGGTTTGATCGATCAGCGATTATCGATCAATTGATTTAATTTTAGAAATGTTTATTTGTGATGCAAGCTACCGTATCTCCATTTGTATATTTCTGTAACCTATAATAAACACTACATAATTTCATATGTTTACTCGCATTGTCCTTCCATGAGCCCCGCTTCTCTTTTTGGTCCCTCCCTGTCTGGGACAATTTTGTGCATTCAGTCACTGGATCCAGCATGGGTGCTCACCTTGGTAGTGGATGCAATTTTTTGAGTCAGCTGCAGGGTGCTATACAGATCCAGGGACTTGGTTCATTGCTATGGAACACCGTCTCCTCAAGACTACTTTAAGGGTATGCCCACCGTGATGGAATAGATTAAACCTCAGATGGTGGGATTTTAAGGGCAATTAGAGATGAATAGAAAAATTATATAGAAAAATGAATAAATAAAATTGAATTTATTGATATACAAAATTTAAAAACAAATATAGAAGCAAAAAATGAAAGACAATTACATAGATAACATATTAGGTAGTCTGTTTAACAGTAGTGGCAAATAAATCCCACTGCACGAATGATCATCATCCATGAGTGAGAGTTTTCCGCGTTTCAAAAATATGAATATAATCTTCATCAGGGACAATTTGCCATTTCTGAAATTGTAAAATACAATATCAATGAAAAAAATATATACAAAAACATTACATCATTTGCAGGACTGACAAGTTTGCATGGCTCCCATCAGGGTGTACCAAAACTTACGTGTCAAAAGTTTCTGTGCAGCACCCGTCATCGGCACAGCCCGTGTTGGCCCTTCCACATACAAAGGAACCCCAGGATATTATAATCCAATCAAAGCGCCAAAAAAAGAGGGTGTAATTGCACCTTGGAGAGACAAAGACCCAAGGTAGCAAGGCAGGGGGAATCTAAAAAGAAAAGTAAAGACCAATGATCAGGCTACCGTTTTGAATTTTAAATAATTCTACAGATGGTATATAAGATATTTGGAACTTAGGTTTACTTTCCAGACGCGCAAAGATCGAGACACCCCCATGACATGCCCCTACAAAAAGGAGGGCGTGTCAGGGGGGACTCGAGAACCCCAGTGCCACAAGTGTGGGAACGACCAATCACAAAATTCCTAAAAAATAATAAAGCCAAAAAAGGTGACGCTTACAGATGGATCACCGTCACTTAAGTGAAGGGGTGCTCCAATAGGGATGCTCCAAGCCACCCTAAGGGACAGAGATGGAAAGTCCCAACTCAAAACCAAGATAAGGGTGGACACTAAGAAAACATCCGTCTGAAAAACTTAGACACGAAAAATTATATCAATACAAAAATAGGGAATACGAGGATAATAGTAAGCAAAAAATAGTTCAATGAAAGTTAACAAAATAAAACTGAAACCAAAATTGGACAGGAAGAGGGGCCGCACAAAAAGCGGGCAAGAACCCTCTGCACAACATAAAGATTCCAGAGCCCAAAGCATCCAATCCAACAAGCTAGCAAAAACTGAGGTGTATCAAAAAAGGCTATGCTTACCAGTAGTGTTGAATTCTCAAAGTTTCCCCAGGAATGGTAAAGGTAGCTACATGGGTGAGAGAGACTAATCCTCTACCCTGCATGCCACAGGGTCAGGCAACCAATGCGTTGTCATAGATAGGGATGGCAGCTAGATAGTTCGCGGCGTTCTCCTTATATAGCCCAGCTGAAGCAATGCAAAGCCTCGTGGAGCATAGGGGGGTGACGCCGCACATTGTAGAGGCCATGACTTCACTCCCCACGCGCCGCTGTACAGAGTAATCAAACAGCTGATGGTGATGATCGAGGGAGAGCGCGGCCAAACACAGCAGACCCGCCCCCTCGATCATGTCAGTCAATCTCAGACGCGAACGGGGAACCTAACTGCTGACAGTGAAAGCTTTCCTACGTTAGGCGCACTAGAGATGGGTAAATGGAAGCGGCGGCCTCACTGCTGACAGTGAAAGCTGCCGCATCACTACGGATCACATATCGCATATAACTGGGACCGGACCAACCAGAGGATGACAGAGATCCAGAACAGCTCTGCAATCCAGGGGCCGGAAAAAATCCTCAGAGTAAATGGCAAATTAAAAACGCCTAAGTTGTATTCATCCTTTGTGGTAAAGATGAATAAAAAAAGAAGCAAAAATACAATTAGAAAAAATAAATCAAAATAAATATAGAGGCTGGGGCATGTGAGAGAGAAAAAACCCATAGGGGAAGACTTTCTCTCAATAAGGAGAAAATATAACACCCCCGACATAGAAAATATCCTCACATGACTGTGGGAATCGTGCAGACGGCAAACCAAACCACAGTGAAGGAGGAAAGAGGCTCCCAAATTGCATGGTAGCCTATGTGTGCCGGGTGCATGTAAGTGGCCACAGGCTGGGCAGAAGGACATCGGATGGAACACAGGAACATAACCCTGCAAAACATAATAAGACATAAAAAATTATATACAAACAGCCAAAATTATAAATATATTAACCACCTAATGGGTGGAACCAAGATATCATAATGACAAGTGTGTAACACCCCAAATAGATATGTCATTCAAACCTGTCTTTTAGCAATGAGAATGAAAAACAGAGGAAAGGGAGAAAAACATAAGAGAAAAAAAAGGGGAAATAAAAAATCAAAACAAAAATCTGATGGATTTAGTCCATCTTTCCTGAATTGAAGCCTTCCAAAAAAGGCCTGAAGCTTTCAGCCTCATTAAGACCAGGTGGGGTAGTGGCATCCAAATGTCTAATCCAGCTCTCTTTGCGCTGTAAAAGAATTTTGTTCCAATCCCCACCCCTAACTGGAACATGCACTCGATCCAATACAGTGAAGTTCACAGATGACATTCTGTAACCATGTCCCTAGGCCACATGTCTTCCAAGGGGAAGATACAGATTGCCAATTTGCATGCTTGATAGGTGTTTGCTAACTCGCTGACAAAATTCCTGTCGGGTCTTCCCGACATAAAATGCACCACACTGACATTGTACCAGGTATACAACTCCCTGAGTCTTAAAGTTAGCAAAATGTTTCAAGCAGAAGCATTCTCCATTGGGTAATTGAAAGGAAGTCCTCTTACGAATAACCGCACAAAAAGAGCAAGATCCACAAGGGTAGGTTACCCATGCTTTACATGGGTCCTGTCTCTGATTACCCTTGTATTCACTCTGAGTGGGCATGTCCCCAAGTGAACCTGCCTTCCTAAAGGTGATTTGGGGTAAGCAGACCACCCAAGATGGTATCCTCCGTGAGGATCGACCAATGTTTGGTAAGGATCTTTCTAACAGTATTATGTTCGTTGGAGTATCGTATGATATTTCTTGTTGAATCATCTTGTTTTCTGATCTTAGTTTTAAGGATTAAATCATGTCTTTCTTGATCCTTAACACGATTAAAGGCTTTTTTTAGGGAAGATTTTGTATATCCCCTAATGAGTAATCTCTCGCTTAATTTATCCGCTTCATGTTGAAAAGCTTCCACAGTGCTACAATTCCGTTTTAGGCGTAGGAATTGGCTAAAAGGTATGGATTTTTTTGAGGAGTTCGGGGTGAAAACTGTCAGCATGCAACGGGTGTTGCCGGCAGTCTCCTTTTCTATAGAGTTTGCTGGCCAGTCTACCATCTTCATTCTTATAAATGCTGATGTCCAAAAAATTAATCATTGAATGATCATAGGACATTGTAAAAAGATTTAATGCATTTTGGTTCATGACTTTAAGACAATTTTTCAGAGTGTCTTCTGCACCATTCCATGCCAAGAAGATATCATCAATGTATCTTTGCCAAAGAATGATATATATTGTGTGTATGGAGTAAGTTGGTCATCTGATAAAAAAAACTTTTTCCCACTCCCCCAGGTACAGGTTTGCATAAGAGGGGGGCGCAACACGTCCCCATAGCAACACCCTGTACCTGGAGGTAGTGGGAACCCTTGAAAAAGAAGACATGTTTCAAAATGAAATCCAACATCTCCAGTATGATTTTATTAAATTTCCACTCTGTGGTTGACTTTTGTTGTAGAATGCGACTAACGGCGGCCACCCCTAGATCATGTGGAATGCTGTTATAGAGAGACTCAACGTCTATGGTAACCAAAATGGCTGAGACAGAAATAACCAAATCATCCAGTATTTTTAATAGATGGATGGTGTCCTTGGTGTAGGATGCCAGCTCCAAGACATGAGGTCTTAGATGCTGGTCGATGACTTGAATGTTACCTTCAGAAATACTGCCATTACCTGAAATAATAGGTCGACCCGGGGGGGTTTAAACAGTGAAGGACACTTTTCTTTTTGCCAGAAAATTGCTCTTGAAGAGCTTATATAAAAAATCTACAAAACAGGAGGAGACAGTTGCTCCCAATCTCACCATAGCGGATTTTAAGGCCCTTCGGGACCTTAATCTGCTTTTACAAGAAAATGAGGGAGCAGATTTTGTGTGGGAGGACGCTTTGGAGAGTGAAGAAAGCGATAATGAAGTACTAGGTGATAGCCAACCAATTAGACAATTCAAAAGGAAATCACATAGATTTCCTTCACTAAGCCTAAATCCAGCCTTGGCATTGTTCGTCAAACCACGAGGGAAATTGAATCCTTAAACAATGACAGGTCAGTTAGACATTTGAGTCTTGAACAACAAAATGCTCTAAAAACGTTGAAAAATAATTTTGATATAACAATAAAGGGGTCAGACAAAGGTGGCAACATCATACTTATGGATAATTCCAGGTATGAAGATATTTGCCTCAAAATTCTCAACAATCGAAAATGTTATTGGAAAATCTCTGCTTCACTAGTTGACAAGTTTAACCAGGAATTTTACTCTCTGGTAGATGAAGCTTTTATGACAGGGGCCATCACGGGTGAATTACTGGAATTTATTTGTACCAAATACCCCCGCACTCCTACCATGTATGCACTTCCTAAAGTAGATTAAAGATCTTCACAACCCCCCGGGTAGACCTATTTCAGGTAATGGTAGTATTTCTGAAGGTATCAGTCAATCGATGTTGCGCCCCCTCTTATGCAAACCTGTACCTGGGGGAGTGGGAAAAAGCTTTATCAGATGACCAACTTACCCCATACACACAATATATCATTCTTTGGCAAAGATACATTGATAATATCTTCTTGGTATGGAATGGTCCAGAAGACACTCTGAAAAATTATCTTAAAGTCATGAACCAAAATGCATTAAATCTATTTTTTACATGTCCTATGATCTTTCAATGATTAATATTTTGGACATCAGCATTTATAAGAATGAGGATGGTAGACTGGCCAGCAAACTCTATAGAAAAGAGAACTGCCGGCAACACCCTGTTGCATGCCGACAGTTTCCACCCCGAACCCCTCAAAAAATCCATACCTTTTAGCCAATTCCTACGCCTCAAACGGAATTGTAGCACTGTGGAAGCTTTTCAACATGAAGCTGATAAATTAACCGAGAGATTACTCATTAGGGCATATACAAAATTTTCCCTAAAAAAAGCCTTTAATCGGGTTAAGGATCAAGATGGACATGATTTAATCTTTAAAACTAAGACCAGAAAACAAGATGATTCAACAAGAATTATCATACGATACTCCAACAAACATGATGCTGTTAGAAAGATCCTTACCAAACATTGGTCGATCCTTACGCAGGATCCCATCTTGGGTGGTCTGCTTACCCCAAAACCCCAAATCACCTTTAGGAAGGCAGGTTCACTTGGGGACATGCTCACTCAGAGTGAATACAAGGGTAATCAGAGACAGGACCCATGTAAAGCATGGGGAACCTACCCTTGTGGATCTTGCTCTTTTTGTGGGGTTATTCGTAAGAGGACTTCCTTTCAATTACCCAATGGAGAACACTTCCGCTTCAAACATTTTGCTAACTGTAAGACTCGGGGAGTTGTATACCGGGTACAATGTCAGTGTGGTGAATTTTATGTCGGGAAGACCTGACAGGAATTTGGCCAGCGAGTTAGCAAACACCTATCAAGCATGCAAATTGGCAATCTGTATCTTCCCCTTGGAAGACATGTGGCCAAGGGACATGGTTACAGAATGTCATCTGTGAACTTCACTGTATTGGATCGAGTGCATGTTCCAATTAGAGGTGGGGATTGGAACAAAATTATTTTACAGCGCAAAATGCGCTGGATTAGACATTTGGATACCACTACCCCACCTGGTCTTAATGAGGCTGAAAGCTTCAGGCCTTTTTTGGAAGGCTTCAATTCAGGAAAGACGGACTAAATCCATCAGATTTTTGTTTTGATTTTTTATTTCCCCTTCTTTTTTCTATGTTTTTCTCCCTTTCCTCTGTTTTTCATTCTATCTCTTTTCTAAAAGACAGGTTTGAATGACATATCTATTTGGGGTGTTACACACTTGTCATTATGTAATGATATCTTGGTTCCACCTATTAGGTGGTTAATATATTTATAATTTTGGCTGTTTGTATATAATTTATGTCTTATGTTTTGCAGGGTTATGTTCCTGTGTTCCATCCGATGTCCTTCTGCCCAGCCTGTGGCCACTTACATGCACCCGGCACACGTAGGCTACCATGCAATTTGGGAGCCTCTTTCCTCCTTCACTGTGGTTTGGTTTGCCGTCTGCACGATTCCCACAGTCATGTGAGGATATTTTCTGTGTCAGGGGTGTTATATTTTCTCCTTATTGAGAGAGAGTCTTCCCCTATGGGTTTTTTCTTTCTCTCTCATGCCCCAGCCTCTATTTATTTTGATTTATTTTTTCTAATTGTATTTTTGCTTCTTTTTTTGTTCATCTTTACCACAAAGGATGAGTACAACTTAGGCGTTTTTAATTTGCTATTTACGCTGAGGATTGTTTTCAGCCCCTGGATTGCAGAGCTGTAATGGATCTCTGTCATCCTCTGGTTGGTCCGGTCCCAGTTATATGCGATATGTGATCCGTAGTGGTGCGGCAGCTTTCACTGTCAGCAGTGAGGTCGCTGCTTCCATTTACCTTTCTCTAGTGCGCTGAACGTAGGAAAGCTTTCACTGTCAGCAGTGATGTTCCCCATTCGCGTCTGAGATCGACTGACATGATCGAGGGGGGCGGGTCTGCTGTGTTCGGCCGCGCTCTCCCTCGATCATCACCATCAGCTGTTTGATTACTCTGTACAGCGGCGCGTGGGGAGTGATGTCATGGCCTCTACGTTGTGCGGCGTCACCCCCCTATGCTCCACGAGGCTTTGCATTGCTTCAGCTGGGCTATATAAGGAGAACGCAGGGAACCCTCTAGCTGCCATCTCTATCTATGACAACGCATTGGTTGCCTGACCCTGTGACATGCAGGGTAGAGGATTAGTCTCTCTCCCCCATGTAGCTACTTTTACCATTCCTGGGGAATCTTTGAGAATTCAACACTACTGGTAAGCGTAGCCTTTTTTGATACACCTCACTTAGTTTTTGCTAGCTTGTTGGATTGGATGCTTTGGGCTCTGCAATCTTTATGTTGTGCAGAGGGTTCTTGGCCGCTTTTTGTGCGCCCCCTCTTCCTGTCCAATTTTGGTTTGTTTTATTTTGTTAACTTTCATTGAACTATTTTTTGCTTACTATTATCCTTGGATTCACTATTTTTGTATTGATATAATTTTTCCTGTCTAATTTTTTCAGATGGATGTTTTCTTAGTGTCCCCCCTTATCTTGGTTTTGAGTTGAGACTTTCTCTGTCCCTTAGGGTGGCTTGGAGCATCCCTATTGGAGCATCCCTTCGCTTAAGTGACGGTGATCCATCTGTAAGTGTCACCTTTTTTGGCTTTATTATTTTTTAGGACTTTTGTGATTATTGGTCATTCCCACACTTGTGGCACTGGGGTTCTCAAGTCCCCCTGATACGTCCTCCTTTTTGTAGGGGCGTGTCATGGGGGTGTCTTGATCTTTGCCCAAGTCTGGAAGGTAGACCTAATTTCCGAATATCTTTATATACCGTCTGTAGAATTATTTAAAATTCAAAATGGTAGCCTGATCATTGGTCTTGACTTTTCTTTTTAGATACCCCCTGCCTTGCTACCTTGAGTGTTTGTCTCTCCAAGGTGCAATTACACCCCCCTTTTTTGGCACTTTGCTTGGATTATAATATCCTGGGGTTTCTTGCATGTGGAAGGGCTAACGCGGGCTGTGCGGATGTCGGGTGCTGCACAGAAACTTTTCTTGACACGTAAGTTTTGGTACACCCTGATGGGAGCCATGCAAACCTGTCAGTCCTGCAAATGATAGAATGTTTTTTGTATATATTTTTTTCATTGATATTGTATTTTACAATTTCAGAAATGGCAAATTGTCCCTGATGAAGATTATATTTATTTATATTTTCGAAACGTGTCAGACATTAATTTGTGTAGTGAGATTTATTTGCCACTACTGTTAAACAGACTACCTAATATGTTATCTATGTAATTGTCTTTCGTTTTTTGCTTCAATGTTTGTTTTTAAATTTTGTATATCAATAAATTCAATTTTATAGATTTTTCTATTCATCTCTAATTGCCCTTAAAATCCCACCATCTGAGGTTTATCTATTTCATATATTCAGGGATGCTGGCAATTTTTTTGCATCATTTCTTGGGAGCCCCTTTTTTCTTTGCCCACCGTGATGGTCCCGCGTTATGGACATGTAAGACAGGGTCACCCTGTATTTGACTGTTGCGCTATGTTTGGAATGGATTCACTTCATTTAACTTTTTAAACATGGTCCCAAAACAAAACCACTTAAAACTCAATCACATACATTAACCCCTTGCCGACCGCCGCACACAGATGTACGTCGGCAGAATGGCACAGGCAGGCAGGCAAATGGGCGTCCCTTTAAATTTGCCACCTATCGGGCGCACCCGCCACGGGTCCTGGGGGCTCGATGTTCGCCGGCGGCCCGCGATTGCGGTGTGGAGAGGTAGAACGGGGAGATGCCTATGTAAATAAGGCATTTCCCTATTCTGCCTAGTGACATGACAGGGATTTACTGTTCCCTGTCATCGGGAGCAGTGATCGCTGTCATGTCAGTGGTAGTCCATCCCCCCACAGTTAGAACACCTCCCTGTGGCACACTTGATCGCCCCCTAGTGTTTAACCCCTTCCCTGCCATTGTCATTTACACAGTAATCAGTGCATTTTTATAGCATGGTTTGCTGTATAAATGACAGTGGTCCCAGAATGGTGTCAAGTGTCCGATGTGTCCACCATAATGTCGCAGTCACGATAAAAATCGCAGATCACCGCCATTACTAATAAAAAAAAAATTATAATAAAAATGCTACAAATCTATCCCCTATTTTGTAGACACTATAAGTTTTGCGCAAATCAATCAATATTTGCTTATTGTTTTTGTTTTGTTTTGTTTTTTTAACCAAAAATATGTAGAAGAATACATATCAGCCTAAACTGAGAAAAAAATTTGTTTTTATATATTTTTTGGGGATATTTATTATAGCAAAAAGTAAAAAATATTTGTTTTTTGTTTTATTTCAAAATTGTTGCTTTTTTTTGTTTATAGCACAAAAAATAAAAACCACAGAGGTGATCAAATGCCACAAAAAGAAAGCTCTATTTGTGGTTAAAAAAGGACATCAATTTTGTTTGGGTGCAACCTCGCACGACCGTGCACTTGTCAGTTAAAGTGACGTAGTGCCGCATCGCAAAAAGTGCTCTGGTCAGGAAGGGAGTAAATCCTTCCGGGGCTGAACTGGTTAATGCCACTTCCACTTAGATCCCTTATAAGGTCAGGTCCTCTCGGTTGCTTCCTCCAGCCCTTTGGCCACAAGGATTAATTTCAGGGCAGTCTACACCTGGGTTACTGCATACTTCTTCTGGACAGGCTTACCCTATCTCCTCCCACGCTCTATTCCGGGAGTACCCTATGGGGGAGAACCCTCATTTGTAGCTTATAGGTTATAAGAGTACATTTCTTGTAGAAGAATACAAAATGGAGTGGTTTCAGTCAAGATTGAAGACAAAGGTTTCACAAATACAAATCCCTCCTTGTGTTTTTTAAACACCCATGCCTATAAATCCAAGGTACTTCTGTGTGAAAGAATACCAAACATCCTCCAACTGAACATGGTGCTCCTAATCATCTTGCACTGGCAGGAGTTCCCTTCCCTAAGGAGTGAAAAGATTGTCTTCCACAGATGAAATGGTTTCTTTAAACTTTTCCATAAACATACTCTACAGGTGGGTGCAACTTTAACACAACTGGGGAGTGGTCATGGGAATGCTTTGCACATCCAGGACAGCAGAGGGATAGCAATTTTAACTGCAAAGTAATAGAATATGTAACAATGCCATGAGAATTAAAGTCCCTACTTTTTAAACAATCTGAAAATACAGCTGAAGAAATCTCTAAATATTCCTAAACTCTTTAAGGGATTCCAATCATTAACTGCAATGCTTCTAGTCTCACTCTGAATCTGATATACTTTTTGTTCCTCTCAATAGACCTTTCCTCATCTAAAATATATACAATTTATATGCAGTAGTTCATGTTAATCGCTTTACACATTCCACCTTGGACTGCAGTGAGATAGTCCACAGTCAATCTGTGCTGTAATGCAGTGGTCTTCAACCCTGTCCTCAGGGCCCACTAACAGGCCAGGTTTGCAAGATAACTGAAATACATCACAGGTGATATCATTTGCTGCTCAGTGATTGTAATATTCTAGTCTGCATCTCCCCAAGGTAATACATGAAACCTGGCCTGTTAGTGGGCTCTGAGGACAGGGTTGATGACCACTGCTGTAAAAACCACCTTCCTTATCTGAGTAGTTTTCTTCATACACACACAAGTGGTAGACACACACATGGTTATATACATTGTTGTCCTTGAAATCAGGAAGGGGGCTATTTGACCTAACTCTCCAGCCTTTACAACAATCATTTAACAAATTATTTTTAATGGCTGAAATGTATTCAAGTAGGCTTTCCTTCAAGTTTAACACCTGTCTCTGTCTTTTTGGAACTGTCCTTGTGATCTCTTTTGAGACTTTCTTGTCTGTTTCCTTACAAGGACCAGGTCTCCAGGCTTTGTGCAATGTGCACCTACAACGGAGGAAGGTTCTGGGATTTTGTAGACCCTGAACATACAAATAAAGATCATTGTTCAAACGGGCATTTGTGGTGAGAAATAACAGCCAGTCTTGGCACTTGCCCAAAAAGCACTTCACAGGGAGATAGCCCTGTCTTTAGGAGCGATGCTGATTGTGTATAACGCTTTAGGTAAACAGTCTATCCACAATACCTGTCTCTTCTATCATCTTAGTCTATTTTTATTATCCTATTAAACCTTTCAACCTTTCTGTTGTTCTCAGAATGGTAGAGGGTGTGTAATGCTTGATTACTGGTCATGATTTCACCTGTTAGCCTCCACCTCACTCAATAACCTTGGGGATGCCAAAGCGCCAGACAATTATTGAGAGAAGCCCTGGGCTATCCATAGCTTATCTATGCAGGTAGCCATTACATCATTGGATAGATGACCCCCAGTCTGTGCTAATTGCACTGCCATGGGGACTAGAGCTCTGGGGAGGCACCATTGGGTCCCGCAGGTCCACGGGCCATTCCGCACTGTTCCTTTTCAGGTGCCTGGATCTGCAGGCAAACTAAGGTGTCTTCATCTCAAGTATTATGCCGCGTACACACGGTCGGACTTTTCGTCTACAAAAGTCCAACGGACGCTGACGGACTAAAGCTGGCTGGTAATCCGATCGTGTGTGGGCTTCTCCGGACTTTCAACGTACTTTTTTAGCCTCAAATCCGACGTACTTTAGATTTGAAACATGCTTCAAATCTTTACGTCGTAACTACGACGGACCCCAAAATCCGCTCGTCTGTGTGCTAGTCCGACGGACAAAAAGCCACGCCAGGGCACCTATTGGCTACTGGCTATGAACTTCCTTATTTTAGTCCAGTGTACGTCATCACGTACGAATCCGTCGGACTTTTGTGTGGTCGTGTGTAGGCAAGTCCGTTCGTTAGAAAGTATGCCACAAGTCCGCCGCAAGTCCGCCGAAAGTCTGCCGGAAGTCTGTCGGACAGGCTGTCTGACTTTTGTAGACGAAAAGTCCGACCGTGTGTACGCGGCATTAGAGGCCCTGTACCTTCAGAATGGTCCACTCAAGGGGCTTATGGAAAGCTTTAAACAATCTCTATCAGTTTGGCATGCTTGAGCAGTTTTATGGCACTTGGAAGTTTTCGCTTTCCATATAGCACCAAAATTGTGTACAATCCCAAAAGCATATCGAAAGATAGATATTCTACAATATTTACAGTACTGTGCAAAAGGTTTAGGCAGGTGTGAAGAAATCCTGTAAAGTAAGATTGCTTTCCAAAGTGTATATTTGAATTATCAGTTTACAAAATGCAAAGAGAGCAATCAGAAGAAAAATTGAAATCAAATCAATATTTGATGTGACTACCCTTTGCACAAGAACTGATGTGGTTTGAAGGCAAAGTCAAGGATTTTGAAGGATTGGGTTCAGGTGTATGAATAACCAATTATACCAAGCAGATGCTAATGATCATCAATTTCATATGAAGGTTGAAACGGTCATTAACCAAAACAAACAGCTGTGTAGAAAGCTTAAAACTAAGTGAGGAACAGCCAAAGTCTGATACTAAGGTGAGGTTGTGGAAGACTGTTTCATATTAAAGGTCACACACCATGGTAAGACTGAACATAGCAACAAGATACAGGGTAGTTATACTGCACCAGAAAGGTCTTTCCCAGGCAAAGATTTCAAAGTAGACTGGGGTTTCAAGACGCATGTTTAAGCTCTTATGAAGAAGTACAAAGAAACAGGCAACGTTGAGGACCGTAGACGCAATGGTAGGCCAAGGAAACTTAGTGGAGCAGATGAGACACATTCTGCTTACTTTCCTTTGACATCAGAAGATGTCCAGCAATGCCCTCAGCACAGAACTGGTGGAAACCAGTGGGACCCAGATACACCTATCCACTGTCCGGAGAAGTCTGACCAGAAGTGGTCTTCATAGAAGAATTGCGGACAAAAAGCCAGATCTTGGAGGTTGAAGAAAGGCTAAGCGACTCAACTATGTATGACATTGGAACTGTGGTGTAGAAAAATGGCAGCAGGTGCTCTGGACTGATGATACAAAAAAAGGGGAGGTTTTGCCTGGATCAACCACCAGTAAATAAATTCTTAGATTATTGACAGGATCAGATATTCAGCCACATAGTTATTGGATGCAGTTTGGGTTGCCTTATAGAGCATACAAAACAACTAGGAGAAAGAGATTCCCCCAAAGAAGGCAAATTACCCAAACACAATCTGCAAAAACAATAAATTTATTGAACTACAAAACACCACACAAAAATACAAAAATTGGGCAAAATAGGGAATATATCATAGACCAAGTTAAAACAGATAACGTTATCATTGAAAACAACGGAGCCGCGGCCAATCATACCCCATACACACACCAATCACCACAGCAGATTCCTGCTATTTTGGGCAATATCGTGTGAAATAAAGTCCTTAGTCAATCCAGATACTGGTAGTATGACGGTATGAGGGTAAGGGTGGATGAGTGAATAATCATAACTTGGGGACTGATTCAGCACATCATGAAAATTATGGCAGTCCGGGAACTAGACCCATATCACAGGTATAACAGCAAAAGGTGACCGGCAGTATTTACTGAAGATTATTATTGTGGACACAGGACATACAGGTGAAGCAGCTATGTTTGGAGAAAGTAGCGGGGGAGCAATAACAGCTCAGGCTGTACTATGAGTATAAATCGGAGTGATACTTCTCTCACCAAATAGATGGCTCAGCAGCTCTTGAGATCGTAGGCTCTACCCCCAGGTGATAGCTGTAGATGTCAGTCCAACAACCACTTTCCGTCAGGTAGGAGATGTCCCGCTATGTCCAACGCCTACAGTCAGATGCTGTAAGCCGGCCGTCAGCTGTTAGTTCCCGGTCAAGCATTCAAACACCATGAGCGCGCGGCTCCGAGGTGACGTGCTGACGTCACGTGCTGACGCGTTTCACCAGCCAATCACCGCTGGTTTCTTCAGAGCAAAGGAGGGGTCCGTGAACGGAGGTTAAGTAGGCTGGATAATAGGGGATGTAATTACATCTAACGACCACCAGATGTCGTACACGGTTACCACTCATCGCAGACATTTCAGCAAAACGACATATCGCAATTGGCTTTACATGATCAGCTGTGATCTGTTTGTGCAATACACTGCACTTCAAATGTACCAAGTTACAGTTCAGAAACCATTTAGTGAGGATAGGAGGTAAATAAGAGAGAGCAAAGGGAATGTATATGTACAAACAAACAAAAACAAAAAACCAAAAAACAAAAGGCAATAAATATTAAGCCAGCAGGGGACCATTATCCAGGGGCTAGGAGAAGTAAAGGGGAAAAAAGGAAGGAGAAAGGGAGGGGGGGGGGACGGTGGGGGGGGGGGAAGGTCAGAAAAAGAGGAATGAAGGGGGGGGACGGGAAGGGGGAGGGGGGAAGGGGAAAGACAGGGAGAACGGGATGGGAATGTACAGAAACCAATTAATTACTTCTCCAGAAAGGGCTGGAGGCTGCATTCGATATTTAACCCATTAGGGGCCATCGCCTCCAAATAGTACGTCCACATCTTTTCCTTCTGGAGGAGGATGGTATCGAAATCGCCACGTCTCGTGGGTAAATTTAACCTATAGATCCCTTTTACTGTTAGGCCCCTTGGATCGCGATTATGGAATTTAGCAAAATGCTGTGAGATGGGGCGTTCATCATTTAACTTTTTGATACCAGCAATGTGTTCACTAATCCTTATCCTTAAAGCTCTTTTAGTTTTCCCCACATAAATTTTATTGCATGGACATACAAGCATATAAACTACCCGGGTAGTAGAGCAGTTTATAAACTGTTTAATCTTATAATCAGTTCCTCCACTAGGGTTTGGAAACACATTAGTCTGGTGGACATACTTGCAAATATTGCAATGTCCACATTTGTACATGCCTGGGGATATTCTAGAGTCAGTTAGCCAATTTTTCTTGGTGGCTCCGAGTGTATTCGGAATGAACCAAGAGGTCACCAAGATTATTGGATCTTTTGGCTGTCAAAAGGGGTCTAGAGCTCACAAGTTCAGAGATCAAAGGGGCAGATTTTAAGATATGCCAGTGTTTTTGTAGGACTCCCTGGACCATTTTCCATTGGGACCCAGACTTAGTAATGATCCTCGGGAAATTCTGTTAATTATTTTCATTTTAATTTTTATTTTTAAGGTGTGAAGATTCTGCAGAGGTCAAAAGTTCATCCCGATTTTTAAGGGTAGCTTTTTTCTTGGCTTTTTTGAGGGACCTATGTGAGTAGCCTCTCTGTCTCAATCTTTGATACATCTCATGCGCCTCTTCATGAAATTCCTCCTCCACAGAACAATTCTGTCTGATCCGTAGGAATTGTCCTGTGGGTATCCCATTGATTAATGGTTTAGGATGATGGCTTTGGGCAGACAATAAGGTGTTAGCTGCTGTTTTTTTCCTAAATGTGCTAGTGATGATTTCATTTCCGGACCTTCGTATAGATAGATCAAGGAAGGAGAGCGTCTCAGGATGATATGAATAGGTCAGATGTATATTTTGATTGTTACTATTTAGTTCAGACATAAAGTCCTCAAGTTGTTTAGCTGAACCTGTCCACACCATCAAAACGTCATCGATGTACCTCAGCCACAAAAGGCAGTGGCTGAGGTACAAAGAGGATCTATAGACCGTCATCTCCTCCCAGAGTCCCAAGTGTTTTTAATGATAACGTTATCTGTTTTAACTTGGTCTATGATATATTCCCTATTTTGCCCAATTTTTGTATTTTTGTGTGGTGTTTTGTAGTTCAATAAATTTATTGTTTTTGCAGATTGTGTTTGGGTAATTTGCCATCTTTGGGGGAATCTCTTTCTCCTAGTTGTTTTGTATGCTCTGGACTGATGAGCAGAAATTTGAAATATTTGGCTGTAGCAGGGGGCAGTTTGTTTGCCGAAGGGCTGCGGAGCAGTACAATAATGTGTCAGGCCGAGCTCACATCACTCCCATGCATGTTTACGGGAATCACATCACTGCAGCACACAGAGCGAGCAGTGAATGTGGTCTGAGCTGCACAAGTATAACTCTGATCTCGTTACCCGCTGTTTTAAACACCCTGCCTGTCAGCGTTTTTTGTAATCCTTTACATTAATACAACTCTAGGAACTATCTTCAGCGTCATTTAGAACAAGGAGTCCTGGAAGTGATGTGGCCCAGCAGAGCCCGGATAGCAGCATAATTGAGTCTGTCTGGGATTACATAAAGAGAGAACAATTTCAAGCAGCCTACAGCCACAGAAGATCTGTTTGTTTGTTTTTCTCTTAAAGATGTTTGGAACAACCTACCTGCCAAGTTCCTTCAAAAACTGTGTGCAAGTGTACCTAGAAAAACTGATGCTGTTTTTGCAGGCAAAGGGTGGTCACACCAAATATTGCTTTGATTTGGATTTCTCTTCTGTTCATTTACTTTCCATTTTGTTAATTGATACATATAAACAATTTACATATCTATATCTGAAAGCATTATTAATTTACAGCTTTTTTTGACATCGGCCTTGTTCTGCTTCGCGTTATTGAACTGTTGTATAACACTAGTCAGACAGCTTAACAATAATTCAGAAGTCAAGAAACGTGAGACATCAGATCTGTATGTATTCTTTATCCCGAATAACTTTGTAAAACTACAACATAAGCATAAACAAAACATATTTGTCAGTACATTAAATATTATACAGCAGCCTCACTCTATCAGTAAGAGTACTCGCAGAAAATTCCATCATTGGTCCAGGAATGGTTTAAGAGCTCTTCTACATGCAGTGTGTTAGATCCAGGAGCAGTAATGAAATGAAGGAAATAGTTCCAGGTTGAAGGTTACTGCCTTTTACTATGAGGAGAATCCTACTTCCTTCAAGCTCTGGCAAAGTAATAACCATCTCTGACCACTAGATGGCAACAACATAAACTAACATTACAGTATAAACTGTAACAGCACATAGCACATATTATTATGAACAATATGGGCAGAACACTCCCTGTCTGGCATAATTTATTATGTCATTACCTAAATAACTACTGCTATGCAGAAAAAACATATATAAACAGGAAAATGGAATCCTAGCTAGTCCGAGATCAAAACTATAATGTCAGTTATAGGTCTGAGATCAATTCTGGCGGTCTCATTTTTTACAGTTTTGACCTCCCACCTTTCTAACCTTGCCATCCCTGCTTGGTAGAGCATTGACAAGTCCTACGGGCCACTCGTTCCTGCCCTCTTGGCTGTCCTTCAACAGAACAACATCGCCCACTTTTACGTTTGGGCGATCCTCAGTCCATTTCCTACGGCGTTGCAGATTTGACAGATACTCTCTCTTCCATCTTTTCCAAAAGGTGTCTGCCAAGCATTGTACTTGCTTCCATTGTTTTGCATGAACTTGTGTTGTACTTATGGTCCCAGATGGAGCAGACAAAGAGTTCATCTTTTGAGTCAACAACATTGCTGGGGTAAGGACCATAGGTGTATTTGGGTCTGAGGACACAGGAACTATAGGCCTGGCATTCATAATAGCCGTAACCTCTGCCATAAAGGTGCTTAAAGTCTCATGGGTCAAGTGAGCAGGTTTGGTTTGTAGCAACATAGCGTCCAAGATTCGCCTGGCAATACCTATAAGTCTCTCCCAGACACCACCCATATGTGAGGAGTGTGGAGGATTAAAGACCCATGTACATCCTCTGTCTTGGAGAAAGTCTTGCAATTGTGATTCGCTGTCACAAATGTTAAGTTCTTTGCAGGCTCCCACAAAGTTTGTAAGAAAGGGAAGGAAGGGGTCAAGAGGAGATCCCCCCAAAAAAACTTTACCTGCACTTTACCTACAAGGACCTAGTCTACCCACTCATGTAGTCAATCCAGCTCTGGAATTCCAGTGAAATAGTATAGACCCGGGTCTCTAGTGACTTTAATTGATGAGTGTGAGTGCATGAATGCATGAGATATATGTGTAATGTCTGTGGTGGCCACCAGCACACAATAGGACTTTTATCTGCCCTATTTTTTAAATACACATGGTTGTTGGATTATGTTTCTACATATTGTGACACAATAAAGTTTTTGTAGGTTCAACTGTTTGTTCTTGAGCGGACCATCTTTTTTTTTGGGGGGATCTCCTCTTGACCCCTTCCTTCCCTTTCTTACATATGCTTTATGGTCCATTGAACAACCGTTTGACAGCTAGTCAGCTACATACCACTGAGTTATATGATTAATGATACGGGTGACATGAGAGACATATTAATCTGATTAATTACCACAGTGGGAGGGAATTCCCCTCCCCCCGTTTGTCACCCTAGAACCTACTATTGGATGACTTTAAGGTGTCCTTCCCCCCTTTTCTTTTCCCACAAAGTTTGTCCCTCTGTCAGAACGGAGCAGTTTTGCTGGGCCACGAATTGAGAATAATCTCCTCAAGGCATTAATAAAGCTTGATGTTGACATGGCTTCAAGTAGCTCTATGTGTACAGCTCGGGTGGACAAACAAGTGAAAAGGACTACCCATTGTTTACTGTCCGCGCTGCCTCCTCTAGTGCAACGGGTTAAAACAGACCATGGACCAAATACATCTAGGCCCACATTGGTGAAAGGTGGTTGAGCAATTACTCTGTCCTCTGGTAGCTCTGCCATCTTTTGACTTTGTAATCTTACTCGCAGTTTGCGACAGATAACACATTTGTGTATAACAGCTGATACCAAGCGTTTGCCACCAAGAATCCAGAGACCTGCAGATCTAATTGCACCTTCTGTGATGTGTCGCCCTTGGTGAACTACTTGTTTATGATAGTACCTAACAAGCAGTGTCGCAACGTGATCATAAGGTATAATGACAGGCTGTTTCTCTTCTTCTGAAAGTTCAGCAAGAGACAAACGTCCACCTACTCTCAACAGCCCATTCTTGTCTAAAAAGGGGCTAAGCCTCCTAAGACGGCTTTGTTTTGGGAATGTCTTTTATTTTTTTGATGCAGTCAATTTCCTTCTGGAAATATTTGTTTTAAACAGAAGAAATTATAACAGACTTTGCCTGAGCAAGTTCTACTAGATTGACCTGTTCATGGAAACTTTCCCACCTCCTGACCTGATCGCTATTGGTTTCTCTCCGGAAGGTTTTAGCAACATGGATGAGTCTGGCTAGGGTCTTAACTAATATCTTCCAGCAAGAAAATCTATCAAAGCAATGTGAGTGAAGTGTGGCTTCAGAAGCTTTGGTACTGAAACTTGTAATTTCTGATCTGATTTCAGGGTCAGCTTCGGGCTCTATGAGTGGATAAACATTAGCAGTGTCTATCTGCTCACAGTGTGGTTGGTACAGAAAGGATGGGCCTGAGAACCATATAGAGTTCTGAAGGCATGCTGCTTGAGTAGGTCTAGTGGCATAATCTGCAGGGTTTTGCTCTGTAGATGCATAGAACCACTGATCTGGGTGTGAAGATAGCCTGATTCTATTCACTCTGTTGGAGACATACAGATGGAACCTCCTAGTGGTGCTGCAAATGTACCCTAGGACAGTCTTGCCGTCGGTGAAGAATTTCACAGCATCAAAGTCAGTGTCTAGTTCATCTGTGATTAGCTCATACATTTCGACTGCAAGTACAGCAGCACACAACTCTAAACGAGGAATCGTGTGGGCTGGTTTAGGGCTTAATTTGGACTTTCCCATGACAAATCCAACATGACACACATTTTCTGCATCAATTACTTTCAAGTAAGCTACCGCACCTATAGCTGTGGTGGATGCGTCTGAGAAGATGCACAGTTCTTTCCTGCAAGCTGATGATAGAGATAAGGGCACATAGCATCTGTCTATCTTTAGGTGCTCTAAGGCTTGCAAGGATTCTGTCCATTGAACCCACTCGCTTAGTCTCTCCTGTGGAAGCAATGCATCCCATTCACTTTTCCCAGATGACAGTTCTCGAACTAAGACCTTGCCTTTTATTGTCACAGGTGATACAAACCCTAGGGGGTCATAGAGGCTACTTACAGTAGATAGAATGCCTCTACGTGTAAAAGGCTTTTCCCTTGAGGAAACTCTGAAGACAAAACTATCTGTTTATAGATCCCAACTTAGGCCTAGGCTTTTCTGCAGGGGAAGGGTGTCTGTACCTAGGCAGAGATCTTTAAGGTCCTTAGCTCTGTTTGCTACAGGGAAGGCTTCCATTACTTTTTGGCTGTTGGAAGCGATTTTATGAAGACGCAGGTTGGATTCTGCCAGCATTTGCTTTGCTTTACTGAGGATGGAAATTGCCTCTTCGGGTGTTCTAGCAGAAGCGAGTCCATCATCTACATAAAAATGCCTTAATACGAAGTGTTTGGCTTCTTATCCATAGCACTCTGCATTTTTCTGGGCAGCCTTTTGCATGCAGTAAATAGCGACAGCAGGAGAGGGGCTATTACCAAATACGTACACTTCCATTCTGTACTCGACAATTTCTTTGTCTATGTCATTGTCTTTGTACCAGAGAAAACGTAAAAAGTCTCTGTGATCTTCTCTGACGAGAAAGCAATAAAACATTTGGCGCACATCTGCTGTGAAAGCAACGGGCTCTTTTCTGAAGCGCATGAGGACACCTAGCAAGGTATTGTTTAGGTCAGGGCCACTCAACAGTACGTCATTTAAAGAGACTCCTTTATACGCTGTGCTGGAATCAAACACTATTCTGATTTGGTCAAGTTTGTGTGGATGGTAAACACCGAACATTGGTAGATACCAGTGTTCCCTGTCTGTTTCAAGTGGTCCTGCAACTTCAGCGTGATCATTGTCTAGCATCCCTTTAATGAATTCAGTGAAATCTCTTTTCACTTCTGGCTTCCTCTGCAGAGTTTTGCTGAGTGAATGCAAACGCTTCATGGCTTGTTCCTTGTTACTAGGCAAAACACGTCTGGGTGTGCGTAAAGGGAAGAGGGGCCACCCAACTGTGATTGTCATCTTGGTAAGCCTCTCTATCCATAATCTGCAAGAAGGTCTGATCCTCTATAGAGAGGGCCTGTTTATCATCATCTTTAGTTTTCTGGAACACTGTAATCCCTAGATTGTCTGTCTCAATGTTGGAATTGACTTCTTCTTTACCATATAGAGTAGAGGGGTCAGTGTTGTGTCGACCTGCCAAAGCTTTCCTTGACAATGAAGCTGATGTGACAGGGACTGAGTAGGGATGTGCGTCCATTTGTTAACACAGATGTCTTCAAAGTGGTAATATTGTCAGGCTGGTGCTCTGTCCCCAGGCAAACTTCTCCTACAATGACCCACCCCAGGTCCAGTCTCTGTGCATAGGGGGCATTATAAGGTCCATTGATTTGCTGGCGCACCTTGTGTACCTGAAGGTTGTCTCTCCCAAGAAGTAGAAGGATAGAAACATCTGGCTCAACAGCTGGGATAAGGTGAGTAATTGAGCGGAGGTGAGGGTGGTGATGGGCTACTTCTGGAGAGGGAATCTCAGTTTTGTCGTCAGGTATCATGCCACACTCTATTAAGGTAGGAAGTGGAAACTGCACTTTCTTATTGAAGGATTCAATGGTAAAGTCAGAAGCTCTTCTCCCTGTGGTTTCAATTGTCCCCGCACATGTCCTTAGAGTGTATGGAACTGCACTTGCCTTAAGGTTAAAGTTATCAAAGAAGTCTGACTTTGCAAGGGATCTGTTGCTCTGTTCATCTAGCACTGCATACATTTTCACTGCCCTTTCTCTCTTGCCAGTGGGATACACAGTCACTAAACAGATTTTGGAGCATGAACGTGCACTCTTGCCTTGTCCACATACTTCAGTGCAATTAGACATTACTGAGGAGAGTGGGGTCTCTTGTTGCTCCCTGCCCTGATCTTTCCTGGGTTCTACAGTCTCTAGTGGGGCAGGAGCAGGGCCTGGGTGCAAAGCTGCAATATGTCTTTCACTGCCACATTCTGTACATTCTACTGGTATTTTGCAGTCTTTAGCAACGTGATAAGTAGATCCGCAACACTTGAAACAGATGCCGTTCTGTTTAAGGAAGGACATACGCTCTGCAATAGGTTTGCTTCTAAAGCCTTTGCATTTCTTTAGTGGATGTGGTTTTTTGTGTATTGGGCAATGTCTATCAGGGTTTTCTATGGTGTGTACCTTGTGGGTGCTTTGATAGTCTGTGACTTCTGAAGGTACAGCTGTTTTGTGTGTGGATACAGAGGTCCTACCGTGAGGTCTGTGAGATTTCTCAGGTCTGTGCGATTGATTGCCGCTGGTGGTGAGGCCGAAACTGGGATCACTTCGGATTTTCGCTTGCTGTCTGACAAACCTAGAAAACAGAGAAAGGGGGAAAAGCGACTCCATAATCTTCTTTGAATTTACCTCCCACAGACATCCACTTGTCTTGCAGATTTGAGGGTAGTTTCTCTACTATGGGATTAGTGCCTCTAGCTGTATCCAGATATGAAAGTCCTGGCAAGTAGCCGTCCTCTTTGGCATATTCTATCTCTAGTAGAAGATCACTTAGTTCTTGTAGCCGCACGTTGTCTCTGTAGCCTACTTTGGGAAAGACTTTGAGTTTTTTCAGCAGTGCTCCTTCTATTACCTCTGGGGATCCATACGTTTCTTCTAGTCTTTTCCAGGTCATGTTGAGTCCTGCTGCAGGGTTGAACAGGTTTGCTCTTCTCATCCTCTTAGCATGCTCTGCTGACTCTGTACCAAGCCATTTTATCATTAAATTAAGCATTTCTGCTGGTGAAAAGTTCAGACCTTCAGTGGCATTCAGAAAGGAAGATTTCCATGCCCAATAGTTTTCAGGACAGTCATCAAATTGGAGAAAGCCTGAGCTTACCATTTCTTTGCGGATGAGATATTTGGTGACATCCACTGCACATTGTTGTTCGCACATGTAATCTATAGGTTGAGGTGATGGGAACACTTGTTTTTTGTTCTTAGGGGTTTCTGGTGCTTCATTCTTGATTTGCTGGCAGCCGCTGACCTCATGTGGTTGATTGGGCCTGCTCAGGGGGCTTGTTGATTTCGGCCTGATATCCTTTGCTTCAGGTTTAAGAGACTGTTCCTTTGCATGCGCAGTAGTAAGGTTCTGGATGTACTCACTTGTACGATCTGCAGAGAATAGAGGTTTTCCTGGAACCTCTGAGTCTTTATATGATTTTTCACTTCCAGAACGACTTGTTCCCATGTAGGCAGCGGCCTCTGCTTCAGCAGCTGCAGCAGCAGTCTGTCGCTGCAGGATGAGCAATTTTGATTCTAATTCCGCTTCTTCTTGTGCAATGGCAGCTTTCTTTGCTGCTAACTCCTGCATCATCATGGCTTCTTTTTCTGCGTACTGTAGCTGGATGCGGGCAGCTTCTGCCTTGGCGCGAGCTTAAACTGCTGAGGACATCTTACTAGCCCGTGAAGATCTGGACACATGCGAATGTGCATCGTCTTGCTGGGCGCTGGGAATGTTCTCCCTGCCTTGCTGTGTCGGCGGTAGCATGTCATCAGCCTGGTACTTTGTTCCTGATCTGAGACTCATGCTGCAGTAATGGCTGCTCAGATTATTCCAGACTGCCAAGTGGATGTCTTTTTACTGTTCTGCTTCGCGTTATTGAACTGTTGTATAACACTAGTCAGACAGCTTAACAATAATTCAGAAGTCAAACGTGAGACATCAGATCTGTATGTATTCTTTATCCCGAATAACTTTGCAAAACTACAACATAAGCATAAACAAAACATATGTGTCAGTACATTAAATATTATACAGCAGCCTCACTCTATCAGTAAGAGTACTCACAGACAATTCCATCATTAGTCCAGGAATGGTTTAAGAGCTCTTCTACATGCAGTGTGTTAGATCCAGGAGCAGTAATGAAATGAAGGAAATACAGTTCCAGGTTAAAGTTTACTGCCTTTTACTATGAGGAGAATCCTACTTCCTTCAAGCTCTGGCAAAGTAATAACCATCTCTGACCACTAGATGGCAACAACATAAACTAACACAGTATAAACTGTAACAGCACATAGCACATATTATTATGAACAATATGGGCAGAACAGGCCTAAAACTTTTGCTCAGTAGTGTATATATTATCTCTACAGAAACCACTTGGTCACCTGATTTTGGTTTACGAGACCCTTCCAAATTGTTAGGATCTGGAATTGGGGAGAAAACACTATTGACTCATAAAACCCTAAATTGGGCATCTTGATTTATCAATTTATAATCTTTGAAAGGGATGTTCAGCTTATGGTAACGAGTAAACCAGAAGCAGTATATTTTAAAACCATTCCTGTGAACCCTTTGTTTCGTTCGATCAACTTATTTTCCTGATGTCGCAACACAATCTATTATAACCATGTCATATGATTATGCTGAGATCTCCATACTGTAGATCCAAAATTTCCTTGAGCTTACCACTATACTCAAGGGAGGAGATGCATCCTTTTGGCAGACACACACACTGCTTGGATTGAAAAGTGAAAGCAAAAAATACAAATAATCTGGAAGTAAGGGAACAGAAAAATCAGCAGCCAGATAGAGAACTGAAGTAGCTGGTTGCAGGTGGTTCCTGTCCAGAGTGTGTGTATGTGGCACAATGGGTGAGTCAGCATCTATAATTTTGATTATTACTCTCAATTCATGGACAATACGGTAAACGCATTTTCAGACTTTTAGCTTTGATCTTTCTAGAAAATCTCATTTATCCCATGCATCTAGGTTATATTAAAGAAGTTGTAAAGTCAAATTATTTTAAATAAGAGGTTTATACTTGCCTGCTCTGTGCAATGGTATTCCAGAATGGCTCCTAACCTCTTCTGGGGTTTCCCGCCAGCACTCTCCACTCCTACTCTAAAGGTGCTCCCTCAGCAAGCCGCGGGCCTAGGGGGGACCTTGTGAGGTGCATTCCTTTTCTATAGAAAAAAGCACAGCGTGGATCGGCCCTACCTCCTCATCACAGGCTTTGAAAGCAGCAGGAGCCAATGGCATTCAGGTAAAAAAGGTTGCTGGCTGCAGGGCTCCAAGCTAAGAGCGTCCCTCTTACAGCCCAGAGCCTGCACTGACAGTACCCCCTCCATCCTCCCTCACATAGATGGGAGAGGAGAGAGCAGATCTGCTCCTTCTCTGCCTACCCCTCCCCTCCTGTGTGCACCGCAGGAAGTGTGAAGCTAAGCAGCTGAATTTGATCATTCAGCTGCTGTGCTTCACACTTCCCACTCTCGGCTCAGAGTCCTGCTCAGGAGGCACTCAGTGCCCTGATTATCAGTGTAAACAATGTACTGACAGTCTTGCCGGTTAACAGCTCTCCTTTTCTCACACAGATACAGCATGGGAGGAAAGGATTTTTGGCACTTTTAACCCCCGCTAGCGGTCGAATAAAGGGTTAAAAGTGCCCGCAAATCACTGCTGTCGAAGCGCTTTGCAGCCACTTCTGCAGCGCTGCCCATTGATTTCAATGGGCAGGGGCAGTGGAGGAGCAGTGTATACACCACTCCTGCACCCCCCCCCCCCCCCCCCCCACAAAGATGCTGCTTGCAGGACTTTTTTTCCTGTCCTGCAAGCGCACCGCCTCAGTGTGAAAGCACTTGGTCTTTCACACTGGGGATGCAGAAGAGGCAGTTTACAGGCGCTTTTGCGCAAAAATGCCTGTAACCTGCCTCAGTGTGAAAGTAGCCTTAGCTTTCTCTTTCTTGTTTTTCATTTTTCTCTCATCCCACACTTGCCTTTCATCTCTGACCACATAAAATTGGGCCAGAGCTAAACATTCTGTTCATACATATACAGTTTGACTTTCATTTCTCTTTTTTTATATGTGGAGTCAGTTAATTGCGGTAGGTCTTCAAGACACTTCACCTGGGGATTTAAAGGGGGGGGGGGGGGTGTAGGAGTTTTATTTAGGGTTAAAAAGCTTGCTCCCACTAATGTAGCATATGAGGGACGGGGCAATCATTTTAGGTTAATCTGGTATGCAGTAAAATATTTGTTTTTTAGTTACATTTTTTCTAGGTTCTTGGTAAGCCATAGAGTGACCACTGGAAACTATTTATATTCTGCAACTTGTTCACTGATTTCTGAAAGTAACTTTCCATACCTTAGCGTTCATTGTCCCCTCTGGTGGTATAGAATTTAAGTCATTACTGTTTCCACTAACCTATTAGGGGTATCAGCATTGTGCAGACCAGTGCATACAATAGGAGTAAGACACAAATACAGTAAGACACATGTCAATCTGTCCAAGCACCCAATAGGAGAAGCTGTACACAGACCCCAAAGGAATGCTGACAAACTTGCTTTAAGTATACTGGAGGCACAGATTGACCATGCATGCCACAGTTACAGTGCTTGCTGTGGTTTTAGGACGCCTCAAAACAGTTTGCCAAAATGTAATCAGTTACACTACCGCTTGCCCCAGGCAGCCACGGTTGTAAGGATAACTTGGTCCCTCTTGGCATAAACGATCAACAAAAAAATCATTACACCATACAAAACGCATACAACAGAGGTCTGCATTGTGAAGCTAGGTTACCTTGAAACACATATTTTTTTTTTTTATTTGACACTTTCCTATTCTTGACAAAGTCAATGTATGGGTGAAACATGTTGCGTTTTTGGAGTTTGGGTTTCCACTAACTGAAGTTAACATTATCATGGTATGCATGAGGGGGGATGACAAGTATTGCCAGTCTGGCCATAATGTAACAGACGAACAGAGACCCCTATAAATAAATATATATATATATATATATATTTTTTTTTTTTATTATTATTATTTATTTATTTATATTTGACGTGGAAATTTCGCTATACACTGTGTGTAATCCATGTCACTTTCAGCCTAATGCATCTTAGTACAACCCTGTTTCTCGTATCTTCCCAAGTAACAGACATGACCATTATTCTTCCATCCTTGGCTCCACAGCTCAACTGTGTGCCCTCACGAGCACAGGCACTTCGTTTTTATTTATCGGCAACAAAAGGAATAACAAACAGGAAGTCATGGCCCCAACAGCCAATTGCTTCCTAATTGCAAAATGACATCACAGGAAATGACAACACAGGAAATGACAACAGTAAAGGGGAGGGCATCCACAGGAGTGTGGGGGGGGAAAGTGCACATGTCTGACCCACTTGAGGCATGTACACTGCTCCCCGCCCAGCCACATGCATGCACATCCACCATCTTGGTCAGCATGGAGCCTATTCAATACTGCTTAGAGTAACCAGTATCTAGTAAGATCATTCTAATTGTTCTTACAGGCTTGAGAAGATTTGCGGGGACATTGCTACTGTTGTCAATATATGGTATGAGTATACCAACAAGGCAGATATCAATGTCATCTTAAAAAGCAGATATGTATCCAAAAGGAATAGAGTAGCCACAACAGAGATATAATATGTTTCTCTCGTTATGCGGACTTCACTTCTCTAATGTGCATAGACATTTGAAGGCAAGAAGCCCAGATCATTGTGCTTGATACTTACAAACTGGCAAACGCCCACACACAGAGAACACTTCTCCAAGCCCACAAGAAGGTTTTCATACTGACAGTTTTACCACTGGCCACGATTCAACCCAAGTGCACTCTGCTACAGCGCTCCTCGGTTAAATCAGACACAGGGAGACAGATGACAATCTATAAAACACACATCCTAGAATAAATGTCCACAGGAGCCTATATATATATATATATATATATATATATATATATATATATATGTATAAATATTTAATGTGTGTGTGTTCCTGCATAAACATGCAGGATTGTGAATTACTCTAGTTTTGGGGCCTTGTGGGCTCTGTGCACGGAGAGACAAGCCCTCATGTAATTTCAGTGGCGATTCCCACATGTAGGTTTGTTATTGTCAATACTAGATTATTAAGATAATTGGGCACTTTTTTTTTTTTGTTAGACACCCATAAAAACACTGAGACAGAAAATAAAGTAAGCTAAAAAGTCGCTCACCAGGCACCTTTTGTGTTGGAGTTTGGGTCCTCAATTGGGTGGGTCTGTTCCAAGATATGGATTTACAGGAAGTCAAAATTCCTTTTCTCTGTTCATCGAAGGACACAGTGTAGATATAGAAAATATTGTCCATTGTGTTTTAGTGAAATTTGCAGTCAAACTGGGCACAAAACAAAAGCACAGCCTGGGGTGGGCCCCTGCTGGTGAACCGCCCCCTAAGTTTTTTTCACCTAATGTCCAGGAGTAAGGACTAAAACTCCCTAGTGGGAATTCAAGTTCCTCTTTTTCATTTTGGTCTTTACTGGTGATCTCCAATTAAACTGAACGTGTGATAAATGTATACCCTTTAAAGCCCCTATCCCATCACTGTGTTATGGTTCTTGGTATGGTAGTGGGGTGTGTGGTACTGGATGCAGACTTACTGTCACTGGGGTGTACCAGGGCATAGTATGTGGGATAGCAATAGGTGCAGGATGCACTGTTGTGGATATGATTGTGTTCACACTGAACCAAGCAATGGGCATTCTGGTGCAGGAAGGCAAACTGATCACACGATCTATTGTTCACTGTTGCTTCCTGTCCTCCAACATATTTTAACCACAACCTTTGTACCCCCGAATGGTCACTGAGTGGGCAAAACATTTGTGCCAGGGTTTGGAACAGAAACAGGTATCTCCTGGTAATGTGAAGCCTGTTGACCAATTGGCCAAGGTTCCAAATAAGGGTGTGATGTATCACTGGGTGCAGGTCCTTTTGATCTCCTGATTTTTCAATCTTGACAGGTGATTACACATTTTGCTTATGTGTTAGCTGGTGGAGCAGACTTCCAAGAAAGCCCTGGCAGAACTTTCATTCAAGATGAATCACCTGTTTGGTACATTGCTAGAAGATTATATCAAAGATCTCACCAGCAGCAATCGTACATTCCGACCACAGCTAAACAAATGTAAGGAGCCTTGGCAGAAATGGGACCTTTATTTTTCTGCTTTGCCTCCCAGAGTCCCTCATGCAAGTTGATACCACTGGCGATTCAAAGCATCTGGTCAAAGCAAATCTGCCAAGCCCGCAGTCTTCCACATGAAGATTTGCCCTCACCTGCCCAACTCGTGGGGGGGGGGGGGGGGGGCAGATGCTTGTTTTTTTAGATTCCTGAATTTCTCTTGTTTGGGACAACTGGGCTTGTGGGCTAATCATCCAGGGGGCTACAAAATAGAATTTCATTGCTATCTGCCAGACTTTTTCCCTGCAATCTCTATCTCCATCACTTCTGACCTGTGGATGCCATTGAGGGGTTGCTTACACCACTGTGTGCTTTGGGGAATGCAATGGTTTTGTGCAGGTCTGCAAATTTTAAGATGAAGTCGGTTCTTACAGTGGTGGCATCTCTGCACCAGGGAACTTTCTGGCATCTATCGATATCTAGTATGCATCCTTGCAAGTCCTGATTTGACCTTTTCACCAACTATTTCTGCGTTTCAAGGTAGGGGATGAGCACTTCCATTTTGTAGTCATCCCCTTCAGCCGACCCCTTGGGGTTTTATCCAAGTACTGGCTCTGATTCTGGCCTTGCTAAGAATGCAGGGTCTCCATTGTGTGTTTTCTGGACAGCCCCCTACTATGGGTGGATTCACTACCTGCATTGGAAGTCCATCTGAAGATCACCATCTGAGAAGTTTGGCTGAGTCTTAAACCTAAAGTCTTTGGATCCCGTGGCATTGTCTCAACGCCAAGATGTGCAGATTTGTGTCCAGAACCCAGTATCCTTGGGTAGATGCAACAATTCCCTCCTGATGGTGCCAATAGACACATACATTCGTAATGTCTTTTCTCCTCTACAGCTCCTTTAGCTTCTATGTCGGGTGGAAGCCAAAGGGATTCCAGTCATCCTTGTTGCTCCAAGCTGGCCTTGTCCCTAGTACACAGACGCAGTTTGGCTGCAGACTCTCCTTGGCCCCTTTCTCTTCAGCCAGATCTGCTTAGGATCCAATCTTCTAATCTGCTTTAAAGTTGCTGGCTTTAATGGCATGGCTATTGAAAGCCAGGTGTTAGGTTGGGTAATTCCAATGATGCTCAAGGTTTGGAAATCTACTTTATGGAAGATATACCACTGTACCTAGAAAGCTAACATTTCATGATGCGGGTCCCTACAGTTTATTTATGCCCTCGGTTTCGAAGTTGGTGGCTTTGTCATGCAAGTCTCCATTTTTGAATTTGTATGAGGTGGTCCTTCATCCAAGGCTTTCTTTTTTGCCGAGCCATACAGGTTTAAGTTTCAACTATTTCATGTAACAAATTTTATTTGTATTTGGTAAGTACCTGCAGGTCAGGTGACCTCCTGGGCCACTATCTGAAGATGGATTAGACAAACTATTGTTTAGGGTAATGCTATCAAGCATCAGTCAACTCCTCCTCCTGTTTGCAACTTATTCCACTTGAGCAGTTAGCTTTCTATTTGGGCTTTTTAGGTGTCTCTCTCCAAAGGTTTGCAAGGTGCTCACCAGTCCTCAATTCACACTTTCATGAAGTGTTACAAAGTTGAGGTTTCTGCATCCGCAGATGCTTGTTTTGTTCATTTGTTCACAGCTCTCAGCAAACACTGCCTTGGGGGCGTTCCAACAGTCAAGGTCTTCTAGATCTACACTGTTCAGTGAATAGAGTGAAAAATAGGATTTTTTTTCTGCATTCATTGAGACAGCACCCATACCATCTGCCTGTTATGTCTTTGACCAGTTGTTTTTTGTACTGTTGCCAGTGTACTGATTTGTGACTAACCAAGCAGCGTTTAGCCGATGGGGATTTGGACCACCAGCAGTAGCCTGCCCCTAGGCTGAGCTTTTGTTTTTGTGCCTAGTTTCCTACTCCTTCAGGTGGTGCTATAACCCAACAATTGGGATCTTCTAGATCTAAGCTATGGCCTTCAATGAACACAGAATAGGTTTTACAAGAAGTACAAAAAGTCCTATTTTCTTAGTGTTAACCCAAAAATAAAATGCAGATCCTGGTCCCTTAAAGCAGATTAAACAGCACAGTGCTTGTTCTATGTAATCTGCCCACCTCTAAACTGTAAAAAAAAAAAAAAAAAAAAGGACCTCCCTGCCCCTGCCACTTCCTGTATCCCCTCTCTGTACTGACCACCAAAATCAGGGCTACTGAGCCCTGACCAACATGGGTCAGAGTGCATCCCTCCGTCATACGGAGCTGTCCTCTCTCTGCTCTCCTCTCTCCCCCTTACCCCCTGATCCTTGCCTGACGGCTCCCTCTCTGTGTCTCTGTCTGTGCCCCCCCCCACTGCTATTATTAAAAATAACAACCCTACAATGGTCACGGCCAGCCCCTCTATTAGAGCCTGACATGCCACACTAAGTCATTTCTAAAAACGAGCGTTGTAAATACCTATTTAGAACTATCTTCAGGCCGGTCATGTGTCTCGCGGCTGCTTCACAGCTCCGAGACAGGGGCTACTGCGGCAGGCCACGTGCTCTCCCGGCTGACGTCTGAGGGAGATCTAGGCCCCTCCCGCAGAAGTCATGTATCGGAGCTGTAAAGTGGCCTCGTGTCACATGAATGGCCTGAAGATGGCTCTAAATGGGTATTGACAACGCTCGTTTTTAGAAAAGACTTCTAGTGTGGTATGCCAGGCTCTAATAGAGGGGCTGGCAGTGACCAAGAATTTAGACTTGACAAACACTTTAATCATACAGTACAGGACACTGGCTTAGTTGTAGAATACTGGGTTATTTGCTGCCACCTTCAGTTGATTGGACACCAGAAAACAGAGGTGTTAGGAAAGCTTTATAATGGCGCTCCCCCTCATAACAATCCTCATTTTTTTGCTACTTTATTTTGGTGATGGACATCTTCTCTACATAGATCAGATTAAATTCTTCTATCAAAAGTTTAGCTATCCCCTTTTCTTTTTCCAGATCTGTGCCCCTCAGCTGAGCCTTGGGTATTGTACGTAGACCCTACAGGAAGGAAGATGCAGAACTGGCCTGTATTGTTGCATTGGACACTGGTTCCAGCATATGGTACTCACCTTGGTACATGGTGTAATGTGTTGGTTCAGATGCAGGGTGCTATACAGGTCCAGGGCTGTAGTCCATCAGCCGAAGACCCCCTTAGGAGTAAGCTCACCTGCATCGGGCAAAGACTGAGTTATAAATCCTTCCTGTTTATCATTGGGAGTCGGCCTTTCTTTGAACTAGGTATGGTGTCCTCTCCCCCAGCCATGGGTTCTTTAGCACCTGAGCTCTGGGTCTACTGCGCATGCAAGTTTATCATTGGGAGTCGGCCTTTCTTTGAACTAGGTTTGGTGTCCTCTCCCCCGGCCATGGGTTCTTTAACACCTGAGCTCTGGGTCTACTGCGCATGCCAGGCACTCACTTCTTTATAGCAGATTATGTCTGCAAGGAGAATGGGGCGAAGGGTCTTGCTAACTCAAGCGGACTATGCAGACCCTGCAGAGCTTCAAGTGGATCATCATCTTTCATAACAGAGTTGAATCTGTCTCATTGCTTTGAGTACCTGAGATTAATCTGGGCCATGGCTCAGTCCTGGGCCTTCCTACCGCAGGAAAGGATTCTGTCCCATCCCTCTTGCGTGGACTCTTCAATCCAGGAGTCAACAGTCCATTTGCTTCTGCATGAATGTTCTGGGTCTAGTGGTTCTTTATCAAGGCAGTGCAGTATGCCTAGCTTCACTTCAGGCCATTGTAACTACTGGCTGCGTAAGACCAACAGAATCAGTCTCTGGATTGCTTAGGGTGTTTGTAAGTCGAGGCCAGACTTTCTCTAGCATGGTGGATTTCCCAGTCCTCCACTAGAGTCGGAGTTAACCTTTCTAATGAATTGTAAAGTACTGATAAAGTCTGTTACATTGGGGAATGGTGTCTAAAAGGGTGTAGGGAGTCCCAGGGACATTAGTGCAGGAGAAGGGGTTGTCATTCTCAACTTCCCATCAACATTCTGGAACATTTGGCCATCTCTTCAGCACTGGACCTACTAGCTAGGAAGGGGGAGGTACTCGGAGTCCAGTTGGACAATGCAACAGTCATAGCTTACATCGAGGTGGGAGAGGGAGGGGCATGGGATGTGGTCATCCTAGTGTCCATGTTCAACAGCAAATTTCACAGGGTCATTGCCAGGTCCAGGGATACTTATCTTTTCCTTTTTCCCCATTGAAGGTTCTTGGTTGCAGGACCAAGGAGGTGGTGGTGGGGGGGGGGGGGGGCGAGTGGGTAGGGAATTCTAGGTTCTCGGAGTATCACTTCCTCCTGGGCCAGTCTGGTGCATACTCCTGCTCACTTCCAAACTTTTTTGTCTTTAAGGACCCGGTCCACCATCCTGCCTCTGTCGCTGGCTTGGACAGCTTGACTGTTGAAAAACAGTTCTGACAGGGGCTTATCAGATTCAGTCATCCTATCCTTCTGAAAGCTAGAAAATGTATGACTTGCAAAGTATATCATTGCACTTGAAAGACTTACTTTGCTTAGTGCAAAGAGAGGAAGTTCCATCCTCGACAGTACTCCATGTGGATGTATCCTGTACTTTCTCTGGTCAGGTCTGTATCAGTGTTTGGTTTTGAGCACCATTAAGGGCAAATCTCAATATACAAGTAAAAGGCGCAGAGAACTAAAAACAATAAATATCCCACAGTTTTACGTTAAGTGCTGTATAAGCATATATAGTATATGCACAGTTAGGATAACATCATAAAAGTCCACAGTCTAATGGTAGTTAGAAAAGTCCACAGACCATATCGGGTGATGAAGAGGGGGGGGTGTATTCCACACTCAGGGCTGCCATCGGGGGAACAGAAACCATGTTCCAATTTCACTGAAAGGAAGAGGTGCCTCTGGGTATAGATATAGGACAAGGTTTTATTGTAGATAAAATTCACAGGCAACTCACACTTGCGTGGTTAAAATAAGCATGGTCCCAACACAGGGGGTATCGTCAGTGCAGTCAATCCGTTCCTGTGAAGTGGGCACTTCTCAGCTCGCTGCAGACACCACTGGATGGTCGCCGGCTGGCTGCAGCGGAGATTCTCTTGGAACAAGGCTTGAGGCACAGGTGGCTTCAGGTGAGGACGGATGACGTCACTGGAATGCGATGTGTTTCATGAGCGTACAGGCTGCGAGTGATGTGGCAGCCGCGCTCCTACATCAAGCTATTTGACGGGACTCGGAGACAAGCAATATAACATGTAGAGGGGGGAGTGGCCAAGGTGAGGGGTGCATAGTGATTGGTCGGCGCATCAAGGCAATCCACAAGCCGCGATTCAGGCACTAGGCAGTAACATACTCTAATAGTGATCATGGAAAAGAGCAGATAAGTATAAATGCATGACTAGATCTGTTATTTGGGCAATAAAAACAGGAACACCAGTTACTGAGAGACAAGCCAATCCTATTCTGATAGTTAGAACACACAATTAACCACTTTTTTTTTTTTTTTTAATTGGGGGATTTTTATTATAGCAAAAAGTAAATTAATATTTTTGTTTTCAAAATGGTCACTTTTTTTTGTTTATAGCGCAAAAAAATAAAAACCGCAGAGATGATCAAATACCACTAAAAGAAAGCTCTATTTGTAGGACAAAAAGGACGTCCATTTTGTTTGGGTACAATGTCGCACAACCGCGCAATTGTCAGTTAAAGCGACGCAGTGCCAAATTGTAAAAAGTGCTCTGGTCAGGAAGGGGGTAAAATCTTCCGGGGCTGAAGTGGTTAACTTCAGCTTGTTCAATTAAGCTGGGACAAAACCTGGAAGCTGGTTGGTTTCTCTGCAGAGCTGCACCATATTTTGCACTCGTCAGTTATAGTAAATCAACCCCTGTTTTTTTTATTTGCTATATTTTTTTCCACAAAAGTGGAGTTACTATTTAGGTTTTAAAAGATGAACATTCAGGCCTCCTCTCATGTCAGAGCAGCCTGGAGCACCTTGTAGCTGAACCAAGTTTAAGGTTCTTGATCCTTTGTTCTATGGGTCTGTTGATGTCGTATTTGCTGCTTTACCCACCACTCAGTTGTATCGCATTTGGACATCCCAGTAGTCTGACTAATCTTGTGTGCTGTACTATACATTTAAAAAAGGGTTTTTGTTTTTTTTTTTAAATCCTTTTCTTGCAGGTTCATCCCTAGTCTTAACTGGTTAGTCAATCCTCCTTTTTTTTTTCTACTAGACTGAAAAACCCCTCGAAAAAAAATATGAAGATGGGCAGGATTGGAACCTTCTCTCGGCTTTTTATTCCCATCTCTGTCCTCATTGAAGATACGCACTCGCATTCTATCAGTGACATTGATGTCCTCAAAATGAGAAGTGAATGGAAATGTGACCAACAGGATAAACATTCTGACAGAATTTTTCTTCTCTATCCAAAAGTAAAGGAAACCATTTTGGGTAGCAAATCACTTTAATAAAGCATTAATATTCTTACCATTTAGGAATGTAAGTTCTAATGATAATATTGGAAAAATTTTATCCCAGTAAAGCTGCTTCCTTATTCCAAAGAGGCAGTCATGATATAGAGATCTAAGTTTTTTTTTGTTTTTTTTATTTGGTTGCTTCCTGGTTTCTGGTCTAGGCCAAAATGATGTCACGCATCTCAGGAGTCTCCATGGACCGTTTTTATTTCATTTTCATACCTCCCAAATTTTGAGATGGAAACAAGGCACACTTATTAGCAAAAGTATGTGGGCATAACATGCACCGCCTACCATGCCTCAAAGGGTAAATCCACTTTCTTGGGGGAAAAAAAATAGCAAATAAAGATAAAATAATATAGCGTATACAATTGCGACACAAGTCATATTGTAATTGAAAAGGAAAGGTAATTTTTAATGATATTCAATCTGTAGCCACTGTCATTTTCTGAGAATGCATTTCAATATGGCTACCTGGAGTTGTTCTGTACACAGTGTGTACTGACCACACTCCAGAAACATCATTTCCTGCTTGTGTGATTGGCTCACCAATTTTCCCAGAAGTCTGCCTAAGATACTAGTCAGATTTCAGGCATCCCCTGCAACAAAAATGTCATAGTGTAGGAACATGTCTAAAGGGATGCAGGCCCAGCAGATTTCCTCATTAGTGCTGTGCAGGTGCACACCTGATGGGTAATTATGAAACCACTCTCATTAAACAAACAGGGATTACTTCAGAATAACAAAAGGTAGGAATCTGCAACAAAGGTTGTTATAATCCTTGCAATGTACATGGATCACCCAGAGGGGAATGTTTTTTCTCAACAAAAGTGGAGTTATGCTTTAAAGGAGAATCAAAAAAAAAAAATTAAACCCACAAGTCTAGGGATGCACACAGCTTGTTATGGAGGCACAGAGAAGAGGAAGAGCAGACAGTGCCAGCAGGGGACCCCAGAACAGAAGGCAAGGAGTCACTCTGTACAATATCCTTGCCCAGGGCAGGTAAATAAAAAACACCTTTAATAGCGTTTTGATTGTAGCGCTCAAATACACTTTAATTTCACTATAATTTAATCTTGAAGTATTTTTTTTTCATTTCGGAATGAATTTGTGTTTTACTGTAATCTCAGTGCTTCCAACTGAAATTAATTTTGATTATACAGGTAAAATTCCACTGTTTTTTTTTTTTTTTTGCTACACCTTTCTAATTGTTAAATATCACATTTACACATTCTAGAGTGTGCTGATATGCATAATAATGCTATCTGGAGCCTTAAGCAACACACAAATTAGCCTGCTTTCCAGGCTTCTGTAGAGGAAAAAAAAAAGCACAATTTTTCTGCAAAAATATGTGCATTATTTTATTCCGTAAAGGTTAACGTATCCTTTAGCCATAAATAACATGGCATGGGTTAGTATTATGCAGGTTCGCTTTATGGAGACTTTAGGGGTCTTTTACACCCCCTAATGTCTCCCCTGAACTCTTACTGAGCAGATTGAAGATGTAAAGGATCAGGGGATCAGAACCTTACAGCAGCAGCAGGCTGTCATTTGATTGTCACAAACTCAGAAGTGCTTACAACAGATCACTTTCAGGATCGCTCTATGAAGGAGAGATCAGGTATGCAATCTCTCCTTCATACAACTGGCTCACCCTAAATTTTTTATGGTTCTGACTCACAAGAGGAGCTGAACATTTTCCAACCGTAGAGGTCATATCTACAATAAAATTCCGGAACTTGGTGGTTATTGCAGCTGTTAGCTTGTATTAACCCTTTCGGTGCAATCACATTTGGTACAGGTCATTGGTAGCAAAAGTGTTAAGGAACTCTGTTTTAATCCCTTATTTTCAGCTGTACGCATATGTGACAGCACAGTCAAAGTGGTTTTCTTAGGGATTATAACAGTGCCACATATGAACAAGTACAGATATTTCTTAAAAAGTATACTTTTTTTACAAAGATACATTACAAGGTGGTAGGGTACATCAAACAAACGGCAGAGATTTTTACTGGTACTGGCCATAGTATCAAATTGATATAAGATGGTCGCTGATGCATATCACGTCCCTACATGTTTCGCCAACATTGGATTTCTCAGGGGATTGTATGGTCATCAGTGTGAACAATGGCTTAAAGGGAGCCTGGTGGGGTACACACACCTGGGCTGGTCCAGAAAACATGACAGGGGGGCTCCATGCAGACACAGGGGGCGTACAAGGGCCAGGCTGTATCAAAGATTAAAAAACAAATTTTTTGAAGTTAAATATAATTGTACATAAAATTTGTCCGAAATAGGGGGCTAACATAGCCTCAAAAATACTTACATTAACTCTGCTTATGAAGAGCCCAGTGGTGGGCTTTTCTGTGCTGGGAGCCTGCTCACTTGGTGCCCCCCAGCACTGCAACCTTGCTGTCACTACCAGCTCCTGGTCATGGTTTATAATAAGGAACCAGTTGGATGGGTTCCCGATCACTTTGACAGCCAATCACACTGCATGACTAGGAAGCCCATGTAATGGCTTTGGAGTTGCAAGGGTTTAAAAGGGTCTGCTCCAAATGGCTAGAAAGGGTTAAAGCCTAAGCTTAACTAAAAATAAAAGGAAAAATCATCACAAGAGACAGTGTGATATGTCCCTTGTGTTCTCTTTTCAGTAGAAATCTTCCTCCCTGCCCCTATCTTCTGGTGTGGTGGGGGTTAATTGGGCTAAACTCTCTCAGGAGCTCTCATAAAGAGCGCTTCAGTATGCCATTACTTTCCTGCCAGATCGGTCAGTCATAGAAGCCTTACTACAGCTTCTATAAATGGCACAGGATCTATGAATGGAGGATGAGCAGATGATAGCTCTGCTCCCTTTATTCAATCAATCATCAGGATCATTCATAGACTCTCTGTCATTTATAGAAGCTGGTGGTGTGGCTTATATGAATAGTGGATCTGACAGGAAAGAGCAGGCATAGTCAACCTCTGATGAGAGCTCCTGACAGCCCTTTAGTTGTATTAACCCCATTACACTTGAAGATTATGGCAGATTGGGGGTGGCCAGAGGAAGATTTCTACTGAAAAGAGACTTACAAACTGTAAGTTATGTCTTCCCATAGTGAATGTGAAAGATGACATCACTAAGGGAGCAAGGGAGGAGGTGGAATCCTTATGGGTAGAGCTACAAAGGGAGGAAACTAAGGGGAAAGTAATACTGGGAGTATGCTATAGGCCCCCTAACCAGAGGGAGGAGGTGGAGGCGGACCTCCTATCACAATTTGGATCAGCGGCAAGAACTGCGAAGTGTCATTATAATGGTGGATTTTAATTATCCAGACATAGACTGGGTGGAAGGAACTGCGCATTCATCTAAAGCTCGCCAGTTTCTAAATGTCTTGCAGGACAATTTCATGGGTCAGATGGTAAATGCACCAACTAGAAACAAAGCGTTACTAGACATACTGATTACCAACAATACAGACCTGATTACGGATGTGGAAAAACGGGACAATTTAGGAAACGGTGATCACAGGTCAATTAGTTTTAGTTTAAATCACACAAATAGGAAACATAAGGGGAATACAAAGTCACTGAATTTCAAAAGGGCCAACTTCCCTGAACTACGATCCTCGCTAGAAAATAATTGGATCTTAAGAACAAAGAACATGGAGGAAAAATGGGTATGCTTTATAAGCATATTAAATAGGGGGATTAGCCAGTGCATCTCAACGGGAAATACATTTAAAAGAGCTAATAATAGTCCTGGGTGGCTTAACTCCAATGTAAAATGCATATAAAAGCAAAGGAGAAGACCTTCAAAAAATACAAGGCTGAGGGATCATCATCAGCATTCCAAATTTACAAAGAATGCAACAAGACATGTGAGGGTGCAATCAGGGCGGCTAAGATGGCACACGAAAGGCACATAGCTGAGGAGAGTGAAAAAAATCCCAAGAAATTCTTTAAAATAGTGAGAAAGGGAGGTCAGATCATATTGGTACCATAAAGAATCTGGTTACTAAGGATGGAGAGGTGGCGAAGGTATTAAATTTATTCTTCTCCTGAGTCTTCACGAGGGAATCGGGGGGGCTTCAATAACCAAAACTGCAATGTTTATCCTCATGACATGTCATAGGAAGCACCCTCGTGGCTAACAGAGGACAGAATTAGAAATATACTTGAAAAACTCAACATTAATAAGTCACCGGGACCAGGTGGCTTGCACCCGAGGTTCCTTAACCACTTCAATACCAGGCACTTAGACACCTTCCCGCCCATCCCAATTTTCACCTTTTAGTGCTGTCGCAATTTGAATGACAATTGCGCGGTCATGCTACACTGTACCCAAACTAAATTTTTATCATTTTGTTCCCACAAATAGCTTTCTTTTGGTGGTATTTGATCACCTCTGCGGTTTTTATTTTTTGCGCAACAAATAAAAAAAGACCGAAAATTTTGAAAAAAAACAAGTTTTTCTTTGTTTCTGTTAAAACTTTTTGTAAATAAGTACGTTTTCTTCTTCAATGACGGGCACTGATATGGCTGCACTGATACGGCGGGACTGATGGGCACCGATCAGGTGGCACCAATGAGGTGGCACTGATGAGGTGGCACTGACGGGCACTGATGGGCACTGATAGTCAGCACTGATAGGTGGCACTGATGGGCACTGATAGGTGGCACTGGTATGCGGCACTGATGGGCACTCATAGGTGGCACAGATGGGCACTTATAGGCGGCACTGATGGGCACTCATAGGTGGCATTGATGGGCACTCGTAGGTGGCATTGATGGTTACTTATGGGTGGCACTGATAGTTGGCACAGATGGGCACGGAGGGGCTCTGATATATGGGCACGGATGGGCACTGACAGGTGGCATGAATGGACACTGATGGGTGGCACTGATGGCACTGCTTGTTTGCAGTGATGCCCCTAAGGGTGGCATTGCTGGGCATCACTGCAACATGATGGTGCCAATCAGTGCCCATTTGTGGGCACTGATTGGCACAGATTTGGCACACTGGGCACATGTGGATGGCCATGGGGTACATACCTGGCCATCCACATGTTGCCCCTTCCCTGGTGGTCCTAGTGGCAATCCCTGGTGGTCCAGTGTGGTGATCTGAGGGGGGCTGCGCTGATAAACCTGCAAGGAGAGCCGCCGATTGGCTCTCCTCTACTCGCGTCTGTCAGACGCGAGTGAGGAAGAGCCGATCAACGGCTCTTCCTATTGACAGCGTGATCAGCCGTGATTGGACACGGCTGATCACGAGGTAAAGAGCCTCCGCCAGAGGCTCTTTACCAAGATCGGTGGAGCGGTGTGTCAGACTGACACACCGCTCCACCGATCGCCGCGATGCGTGCCCCCGGGGGCGTGCTGCGGCATGTTATCCTGCTGGACGTCATATGACGCCCAGTCAGGATAACAGAACCACTTCCCGGACGTCAATCCGCCATAGGGCGGGCGGGAAGTGGTTAAGGAACTCAGTCAAGTAATTGCCAGACCATTGTTCCTATTTTTTACGAACAGTCTACTAACTGGAATGGTACAAGCTGATTGGAGAAAAGCCAATGTAGCACCAATATTTAAAAAAGGGCCAAGATACTTCCCTGGGAATTACAGACCAGTTAGTCTAACATCAATTGTATGCAAGCTCTTGGAGGGGATAAATGACTATGTACAATATTTTAGTAATGACAACGGTATCATTAGCAGTAATTAGCGTGGATTTATGAAGACTCATTCTTACCAAACCAATCTATTAACCTTCTATGAGGAGGTGAGCTGCCATCTAGATAAAGGAAGGCCCTTAGACGTGGTGTATCTGGATTTTGCAAAAGCATTTGATACAGTTCCCCATAAATGTTTACCATACAAAGTAAGGTCTATTGGCATGGGCCATTGGGTGAGTACATGGTTTGAAAACTGGCTAAAAGGGTGAGCTCAGAGGGTAGTGCTAAATAAGGAGATCCGGGGTGGAAAGTGGGGTCCCCCAGGGTTCTGTCCTGGGACAAATTCTATTTAATTTATTCAAAAAAAAAGACCTAGAGGATTGAAAAAAACAGCTCTGTATTTGCAGACGATACTAAGCTAAGCAGGGCAATAACTTCTCCGCAGGAGGTGGCAACCTTGCAAGAAGATCTGAACAAATTACAGGCAGTCCCCGAGTTACAAACTGGTTAGGACTGCCTGCTTGTTCTTAAGTCGGATTTGTTCGTAAGTCGGAAGCGCATGCGCAGAATGGCAGAGAAGTCATTTTCCAATGTTTTCCGACGTTGTTTTCCGCTGTGCCCGCCGACGCCGCCTCCCGTTCGTAAGTAGGAGTCGTTCGCAAGTCGGCGGTTCGGAACTCGGGGACCTCCTGTAATGGTGTGGGCAACTACATGGCAAATGAGGTTTAATGTAGAAAAGGGGGAATCTAGGATGGAAAAGGACCTGGGGGTCCTAGTAGTCGACAGGCTCAGCAATGACATGCAATGCCAAGCTGCTGCAAGCAAAGCAAACAGAATATTGGCATGCATTAAAAAGGGGATTAACTCCAGAGATGAAACGATAATTCTCCCACTCTACAAGACTCTCGTCCGGCTGCACCTGGAGTATGCTGTCCAGTTCTGGGCACCAGTCCTCAGGAAGGTTGTGTTGAAACTGGAGAGAGTCCAGAGAAGGGCAACAAAACTGATAAAGGGACTAGAGGACCTTAGTTATGAGGAAAGGTTACGAGCATTGAACATGTTCTCTCTGGAGAGGAGACGCTTGAGAGGGGATATGATTTCAATGTACAAATACGTACTGGTGACCCCACAATAGGGATAAATCTTTTCAGCGAAAGGGAATTTAATAAGACACGTGACTATTCACTAAAAGTAGAAGAAAAGCGGTTTAACCTTAAACTGCATAGAGGGTTCTTTATTGTAAGAGCGGTTAGGATGTGGTATTCTCTTTCACAGGCAGTGGTTTCAGCGGGGAGCATCGATAATTTAAAAAAAAAACTATTAGGCACCCGAACGACCACAACATACAGGGGATATACAATGTAATATTGACATAATCACACACATAGGTTGGACTTGTCTTTTTTTTCAACCTCGCCAACTATGTCCCTTATGTAATAAAAAACCCAAGGAGAGGGTTAACGCTGCGCTAGAGAAGTGTATATTGATATGTGAATTGTAAAAGCCGCCAGCACTAAAAGTCTAATGCTAAACTCCAAAACATCAGAAAACAAAATAAGTGCAGCGCTAAAACTAAATATGAGTTGTATATCATACTAAAAATAACCATAAAAAAGTGATTGATCCACCAAAAATAAGATATAAAAAACAAAGAACAGGTCTCCCATAGAGAACAGAGACAGATGTCTCACCATATATCACAAGTGAGAAATTATAAAATAAAAAAGTGATGAGATAAGTCCCAATTATGAATATTGCAGAAAATCAAAAAAGTCCATAAGTAAAGTGAGTTGATGACCAAAGTGCATATAATCAGAAGAGATGTGACATAGGTGAATCCAGCATCCAAAGTGATTCGCACCCAAGTGAGGTATGAGGCTCCTTACCAGCTCAAGGTGACCACCATGACAGTGGTCTCACCAGGCATTTGGGAAATTATCAGGTCACCCACAAACCTATGCCGATCTTTCCAGTAGTAAATGTGGAACTATTTTAAATATGTTGTCCAGCCACATCATCGCACTGGTTGCCATCCAGATCAGCCAGTGGAAGTGGTGGTAATCTCTGCTGAATATTGTGCTCCCAGGTCTTTGCTGGAGAAATAAACAGGAGATTCCCAGATCACCCAACTACTGTTGTCCTAACAAATGCTGATATTCCTCTCTTTCTGTGTTTTTAATAATGTAATGTAAGGCAGTGGCTGGAAAATCCTGCAGCAACAGTCTCACGCCTTCTATTGTGGTTTGCAAACACCAATAGAAGGCGTGAGACTGTTGCTGCAGGATTTTCCAGCCACTGCCTTACATTACATTATTAAAAACACAGAAAGAGAGGAATATCAGCATTTGTTAGGACAACAGTAGTTGGGTGATCTGGGAATCTCCTGTTTATTTCTCCAGCAAAGACCTGGGAGCACAATATTCAGCAGAGATTACCACCACTTCCACTGGCTGATCTGGATGGCAACCAGTGCGATGATGTGGCTGGACAACATATTTAAAATAGTTCCACATTTACTACTGGAAAGATCGGCATAGGTTTGTGGGTGACCTGATAATTTCCCAAATGCCTGGTGAGACCACTGTCATGGTGGTCACCTTGAGCTGGTAAGGAGCCTCATACCTCACTTGGGTGCGAATCACTTTGGATGCTGGATTCACCTATGTCACATCTCTTCTGATTATATGCACTTTGGTCATCAACTCACTTTACTTATGGACTTTTTTGATTTTCTGCAATATTCATAATTGGGACTTATCTCATCACTTTTTTATTTTATAATTTCTCACTTGTGATATATGTGAGACATCTGTCTCTGTTCTCTATGGGAGACCTGTTCTTTGTTTTTTTATATCTTATTTTTGGTGGATCAATCACTTTTTTGTGGTTATTTTTAGTATGATATACAACTCATATTTAGTTTTAGCGCTGCACTTATTATGTCCCTTATGTGATGATAATGTGGACTGGGCATCTCAATAGGCTGTGTGAAAGGGCAAGGCCACCATGTTCAGAATTCATCCATGACCTTTTACAACTATAGGAGACACACAACATCAGTGATCCCCTTTAAATCCTTCCAGGAAGGCATCTGATACAATCAACAAACTTAAAAGCCAGGTACACACTATTTGTTTTTCTTTCGTTCAACCCTGTGGGTTAAACGAAAAAAAAACTGTCAGCTCCGGTTGAAGCCACTGCACTAACCATGCAAGGTTAATTCAGCAATCTCCCCCTCTGAGCTGTTGCCCCCCCCACCAGAACACTCCGATCAGCGCACTCTGCCATGGCTGAAAGTGCTGATCGGGAGTTGATCGGCTGCTGGTTTTCCAGCATGCAAGTCTGACAGACCTACATACACACAGACAAAACGGCCGTTGTCTCCCAACATTCGGCCCGTGTGTACGCGCTTTTAGCTGCATTCCAAACATACTCACCAGTACTTTGTTAGGATTAGCAGGGAACCTGTAACAGAGCACTGTAGTATGTCAGAGCTTGCTAACCATAAACATCTGCCAAGGTCATCAGCATGGCCCATTGAGAGAATTAGGATTAGCTATCATAAAGCAGTAAAAACTTTATTTTGCCACGCTTGTGGACCTCAGGTTATTTAAATCATTAGGAGTACATGGTGTGCAATAAAATGTCCTACCCAGGGCTAATGGGTATTGTAAAAGCAATTTAGACCTGATTGCGCTGCAAAAGACCCCTTACCCAATTCACAGTTTCAAAAGTCTAACAATTCATAAAATCAGACCTGACCAAGCTACATCACTATTGATTATATATTTGAATGTGGAAGAAAATACTTTACAGATTAAGATCCCACATGACCAGGTTATTACTTACAGGAGGGATATGCAACTATGTTTCAAAAAATATATGGAACTGGATGGGACTTTAATTGTGCCTCCTGAGAAGTGTATACAAATGAAATACAATAACAAACTTATGAAAAAATAGACTATTTTATTTACTATAAAAACAGTTGAAAAAAGTACATTACAGTTTGTACGATTAGGTTTGAATTCAGAGTGTGCAGATCCCCAACAATTCATAGAAATATAGCCTATGCGTGCCGCTTCGTCAGGGCCTTGAAGATGGCACAGTATGACATTGTGTGAATTCTACAGACGAAACATCAATTAGTACTGTATAAATTATATAATTACATAGATAAGAAAGTGAATACACACTGTATACAGACTTTAATGCATGAATCATTACATAGGTATATATTAATAGCATGTCATCATAAATATTTATCAGGAAAATGAAAATATTTGTAAAACGTTGAACAAACAAATAGTTACATTTTCAACTCATTGGGGTATATGGCGATGCTTTTCACACAGGGAGCTAGAACAAAGGGAGTCAATTGCATGCTGTTAATTATCCATTTATGTGACACTAAACTATGGAATAATGTAAAAGTATACACGTACATACACACACATATATATACATATACCGTATTTATCAGCATATAACAAGCGCCGGCGTATAACACGCACCCCAATTTTAGGAGGGAAGTTTAAGGGAAAAAACTTTTAGGAGGGAAGTTTAAGGAAAAAAAACTTGCGTTTGAAGTGTGTATCTGCAGCCTTGCCCAGTGTCCAGCCTTGCCCAGTGTCCATCTGCAGCCTTGCCCAGTGTCCAGCCTTGCCCAGTGTCCATCTGCAGCCTTGCCCAGTCTCCAGCCTTGCCCAGTGTCCATCTGCAGCCTTGCCCAGTATCCAGCCTTGCCCAGTGTCCAGCCTTGCCCAGTGTCTGTGGGCAGCTTTGCCCAAAATTGCAGCATTATCATTTTTTAAATTATCGCGCCGCCAAGATTTTTTAAATTATTGCACCGCAGAGATATGGCTCGTCTCGCAGTCCTGCCCCTTGGCCCAGGTCCTATGATGGACACATCACCGGTCCAGGACGTAAAGGCTAGTAGGCGGGACTGCGAGCCGAGCCGAGTACACAGTACACTCGGCTCGGTCTTTTTCAGCGGTGCTCGCTCCTCTTACACTCAGACAGCAGGGAGGCGGGACGGCGTGACTGCGAGCGCAGCTGAGCCGAGTACACTTGGCTTTGGCTCGGTCTTTTTTGGCGGCGCTCGCTCCTCTTCCCCTCACAAACAGCGGAGATCGGTGTATAACACGCACCCACGATTTTCCCCTGATTTTAAGGAGAAAAAAGTGTGTGTTATACACCGATAAATACGGTACATATACACACATATAATGTATAATAAATTTATATATATTATACACAGTAGGGACGGAAAGTATTCAGACCCCCTTAAATTTTTCACTCTTTGTTATATTGCAGCCATTTGCTAAAATCATTTAAGTTCATTTTTTTCCTCATGAATGTACACACAGCACCCCATATTGACAGAAAAACACAGAATTGTTGACATTTTTTGCAGATTTATTAAAAAAGAAAAACAGAAATATCACATGGTCCTAAATATTCAGACCCTGTCAGGAAAAGCCATCTTGCAAATATCCCAGCAAACTAAAGTTTAGAGGAATGCCTGTGCACAGAAGCGCCATCCGGCGCGCGCGCGCGCAATAGCGCCAAAAGCGCTAACGTGCGTACGCGCATGCGCAATGGCGCCAATAGCGCGACCGTGCGTACGCGCATGCGCAATAGCGCCAATGGCGGCGCCCTGTGACAGCACTTGGCGCCAAAGAGGCTATTTAAGGAGGACTGTTCCACTGCTGCCTTGCTGTCCGGTCTACAGCGTTCCTGAAGACCCCTTGTGCCCTGTTATTTGCATATTGCTACCTGATACCTGTTGGACTGTTCCTGACTACTCTGTTTGCTGCCTGCCCTGATCCTGGCTTTTGGACTTTGACTACTCTCCCGGATTTACCTTCTGTACCTGATCTGCCCGCCTGTGTTTGACCCGGCTTGCCTGTACCCTGCTGTCTACATCCTGCTGGTGGACTACAAGACACCTCCCTGCTGTCTACATCCTGCTGGTGGACTACAAGACACCTCCCTGCTGTCTACATCCTGCTGGTGGACTACAAGACACCTCCCTGCTGTCTACATCCTGCTGGTGGACTACAAGACACCTCCCTGCTGTCTACATCCTGCTGGTGGACTACAAGACACCTCCCTGCTGTCTACATCCTGCTGCCAGACTACAGGACACCTCCCAGCTGACTACCTGATTCAGCTCTCTGCTCCAGCCTTCCAGTCAGGCACTTGTGCCCCTTCGCACTCCCGAGCCCCTGTCATCACTACCAGGGGTTCCCGAGTCGGAGGTATACGAGAGGCCGTTCCCTGCATTCCGGGCTCCACCTACCAGGTACGTGACAGTACCGGACAGCCATGTCCGAGCCCACGCAGGGGACGTCGCCCATGGAGGACTTATGCCGTCATCTAGCTGGACTTACACAAGCTGTCAAAGACTTACAAGACGGTTATAAGCAACTAGAGGAGCGTGTCCAAGTTCTCTCTAATCCAGCTCCGGGTCCATCTGCTGCTCCCTCTGTGGTCATGCTGCCGCCTGAGCCTAAAGTACCTACACCAGAAAGGTTTTCCGGGGACCGCAGCAAGTTTAGAGCATTTCGTAATGCCTGTGAACTCTTCTTTGCATTACAACCCAGGACTTTTTCTTTAGAAACCACTAAAGTAGGGTTTGTCATCTCCCTCCTACTAGGCGAACCTCAGGCATGGGCCCATCGACTTCTGGAGCAGAAGAACAATTGCCTCGACCACTTGGGAACCTTCTTCCAAGCCATGGCGCTCTTGTATGAAGACCCACAACAGGCAGCCACCGCAGAAGCAGCACTGTTCTCACTTCAGCAGGGCCGTAGGGCGGCGGAGGACTATGCCTCTGAATTCCGACGTTGGAGTTCCGACACAAACTGGAACGACGCCGCCCTACGCTACCAGTTTCGCATGGGACTTTCTGAACCATTAAAAGATGAATTAGCCCGGGTAGGCATTCCTGCCACACTGGAAGACCTCATCAACCTGTCAATTCAAATTGATAGACGTTTAAGAGAACGCAGGGCTGAACGCGCAACTGGTCCCTCTCGCCCAGTGTGGATGTTACCACGTGTACCTAACCCTCCTGCACACTCCTCTACCGATACCTCTGAACCGATGCAACTCGGCCTGATCCGTCCTTCTCTCACTCCTGAAGAAAGACAGCGCCGGCGGGCTAACAACCTCTGCCTGTATTGCGGGGAATCTGGACATTACGTGAGGACTTGTCCGGCAAAGACCTGTAAGCATACTACCCTCTATTCAACTTCCTTATCTGCTGTGTTTAACAATGCAACTCACCTGGCTGTTCCCATCTCTCTGCAGCTTCCAGGAGGGAACATCCGGGCAACCGCTATAATTGATTCCGGGGCCTGTAGCGGATTTATGGACTTATCATTTGCTCACAAGTTCCAGATCCCTCTACGACCCAGAGCACAGGGACTGTCTGTACACCTGGCCGACGGATCGGCTATCAAATCTGGACCCGTAACACAAGAGACAGTTCCTCTAGACACCATCATTTCCGGCAACCACCGAGAAGTACTCCGCCTGGACATCATTGAGTCACCCCTGTTTCCCATCATACTGGGTATGCCCTGGCTCAAAGCTCACAACCCACAAATTGACTGGTCTACTGGAAACATCAGCTTTTCCTCTCCTTACTGCCTTCAACATTGCCTACAAGGATTTACTACTGCTCCATCTCCCCTACTTTGTCTTGAAACCGATGTTGAAAACTGCCAAACCGTTCCAGAAGCATACCATGACTTCCTGGATGTGTTCAGTCGGAAAGGGGCAGAAACACTCCCCCCACATAGACCCTATGACTGCCCAATCGAACTTCTTCCCGGGGCAGAGGTCCCCTTTGGGCGAATCTTTCCCTTAACCGAGATGGAGCTTGCCACACTTAAAAAATACATCGATGAGAATCTGGAAAAGGGGTTCATACGGCCTTCCACTTCACCAGCTGGGGCAGGAATCTTCTTTGTGGAGAAAAAGGACCACTCCCTACGCCCTTGCGTAGACTACTGGGATCTTAATAAGATTACAATCAAAAACCGGTACCCTTTACCCTTGGTCCCCGAACTATTCCAGAGGTTGGGAAGTGCAGCCGTATTCACCAAACTTGATCTTCGGGGAGCATACAACTTAGTCCGAATCCGAAGCGGGGACGAATGGAAGACTGCCTTCCGCACCCGCTTCGGACACTTTGAATACCTGGTGATGCCTTTTGGGTTATGCAATGCTCCCGCCACTTTCCAGCACTTTGTGAATGACATTTTCAGAGACTATCTTGACCTGTTCGTCATAGTATATCTGGACGATATCCTGATCTTTTCCTCTTCTCTGCCTATCCACCAAGAGCATGTCAAGAAAGTTCTAGCCCGGCTCCGCCAAGATGGCCTATACGCCAAACCCGAAAAGTGCGAATTTGAACGCCAAAGCATCCAGTTTCTGGGTCTAATTATTTCCATAGATGGCATCAAGATGGATCCGCAGAAGGTCTCTGCCATCTTGGAATGGCCAGCTCCGACAGACAAAAAGGGAATACAGCGCTTTGTGGGATTTGCAAATTTTTACCGTAAATTCATCAAGGGATTCTCTTCCATCATCACTCCCATCACAAAACTGACTCGTCAAGGCACCCGGTTCCAATGGTCTCCTGAAGCTCAAGCTGCTTTTACTTCCCTGAAAGACCAATTCGTGTCGGCCTCTGTCCTGAAGCACCCCGATCCGGCCTTACCCTACATATTGGAAGTAGATGCCTCCGAGATAGCGGTGGGAGCAGTACTCTCGCAGAGACAGGGCCCCAAGGCCCTATTGCACCCAGTGGCATTTTTCTCCCGCAGGTTAACAGAACCCGAAAGAAATTACGATGTTGGGGACAGGGAGCTACTAGCAATCAAGGCCGCACTTGAGGAATGGCGCTACCTCCTGGAGGGAGCGGCTCATCCTATTCTGGTATACACCGATCATAAGAACCTGGAGTACCTGAAGGTTGCCAAAAGGTTGAAACCACGCCAGGCCAGGTGGGCACTTTTCTTCACCAGGTTCACTTTCCACATCACTTACAGACCAGGATCAAAAAATACCAAACCTGATGCCCTGTCCCGGATGTTCAGTGAACCTGAAGTTCCTCTTTCTCCAGACACCATCCTTGCTCCTGGGAATTTTCTGATGCTCCAAGGAGACTTGCTGTCTCAAATTAGACAGGCGTCTGCAGCAACTCCCCTTCCAGCAGATGTCACCCTACAGTCCAGAGATGAATTACTATGGCACAAGGATAAAATCTTTGTACCCCAACAAACACGGGTTGCTGTTCTTAAATCTTGCCATGATCACAAATTAGCTGGCCACTTCGGGATACACAAGACCTCCGAACTGCTCCAATGCACATTTTGGTGGCCTCAGCTAGGGGAGGATTGTAAACACTACGTGGAATCATGCACTACCTGCATCCAAAACAAAGGCAGCAAGACCAAGATGTGGGGGTTACTAAGACCACTTTCTGTTCCAGAAAGACCATGGAGGATGATCTCCATGGATTTTATCGTCGAATTACCACCATCAGAGGGCTACACCACTATTTTCGTAGTGGTCGATAGACTTTCCAAAATGAGCCACTTCTTACCCATGAAAGGTACCCCCTCTGCTTCAGAGACTGCAAGAGTTTTTATTAAAGAAATCGTAAGGCTCCATGGCATACCAGCAAACATTGTGTCGGATCGAGGGGTACAATTTACCTCCAAGTTCTGGAAAGCTCTATGTGGATCTCTAGAAATTGACCTCTCCTACTCTTCTGCTTACCATCCTCAGACTAATGGTCAGACTGAACGAACTAACCAGACTTTGGAGCAATACTTACGGTGCTATTCCTGTTTTTCCCAAGATGACTGGGTTTCTCTATTACCTCTGTCTGAATTCGCCTACAATAACTCTGTTCACTCTGCAATTAATCAGTCTCCATTTTTTGCAAATTATGGTTTTCATCCTTTATTTTTGTCCAACAATGTTCCGGAATGTTCGGTGCCTGCTGTCCAGGAAACCTTGAGTTTTTTCAGTTCTAACAACAAACTACTCCAAGAGACCATGTCAAAGACCCAGGAACGGAACAAGGCTACTTTTGATAAGAAGAGGAGAGGTGAGCTTAATCTGAAGTTAGGGGATCATGTCTGGCTGTCTACCTTGAATCTGAAGTTGGCTTGCCCTTCCAGGAAATTGGGCCCTAAGTTTGTGGGTCCTTTCCCAGTGATAAGGAAGATCAACGACGTGGCCTACGAATTAAAATTACCGGAGTCATTTCATATTCATCCAGTCTTTCATGTGGCCCTTCTTAAACCTTCAGTCCCGGATCCTTTCCTTCACCGAAACACTGGTCCTCCTGAACCTGTACTCATTGACGGTGAGCAGGAATTTGAAGTGGAATCAATCATAAATTGCCGGAAAAGACGCAACCAGATTCAATATCTGGTCAAATGGAAAGGGTACGGGCCTGAGGATAACTCTTGGGAACCAGAGACTAACATCCATGCCAAAAGATTAATTCTAGCCTTTAAGAGAGCTCATCCTAGTAAAATGGCCCAGTTGGGCATCCGGAGGCTGCCCATTGGAGGGGGGCAATGTCAGGAAAAGCCATCTTGCAAATATCCCAGCAAACTAAAGTTTAGAGGAATGCCTGTGCACAGATGCGCCATCCGGCGCTCGCACGCGCGCAATAGCGCCAAAAGCGCTAACGTGCGTACGCGCATGCGCAATAGCGCCAATAGCGCGACCGTGCGTACGCGCATGCGCAATAGCGCCAATGGCGGCGCCCTGTGACAGCACTTGGCGCCAAAGAGGCTATTTAAGGAGGACTGTTCCACTGCTGCCTTGCTGTCCGGTCTACAGCGTTCCTGAAGACCCCTTGTGCCCTGTTATTTGCATATTGCTACCTGATACCTGTTGGACTGTTCCTGACTACTCTGTTTGCTGCCTGCCCTGATCCTGGCTTTTGGACTTTGACTACTCTCCCGGATTTACCTTCTGTACCTGATCTGCCCGCCTGTGTTTGACCCGGCTTGCCTGTACCCTGCTGTCTACATCCTGCTGGTGGACTACAAGACACCTCCCTGCTGTCTACATCCTGCTGGTGGACTACAAGACACCTCCCTGCTGTCTACATCCTGCTGGTGGACTACAAGACACCTCCCTGCTGTCTACATCCTGCTGGTGGACTACAAGACACCTCCCTGCTGTCTACATCCTGCTGGTGGACTACAAGACACCTCCCTGCTGTCTACATCCTGCTGCCAGACTACAGGACACCTCCCAGCTGACTACCTGATTCAGCTCTCTGCTCCAGCCTTCCAGTCAGGCACTTGTGCCCCTTCGCACTCCCGAGCCCCTGTCATCACTACCAGGGGTTCCCGAGTCGGAGGTATACGAGAGGCCGTTCCCTGCATTCCGGGCTCCACCTACCAGGTACGTGACAGACCCTTTGCTGTGACACTCATATATTTAACTCAGGTGCCGTCCATTTCTTCTGATCATCCTTGAGATGGTTCTACACCTTCATTTGAGTCCAGCTGTGTTTGATTATACTGATTGGACTTGATTAGGAAAGCCACACACCTGTCTATATAAGACCTTACAGCTCACAGTACATGTCAGAGCAAATGAGAATCATGAGGTCAAAGGAACTGCCTGAAGAGCTCAGACAGAATTGTGGCAAGGCACAGATCTGGCCAAGGTTACAAAAAAATTTCTGCTGCACTTAAGGTTCCTAAGAGCACAGTGGCCTCCATAATCCTTAAATGGAAGACAGTTGGGACGACCAGAACCCTTCCTAGAGCTGGCCGTCCGGCCAAACTGAGCTATCGGGGGAATAGCCTTGGTGAGAGAGGTAAAGAAGAACTCAAAGATCACTGTGGCTGAGCTCCAGAGATGCAGTCAGGAGATAGGAGAAAGATGTAGAAAGTCAACCATCACTGCAGCCCTCTACCAGTCACGGCTTTTTGGCAGAGTGGCCCAACGGAAGCCTCTCCTCAGTGCAAGACACAAGAAAGCCCGCATGGAGTTTGCTAAAAAAAAAACACCTGAAGGACTCCAAGATGGTGAGAAATAAGATTCTCTGGTCTGATGAGACCAAGATAGAACTTTTTGGCCTTAATTCTAAGCGGTATGTGTGGAGAAAACTAGGCACTGCTCATCACCTGTCCAATACAGTCCCAACAGTGAAGCATGGTGGTGGCAGCATCATGCTGTGGGGGTGTTTTTCAGCTGCAGGGACAGGATGACTGGTTGCAATCGAGGGAAAGATGAATGTGGCCAAGTACAGGAATATCATGGACGAAAACCTTCTCCAGAGTGCTCAGGACCTCAGACTGGGCCGAAGGTTTACCTTCCAACAAGACAATGACCCTAAGCGCACAGCTAAAATAACGGAGTGGCTTCACAACAACTCTGTGTTGTTGTGAAATAGCTGTCCACCAATATTTACCATCCAACCTGACACAACTGGAGAGGATCTGCAAGGAGGAATGGCCGAGGATCCCCAAATCCAGGTGTGAAAAACTTGTTGCATCTTTCCCAAAAAGACTCATGGCTGTATTAGATCAAAAGGGTGCTTCTACTAAATACTGAGCAAAGGGTCTGAATACTTAGGACCATGTGATATTTCAGTTTTTCTTTTTTAATAAATCTGCAAAAATGTCAACAATTCTGTGTTCTTCTGTCAATATGGGGTTCTGTGTGTACATTAGTGAGGAAAAAAATGAACTTAAATGCTTTTAGCAATTGGCTGCAATATAACAGAGTGAAAAATTTAAGGGGGTCTGAATACCTTCCGTCCTCACTGTATATATATATATATATATATATTATTATTATTCAAACCCTTTAGTTTTATGTTGTTATTGTCTTTTTCCTTTCTAATTCTTTTTTTTTTTCCTTTAAATATTTTGTTTGCACCATTTTTTTTCACTTTTTTTTTTAATGATGATTAATGATTTAAATGATTTTTCAAAATAGTTAATATTGTCTCTAATGCACTATAGAACTTAAAAAATGTTGGTCTTTCTGAAGAGCACTACTATAGTGTAAATCTCTGGATATATCTGTCTGTAGTGACAGTGTGTGTTACAGACTTTTATGTAAAGTCCCAATTGCTATTGTTAATGCGAATGTTTGATATTTATGAAAAAAAAATATCTGGTGCCATTGATTTGGGGTATGAAGGGTTAATTGCTTAAAGGGGTTGTCTTTTTTTTTTTTTTTTTTTTTAAATATCAAACATGTCATGTGGATACCTCCACTGTGCAGTTTGTTTTGCACAGAGTGGCCCCCAATCCACCTGTTTTGGGGTACCCCGGTGGCGCTATCAGTTCCTCCCCACATCGGTAAAACCCCTAGGAGAAGCTCTCTCCCTGGGGGTTACCCTGCTGGTGCGCTCCCGAGTCCAGCATTTGCATCCATAGACACAGAATGCTGGACTCTGCCCTGCCCCCCGCATCATTGGATTTGATTGACAGCAGCGGAAGTCAATGGCTGCGCTGCTATCAATCTATCTAATCAAGAGGCGAGACAGCGGGCAGAGAGGTATAGCGCGTCTCCACCAAGGGATCGAACGGGCTCAGGTAAGTATAACTGGGGGGCTGGTCAGTGTCAGTTTTTTCACCTTAATGCATAGTATGCTTTAAGATGAAAAAACACAAGGTTTTACAACCCCTTTAACAAACCCCTGCAATATTCATGCTATCGGCTGGCACTTGATTGTGGTTTCCACAAGCTGGAAAATCTTTGTGCAGACTGAGGCTAAAACACCATACACACTATCAGAATATCCTACAAAAAATTCCGCTTTCGAAACAATCATACGATAATCTGATCGTTAGTACACACCTTTTCGTCCGAAATTTTCCAAACAGAGAAACACATTTTTTTCTTGTACGATACCAGATTGTACGAATTTTGCTTAACCACTTCAGCTCCGGAAGGTTTTACCCACTTCCTTACCAGGCCATTTTTTGTGATGCGGCACTGCGTTGCTCTGACTATTGCATGGGCGATGTTATACCCAAATAAAACTGATGTCCTTTTTTTCCCCACAAATAGAGCTTTCTTTTGGTGTATTTGATCACCTATATCACTATAAACAAAGAAGACCGACACGTTTTCAATAAAAAACAATATTTTTTACTTGCTGCTATAAAACATTCCCAATAAAAAAAATGTAAAAAAATCTAATTTTGTTCATCAATTTAGGCCAATATGTATTCTTACATAATTTTGGTAAAAAAAAAAATCACAATAAGCGTATATTGATTGGTTTGCGCAAAAGTTATCGCATCTACAAACTATGGGATAGATTTGTCTTTTTTTTTTTTCTAGTAATGGCGGCGATCAGCGTTTTTTAGCGGGACTGCAACATTGCAGCGGATAAATTAGACACTAATGCCGCGTACACACGGTCGGACTTTTCGTCTACAAAAGTCTGACGGACGCCGACGGACTAAAGCTGGCTGACAATCCGATCGTGTGTGGGCTTCCCCGGACTTTCAGCGGACTTTCAGCAGACTTTTCCAGCCGCAAATCTGACGGACTTTAGATTTGAAACAGGCTTCAAATCTTTACGTCGTAACTACGCCGGACCCAGAAATCCGCTGGTCTGTGTGCTAGTCCGGGCAAAAACCCACGCTAGGGCAGCTATTGGCTACTGGCTATCAACTTCCTTATTTTAGTCCGGTGTACGTCATCACGTACGAATCCGTCTGACTTTTGTGTGATCGTATGTAGGCAAGTCCGTTCGTAAGAAAGTCTGCCGCAGGTACGCCAAAAGTCTGACAAAAGTCAGTCGAAAGTCTGTCGGACTTTTGTAGACGAAAAGTCCGACCGTGTGTACGTGGCATTAGTGACACTTTTTAGGGACCAGTGACACCAATACAGTGATCAGGGCTAAAAAAAAAACGCACTGATCACTGTATAGAGCGAAAAAAGGGGTTGGGACTTTAAATGAAGCATGCAACTGGAAAAGGCAAAAAGAACACTATGCGTCTGTAAATATTTGTATTAATACATAAATTGGTACAAAGGGGTCACAACACAATGCAGGTAAGAAATATGTTAATAGATACAGATAAATTCATGGTATATACAAATAATAGAATGACATAGTAGTTCATAGTATTGACTTGTAACAAACCCAATTCCTAAATCCAACTGCACATGGTATATAAAACAAAACATGATTGTATAAACACAATATGTTGGAACATGGTTTTAAAAGGTAAGTTGGTAGGATTATGTATACATATAGTTGTAGCATCTAGGATCTCGACGCGTTTCGTGGATAAATTCCACTCAGGAAAAGATGCGAAAATGATGTCTAGAAAATATAAAATGGATAATAAATTAAACAGAAAAAAAGGGGGGAGGGGATGTAAGGTAAACATCCACGCATACTTACAAATTGACTATGGATGTGGGTTGTAGTGTTGAGTACTGGAGATTGACTAGGGGCATCGTCTATCCCAGGAGCAGAGGTGGTATATCCCATGGTATAATAGCGGAAGACAATCCATAGAGGAATGTATCTGAGAGCATGATCCCCAATGGGCAATCAGTAATGATGCAATGTACAGCATCAAAAACATCTGAAGACAAGTATAAAAATGTGTATGATATAAAGGAATTTTATCTGTTTGCAACACCCTGTGCCTATCCTAGGAGTGATGAAAAGTAAATGTGAGGTGATAGTAATGGGCTAGTGCCCTAGTGAAGAGCAAAATAGGGATAATGTAGTACAGTGACAAGGTTGGAACAATATATAAATTAATCCGCGCAAAGGGTATAAGTACAGATAAAATAAATGTAGAACTGCTGCCTCTACAAGTACATTTCCACCTAAGTGGAATGTACTGGGATGAATGTAAAAACGAATGTAGATGTGGCGCTGATCTGATGGAAGAGTATTTTGTGGTAGAACTACTTTGTTACACCCTCTGCAGTTCTCCCAAACTTGGTGTAAAAATTGGAGAGATTTTTAAATGTGTATTATAAATAATCAGCAGCTGCCTTAAACCTGTGTATGTGCACATCCAACAGGGTGTGGTGCCATAAACTAATGTTGTCCTTTTAATGGACAAATCAAATCAAAATGAGAAAATGTGTGAATGGATATTAAAAGAAATGTATCTGGGTTCTGTTACAGCCTCTGGAAGCTAATTAGCAATATGATATCGGTAGCCAGAAGGGGTATCCCTGCATACTTTATTTTCAATTTTTAAAGCTGATTGGGTAATTGGAAAAAATGTGTCCAAAAGTATGTTGCACCCTCTGGATGCAGATGGAAAAATTGTGATACAAACTAAATATATACTATCCCCCAATGATGTGATTGGGATTTTATGAATTTGACCAATTTAATATTGCATACAAAATTAATATAAGTGAAAAAAGCTTTATAGAGTGTGTTGAATAAAAGTGCTTCGTGCTCAGGATATGTGCGGTGTTAGCAAATAAGCTATTTAGCAAAGTGACTTGTGCTCAAGAAAAGAATCCAGTGCTTGCTGAATAACAATATTGGTTTTAAAGATCTTCTTATTTCACAAAGTGACTTCTGCTCAGAAAAAAACAGTACTTGCTAAAAGACAATATATTGTTTTTAAAGATCTTCTTATTCAGGTGCCGGCTAGTGATAGTGCTTCTTATTCGTGCTCTAATGTCTAATGTGCATGCACTCACCAAATAACCTCACCCCCACAGGGGTATTGCCCGATCACAATATCTGCCACTGTGTAGCAATCCTTGGCAGCTCTGGTCTGTGCTTTAAATGTTGTTTAGCGACTCCATGGAAATGGTAAACAGCAATGGAGATGGGTGTGGCTGGAGATCTTTGCAGGGTGTTGTAATGGATATTACAAAAAACTATTCCTGAGAATTGACACCGAGGTGGGCAATCCAGGGATACAGACCCTGGTAAAAAACAGTACCAAATTTTATTATTGATTTACCAAAAACACATATTAAATAAAAGCCAATTGCTTCTCAAGGAAGCCAAAAAGTCATCAACGGTCTCCTGTCACCAACCATGAAATGATACACCACAGGGGGGGGGGCGCAAACCCCTCTGATAGTGTCCCGACAAAACAGACAGACTAAAAAGGACAAACAAGATAAACCAACCACAATGAATAACACACAAGATGAGCAGGCGCCTGCAGTGATCCACACACACTTGGAAACCCCTATGGCAAAAAGCCAATAAATCACAATAAAAAAATTTTAAAATTCAGGCATAAAAGAAAAGAATTGTGCTAGGTGCGTAAAAATGTGAGTAAAATGTGAGTAAAAAATGGTCCTGCTGCTATGCACTGTAACCCCGATATAAGGGCACAAAAAACAAATACAACTTTAAAAAGTGCAGCGCAGGACTAACTGATATGGATAAATGGTGATAAATTCTGTTAATCAATATACCAAAACATAGTGACAAAATCGCAATCATTCGTGATTAAACAATGTATAAGATGCTCCAAAGTATTAGCTTTAAAGACACATAAACACAAAAAACTATAAAAAAGTGAATAAAATCATAAAAGTACAAAAGAGTGTGTTTGTTGTATAAATATTCTATGCAGGTTCAGGGATGAATCTTCACCATTCAGTGTTTGCCCACCACCGGATAGAAAAATTGAAGGCTTACCGAAAAGCCTGTGACCGCCCTTATTCAGGGGGGTCAAAACAAGCTTAGTAGATGTAAGTGGACCGCCAGCAGCTATGGATGCCTCCCACGATCCTATCCCGGGATATCCTCTCATAGGGCAAATCGTGATAACTCCCACGGATCCAGCACAAAAATGGTATTTAGGTGCCAAAAAAGAAACAAAGGGAGAAGCTCCTGGTGCAAATAACTTTTGGCTTGGTTTATTCAAGGTATTTGGCAAAATAGGATACAAAACATAAAACTTGGTAAAAAAAGATAAAAAATGACACTGTCGCCGCTTAAATTGAAAGCGCGCATGCGCGGTGCGTTCAATGTTGTGACCCTACGGCCGTTTCGTCACAACTGACGACATCAGGGGTACGCACCAACGCACGCGCATGCACATTAAATACTCGGGCATTATACTGGAAAGCGCTGTGATTGGTTTATAAGAAGCAAAGCCCCACTGCAATTGGTTCTGAAAGATCTACTAAAGTGAATAATCACCACAGATGTAAGGGCCATCAATTAATTATAAAGAGCTATCTGATCATTAAGCCTAATTATATAGAGATAGCAACATGGGAACTTATCTCTGGTGCCATCTAATGGAATATTAAGGGCATTATGCCGAAATTACTGATGGCCTTACACCAGGCAATTGTATGGGGAGAATAAAAATTCATTAGGCAGTTCATTATCCCAAGAAAATTATTGTTAAGAAGAAATGTTAATTAACCCTCTATAAATATACAAAACAAGATTACCAGCGCCATAAAGAGAGGGACATTAGAGCATATAGATGCCTATTATGAAACCAAAAACATAGCTTACTCCCAAAATCAATTTAAAATTGCATAAAATGTACATTTAAAATAACAAAACATAATCCAATAGCGAGAGGATGAAAAAAATGGAATAGATCATAAACCATAATCCAATAAATATTTGGAGTCTATTCATCACAAAGAAAGATGTGCTTGATATCTGGAGTCTATTCATCACAAAGGAGGATGTGCTAGAGGGGGACATCAACTGCTATCAACAAAACAGCCGATGTGCTAGAGGGGCATCAACTGTTAAAACAGTTGATGCCCCTCTAGCACATCGGCTGTTTTGTTGATAGCAGTTGATGTCCCCCTCTAGCACATCCTCCTTTGTGATGAATAGACTCCAGATATCAAGCACATCTTTCTTTGTGATGAATAGACTCCAAATATTTATTGGATTATGGTTTATGATCTATTCCATTTTTTTCATCCTCTCGCTATTGGATTATGTTTTGTTATTTTAAATGTACATTTTATGCAATTTTAAATTGATTTTGGGAGTGAGCTATGTTTTTGGTTTCATAATAGGCATCTATATGCTCTAATGTCCCTCTCTTTATGGCGCTGGTAATCTTGTTTTGTATATTTATAGAGAGTTAATTAACATTTCTTCTTAACAATAATTTTCTTGGGATAATGAACTGCCTAATGAATTTTTATTCTCCCCATACAATTGCCTGGTGTAAGGCCGTCAGTAATTTCAGTGTAATGCCCTTAATATTCCATTAGATGGCACCAGAGAAGTTCCCATGTTGCTATCTCTATATAATTAGGCTTAATGATCAGATAGCTCTTTATAATTAATTGATGGCCCTTACATCTGTGGTGATTATTCACTTTAGTAGATCTTTCAGAACCAATTGCAGTGGGGCTTTGCTTCTTATAAACCAATCACGGCGCTTTCCAGTATGATGCCCGAGTATTTAATGCGCATGCGCGTGCGTCGGTGCGTACCCCTGATGACGTCAGTTGTGACGAAACGGCCGTAGGGTCACAACATTGAACGCACCACGCATGCGCGCTTTCAATTTAAACGGCGACAGTGTCGTTTTTTTATCTTTTTTTTACCAAGTTTTATGTTTTGTATCCTATTTTGCCAAATACCTTGAATAAACCAAGCCAAAAGTTATTTGCACCAGTGGAGCTTCTCCCTTTGTTTCTTTTTTGGCACCTAAATACCATTTTTGTGCTGGATCCGTGGGAGTTATCACGATTTGCCCTATGAGAGGATATCCCGGGATAGGATCGTGGGAGGCATCCATAGCTGCTGTCGGCTGGCTGCCCAGGAAGGAATCTGATGCATTTGCTCAGCGGTGTCCTTTGAAGTATCCCTGCGGTGGTCCACTTACATCTACTAAGCTTGTTTTGACCCCCTGAATAAGGGCGGTCACAGGCTTTTCGGTAAGCCTTCAATTTTTCTATCCGGTGGTGGGCAAACACTGAATGGTGGAGATTCATCCCTGAACCTGCATAGAATATTTATACAACAAACACACTCTTTTGGACTTTTATGATTTTATTCACTTTTTTATAGTTTTTTGTGTTTATGTGTCTTTAAAGCTAACACTTTGGAGCACCTTATACATTGTTTAATCACGAATGATTGCGATTTTGTCACTATGTTTTGGTATATTGATTAACAGAATTTATCACCATTTATCCATATCAGTTAGTCCAGTGCTGCACTTTTTAAAGTTGTAAAAATTCAGGCATGTACAGGGGTGACCATGTGGGTGTAGTCCCCGGGGATAGCAAAGAGGCTAAAACTGACTAATATGGTGACACCATGTATAGTAAGGCCAAATGGATGGAATATTGTTAGTATAGTTGCTGTCACCAGCTAAACGTCTATTCAATATGTGTTGCGATTTAGAAAGTCACAAGATTGAAGTATTGGAGGTGCACATCCTATGAATAGACAAGATCAAAAAATGAACGCTTTATCGTTATAATGTCCACACCAACTTTGTCATGGGTCTCGTCAGTAATTAGGCAGTCTGTACCAATATGACAGTAATTGTTGGATTGGTTAATAGAGTTACTAGGGTATAGGTGATATCTTATCGCTCACTTTCCAGCCATCATCACCTAATGTTGTACCCTGATTGTATGGCCAACAAAACAAGCTGTCACTGGACTTACTTGGATCCCCATGGTATAGATTTAAATGCTAGTAACCTTCCTATGTGGGAGTGAAGAGAGATGTGTGTCCACACTGTCAAATAACATTACCACCTTCCGTGCCGATATGGGAGTTGTTTTGGAATAGTATCAAGCTTCTCAAATATCCATCTGTCTGAAGTGGATGGATCAACGCCGGTGGATGTCACAGACTCTGGTGTTCACTCACCGCCGATCCAAGAGGCAGCCGCGCTGCAGACAAGTCCAGCGGCCGCTAGTAGTCCTGCTCATGGCGGCTTTGGCGGTATGGATAGAAACCTCAATGGAAGGTACTCCGCTCCACTGCTTCCTGGATAGTGTGGGGATTCACTGCACCGGCATCACAGCACCGCAGTTACGTTGACGCGTTCCGCAACGTATTATTACGTAGCTTCAACTGGACGTTCAAGATGCGAGCTTACACCTCTCCCTTATAGTTCCTTGAGGTGCGCTCGCCCCTCCTCTTGTTGCTTTTATGAGTGTAAATGGGACAAGCAGAAATAGAGAAAGCTTGGATAAGTGTCCTTCATCTATCTGTAATGTCGCAATGCTTGCCATACATTGATCATAAATGCTTGTAGCGTATTTCTGTTTGGTGATAAAAGGCACTTTTTGTTTAATTTGTAGCTCATAGTTCATTATTTTTTTGATTTTTTTATGTTTTTTTGTTTTAACCCCTTTCTGACTCTAAGAAACATAAAACATATAGACGTGAATGTTAAAGTAGGGTCTAGGATCTCTGAAGGTTTTATGTTCTATTATATTTAGGTGTCTTTACCTTCAAACATACTAGAACAGGGGACCATTATGAGAGGGATGAGATGAATATATGGAGAGTATCAGGAAGGAAGGAAATAAAGGAAATAAAGAGGAACAAATAGGGGAAAGGAGACAGAGGAATGGAAAGGAAAGGGAAACAACCAGAGAAGACATTTTTCGGGCATGAGTAAGGGTAAGGAGAATGTAGAAAAAAGAGGGATGGATAGATGGGAAGAGGAACAAATTTTATCTTAAAAGGGGCGATTTTTTATTATTGATACAGGAATGGTTGCATATTCAATTGTGTTCATACCTTGAGGTGCAAGAGATCCCAGAGTATATATCCACCATTTCTCTTTCTGCAAAAGAATACGGTCAAAGTTCCCCCTCCTCGCGGGTAGTTTTAGGGTATAAATGCCTTTAACCTTTAGTCCATCCATTTTACCCTGATGATATTGTACGAAATGTTTAGCTACTGGTCTTTCTTCCTTTTTCTCCTTTTTCTCAAATAATTTTTCTGCTTTTTTAATGTCTCTTAGGTGTTCACCTATCCTGATTTTAAGGGACCTTTTTGTTTTGCGATGTAGATTTTTGGACAAGGGCAGCTAATCATATAGACCACCTTCGTGGTGGAACAGTTAATTAGGTCCCTAATTTGATACTCCTTTTTCCCCGTCGCGTCTCTAAAGACGCTCGTCCTTTCAACAAAGGGGCAGATGTGACATTTTGTACATGGGAACATCCCCATACTCCGCGGGTATCCAGACAGCCAGGTAGGATCCTGTCGCCTGGTATACTCCGAGTGTATGAGAAGGTCTCCCAAATTTTTAGATCTCCGTGCCACCATCCTGGGCCTGTCGCCCACGATGTTGGCCAGGCTCTTATTATTTATCAATATATTCCAATTTTTCTCAAAGACTTTACGGACTGAGTCCCATTGGGCACTGTATGCAGTAATGAGTCTTACTGGTTCAGATTCCTTTGTTTTTTGTGTCTTAGATTTCTGGTCCATAAGGAGCAGGCTTTCTCTAGTTCGTATTGCAGCTTTACGTTTGGCTTTTCTGATCTGCTTGTGTGAATATCCCCTTTCACAGAATCTCAAATATAAGTCTTTTGATTCCTTCCGGTAATCGTTAGTGTTAGAGCAGTTACGTTTAATCCTTATAAATTGTCCTGTCGGGATTCCATTCTTTGACCAAGAAGGGTGATGACTGTCAGCTTGTAACAGGGTGTTAGCCGCTGTCTGTTTTCGATAGGTGCAAGTGCTGATCTTACCGTTTTCTAATTTGATCATCAAATGCAAAAAGGGTAATTGGAGCCGATCATATGCATAGGTCAGATGTATGTTACGTTCGTTTATATTAAGTTCATTTATGAACGTATGGAGGTAATTGATGTCACCCATCCATACAACCAACACGTCATCGATGTACCTCAACCATGTATGGACATGGCCGAGGTACATCGAATGAGTGAACACCTCCTCCTCCTCCCAGCTGCCCAGATGGAGGCATGCATAGGCGGGTGCCCATGCTGCCCCCATTGAGGTACACTTAACCTGTTGATAGAATCGTGTGGCAAACTGGAAGAAGTTGTTGTTGAGGGCAAATTCCAGAAGTTCAGTCACAAACTCATTCTGAGAGCCAAATTGTAGAAAGCTTCTATCGAGGAAGCTCTTAACCGCTGCAATTCCACAGCTATGTGGGATTGATGTATATAGAGACTCCACGTCAATGCTGACCAACCATGCCTCCCCTAAAATCTCGAGGTTGGCAATCATGGCCAGCACATGACGTGTATCCTGCACATATGACCTCAGTTCGCTCACCATATCTTTGAGAAGGGAGTCTAAATATTTTCCAATTCTGTCTAGAGGTCCGTGGATTGCTGACACAATTGGTCTCCCTGGTGGTTTTTCCAGGGATTTGTGGACCTTGGGGATGCAGTAGAAGGTAGGGATATTGAACTCGTCCACTGACAGCTATTCGAATTCACGTTTCGGCAGCAATCCTGCTTCCACTGCATCATCCAATTTGCTATTCAGCTCTCTTACTACCTTTGGAAAGGGGTCATGGTCAAGTCTACGGTATGTATTTTTTTTTTTTAACCATAGATTTTTATTAAAGAATTTCAGTTTATACATAAAGTACAAAGCATTGTTTACAGTATATGACATAAACAGGGTGAGAATTGACTGACAGTCATAATTCCACAAAGAGATAAATCTACGTGAGCCACCTATAACCACGTAGCTAACGACCTCAACAGGAGGTAGGCCCTGTCCCCCCGACTGGGTACAGACTGTGAGCAGGAACCTCTAGTAGTCTTAAACCAGGCAGCCCTCTAATGACCTTAATGAGGGTCAATAGTGAGGAAATACTATATATGTTCATATTGAACTTTGTAGACAGCTATCTTATGAACTTCAAACATAGATATATTCTTAGTACATTAAGAACAGAAAACACATACCTTTTAGAGCAGTCACTCAATAATATAGTCTGGGATGGTTCTTCTGGTTTGACTACTTCTAATGATGTCGATTTGTTTATTAATATTCTGATTGCTTTATCTAATTATTTAAACACTTTTACCACTATAAGCCTAGTCGTTTAGCCTAAATATCATGAAACACAGTACTCAGTTTCACAAGTGAGAGGGAGCATACTGAGAAGATTTCCAGACTTCCCAGTGTTTGTGGAAGGCCGGGACTCTTCTTTCCTTATACGCTAGCATTTTTTCCATTGTGTAGTGGGCATTCACTCTGGAAACTACTTCTTCGATTTTTGGGGGTGATTGAGAGCGCCATTCTCTTGCTAAGGATATGCGTGCTGCAAATAGAATATTTATAACAACCTTTCTCGTCAAATGAGGAAAGTTGTCTATGCCCAAACTAAGGAGGGAAAGTTCAGGATTTAGTGGGCTCATGGTGTTTGTAATTGTGTGAATGATGGAAGCTACTTTCTGCCAGAAAGGTTTTATTACTTTGCAGCTCCACAATATGTGTAGAAGGTTGCCGGTATTGTCACATTTTCTCCAGCATATTGGGGAGGAACTCGGATTCATTTTGTGAATACGTAGGGGAGTAAGATACCACCTGTGTAGTATCTTCAATGCATTATCCCAGTGGTCTATGCACGCTGAAGATTTACTATTACTCTTCACCGCTAGTTGCCATTGGTGTAATGGGAATTCCTTTTTGAGGTCCTGTTCCCACTTTCTCATGTTAGGCAATTTAGCTTGTAAGTATAGAGGGGTAGCGAATTTGTAGAATAACGATATTCCCTTGTGTTTCCCCGGGTTTTTGTTTAATAGATAGCGCCACAGTATTTGGGGTAATCTAAGTGGTCTAGAATTATTATGTTTGAGGTAGTGCTTTATTTGAAACAGTTGATAACTTTCCATTGTTTCCTGTCCTTGTAGGTCAGGTGTGTGGAAATGTTCCCCTCTAATTTTCAAAGTATGGGTCGAAATGTTTGGAATCAAGTATTCGTATGTTGCCAAAGGGATTTGTATTTCCTGCATAGGAGTATCCTTAAATGGCTGTCTTAGCAAGGAGGACCAGGCTGTTATAGAAGCTTGTACCGTAGGGTATAGTGGAGTGATTGGTCTATGGTGTATGCCAGCTGCTATCACCAGGGCTGGTAGATTATGGCCGGGAGTAATCTCTTGTTCTAATTCAGACCATTTATTGTCAGTTTGGCATGCGAACCAATATCGGGTTTGTTCCAATATAGCAGCTTGGTAATAAGTGTGTGCATTTGGGAGACCTGCTCCTCCTAATTGTTTGGGTTTATATAGATGAGTCAGTGCAATTCTAGGTTTTTTTCCTGCCCAAATAAATTTATTTAAGTTTTTCGCTAGTTGTGAGAAGAATGTTTGAGGGAGAGGTATGGGCATAGTTCTGAAGTGGTATAGAAGTTTAGGTAATATTTGCATTTGATATGCAGCTATCCTCCCCATCCATGATAAATGCAGTTTACCTATTTGGGCCATTTCTTCTTCCACCTTTGTAAGTAGAGGAGTGTAATTGCTGGAGTATAGTTTAGCGGAAGAGGAGGTGAGCTGCACACCAAGATACGTAATTGAGGGGGGGTCCCAATTACAGGGAAACAAATGTTTAATCGTGCTTTGTTCATCTAGGGGTATATTGAGTGTTAAAGCAAAACACTTTTTTGTGTTGATTTTGTAAAAGGAGACTTTACTAAAATTATGCAATAGTTTTTTAATTTCTTGTATAGAGGTTGTTGGCTCGGATAAGGTTAATATTATATCGTCGGCAAAGAGTCCTATTTTATGACTCTCTTTACCTATATTTATGCCTTTGATGGAAGTATTGGACCTAATGCTTTGTGCCAGAGGTTCTATAATGAGTGAAAAGATTATTGGTGATAAGGGGCAACCTTGTCGTGTACCATTAGATATTAGGAAAGGATCAGATAGGAGACTAGAGGTATAGACTTGGGCGGATGGGTTTGAGTATAGGGACATAATTGCCGAATGTATCGTTCCTGATATTCCAAATTTTTGTAAAGTTTTCGATAGGTAACCCCAATGCACCCTATCGAACGCCTTTTCAGCGTCTAATGCAAGAAAAATACTTGGTAATTGATTAAGTTCTGCGTATCGCAGTAGATCTAACATCCTTCTAGTTCCATCCGGTGCTTGTCTGCCCTTTACAAATCCCACCTGATCCAATCCTATTAGGGAAGGGGTAATTTCTAATAACCTGTTGGCCAATATTTTCGCATAGATCTTTAGGTCACAATTGAGTAAGGATATTGGCCTATAATTTTGGGGGTGGGAGTTGTCTTTGCCGGGTTTGGGTAGTGTTACTATTATTGCTTGGAGCATTTCTTTTGGGAAGGATCCCCCTATGGCTGCTTTATTGAAAACATCTACTAGTTTTGGTGCGAGCAGGGAGCTGAATGCCTTGTAATACTCAGCAGAAAAACCGTCCGCTCCCGGGGATTTATGCATGGGGAGAGTTTTAATAACTGCCTCAATTTCTGCATCGGTGATTGGGGAGTTTAAGGTTTGAAGAGTTGTTGAGTCTACTGAGGGGAGTTGGATTCCTTGAAGGAACTCATCTATCTCTTTACCTGTGGGTTGGTAGGTGGATGGATCCTTATTGAGATTGTAAAGGGTTTTGTAATAGTCTCCAAAAGCATTAGCTATGTCCTTAGGGTTGTGGAGTGTGGTATTAGAGCTATGATGTTGAATATGAGTGATGTTGGATTTTGCATGTCTTTTTTTAATTTGCGAGGCCAGAAGTTTGCTTGCCCTATTGCTTTGGGAGTAAAATGATAGTTTCAGCCTTTTGAAATATAGATCGTAATCTGCCCTAAGTTCCTGTCGCAGTTCTTCGCGACAAGAATTAAGGCATTTTAAGATACTGGGGGATGCGGTGCTGGGGTCCTTGTGTTGAGCCTCTAGATCTGCAATATCTTTATGGAGTTTCGCTAAGCGATGTGATTTCTTTTTCTTTTCTCTTGAAGCAATCTGAATAAGAATACCCCTAGCGTGCCTTTTCCCTTCTCGGCTCCACAGAGAGAAGATGCCCGGAGTAACAGTGAAAGACGTTAACCAGCAGGAGTTCGTCAGGGCCCTGTCTGCTTTCCTCAAAAAGTCTGGAAAGCTAAAAGTACCAGAATGGGTAGACGCAGTTAAACTTGCCAAACACAAGGAACTGGCACCTTATGATGAGAACTGGTTCTACACCCGTGCTGCTTCCACAGTTCGTCACTTGTACCTCCGTGGTGGTGCCGGAGTTGGCTCCATGACAAAAATCTATGGCGGTCGCCAGCGCAATGGCGTCATGCCAAGCCACTTTAGCAGTGGATCCAAGAGCGTGGCCAGGAAGGTGATGCAGGCTCTGGAGGGGCTCAAAATGGTGGAGAAAGACCCCAATGGAGGTCGCAGACTGACTCCACAAGGACAGAGGGACCTCGACAGAATTGCTGGACAGGTTGCAGCAGCCAAGCAGAAACATTTGTAAACAAAATAAAATAAAATATTCTGTTCCAAAGAATACCCCTAGCGTATGCTTTGTGAGCACACCAGATCATTGTTGGGGAGCATTCCCCATTGGAATTGATACTAAAGTATTCTTTAAGTTTCTTCTCTACTTCCTCTTTAATGTGAGGACAAGACAGTAGGTAGGTATTGTTACGCCATAGTGGTTTGTGGGATGTTTTATTGCTAGTTTCAACCTCAATGGCCACAGGCGCATGATCAGACCACGTAATGTTGAGGATATCAGCCTTAATCACTTTCTGCAGGGTATACATATCTGTTAGAAAAAAGTCAATTCTAGAGTAGCTATTATGCACCATAGAGTAATAAGAGTAGTCCCTCTCGGTGGATCTAAGGCAGCGCCAGGGATCAAAGAGCCTTTCTTCATGACACCAAGTGCTTAAAGAGGGCCTCTTCCTCAGAGCCACCGAGGAGGAGTCACATTCCCCATTCATGACCATATTAAAATCCCCACATACTATTAGATTGCCCTTTTGCAAGGATTTGGCATGTTTAACAACCTTACGGATAAACTTCATTGGCTTAACATTTGGGGCATATAAGTTTACCAGTGTGTAGAGGACCCGATCTATTTCTGCGATCAAAATAATATAGCGTCCATGGGGGTCATTATGGATCTGCAATAAAGAAAAGGTTAATGTGTCCTTAATAGCGATCAATACCCCATTTTTTTTCGAAGTGTCATTAGCGGTGAATACTTTGGAAAATGTATTGTGCGTGCACTTTGGAGGTTTGCTGCTGGCGAAGTGTGTTTCTTGTGCACACAGGATGTCACATTTCAGGTCCAGAGCTGACTTCCACATAGCCCTGCACTTGTAGGGGCTGTTTAAACCTCTCACATTGTGTGATACTATTTTAAGATTCATTCCATTCAATGAGTACAAGCTGCTGCCATCTAGTGGTGGAGATCAATAAACAATATGCTCTTGGATTGATGTTGGGTATGTGTAAGGATTGAAATAAAGATTCTGAAAAAAATGTCAGAATAGTAAAAAGAAAAAGAAAAACATGAACAAAAAACCAAGCTGACTTATGCAGCATTATATACCAATCAAACATTAAAGTTTGTGTAGAACAGGTCACAGGTGTCATCCTGTAAATGAAGAAGGGGGATAACTAAGAAACATATTAGCCGAACAACGGCTGTTTCTGGAGCCTACACCTGAGTACATGGAAGATTTGGAAGGCATCAGGGGTTGTTGATCCTGAGAGAAGTGCCACACGTGTATAAAAGCCATCTACTGAGACGACCGTGTAGCCGAGTAGGATTTACTTGCCTCTTCTGTTTTGACGGTAGTTGTTTCGTCTGTCAAGCAGTGGATCAGGGTCTGCAGCTTCTCCATCCAGCGGTAGAAGTCGCCATTTTCTGAGGAGATCCATCCCTTTTTCCATTGAAGTAATTGCGTGCGATTCGCCGTGCATTTCCAGCAGCAGTTTGGCAGGGAATGCCCATTTATACAGAATCTTGTGATTGCGTAAGATTTTTGTAATAGGGACTAAGTTGTGCCTTGCCGTTAGTGTAGCTTGCGATAAATCTGCATACAATGCGATTCCGGTAAATGGATCAGGGAGCGTGGGGTGCTGTCTGGCAAATCGCATCAGCTGATCTTTTATGTGGTAAAAGTGGATCCTAGCGATGACATCCCTGGGGATTTGGTCTGGCAGGAATGAGGGTTTTGGCAGTCTGTGGGCTCTGTCTATGATTATGTCGTTAGGCCCCAAAGACGGCAGAACCGTGGTCATGAGCTTTTGGAGGTACGCAGTAAGTTCTGCTGGTTTGATCGATTCAGAGATCCCTCTGAACTTTATGTTGTTCCTGCGTGCCCTGTCTTCGATGTCCGCCATTTTTAGGCGCATAGATTTTATCTCATCTTCTACATCAAAGTGCGCATCCACCAGCTCATTATGAGCTAGTGTGAATTCTTCCATTTTTTTTTCCACATACTTGACTCTGCTACCAAACGCTGACAGTTCTTTTTTTGTAGTGTGCATAAATGCTGACATGTCCTGTTGGAGGGCCCCCCTGAGGGTTAATAACATTTCCTTCATTGTGGTATCCAGGATGGGCTGCCCTGATGTGGGAAAGGCATCTAACTGCTGGCTATGAGAGGATGAATCCTCCATTATGTCTTCCTCTGCCCCTGCCTCATCCTGATTCTCCTCCTCCACCCCAATCCTCCTTTTCTGCTTAACTGGGCTATCAGAGGGTGAGGATGTTGGTGGATGCTGTGTGAGATTAGACTCACCCGAGGATGGCGACGGATGGCTGCAGGAGTGTGCAGGGGATGCCACATTTCTATTCTCGGAGCGGGCGCCATCTTGGAAATCTCGGCCGGCCGTGAGGGGGTAGAAATCGGTCAGTTTTTTCGGTGCTTCTCTCGCTTTTCTTTTGTACATCTTAACCGCTGGGTTCCACTGTGTCTCCCCTCTCTGTGGATGTATTTTGCAGGGTGTAGTGTTGCTGTGAGCCGCTCTATAGAAGCCGTTGTGTCAGAGCTCTCTCCTCACACTACCATCCGCTCTGGCTGCCGGCTCCGCCCCCTCCTCTACGGTATGTATTGATGTCTCCCAAAAGGCGTTTTGCTTCTGTTTCATAGTCTACGTCATCCATTAGGACGACGTTCCCGCCCTTATCACTCCTTTTGATTATGATGTGTCTAGCTTCTTTAAGTTCTTTTAATGCCTGGCGTTCTTCCTGGGTAAGATTATCATGGCCTGAGTACTTCCATGGAATCTTACCCAGATCAGCCTGGACCATCTCAAGAAACATACTTAACCATCTATTCTTGCCCAATGAGGGCATTTTTGTAGATCTTATATTTAATTTTGCTGGCCTTCTTATCGGGGAGCTGATTGTCTCAGATTCCTCACTTTCCTCTAGTAGGGAATTGAGGATGTCAATCGCATTCTGGTCTTCTGCGTCCAGACGCGATTTAGCTATTTCTATTGAACCATCTTGTTCATATAGTGATTTAAAAAATATCTTTCTTAGATATAATACTATATCCTTATATACAGTAAATTCATCCATCGAGCTTACAGGTGAAAATGACATCTCGCGTTGTAATAATTGAATATGCCTTTAAGCAAGGGGGAATGATGATAGGTTGATGACCGTCATGTCCACTTTTGGCATGACATCATCGCGTGTTGAATTTAATGGTTCTGGCTCCTTGTGCGTGAGCCTCCCGTTCGTTGCTTTGGAGTGTTTTCTCTTTTTCTCCTGTTTTCTTTCTGTTTTTTCGGACGTACAGTATTTACTGAGGGGGTGCAAGTTGAATCTTCCTCTACCCCCTCCTTCTCTAAAAAAGTGACTATTTTGTTTGTGTTGTTTTCGTCTACTGAGGAGGGTGAGCTGTCTTGTCTGTTTCTTGATTGTGACCTAAATCCCCATCGTGATGAGCCACTCCTCCCCCTTCTTACAGTTAGTTCAAAGGCTTGATCTTTTTCAAAGTCCAATGTGTCCCTTCTATATTTAGATTGTTTTGTTGTTTTTAGATTTTGTTGTATTTTTTCTAATTCTTTTTTAAGGAGCTCATTTTGTCTATTAAATTCCTCTTCTTCCTTGAATAGATCTAACCCCTTAGCGCTTTCCTCTATCCGATTTTTGAGTTCTGCCATTTGAATTTTTTTCCCCTCCACTATCAGTCATTACTGCAATACCGTGGTTAACGCACAGTTCCTTCCATTTTGGAAGGAATCTGGCGTTATGTAGGTGTTCTGCTGGTATGGTTTTGTCTCGTAGTCCACGAGGGACCATTTAGTGTTGAATATAGGTTTCCAAGAAAGAGACGTCCCACTTCCTGTTAAGATGTTTTATCAGTAGTTTTTTGTGTTCTTTAAATCCCCCTCTAATCTCCTCATCTTTATGCAGGGACTGGGATGCATCTCTTTCGAATGTCTCTCTAATTTCTCTATCTATATCCTCTCCCAGTGTGAAGGCCATTACAAAAGATTTTTCTTTTATACAAACAAATTTTTTTTCAAATTTAAAGCAAGCTAAGGATAACACGTTTGGTGGCAAAGACCATATAAGTCAGAGGTGAGGGGTGGTCTGGAAGGATCAACTAGGATCCCTACTTGGACATATAAGATACTGCTAAAGTGACCACACCATATAATACTCACCTCTGAAAGGTAGTGGTTGCTCACTCCCTGCCACTCCTCAAGTTAGGAGGCTCTAACTGTAGCCCACATGAAGCATACAAAAAACTATTCCTGAGAATTGACACCAAGGTGGGCAATCCAGGGATGTTGTAATGGATATCCCTCTTAAACCGTCACTTCCGGTTCTCGTGCGGTCCGGTTACTCCTTATGCATTGCGTCACCTCACGTAACTTCTTCAGGGGGTGTGAAGTTACGTGAAGTTGAAGAAGTTACGTGAGGTGACGCAATGCATAGGGAGTAACCGGACCGCACGAGAACCGGAAGTGACGCACAGAGGCACCTGTAAAGCCGCACATTTTAGACTTGCTGTTTTTCATTTACACTGTTGTAAGTACCCACTTGGCTTTAAATAAATTTATTAGCTTATTCAGTATTACACTATGGGAGATTCTTCTTTATCCTTTGCATATATCTGCTGGAAATGAACACATCCTAAGCCACCATCTACCCCACCATACCACGGTTTAAGAGGGATATCCATTACAACACCCTGCAAAGATCTCCAGCCACACCCATCTCCATTGCTGTTTAACATTTCCATGGAGTCGCTAAACAACATTTAAAGCACAGACCAGAGCTGCCAAGGATTGCTACACAGTGGCAGATACTGTGATTGCGCAATACCCCTGTGGGGGTGAGGCTATTTGGTGAGTGCACGCACATTAGGAGCACGAATAAGAAGCACTATCCCTAGCCGGCACCTGAATAAGATCTTTCAAAACAATATTGTCTTTTAGCAAGTACTGTTTTTTTCTGAGCAGAAGTCACTTTGTGAAATAAGAAGATCTTTAAAACCAAAAACATTTAAAAATGTTTTTCAGCAAGCACTGGATTCTTTTCTTGAGCACAAGTCACTTTGCTAAATAGCTTATTTGCTAACACCACACATATCCTGAGCACTAAGCACTTTTATTCAACACACTTTTTTCACTTATATTAATTTTCTATGCAATATTAAATTGGTCAGATTCATAAAATCCCAATCACATCATTGGGGGATAGTATATATTTAGTTTGTATCACAATTTTTCCGTCTGCATCCAGAGGGTGCAACATACTTTTGGACACATTTTTTCCAATTACCCAATCAGCTTTAAAAATCAAAGAAAGTATGCAGGGACACCCCTTCTGGCTACCGATATCATATTGCTAATTAGCTGCCAAAGGCTGTAACACAACCCAGATACATTAATTTTAACATCCATTCACACATTTTCTCAATTTGATTTGTCCATCAAAGAACAACATTAGTTTATGGCACCACACCCTGTTGGATGTGCACATACACAGGTTTAAGGCTTCTGCTGATTATTTATAATACACATTTAAAAACTCTCCAATTTTTACACCTAGTTTGGGAGAACTGCAGAGGGTGTAACACAACAGTGACAAGGTGTACCCCAACAAAGGGGGGGCTGATATAAATAAATATATGAAATATATTTATTATATATATATAAATATAAAGAGAGAACAAAACACCAGAGTAAAGTATGTCAAGAAAAACAAAAGAAAAAAAACGGTCACGAATAATACATGTTTAAATGTCTGAAGCATAGTCCAGGATAGTGCACAGTGTCCTAGGAAGACAAGCCAATATATATATATATATATATATATATATATATATATATATATATATATATATGTATGTGTGTGTGTGTGTGTGTGTATATATATATATATATATATATATATATATATACACACACAGACACACATACACTCCGCTAGGACCACAGGTGTCCACCACCACCTGGTAATTGGCGCCAAAATACTCCCTCATGTAAAACACAGATGGAAAACATTAGGCGCCATGGCGTCAGCGAGTTGACACCGTAAGTCCATCACTGGGGGCATGGCGTTGATGCGCAGTGGGACGTCCGCCCAAACCCCCAGGTCGCCGAAAGCAAGGAGGGAAGGGAAGGACCCATGGTGCGCATCACAGCTCCCGGGACTAGAGAAACCACTGCCAATCCAGACCATTCACATACCTACAAACCAAAACATACTAAACCTAAAATGTATGAGATGTAAAAAAACGTGTGTGTGTGTGTGTATAAGAATTGATCATCATCAGGACCTATCCTATATCATAGCACACACAAATGCAGGGGAAGGTTATCCATGAAACGCATCAAGCTCTTTGGGCAAGGTTTATCGCTCCCCACATTGCTTTTATTTCACCGTGATCACTTTTTAAAAATTGCCCTTTGGGCAAGGTTTATCGCTCCCCACATTGCTTTTATTTCACCGTGATCACTTTTTAAAAAATTTTTTATATGTATGTCGGTTTTCAATAAACCTACCTTTTTGACCTGCACTATTGGAGCCCTTCCTCTCCTTTTTTCTACATATTTTGTGTGGATGAGAGTTGCCGTGGTGTTTCTACTGGATAGCTGCCCCTCCAGTTTGGCTGGTACTTACGAGGCCGTTGGAGCCAAGTGGTGATACCATCGGAGACCCTGGGTCCTTGTATCCATTCAGGGGATCCATTCATCTTGAAATCCAGGCTTATATGATTGGGTGTTGCTGACATCCGGGTTCATTCGTTCCCGTAAGAGTGCTCAATCTTATCTATTGTAAGGATTCACCTTGTGATTATACCTTCACGTTGGAAGATCATCACTTCACTGTTGTGGACTTCTGCATTTTTCATTACAGGATTGGATTTGTGTTGTGGGACTCACCTAAATATTTTCCTTTCCACATATTCATTTATTTCACGTTGTTGGACTCTATCATTCATTTTTTATTTAACCACTTTAAAACCAGCCTCGTTTTGGATTTTAGGTGTTTACAAGTTTAAAACAGGTTTTTTTGCTAGAAAATTACTTAGAACCCCCAAACATTATATATTGTTTTTTTTCTAACACCCTAGAGAATAAAATAGCGGTCATTGCAATACTTTTTTTTGCACCGTATTTGCGCAGCGGTCTTCTAAGCGCACTTTTTTTGGAAAAAATTCACTTTTTTGAAAAAAAAAATAAGACAACAGTAAAGTTAGCCCAATTTTTTTTTCTATTGTGAAATATAATGTTACGCCAAGTAAATTGATACCCATCATGTCACGCTTTAAAATTGCGCCCGCTCGTGGAATGGCGTCAAACTTTTACCCTTAAAAATCTCCATAGGCGACGTTTAAAAAATTCTACAGATTGCATGTTTTGCGTTACAGAGGAGGTCTAAGGCTAGAATTATTGCTCTCACTCTACCGGTCGCGGCGATACCTCACATGTGTGGTTTGACCACCGTTTTCATATGCAGGCGCTACTCACGTATGCGTTCGCTTCTGCGCGCGAGCTCTTCGGGACAGAGCGCTTTAAAAAAAATTTTTTTATTTTTTTTTATTTTACTTTATTTTATTTATTTTTTCACTGTTTTAAAAAAAAAATTGGATCACTTTTATTCCTATTACAAGGAATGTAAACATCCCTTTTAATAGAAAAAAGCATGACAGGTCCTCTTACATATGATATCTGAGGTCAAAAAGTCCTCAGATCTCATATTTAGACTAAAATGCAAAAAAAAAAAAAAAAAGTCATTTAAAAAAATGACAGAAAAAAAATTGTGCCTTTAAGAGAAGTGGGCGGAGCCATCGTAATGACGTTGCTCCGGCCGTCACATGGTATAGAGACGGGTGGGGGCCATCTTGGCCTCACTCATCTCTATACCGAAGCACTGACAGGACCCGATCTCCGCCGCTACCGACGGCTCCGGTAAGCGGCGGAGGGTGCGGGAGAGCGGCGGGAGGGGGGGTGGCACCTCTCCCGCCGCCGATAACGGTGATCTCGCGGTGAACCCGCTGCAGAGACCACCATTATCATGTACAGAACAGGCTGCTCTAAAGATGGATACCTTGGTTGTGGCAGCAGCTGCTGCCGTTACCGAGATATCCATCTTTAAAAAAAGGACGTCAATATACAGTGGGCGGTCCGGAGGTGGTTAATAATTATTGCATCGTAGGCCTAATAGGGAGGTGAGGCCCGGAGGTGAGAGGTGTCCCGTGTGAGAGGTGAAGCACTCGCTGTCTGTGTTGCTGCAGATGTTCTCGAAGGAGGCGGAGCTGTCATTTCACAAAGAGGCGGAGCTGGAAGACGCTGGGACCTATTGTCCCACAGCACTGCCATATAAAAGCACATTGCAGACACCTCCCTATTAGGCCTATTGAAGGAGCAGTGGCTCTGAGCACGTAGCCTTCTCTCAACCTCCCTGCAAGCCCTCCTCCCTGGACGATCCCTCCCCTGGATACCGAACACGGAAGCGGACGGACGACCTGTGACGTCACGCACGCTCCACGTGCGCTCCATGCCGGCCCCTAGTCTCCTTCTGATGGCCACAGAAGGAGCTCCCGGCTGATAATCCACCTTCTGCAGCCCAACATCCCTGCAGCGTCACCACCACAGGATCAGAGGGAACACTGAGGACCACATACCTATGCAGATGAGCCTTTTATATGTTTTTATCCTGTAAGTGTGTTTTTACCTGGTGTCTCATTTGTTAATACTACACTCAGGCGGCGCTTCCTTCTCTACCCCTCTCTCATCCATCACAGAGCCAGCTCTCTGAGGACAGTAGCTGCCTAGCCTACCAGCCTACTTTAACCATTACATTACCGGTTACCACTTAACCCTTGAACTTCCAGCCTGTCCCCTATGGACTAAGTTGCTCAGCCCTTTATATCTCCTGTTATATATGGACTTGTGTGTTTGCACTTAGTTACCAATACTCTGGCTGATACTTGGAAGGCGGGAAGAGTGGCTGACACTTGGAAAGGGTGGCTGACACCTGGAAGGTGGGAAGGATGGTGACACTTGGAAGGCAGGAAGGGTGGCTGACACTTGGCTGACACTTGGAAGGCAGAAAATGGTGGCTGACACCTGAAAGGGTGGCTGATACTTGGAAGGCGGAAAGGGTGGCTGACACTTGGAAGGCGGAAAGGGTGGCTGACACTTGGAAGGCGGAAAGGCTGGCTGACAATTGGAAGACGGAAAGGGTGGTCGACACTTGGAAGGGTGGCTGGCACTTGGAAGACGGAAAAGGGTGGCTGACACTTGGAAGGCAGAAAATGGTGGCTGACACCTGAAAGGGTGGCTGACACTTGGAAGGCGGAAAGGGTGGCTGACACTTGGAAGGCGGAAAGGGTGGCTGACACTTGGAAGGCGGAAAGGCTGGCTGACAATTGGAAGACGGAAAGGGTGGTTGACACCTGGAAGGGTGGCTGACACCTGGAAGGTGGAAAGGGTGGCTGACACCTATGAGGGCGGAAAGAGTGGCTGACGCTTGGAAGGATGGCTGACGCTTGGAAGGTGGAAAGGGTGGCTGACACTTGTGCACAAAATTGTCCCAAACAGGAGGGGACCAAGAAGAAAAGTGGGGCTCAAGGAAGGACAATATGAGTGAGCATGTGAAAACAAATAATGTGTTTATTTGGGTACAGGAACATACAAGTGGAGATACGGTAGCATGCATCACAAGTAAACATTGCTTAAATAAAATAGATTGATCGGTGGTTGCTGATCGATCAAAACTAATACACAGACAGGGAGGACAAAACGACATGTAAAAACAAACATATGCGTCCGGACGTCTGGGCTATTGATGTCTGCACAACCTGCTACAATGAGGAGTGTTCAGTATGACTGAATGGGGTTGTGCAGCAGACATCAATCCCCCCGGGGGGGCGGCTCAAAAAGGGGGAGAGAATTGGGGACGGGGATAGGAAAAAGGGGGGGGGGTGTGTGTGGGAGGGAGTGATGTGGGGTGACGGATGGGAAGGGGGAGAGGAGAGAGGTATAAGCCGTGGAGTGGGGCGCTGATGCAAGATCAAGGATCAGGCATCAGTATCCATGGGACGGAGATGGATGGTAAGGCCATGATCAGAAAATGAGATGCTGGGGTGGCGGAAGTCCAGGATGATGAGAAACAGTTGCTATGATAAGCAGGTTGGTATGTGACAAGTACGCAGGTGCGTGCTGTAGAGGTGAGTCAGACAATGATTAAACGTTAGGCAGCAACATTCAGCACAGGCGGCTGGGTACTTTACCACTGACGGGTCCCGTTCAGAGATCCACAGGTACTTCCGTAGTGTGATGTCCCCTGTGCTGTGGACTGCACCACTGTTCACCGTGCACCGTGCACCGTCCAGACGAAGCTACACACCCTAGTTTGTGAAGCGCGTTGACGTCACTGCGCCCGGACGTCACGCCTGCTGTCATCCCCCGTTGGGGCTAACCGGCTCACCGATCGAGAGGATGTTCCGCCTGTTCGCGTGGAACAACCGCGGTAGTGATCACAGGCGCACCTAGATGGCCGGCCATCCGCACACCTGAGAATATACCCGCGGGGCTACCAGGACTTTCCAGGAAACATCCAGTACTGTGCACGGTGAACAGTGGTGCAGTCCACAGCACAGGGGACATCACACTACGGAAGTACTTGTGGATCTCTGAACGGGACCCGTCAGTGGTAAAGTACCCAGCCGCCTGTGCTGAATGTTGCTGCCTAACGTTTAATCATTGTCTGACTCACCTCTACAGCACGCACCTGCGTACTTGTCACATACCAGCCTGCTTATCATAGCAACTGTTTCTCATCATCCTGGACTTCCGCCACCCCAGCATCTCATTTTCTGATCATGGCCTTACCATCCATCTCCGTCCCATGGATACTGATGCCTGATCCTTGATCTTGCATCAGCGCCCCACTCCACGGCTTATACCTCTCTCCTCTCCCCCTTCCCATCCGTCACCCCACATCACTCCCTCCCACACACACCCCCCCCCTTTTTCCTATCCCCGTCCCCAATTCTCTCCCCCTTTTTGAGCCGCCCCCCCGGGGGGATTGATGTCTGCTGCACAACCCCATTCAGTCATACTGAACACTCCTCATTGTAGCAGGTTGTGCAGACATCAATAGCCCAGACGTCCGGACGCATATGTTTGTTTTTACATGTCGTTTTGTCCTCCCTGTCTGTGTATTAGTTTTGATCGATCAGCAACCACCGATCAATCTATTTTATTTAAGCAATGTTTACTTGTGATGCATGCTACCGTATCTCCACTTGTATGTTCCTGTACCCAAATAAACACATTATTTGTTTTCACATGCTCACTCATATTGTCCTTCCTTGAGCCCCACTTTTCTTCTTGGTCCCCTCCTGTTTGGGACAATTTTGTGCATAATTGTTTAGGGGCTGAAGGACAATTAGACATTCAGGGTACAGACCATATACGTGGTTGAAACAAGCCTCACTATATCTCACTTGGTTGAAGTTGGCTGACACTTGGAAGGCGGGAAGGGTGGCTGACACTTGGAAGGCGGGAAGGGTGGCGGACACTTGGAAGGTGGGAAGGGTGGCTGACACTTGGAAGGGTGTTGACACTTGTAAGGCGCAAATGGCTTACACTTGGAAGGCGGAAAGGGTAGCTGACACTTAGAAGGCGGAAAGGGTGGCTGACACTTGGAAGGCGGGAAGGGTGGCTGACACTTGGAAGGCGGAAAGGCGGGAAGGGTGGCGGACACTTGGAAGGTGGGAAGGGTGGCTGACACTTGGAAGGCGGAAAGGGTGGCTGACACTTGGAAGGCGGAAGGGTGGCTGACACTTGGAAGGCGGAAAGGGTGGCTGACACTTGGGAGGCGGAAAGGGTGGCTGACACTTGGAAGGAGGAAAGGGTGGTCGACACTTGGAAGGTGGAAAGGGTGGCTGACACTTGGAAGGCGGAAAGGGTGGCTGACACTTGGAAAGTGGAAAGGGTGGCTGACACTTGGAAGGCGGGAAGGGTGGCTGACACTTGGAAGGCGGAAAGGCGGGAAGGGTGGCGGACACTTGGAAGGTGGGAAGGGTGGCTGACACTTGGAAGGCGGAAAGGGTGGCTGACACTTGGAAGGCGGAAGGGTGGCTGACACTTGGAAGGCGGAAAGGGTGGCTGACACTTGGGAGGCGGAAAGGGTGGCTGACACTTGGAAGGAGGAAAGGGTGGTCGACACTTGGAAGGTGGAAAGGGTGGCTGACACTTGGAAGGCGGAAAGGGTGGCTGACACTTGGAAAGTGGAAAGGGTGGCTGACACTTGGAAAGTGGAAAGGGTGGCTGACACTTGGAAGGCGGAAAGGGTGGCTGGCACTTGGAAGGCGGAAAGGGTGGCTGGCACTTGGAAGGCGGAAAGGGTGGCTGACACTTGGAAAGTGGAAAGGGTGGCTGACACTTGGAAGGTGGAAAGGGTGGCTGACACTTAGAAGGCGGGAAGGGTGGCTGACACTTGGAAGGCGGGAAGGGTGGCTGACACCTGAAAGGGTGGCTGGCACTTGGAAGGCGGAAAGGGTGGCTGACACTTGGAAGGCAGAAAATGGTGGCTGACACCTGAAAGGGTGGCTGACACTTGGAAGGCGGAAAGGGTGGCTGACACTTGGAAGGCGGAAAGGGTGGCTGACACTTGGAAGGCGGAAAGGGTGGCTGACACTTGGAAGGCGGAAAGGGTGGCTGATACCTACGAGGGCGGGAAGGGTGGCTGACGCTTGGAAGGGTCGCTGACACTTGTAAGGCGGGAATGGTGGCTGACACTGGGAAAGGTTACTGACAATTGGAAGGGTGCTGACACTTGTAAGGCAGGAATGGTGGCTGACACTTGAAAGGAGGGAAGGGTGGCTGACACTTGGAAGGCGGAAGGGTGGCTGACACCTACGAGGGCGGAAAGGGTGGCTGATGCTTGGAAGGGTCGCTGACATTTGCAAGGGGTGGCTGACTGACACTTGGAAGGCAGAAAGGGTGGCTGGCAATTGGAAGGCGGAAAGGGTGGTTGACACCTGGAAGGGTGGCTAACACCTGGAAGGAGGGAAGGGTGGCTGGCGCTTGGAAGGGTGGCTGACACTTGGAAGGTGGAAAGGGTGGCTGACACTTGGAAGGCGGAAAGGGTGTCTGACACTTGGAAGGCGGAAAGGGTGGCTGACACTTGGAAGGCGGAAAGGGTGTCTGACACTTGGAAGGCGGAAAGGGTGGCTGACACTTGGAAGGCAGAAAGGGTGGCTGACACTTGGAAGGCGGAAAGGGTGGCTGACACTTGGAAGGCGGAAAGGGTGTCGGACACTTGGAAGGTGGAAAGGGTGTCTGACACTTGGAAGGCGGAAAGGGTGGCTGACACTTGGAAGGCGGAAAGGGTGTCGGACACTTGGAAGGCGGAAAGGGTGTCTGACACTTGTAAGGCGGAAAGGGTGGCTGACGCTTGGAAGGCAGAAAGGGTGGCTGACGCTTGGAAGGCGGAAAGGGTGGCTGACACTTGGAAGGTGGAAAGGGTGGCTGACACTTGGAAGGCGGAAAGGGTGGCTGACACTTGGAAGGCGGAAAGGGTGGATGACAACTGGAAGGCGGAAAGGGTGGCTGACACTTGGAAGGCGGAAGGGTGGCTGACACTTGGAAGGCGGAAAGGGTGGCTGACACTTGGGAGGCGGAAAGGGTGGCTGACACTTGGAAGGAGGAAAGGGTGGTCGACACTTGGAAGGTGGAAAGGGTGGCTGACACTTGGAAGGCGGAAAGGGTGGCTGACACTTGGAAAGTGGAAAGGGTGGCTGACACTTGGAAAGTGGAAAGGGTGGCTGACACTTGGAAGGCGGAAAGGGTGGCTGGCACTTGGAAGGCGGAAAGGGTGGCTGGCACTTGGAAGGCGGAAAGGGTGGCTGACACTTGGAAAGTGGAAAGGGTGGCTGACACTTGGAAGGTGGAAAGGGTGGCTGACACTTAGAAGGCGGGAAGGGTGGCTGACACTTGGAAGGCGGGAAGGGTGGCTGACACCTGAAAGGGTGGCTGGCACTTGGAAGGCGGAAAGGGTGGCTGACACTTGGAAGGCAGAAAATGGTGGCTGACACCTGAAAGGGTGGCTGACACTTGGAAGGCGGAAAGGGTGGCTGACACTTGGAAGGCGGAAAGGGTGGCTGACACTTGGAAGGCGGAAAGGGTGGCTGACACTTGGAAGGCGGAAAGGGTGGCTGATACCTACGAGGGCGGGAAGGGTGGCTGACGCTTGGAAGGGTCGCTGACACTTGTAAGGCGGGAATGGTGGCTGACACTGGGAAAGGTTACTGACAATTGGAAGGGTGCTGACACTTGTAAGGCAGGAATGGTGGCTGACACTTGAAAGGAGGGAAGGGTGGCTGACACTTGGAAGGCGGAAGGGTGGCTGACACCTACGAGGGCGGAAAGGGTGGCTGATGCTTGGAAGGGTCGCTGACATTTGCAAGGGGTGGCTGACTGACACTTGGAAGGCAGAAAGGGTGGCTGGCAATTGGAAGGCGGAAAGGGTGGTTGACACCTGGAAGGGTGGCTAACACCTGGAAGGAGGGAAGGGTGGCTGGCGCTTGGAAGGGTGGCTGACACTTGGAAGGTGGAAAGGGTGGCTGACACTTGGAAGGCGGAAAGGGTGTCTGACACTTGGAAGGCGGAAAGGGTGGCTGACACTTGGAAGGCGGAAAGGGTGTCTGACACTTGGAAGGCGGAAAGGGTGGCTGACACTTGGAAGGCAGAAAGGGTGGCTGACACTTGGAAGGCGGAAAGGGTGGCTGACACTTGGAAGGCGGAAAGGGTGTCGGACACTTGGAAGGTGGAAAGGGTGTCTGACACTTGGAAGGCGGAAAGGGTGGCTGACACTTGGAAGGCGGAAAGGGTGTCGGACACTTGGAAGGCGGAAAGGGTGTCTGACACTTGTAAGGCGGAAAGGGTGGCTGACGCTTGGAAGGCAGAAAGGGTGGCTGACGCTTGGAAGGCGGAAAGGGTGGCTGACACTTGGAAGGTGGAAAGGGTGGCTGACACTTGGAAGGCGGAAAGGGTGGCTGACACTTGGAAGGCGGAAAGGGTGGATGACAACTGGAAGGCGGAAAGGGTGGCTGACACTTGGAAGTCGGAAAGGGTGGATGACACTTGGAAGGCGGAAAGGGTGGTTGACACTTAGAAGGGTGGCTGACACCTGGAAGGTGGAAAGGGTGGCTGACACATGGAAGGTGGGAAGGGTGGCTGACGCTTGGAAGGGTTGCTGACATGTGGAAGGGGTGGCTGGCTGACACTTGGAAGGCGGGAAGCGTGGCTGACACTTGGAAGGCGGGAAGCGTGGCTGACACTTGGAAGGCGGGAAGCGTGGCTGACACTTGGAAGGCGGGAAGCGTGGCTGACACTTGGAAGGCAGGAAGCATGGCTGACACTTGGAAGGCGGGAAGCGTGGTTGACACTTGGAAGGCGGGAAGGTGGCTGACACTTGGAAGGCGGGAAGCGTAGTTGACACTTGGAAGGCGGGAAGGGTGGCTGACACTTGGAGGGCGGAAAGGGTGGCTGACACTTGGAAGGGTGGCTGACACTTGGGAGGCGGGAAGAGTGGCTGACACCTGGAATCGTGACTGACACCATGGAGGCGGGAAGGGTGGCTGACTCCTGGAAGGCGGGAAATTTGGCTGACACATGGAAGGTGGGAAGGGTGGCTGACACCTGGAAGGGTGGCTGACACCTGGGAGGCGGGAAGGGTGGCTGACGCCTGGAAGGCGGGAAGGGTGGCTGACACCTGGAAGGCGGAAAGGGTGGCAGACACCTGGAAGGGTATACAAGAAAGACATACAAGCAGCGCCAATCTAAGTGCAGCAATATTGTAACATATATAATTAAAGGGGTTGTAAAGGTTCGTTTTTTATTTTTTAAATAGCTTCCTTTAAGCTAGTGCATTGTTAGTTCACTTACCTGTTCCTTCGATTTCCCTTCCAAATGTTATTTTTCTTTGTCTGAATAACTCACTTTCTGTTCCTCCTCCTAAAGCTTGCCCCCATCATCTGAGCCGTCCTGCCTGGGGGTTAGTCAGCGTGCTTGCCTCCTCCCTTGGGACTATATCCCTGCGTGGGGACGCTCTGTTAGTTCACAGGCACGGAGGCAGGGGATACGTGGGCGTGTCTACGACGCTGTAGCTCTGCCTCCCGTGCCTTGTTATTGTACTGAATGAACATCTAAGCAGCACTGCCCTGCCTTAACTCCGCCCCTTACTTGCTGCATTGAGAATTGGACTCAGAATCGTCGGTTCGGCTAGAGTTTGATTGAAAGGACAGCAGCAACTTGAAAACATTGTTTAAAACAATAAGGTAATGTTGAACAAAATGATATAATATACTATACAATTAGTGGCATTTTGAATTGTTAATATAATCTAGGAAATGTATTTAGATCAATGCCTTTACTGTAAGCAGTCACCATCATGCACTGTGTGTCTCCTCCTGCACAATACAATCACCCTCTCCCCCACATTGCCTGAGCTATCCAATTACTTTTTCATGTATCCCACCTTCACATTTCTCCCTTCTCCATCCCTCGTTTCCATTTTTTACTCATCCATCCCTCTCTCTCATTTCTTGTTCACACATCTCTCCGTCACATTTCTCTCTTGTTCATCCCTTCATCCTATTTCTTGTCCATCTATCCCTCTTTCTCATTTCTTCCTTCTCAATCCCTTCATCCCATTTCTTGTTCACACATTTCTCCGTCACATTTCTCCCTTCTCCATCCCTTCATGTCATGTCTTGTTCATGCATCCCTCCGTCACATTTCTCTCTTGTCCATAACATCATCCCATTTCTTGCTCATCCATCCCTTTGTCTCATTTCACCCTTCTTTCTCCATCCCTTCATCCCATTTCTTAAAACATAATTAATTTTTAAAATATTTGATTATTCATAAGATATTTATAAGACATTGCATTAACATTAAAAATAAAACAAATAATGCATTCTGCTACTCCGCATGATTATGGAAATACCACAATAAATGTATTTTTTATACATATATATAAAAAAAATGTATGAAAAAAATAAAAAATTTAAAAAGATTGAGTAATAAAAAAGTTAAGTTAAAAAAATAACATTTTTTAAAAATAATTATATATACCGTATATACTCGAGTATAAGCCGAGTTTTTGAGCACATTTTTTTGTGCTAAAATGCCCCCCTCGGCTTATACTCGAGTCAAGCAGAAAAGTGCTTGACATTTTCCGAACTGACTTTGGGGCCCTGTATCTTGGGGCCACTTGGTGCTAGGAACCCCATATTGGATATGTTGTAGTGCTAGTTCCACGGTGTTAGGAACCCCAAATTTGGTGTGCAAACCCAAAGTGGCCCCGAGATACGGGGCCCCAGAATCGCTCAACTGTGTTCATCTGCAGCAATGTAATTTCAGGACCCTTTGGGTCCAGAGACCCCAAATTTTGGCTGCAGCTAGGGGGCATCTAGGAACCCTTAACTACCGAGTTTGAAGTTCGGGGGACCTATGGCTGCAAACGGGCACAGTGAGGCTGCAAATGAGCATTATTGACCCTCTTTTCCACTTACAGTAGCTGCGCATTTCTCACCCTAGGCTTATAATCGAGTCAATACGTTTTCCCAGTTTTTCGTGGTAAAATTAGGTGCCTCGGCTTATATTCGAGTATATACGGTACATACATTTTGTAACATGATAAAAAAAATTGTTTGAAAAATTTAATTCTAATATTTTTGTTACATTTTGAGATTATATATATATATATATATATATATATATATATATATATATATATATATATATATATATATATATATAATTGTGTGTGTGTGTGTATGTGTATATATATATATATATATATATGTGTGTGTGTGGATGGATGGACTTCATCGATTAAGTTTTGAGCACTGGTGGATTTTATATTGATGGACTTTATTGGTTTAATACATTTTTTGAACACTGGTGGACTTCATATTAATTTATAATCCATATAACTATTGTTTGTATATATTTTTTGAACACTGGTGGACTATACAAATTGATTAATCATCATTTATGATTTAAAGGTTTAGCGCAATTCTATTTTTCTCTGAATATATTCTTACTTTCCTGACAGACTCCATGGCAGCCTACGTATGGGTTAATCCCGCCTCTCATACCTCATAGGACCCCACTCCCATAAATCTTTGCATCTAGACAGAGACCGTGTTCCTTTTTTGTCCTCCTCCTAGGACCAAGGTAGTCTTACCTTACAAAGTTTTCGGTCCAGTCCTGGTGGTTTGAACGTGAAGATGGCGGTTCAGGCGGTGTCCTTCTTGGAGTCCATATACCTTCGCTATTAGCGAGGTGGACATGGGCAGTTAATGTGATGCCTTGAAGATCTTACTAGCCAGCCATTGGCAGGCAAGCGGCAAGATGGCCATTCCTCCCAGCTATTAGCGGGAGGCCCTTTCGTGAGATGCCCTGGTCGTGCAGTATGAGCAAACTTGGCTCCCAGTTCCAGGCCGGATCGAACGGTGCCGTGGTGGTAATGTATACAAAGTTAATTTTGCTTACATGGCAGCTGTGTTTGGTATGTTGTTTGTTTGTCCCTCTAGCTCCGTTTTCTTTTCTGGCCATGGCGGCTGGGACACATATGCGTTCATGCTCGGCGCCTTTCGGCTCGTCTGCGCATGCGCGAGCCGCGATCGAGGTCGAGGCTTGGTTGCGCGTGCCCGGTCCGGGCAAGATGGCGGCGGTCACGCATGCGCGCAAGGTCCATAGGGGGGCGTTGGGCACAGTGCAGGTGCACTGGGTGTGCGATGACATCATCCGAAGGCGGCAGATTTAAATAGCTGTCAGATTCAGCTATTCTTTGGGATGCCTTGCAGGCTTTAGCAGCTGCTTCCCCGAACTCATTGCTTTGCTATTTAAGGTAAGGAGTTATGCTGCACTGCCTATCCATGATTTTGAACTTACTGCCAATACTTTTGTTTTCTTATATGCCTTGTTGATCACTTTCAGTGTCTTTCTGAGACTTTTTGCCATGGATGTGTCACCGCCCCCCAGTGGCCAACCCTTACACTGCAGTTAGGATGGAATTAATTTTCCTCTGCCTGTTTGTTTTGGGTTTACTAGTCAGTTGCATGTTAACTCTTTCTTTCCCTCAGCCCTTCTAGGTCTGAACACCGGCCTTCGGCACGTGAAGTTAATGATAAATTTAGATCACAAAGTCGTCAATCAACGTCAAGTTCTAGACATCCTAGATCATCTTCCAGATGGTCCACGTCTAGTCGTCATTCTCACCGCCATAACCGGCCGCTCTGAAAAGAGCATGCTGGGGATATAGAGCTCAGGTCCCAGAGGGTAAATCTCTCTGTGAGTTATGCTATTCTCGAGCTGTAAAGGAAAGAGGAGCTGGAGACCAACAGGTGGAAGCTCTTGTCAGAAGAGTGGTTCAAGAATCTCTGAACAGGATGGATTACATCCGTACAACCAGCCCGCCTGCTGCTCCAGCACCAGTTCCTGACAGGGTCGACCCTGGGATTCCAGGTCCTTCATGACGAAGTCTCTCTAAGTGGTTCCTCGGACAGCGAAGCAGAGGTGAAAGAATCCAGTACAGGATTTGATTTCTCCTTGGTTCCACAGTTGGTTAAAGCGGTTAAAGACGCATTGAGATGGGAAGAGCCAGTAGAAGCACCCTCTAAACAGAGGAAGTACTTCAAGTAGCTCAAAGAACGCCCAAACTTCCCCTTCCTGGGTGAACTTGGAGAAATTATTTCAGATGAATGGAGTAAAGTTGAGAGGAAAAACTCGCTAATTTCCAAAATAGCGAAAATGTATCCATTCAAAGGTGAGGGGGTAAAGCATCTGGAATCGGCTCCCCTCATTGATGCGGCTTTAATGAGGTTGGTGAAACATGTCACACTCCCTCTGGTAGACACAGTTTCTTTCAAAGATGGTTTAAAGAGGAAGATCGACACTGACCTCAAGCGCATTTATATTATGGCAGGCATGGCTTGTAAACCAGCCCTGGCTCTTGCAGCTTTGTCTAAAGGTATGGAAGCATGGACGGATGATATGGATGCAGTGTTGGGAAAGATCTCTGAGGAGTTGGTCAAGAACTCACCAGTACACGAGCTGAAGCTGGCGTCAGTCTTTTTGGGAGAAGCATCCCTTGATATTATTCGCCTTGTGGCACGTGTCATGCTCTCTTCAGTCACAGCGAAGCACGCCTTGTGGTTGTGCCCGTGGGTTGCGGATCCTGCCTCTAAACAGGCATGGTGTAAAATTCCCTTTGAGGGCTCCTCCCTCTTTAGGAATAAGCTTGACTTTGCCATTACCCATGCTACAGGGTGTAAATCGGCGCCAGGACCGCCGTCTTTCGGGTCAGAAGAACTCAACCCAGACAAGATCTGGAGCGTGCTAGAGATGCACGTCACTACAGGCCTGGCCGCGATTTCAGAAAGAACTGTTTGAGGATTTCTGTCCCGAAGGTTGATTTCTCTAAGTCAGCCTCTTCTGGGGGACGAGAAGCTTCAATGTTCTTTTGATATAGAGCCTGTCCAGACGGAGTGAGTCGAGGCTCGTTTACTCCGTTTCCAGCACGTCTGGGCAGCCTCGATTCGAGATTACTGGACCGTCAAAACGGTCTCCTCAGGTCATACTTGGGTATTCAGCAATCCACCTACACACCAGTTTGTTCCCACAGTCCTACCACACTTGGAAGAGAAGAAGCAAGTTCTTCTGTCATATACAGACTCACTGATAGCCCAAGGGGCCGCCATTCAGGTACCAACAGAAGAAAGATTTCTAGGGATTTATTCCCCCCTTTTTATGGTTCTCAAAAAGAATGGCTCCTGGAGGCCAGTCATTGACTTGACACACCTGAACTCCTTCATCAAGAAGGAAAAATTGAAGATGGAAACTCTGCTAACAATACGTCAGACAATGCAACCAGGCGATTGGATTGTCTCCATAGACCTGAAAGACGCCTACTTTCATGTGCCGATTGCAAAGGAATTCCAGAAGTATCTCCGATTTGTAGTAGACCAGAGGCATCTCCAATTTACATGTCTCCCATTCGGGCTTACAACAGCGCCTCAAGTGTTTTCAAAGCTCTTATTGGCTGTGGTGGCATTAATCAGGGTCAGAGGTATCCGGTTACCCCATTATCTGGACGACCTACTCCTGCTTTCACAAGACGGGGAACAGCTGTTGTCACATCGAGATCACGTCATCTCTACCCTGACAGAGTTCGGTTGGCTGTTGAACAGGGAGAAAAGTCATCTAGACCCGACACAGTCTCTAATATTCCTTGGAGCCCAATTCGACACGGTGAAGAGCACCATCTCCCTGCCTCTGGAGAAAATTCCGGTGATCCGGGAAAGAATTCATTTTGCAATGTCATCATCTCTTCTCAGAGCCTCGCAATGTCTCAAGATAATCGGCACCATGGGAGCCACAGCTCCCATGGTGAAATGGGCGCAATGAAAGATGCAGCCCTTTCAAAAGGGTTTTCTCCAACAGTGGGATCCTGGCTCTCGAGACCATCTTGTCCGGATAACCCCTTCCATGCGGGAGAGCCTCCCCTGGTGGCTACAACGGAAAAATCTCAATTGCCATTCCATAGCACCTGTCTCCTGGATCACGGTGACAACAGATGCCAGCAACAGAGGTTGGGGCGCTCTCTGTCTGACGGAGGTAGCCCAAGGCAAATGGGATTTCCCATTCCAAGGGGTAGTCTCAAATGTTCTGGAGCTTCGAGCTGACTTCTGTGCTCTTCAAGCTTTTCTCCACTTGACAGCAGGGGCCTCAGTCCTCATGAGGCTAGACAATATGACCGCAGTGTCATATATCAAGAGACAGGGGGGCACCCGCAGTCTCTCCTTACTGAAGGAAGTGAGTCCGATCATGTCCTGGGCCCAGGCGAACTTGACAAATCTGACGGCTGTTTATCTTCCAGGAATTCAGAATGTCCAGGCAGACTTCCTTTCAAGGGTCACCCTGGACAACAACAAATTGTTTCTCCACACCGAAGTTTTCAACTGGGTCCTGTGTCTGGGAATGATGCCGGAGGTAGATCTGTTTGCACCCCCTTGCAACTTCAAACTGAAGAAATATTACATGAGATGTCGTCCCCAGGTCTTCGGAGTGGATGCCCTGACGGACCAGTGGAGAAGCCACAGGGCTTATGCCTTTCCCGCGGTTCCAGTCATTCTCAGATTTCTATCGAGGCTCAGGTGGGAAGAAGCTGAAGTAGTGGCAATTGTTCCGTATTGGCCCAACAGGACATGGTTTCCTCTCCTAATTCAGCTCAGTTACCGGGATCTGGTTCCTTTCCCTTCCAGACCAGATCTCCTGTTGCAGGGAACGTCTCTTCACCCATGCCCATCTCATCTCCACCTGATGGCTTGGTGGTTGAGAGGGGAAGGCTGGAAATGCTAGGATGTCCAAGTACAGCTATTGCTACGCTGCTGAATGCCAGAAGAGCGGGCACTAACAGAGTTGACCAAAGAATTTGGTCGAAGTTTGCTGACTACGTTGTCTCCACTAACGGTTCCTGTAATGACCCAAAGGTACAGGATATTCTGGGTTTTCTACAAACAGGCCTGGATCTGTCCTTATCGGCTAGTTCGTTACGAGTTCAGGTTTCTGCCATCTCCAGTGGCTGAGGTACATTGATGACGTGATTATGGTATGGGGGGGCAAAGTTTTTGAATTGACTTCCTTCATCGATGAACTTAATGACAACAACAAGAATATCAAACTTTTTCATAAGACCTGGTCACTCTGCCTTTTCTGGACCTGACGATACAGGTCAAGGATGGTAGACTGTCTACCAAAACATACAGAAAAGAGACAGCAGCAAATACCCCTTTGCTGGCTTCTAGCCATCACCCCAGATCATTGATACAGGGAATTCTGGTCGGGCAGTTTCTCAGGTCTAGGAGGAACTGCTCGGAAGAATCGGAATTCCAAAATGAGGCGTATGATCTATATGGGAGATTCCGCGGTTACTCCCATACATGTATCAGAAGGGCAAAGAGGAGGGCCTTTAAAACTCCCTATCATCCCTATTGGCGGACACCAATAAGAAAAAAACAAAAGAACAAAAATAATCAGAAATGTGCCCCAATTAGAATCATCACCAAATTTGGGGCACAATGGGAGCAGACTAGGACAATACTTAACCGCCATTGGCACATACTAGCAGAGGCCCCCCTCCTTGGAAGCATTGTTGGAGACCGGCCCCTACTTACAGCAAGAAGAAAGAAGAGCCACCAACCTCAGAGACTAGTACATTCTGAATATCATAGACCTGAGAGATGGGATTGGCTCACCAGCCTCCCCCCAGTGAAGGGTATGTACCCCTATGGCAGATGCCACATCTGTAAGTATGTGGAAAAAACTGATACGTTCGCTAGCTCTGATGGAAATAAACAATTTAAAATTTACAACTTCATAAACTGCCTAACGACACGCGTCATTTACATGCTCACTTGTCCATGTGGATTGATCTACGTGGGAAAAACCAAAAGGCAGTTGAAGATCAGAGTTGGCGAACATATACAGAGCATCATTAATAAAGATGATGATCGTCCACTATCTTTGCATTTTATGAAAAAACATGGGGGTGACCCCAGGGGTCTAAAATGAAAAGGCATATACAGACTTAATCTTCCGTCTCGAAGAGTAGACTTCGATAAAATATTGCTTCAAAAAGAAAAAATGTGGATCTTTACTTTAAACAGCATGCATCCGCGTGGCTTAAAAAATGAATGCAATTTATCTGTCTTTTTGGAGCAATAATATAGACCGTAATGCCCTATTCTTGCTTTATGCAATTCCAGTCTTTGTCCCTCCATGTTAGGGCTCCATTTCTCTGACCCCTTAAATGGATCTGAACATCTAGTCCCTAAACAGAGAGAAGACTACATCTATATATGAAAGATATAGCTATCCTAGGTTACATATTCACACTAGGATCACAACAATGGAAGAGTTACTGCAAAAACTTTCCCTTTCTGGCATCTTATTATCCCCTCCTTTTTGTGGAGGTTTTTTGTGGATGTCTTGTTTCAGCAGTTTGGATTTTTATGTTACCAGTTGTCTATGTGTAACTATTTTATTTATCTACATACCTGGGAATTAAGGTTTATATTCGATCTGCTCTGGAGATATATGTGTATATATATGAGCATGCATGTATCCATGCGGCAACATATATGTATATATATGTCAGACTCTGATCGCCCATGTATGTGACTGTGTGTTTGCACTATGGGTGAATGATACCTTGATTGGTTAGCAGTGGGTTGGGAATGACCTGGATGGGAACTAATTACCTTTAATTTACCCAATTATTTAAACAAGGACTAAGCACCACTGCGCATGCTCTGAAGAAGCTTGAGGTCAAGTGAAACATGTAAGCATTTCTAAATCACGGTATCCGTGGTGAAGACACGGTGAACTCCACCAACTGATGTGACCCCCCCCCGCAGCTTACCCCGAGTGGTTACATGCAATTTATTTGCTGACAGGGACCAGGTTCATTACGCTGTCCCGGTCCAGGACTTTGAATATATTTCTGCAAGCACTGAAGCCATTGGATTTTGACCCACTAACTTTGCACAACCACCTAAGGGTGGAACTAACTTCATGGGATATCCTGCCTTTGCCTTCTCCTGCAATCAGAATGGTGAAAGATGATTAGAATGGAGACAAGACAGTGGAGGCTATGATGATGACACAGAGAAGGCTGAAAACGGTGAGATGTACTTTCAAACTATCTTTTTTAAGATCTAGTACTAGCAATCTCCATCCTTCCAAACTGTGTTAAAGTTATCTCCCACAGCACTTGTCAGCTGTCTGTAATCTCCTCTTCAAAATAACCCTTTCCATTGCTGATCCATGGACCGCTGCACATAACAACAATAGCTTACCTGCAAACTGGGAAATCTCTACACATGACAAGTAATAAGTGCACATGCATATGGGAACTTTGAACTGAATTTTAGCAGTATCCTGTTGATACCATAAGGAAACAGCATTACTGACATTTCACATATCATCTTATGGAAATTTATTTTCCGGAAAATTTAAACATCTTCCTTTACTTTCAAATTGGGTTTTCAGGACTGCTTTCCCAGACCAGATACTTGGGTCGGTGTGTGTCTGTGTGTATGAGAGTGCTGCGGAGTGTGTGATACAGTTTTGGTGGCCACCTGTTTCTCATCTAGACGTACAGTCTATTTTAGATTATGTGTTTAAGGTTGGTGTGTATTTTGATATTTTTCTTACATCATTGTATTTAATAAAGTATATTTGGATAATCATTATATGAATTCTAGTATTTCACCGGTCTATCCTTTTTGAAGAAATTCTCTGGGTCTTCCCATTTTTATATGCTAATTATCATAATTTCAGAGGATAACCACCCCTTGAGGTCTTATATAACGGTATATAAAAATATCTACTTTTGTATTCTTAAACCTCAGGCTGACGGTGAAAGCGGATCTTTATATATTGGGTATTGCCATTTGTTAGCTAAACTGATTAACCCCTTTAGATCCGTTTCAGATTGGATGAGTCCCTGTTCCCTTGTTCCTTTTTATTTCTGCAATCTCTGCCTTCATAGGCGTATCATGGGCCAGACACCCTCTTACTAGGCAGTTCTTCAGAGGAGCAATAAGGCTCAGACCTCAAAGAAAACCGAGATTCTCCAAGTGGGATCTTCCTCTGGTCTTGAATTTTTTCTCAGGAAGGGAAATACAACATATGGATCAGTCATCTATTAAAGAACTTTCTCTTAAAGTGGTCTTTCTGGTAGCCATAACATCGGCTAAGAGGGTCTCCGAAATTGGTTCCTTAGGATTCAAAGAACCATTCCTTACTTCCCAAATCAAGTGGTCTTGATTCCTATGTTAGGTTCAAATCCCAAAGTAACAACTGTCTTCCATGAGAATCAGGAGATTGTTCTTCCTACGTTCAGGTCTACTGAGGACTCTAATATTCATCCTCTAGATGTTGGAGAAGTTCTAAAACAATATTTAGAAGCCACAGCTGCTTTTCGCCAGTCTGATCACCTGTTTGTTCTCTTCCATGCTAAAAACAAAGGATTGCGTGCTTCCTCTAGAACCATCGCAGCATGGATTGTTCAGGTCATTCAGTGGGCTTATAAGTCTAAGGGTTTGGCTCTTCCAGAAGTAGTGACCACTCATTCTACCAGGAGCATTTCTACATCGTGGGCAGCATCCCGTCGTGTATCTCTGGAAGTACCGTATTTATCAGCGTATAACACGCGCCGGCGTATAACACGCACCCCAAGTTTAGGAGGGAAGTTTAAGGAAAAAAAAATTAAATTAAAATGCCCATCAATGCAGCCTTATCTGTCCATCTGCAGCCTTTTCATTGTCAGTGCAGCCTTGCTTCAGTGCCGCCTTGTCAGTGCAGCCTTGTCAGTGCCGCCTTGTCAGTGCAGCCTTGTCAGTGCAGCCTTGTCAGTGCAGCTTTGCCCCAGTGCAGGTGTTGCCTTGTCAGTGCAGCTTTGCCCCAGTGCAGGTGCAGCTTTGCCCCAGTGCAGGTGCAGCCTTGTCAGTGCAGCTTTGCCCCAGTGCAGGTGCAGCCTTGTCAGTGCAGCTTTGCCCCAGTGCAGGTGCAGCCTTGTCAGTGCAGCTTTGCCCCAGTGCAGGTGCAGCCTTGTCAGTGCAGCTTTGCCCCAGTGCAGGTGCAGCCTTGTCAGTGCAGCTTTGCCCCAGTGCAGGTGCAGCCTTGTCAGTGCAGCTTTGCCCCAGTGCAGGTGCAGCCTTGCCCCAGTGCAGTTTTGTTAGTGCAGGTTTGCCCCAGTCCAGCCATGTCAGTGCCGAAAAAAGCCGAGAACACTCGGGTATGTGTATCTCGGCTCTAGTCGGAGCCGAGATACACATACCCGAGTGTTCTCGGCTTTTTTTGGCGCCGCTCACGGTCACGCCCAGTCCCACACTATGATGGACATAACACAGGTCCAGGGGCGGGACTGGGCGTGACGGCGGCGCCGAAAAAAGCCGAGAACACTCGGGTATGTGTATCTCGGCTCCCTGCAGTCTCGGCGCCATATTTGAATCTACCCACGGCTGTGTATGTCGGCGGCGACCGTGGCAATTGCCGCGATCGCTCCGATGACACAGAAATTGGCGGGGATCGGCCTATAACACGCACCCACGATTTTCCCCTGATTTTCCCATACGTAGGCTGCCATGTAGTCTGTCAGGAAAACGGAAAATTTATATCAAATACTTACCGTAATTTTCCTTTCCTGATGGACTCCATGGCAGCAGGAGTTCCCTCCCATTTGTTGGAATAGGCTAAGTTACAGAACACGGTCTCTGACTAGATGCAAAGATTTATGGGGGTGGGGTCCTATGAGGTATGAAAGGCGGGATTAACCCATACATAGGCTGCCATGGAGTCCATCAGGAAAGGAAAATTACGGTAAGTATTTGATATAAATTTTCCATTGTGTTGCTGTTATACAGGAGAATTGCAGTTTCTGACAGTTTCGTATTTTTATTTAATTTCATTTTCATAGCGCAGTTTTTCCATTTTTTTCTACCTATTGGTGCAAGATTGCTTTTGAGGGATCTTCCATTTGTGAACACAAACTGGACAAGGCTACAGGCTGATGTCTGGTTTCCTTCCTCAGGGCAGATATTTGATGAGACAAAGAAACTGCAGCTCAAGAACCAAAATCTGGATTGCTTCAGGGAGGCATGCTCCTGCAGACACAGTTTAGAAAGAACTGCAAAGGAGGCCAGTCCTCATTCCAGAAATCAGCAAAGCGCTCCATTCTAGGAAGCCAGGCTGCTCTCAAGTTCTTTTTTTGACTGTCCTGCCCAGGTATGTCTTGGGCACTTGGTTGCTCTTTAGACATGTGTAGGGAGCCTCAATCTTGGATGCTTGAACCCTTATGAAAATTTCTTCAGGTCATACCATGGAAGTTCAGTCATCTTCCACGCCCCCTGATTTGTACTGACCAAACTACCTTGCTCTATCGACAAGTGAAGATATGTTCTAACCTATGTCAAAGTTCTACCATCAAGTAATGGTAATTCCAGTCCAGTGTTTCAAGGCATATACTGCCTGTTCATGGTTCAGAAGCAGAGGGGAGGTTAGAAGCCCATTATAGTAATGATGCTAAATAAATACTGCTTCTATACATGAGAACACCACATATGTCTTAGTTACATTGTAGGGCCCAGAAATAAAGGAAGGATATCCTGTTTTCAATTGCTGAAAACTGGCACGTCTGTTTTTGACACCAAACTGTGTTTACAGTGTCTCGGGAGTGCCCCAGAAACCATCCCAAAATTACTATTTAGAAAAGTAGACCGCTCAAGGTTTTTGACGAGTTATAACCTCTTCCATAAACAAGGATACTACATAAGTATGCCCAGAAAGGCCAATGTACTTCATTTAGTTGTGGCCAGATTTGGCAAGCCCCCATTGTGGCAATGTTTCAGTCCCTCAACTTATATATTTTAGGTTTTGTAGTCTACAGTATTATGTCAATGTTTTTTTGTGTTTTTTCCTTTTCTTTTCTTTTTTTTCCAGAACTAATTTGGTAGTAAATTTGAATACATACAAACCCAATTCTAAAAAAAACTGTGATGCTGTGTAAAATCTACATAAAATCAGAATGCAATCACATAAACTCCTATTTTATTCACAATATAAAACATATCAAATGTCTAAACTGAGAAAATATACCATTTTAAGAAAAAATAATTTTGAAATTGATTACAGCAACGTGTCCCAAAAGTTGGGATACGGAAACAAAAAGCTGGCAAAATACAACCCCAATTCCAAAAAAGATAGGGGAAGGCCATGTTTAACACAATGTAGCATCCACTCTTCTTTTAACACCCCCCTGTAAACGTCTGTGAACTGAAGAGACCAGTTGCTGGAGTTTTTGGAGAGAAATGTTGTCCCATGCTTGCCTGACCATATGCTGCTCTAAAATACTCTAAAGTATTTTTTTTAACATTAATGGTGCCTTTCCAGATATGCCAGCTGTCCATTCCATACACACGAATGCACCCCCATACCATCAGAGATGTAGGCTTTGCATTCTGATTTTATGTAGATTTTACAGTGTCAACACTTTTTTAGAATTGGGGTTAAATATTTTTATTTCTGTAGTATTTGAGAATAAATTGTGTAAAAAAAAAAAAAAAATACATGGGAAAATGTTATTTTTCTGTAATTTTCCAAACACAACATCTACGTAATTTGCACACCCTCCTAAATTTGCCCCAAAATAAAATCAACAAAGTCTGCTAATTAAAATATCACTTTAGTGTGACCTAATGTATGTAAAGTAGCAAAATAAAAAGATTCTGTGTAAATGTGTACATTTTACTTTACAAAAGCTATGTTCCTTTTGATGCTACATTGCATTGCGGGTGGGAAAAATAAATGGTTTGCATAAATAGTGTAACCGTAAGTTGGGTTGATGAGGGTACAAATCAGCATGACCATGACTCTTTTTGACAAGCATGCAATTGCTAAACATTTGAATGTGTTCACTACTTATATAAGCATTCAATACTTGCGCAGCAAACAAAAATGTCATCCAGATAACCTGACATCACTTTTGCCACTTGGGCTCCATTCAGATGGGGAGTATGAATCTGTACCTTGTGTGAGGGCCAAGGAAGTGGGAATTTGAACCTTGTCTGAGGGCCATGTTTACCCACACAGGGATGCACTGATGTTCCATGTATTCCTGTGCAGGCAGTCCCACTGCTGTCAATTGTGACACAATGGCTGCATGGACAGAGCCCTACTCCCAGTGTGACATTGGTGTGGGTGAACGGCTCAGAATGCATCCAGGGTGTGTGTGGGCCGTGCATGCACATGGATGTTGCATTGAGAGCAGCAGCAGTGTCAATGCAGCCATTGCATCCCAATTGACAGCAATGGGACTGCCTGTACAGGGATGCACAGAACGCCTGCGCATCTTTGTGCAGGTAAATATGGCCCACGCATAGGGTACGGGGATATGGAGCAGGCGCACAGATCCGAACACAGACACTTAGCATTTGGCTCCATGCACCCATATATAGAAAGACTGAAAATCTTGGTAAAAATCCGCTTCTACTAGAAGCTTCCACTATAAGATTTCTAAATGTATCTTGATAAATTTATGCCAAAATGTATTCTGCAAAATTCCTTGGGTAAAACTGTGTATTTTGTCTGTGTGAAAGCTATAGTCTACTACATACCAGAACAGAAAAAAAAAACCCCAAAATGACCAGTTCAAGGTATTTAGGAGGCATGGTGAGTTTTTTTTGTCACAATTTTTATATTAAATTTTTTTTTTTTTCACAAAGTTGTCATTTCTATTAGGTTATTTCTCATACACAGCATACGAAAGTTTACAATTACACCCCAAAACACATTCTGCTAGGCTTCCCGAGTATGGGGATATATCATATGCATTGGACTTTCACAGCCTAGATGCAGAGAGGAGCCAACAATTCAAAGAGTGCCATTGGGCTTTCAAGGAGCATAAATTACACACAATTGATGTATCTAATTTCCTGACTATCACATTTTTGGAGTACCTGGAACACTGGGACAATGGAAACACCCACAAAATAACCACATTTTGAAGCGCAAACACCCAAAGGTATTTTTTTTTTTAAAAGGTACGGTGAGTCTTTTGAAACCTTCATTTTATTGCCACAAGTGTTTGGAAACTGCGAAAATATATATTTTTTTTTCTTTACACAAAATTGGCCATTTATTAAGATATTTCTCACATGCAGCTTAAGCATACATAGAGTTAAACCCCAAAACGCTTTCTGCTACTCCAGCCAAGTATGGCAATATCACGTGTGAGACTTTTTCGCTGTCTGGACTGATTTATGTACTGGACATTGTATCTTGTGTATCACACAAATCAACCAATTGTGTCAAAGCTAATGTACTATAATGGTCATAGTTTGTGTGTAGCATTACTTATAGCAGCCCTAGTTCCTATAAGCCAAGCAAGCCTAGCCTACTGGCACATGGCTGCCACCAGGAATGCCATGTTCACTGTCCTGGTGTCTCGCAGTATTTAAGGTTAATGAAGGCAGAGGCAACACTGCAGTGGTGGGGCGGTTATCTGGGACACTGTAACTGGTGGGGCTGTTGTCAGGGACAATAAGACTAGTGTGGAAGTAATCAGGGACAATATGACTGGTGTGACAGTAATTAGGGACACTGAGTGGGTGGTGGTGATTAGGGACACCGACTGGCAGCACTAGTCTGGTGACATTGTACTGCTGTGGTGGTGATCAGACATAATGGCTGGCAGCACTGACCTACAGTGATATCCAAGCAGCCAGCCATTTAACATAATCGCCTCCACTGTGGTACAATGTCACCATAGTGAAACTACTATGCTAAGGGGTGGTGAGGGATTTTTTTTTTTTATTCTATTTATTTTTTTACACTCTGCTTATTACAGTGATGTTGATCACTGTTTAACCGCTTAAAGACCACACTATGTACATATACTACAGCAGGGCAGCGCAAAATCGCATAATTGTATGTGATTTTTTTTCTTCAGGGTCTGAGTCACGCACAAATGCCGCCGGCGACCCGCTCCCGTTGTAAACAAGGCAGATCGCCATTCTGTGACAGGAGAAGACCAAGATCTTGTGTTTCTGCTAAGCAGGAACACGGATCTCTGTCTTCTAATGCAGTATACACTACTATAGCCTCAGCCATACCAAAAGCGCATGACCCAACGTGGTACTTACCGGACATAATGCTAAAACACCCACTACATCAGATGGCCATTGAACAAGCTTTAAAGGAATACATATCAATTAATAATACAACAGACATTTCCCCAATAACACTGTGGGAAGCTCATAAGCCTGTCTTGCGTGGTACAATACAAAGACAAATGGCACTATTTAAACGGGAACGCAAAAATCTAGCAAAAAAACTAGAACTCAATTTTAATGCAGCCTACATATCATTCCAAGATAATCCATCTCAGAGTACAAAATCTCATCTGGAAAAATCTAGATTGGAATACGATCTATTTCTCACTGAGTCAGTTGATAAATCCCTCAAACGCTCCAAACACAATTTCTACATGAATACAAACAAACCAGGTGCATATTTGGCTCGGGCATTAAATTCAACTAACAAATCTTTCAAACCAATACGTTTGAAATTATCAAAAAATGTTTATACTTGTAATCCAGTTAAAATAGTCCATAAATTTCACTCACATCTCGCAACTTTATACAAGACAAACAATGAATTTAATCCTACAGAGGCTGAATCATTCTTCTCAAAAATAACCTTACCTGAGTTGTCTCAGAATCAAAAAAGCAGTTTGGATGAGCCTATAACTATAGATGAAGTTGCTAACGCCATAAAAGACCTAAAACTTAACAAAAGACCAGGCCCAGACGGCTACTCGGCTTTATACTATAAAACATTCTCAGAAATACTCTCTCCCATTCTCACTGAAACTTTTAACAAACTTCTAGAAGGACATTCTTTTCAGCAAGAAACACTAATGGCAATTGTTTGTATGATCCCAAAACCCCTTTCTGATGATACTTCCTGTGTGAATTATCGGCCTATCTCTCTGTTAAACCTTGATATTAAATTATTAGCAAAAATAATAGCAAAACGCCTCAATAGCATTATAGGAAAATTAATACATAGAGATCAAGTAGGCTTCATGCCCAATAGACAGGCAGGCAAAATATACGCAGGGCAGTGTTATTGGCACATATTGCTAAAAAACGGAAAATCCCTTTATGTTTTCTATCTCTGGATATTAAGAGGGCATTTGACACAGTATCCTGGCAATATATGCAATATTCATTACAAAAATGGGGTTTTGGACCCCACTTTTTAACATGGATCAAAGCATTATATAATAAACCCAAAGCCTATATAAAATATGCTGGATACAAATCGGATGCCTTTAATATCGAAAGAGGTACCCGACAGGGTTGCCCATTATCTCCCTTATTATTTGCCCTTATACTCGAACCCATGGCCCAATACATCAGAACAAACCAAACTATAACTGGCATTGAACTAGGAGGTATTACACACAAATTATGTATATTTGCAGACGATATATTACTTTTTCTGTCATCACCACAGGTCTCTGGTCCTAACTTAATACCAGCTCTTGATGGATTTGCAGCCCTATCCGGCCTTATGATTAATCCTAAGAAATGCCTAGTGCTTAATATTTCGCTCACAAACATGGAATTGATCCCCGCTAGGGCTGCACTCCCATTCACATGGGCAGAAAAATCAATCCCATATCTTGGAATTCATTTAACAGCATCTCATTCTGACTTATTCTCAACCAATTATCCTCCTGTATTAAGACAGATCACAAATCTAATAAAACAATGGTCGCAACTTCCTTTATCCTGGATAGGGAAGATTATTGCAATCAAAATGACTATTCTACCCAAATTGCTTTATCTATTCAGAGTCCTCCCTATTCCAATTCCTTCCTATTTTTTGAGAATAGTACAAAAAAGAGCAACTTTGTTTATATGGGGCTCTTCTAAACCACGTATACCTATACACACACTACATCTTCCCAAAAATAAAGGAGGCCTGGGATACCCTAATTTTACTAACTACTACAGAGCAGCACATTTGGCCAGTCTGTGCAAATACCATGCAAAGCAGGAAATCCCATTATGGGTATTTATAGAGGCTTCAGAAAATGACCCTCTATTAATATCAAACTTGTTATGGCTTGATCCTAAAGACCGCTTTAAAATTCATAATCCCATAACTAAACACTTCTTATCTCTCTGGGATAAACTAAAAACCAAATATCAGTTACAATCTCCACACAATCCTCCTTTCTTTTATCAGAAATCCGGCCTTTTATCCGGCATGGATCTACCCAAATTCTTTTAAAGCTTGGACAACATCAGGCATTCAGACACTAAATGACTTCATAGCATCTAAATCATTCCTTTCATTCCCACCGCTTAGAGAAAAATATGATCTACCAAACTCTGAGATATTTAGATATCTCCAAATCAAAAAATTCTATACACCATTCCTAAAGGGGGATACACCATTATCCCAATTATCCATTTTTGAATCAATCTGTACAAAAGATCCATTTGCTAAAGGTACAATTTCATCACTTTATAATCAATTATATGGAGTAGTAAATCTTAATAGACCCTCTTACGTTCAGAGGTGGGAGGAGGACCTGGGACGAACTTTAGAAGACACGGACTGGTCTAACATATGGCTCACATCTAAGTCATCTTCACCCAACATCTTAGCACGGGAGACAAATTATAAAGTCCTAACTCGCTGGTACCTTGTACCTGCTAGAGTGGCAAAATATTCACCTAATACCTCAGCTCTTTGTTTTCGAGGATGCCCAGAAATAGGCACACATTTACACATATGGTGGACGTGTCCAGTAATCCAAACCTTCTGGAAGGAAGTCTTCGTGATTGCATCTAAAATATTTAAAAAAATAATACAACCAGATCCATATATAACTTTACTTAATCTAAAACCGGAATGGTTAACACTCTCTCAATTCAAACTTATGATCCAACTAATAACGGCTGCAAAACAAACAGTGGCCAAGGCATGGAAATCTCCTACATTGGTACTAGCAGAAACAATTCACAGAATGAATAATACAATGTCCCATGCTAAGATGGTAGCCATCGATCAAAATCAAATTCCAAAATTTGAAAAACTTTGGCATCCTTGGATAAAACAACAGTTCCTGTCAAATTTCAATGACTCTGTCCTGTTGCCATGGTAACAGATTAAATGACTTACAGAGACACCCATTCTAAGGCTTCAAAGAGAACTAAAAAGAATAATAAACTGACGAGCGGGACAACCTTGTGGACCATACCTCTGCCTTTCTACCCTTTTTCTTCTTTCTCTTTCCTTTTCTCCAGAGGAGATAAAAAAACGATCAAGGGGTTAATATGGCGCACAATGGAGGTAGCCGAGTACATATAACTAAAAATGGTGGGGGGAAGGGGGTGGGTTGGGGGTTCCTGAGAGGGGGAACTTGATGGTGGTAGTTAATGTTTCACAACAAGTTCGGGTATTAGTCCATGTAAGGATAAAATGATGCTGAATAAATGGAAGGCAGCCAGTCTATAAAAGCTAGAAGAAGCTCTGGAACAAATAAAAAAGAAAGAAGGACGGCGCCCTCTAAGTGCAGCATGTATGTTAAAAATATTTATTACAATAGATAAAAACACTCACATTTGAGTTGCTAAAAACCAGCATGTAAAGTAGTTTCATCCGCGTGCTCTCGGGGGATGTGGGTGTCACGGGCCAGTTCAGGGGTTCCTGGGATGTGAGTCCTGTAACCTGGGTCCTGGTAGCTGTTCCGGTGGTGCCAAGGGTCCTCAGAGCCTCCGGGCGGCCAGGATATCGGTCATGGATCCTCCGTGGAGCGCCGTGCTGACCTGCTATAGCCTGATGAAGGAGCACGCATGCTCCGAACGCGAAGCACCGCCCGCCTCACCCCGCTCCCGGAAGTGAAGACGCAGGTCAGCACGGCGCTCCACGGAGGATCCATGACCGATATCCTGGCCGCCCGGAGGCTCTGAGGACCCTTGGCACCACCGGAACAGCTACCAGGACCCAGGTTACAGGACTCACATCCCAGGAACCCCTGAACTGGCCCGTGACACCCACATCCCCCGAGAGCACGCGGATGAAACTACTTTACATGCTGGTTTTTAGCAACTCAAATGTGAGTGTTTTTATCTATTGTAATAAATATTTTTAACATACATGCTGCACTTAGAGGGCGCCGTCCTTCTTTCTTTTTTATTCTTTCCTTTTCTCCTCCTTACGATTAAAGCTCATTATCAGAATTTATTTGACCTATATACACTCTACCTGTAAACAATATGTATAGTAGGTATAAATCATTTAAATACCTACAAAAGTAACTAAGGAAATGATATATATCTTTAATTTAGGTTTACGTGAACCCAAGGTTTAATATTTGAAATTTCATGATATTTACCTATATAAACCCTACTGTAAAACAATGAGCTTACTTTATAGATCCTTGTAAACTTACTTTATGTATCTTTATAATATTGTATACTCAATAAACTTCTTTTGACAAGGAAAAATAGATTTTTGGACTGGAGCTACACTTAAAAAATGTACCTGTTCCAAATTATAAACAGATTCAACTTAACAACAAACCTACAGTCCCTATCTTGTTTTTAACCTGGGGCCCCACCCCTTTTTTTATTTGGGTGCGGGGTTCCCCTTAATATCCATACCAGACCCGAAGGGCCTGGTAATGGGCTGGGGGGGGGCAACATTACATTACAGCCGCAAGCAGTTTTAAATGTTTTTTTTTTCCCTTTAGAAATGTTACGTGCAGGCACTGTTCTAAACATGGGAAAAATGCACCACTTTACAGGCATACTATAGGGCACGATATTTTAAGGAATATTTCACTTTTATTGTTTCACTTTAAGCATTAAGCTCCTGAAAAAACTGCTGTTTTTAAAACTTTTTTTGCATTGATTTATGTCCCCTGGGGCAGGACCCGGGTCCCCAAACACTTTTTATGACAATAACTTGCATATTAGCCTTTAAAATTAGCACTTTTGATTTTTCACGTTCGATTCCCATAGACTTTAACGGGGTTCGCGAGTTTGCACAAATTTTTGGTCTGTTCTTATGTTCTGCCGCGAACCGAACTGGGGGGGGGGGGGGGTGTTCAGCTCTTCCCTATTCCTCAGCATGGTGGTGATGAAGTATTTTTGGATATGTTTGCACTGAACCTTTTCCTCTTGTATTGTTTTGGATGGACATTTTCATTGGATCTAGCAGTTGATTCACAGATGTACTTTTTATACACATTTTTTTTTTTTTTTGTTATTAAGGTTATTTTTAACATAACCATAATTATGAATTCACTTATTAGGGTTTTTTTGCACCAATATATTTTTTCAACTTCTTTTTTAGGACTCTTCTTTTTCTAATTTTGTTTCACTGGTTTGTTTCAAAGTAGCAATATAGGTAGGTGACAATGACAATAAAAAGAAAAAGGCACCAACATCCCTGTAGATAAATGCAAAAGAGTAGGATTTTTAGCGGGACTTTTAAGGTGCCAACAAAAAGAAATAAGTAATTTCAATCCATAGTAGGTATAGAAAATTAATTACAAGATTTTTATTGTTACATACAGAACATGGTTAAAAGATTTGGTATAAATTATGTGCACATGTACAAGGATACATCTAGAATTCAAAGCAGATGACAAAATATAGTCACTCGAAGATCGCATTGGAGCGGTTATCCCGACATGTTTTGCCACTTTGGGCTCATCTGGGATATTTTAAGGAAAGTTAGATGTAACACTGCATAAAACCAAAACAAGATTAAAACCATTACATTAACTAGAAATACAATAAGGAAATTGAAATAGAAATAAATAATAATGGTACAATACGATAAGCTGTAGACTATCATGCCCATCATCAATCGCTCACCCAAATGAGGATCTTTGTCTGCGACTCAAGGTCAAGTCACAAAAAAACGTCAATGGGTAGTGCACATGGAGAAACACCATTTAGGGCTCGAAGAAACTCTTCGGCTGAAATCTAGCCAACAGAATAGTGCAAAAATTAGTAATGTAGTTAAGTAAGGTAAATGGGAAATGAATCCACTAAAATAGTGTGGGTGAAATAGGGAACAAGGGAAAGGAACGGGGGAGGTGACTAGAGAGGGGGGGGGAGAAAAGGGGAGAGGGGATGGCCGGGACGGAGAAGGTAGGGGAGAATGGAGGAAGGGGATGGAAGGGGAAAGAAGAGGGAAAAAAGGGGGGGGGAATGGGAAGGGAGTTGAGGTAGGATAGAAATGGGGGGAAGGGAAAATAAAAGGGAGGGGAGGTAGAGAAGAGAAAGGGGGGGGAAGGAGGGGTTGGGGTGTGAAGAGGTGGGGAATGGGTGTTGTGAGTGAAGAAATGGACTGTGAATGGGGAGTGATAAGAAGTGCGGAAGGTGAAAAATAGAATGGTTAGCATTTAAGAACCATAAGGAATGGGGTAACTAAAAGTGAGCTAGTGTAAAGTGGTAAGGTATTCCAGGGAGGAAAGTAGCTTACTTTTATATCAAAAAAACAATAATTGGAAAAAAGGTCAAGGGTGCCTGAACTGCAGACAAAAGTCTGTAGGGAATGTTAACATGAGTAGCTGCAGAAGGTAAAATGGATCCATTTTAAATTTAGTATAAACTATATAAATCAAGTTTAAAAACAAATATGAGAGGAAATTATAGTTTATGTTGGTAATTAGTATAATGAGAAGTAGCTTATCTTATATATGAAGGTGACCAGATACCTGCTGCGGATCACCTGCCCCCCTCAAACCCCCCTGAATCTACTTTTTTCAAAAAACGTTTTTATCCATCTCTATATAACTCTATCCTTTTTCTCTAGTGTATCTATTGCCATGTCTGCCGACTGCATTGTCCCATCACATCGCCTTCCTAATATGTAAATCTGCGATCTCTCCCTGTCTTTTCACTATGAACTACCTGCCCATAGTGTGGTGCACTGCCCTCCTATACACCTTCACTATATTTCATATATATGTGGCCTCACTTATCACTGTCCCCAGCCTAACTCCTGAATTTTGCGGTCAAAACTATTCTCTGTTATTTTACTTTTTCCCATGCTGCTCTCTGCATTGTGCACAGAGGGGAGAGAGACGCACGCCCACTGATTGGGGCATGTCAGCTCCTCGCGTCCTCTCTCTGCCCGCCCACGGGCCGCTATGCAGCATGGGAACCATAGTACTCCAGTACTCTAGCCTTGTGTCATCCATATGACGCTCCGCGTATGCGCCCTGCGGTCTAAACACCGGCGGCCCATGCATGACGTCAGACGCTAATTGCATAGCATCTGTATGTCTATTTATAGTCCTCTCTTACCACATTACACTGTCAGACATCCCAAGGGTAGCCATGCTATGATACTGTTACAAGGTAAAACGGCATCCAAATCTGTTTTTCCATGATATCATGGTTTATTACTATAGTTTCCATATTATGCTCTAAATGATAGTTCACCTCTTTAATTATTTCACTTGCTGCCGCCTGTGTTGGAAACTTTACCTCCCCATGTTTGAGGGGGGCAGGTGATCTGCAGCAGGTATCTGGTCACCTTCAAATATAAGATGACCTACTTCTCATTATACTAATTACCAACATGAACTATACTTTCCTCTCATATTTGTTTTTAAACTTGATTTATATAGTTTATACAAAATTTAAAATGTATCCATTTTACTTTCCGCAGCTACTCATTTTAACATTCCCTACAGACTTTTGTCTGCATTTCAGGCACCCTTGGCCTTTTTTCCAATTATTGTTTTTTTGATGTAAGTAAGCTACTTTCCTCCCTGGAATACCTTCACTTCATCACTTTACACTAGCTCACTTTTAGTTACCACATTCCTTATGGTTCTTAAATGCTAACCATTCTACTTTTCACCTTCCACACTTCTTATCACTCCCCCTTCACAGTCCATTTCTTCACTCACAACACCCATTCCTCACCTCTTCACACCCCAACCCTCCCTCCCCCCTTCTCTCCTCCCCCCCTTTCCCTTCTCTCCCTCCCTCTCTCCCCTCCTTTTCTTCCCCTCCCTTTTATTTTCCCTTCCCCCCCATTTCTATCCTACCCCAACTCCCTCCCCCCCTTCCCCCCCTTTTTTTCCCTCTTCTTTCCCCTTCCATCCCCTTCCTCTATTCTCCCCTACCTTCTCCATCGCGGCCATCCCCTCTCCCCTTTTCTCCCCCCCCCTAGTCACCTCCCCCCGTTCCCTTCCCCCACCCCCTTACCCATTTCACCCACACTATTTTAGTGGATTCATTTCCCATTTACCTTAACTACATTACTAATTTTTGCACTATTCTGTTGGCTAGATTTCAGCCGAAGAGTTTCTTTGAGCCCTAAATGGCGTTTCTCCATGTGCACTACCCATTGACGGTTTTTCGTGACTTGACCTTGAGTTGCAGACACAAGATCCTCATTTGGGTGAGCAATTAATGATGGGCATGATAGTCAACATCTTATCGTATTGTACCATTTATTATTTCTATTTCAATTTCCTTATTGTATTTCTAGTTAATGTAATGGTTTTAATCTTGTTTTGGTTTTATGCAGGGTTACATCTAACTGTCCTTAAAATATCCCCTAATGAGTCCAAAGTGGTGAAACATGTCAGGATAACCGCTCCAATGCGATCTTCGAGTGACTATATTTTGTCATCTGCTTTGAATTCTAGATGTATCCTTGTACATGTGCACATAATTTATACCAGATCTTTTAACCATGTTCTGTATGTAACAATAAAAATCTTGTAATTAATTTTCTATACCTACCATGGATTGAAATTACTTATTTGGTTTGTATCAAGTTTTTTGTTATTTTGTATCCAATGTTTACACACATTTGGTATTTGTATATAGGTCTATGAACTTATACACTTAGTTTTGACAGTGCACTTAACACTTAATATAATGGGGTTATTTTCCTAAAGACAAATTGTCTGTGCACTGCTAGTTCAGTTTCTCTAGATCTGAGGGGAACATGCAAGGAGTATTTTAAAAAAATGCATTTTTACCTGCACATGTTTGGCTGATAGAAAGCAGCAGAGCTTCCCTCAGATCTAGTGCAACTGCACTTGAATTGGACAGACTTTTTCCTTTAGTAAATCTACTCCAATGGGTCCTAAAACAGGTATGTACAATATAATAAAGTGAAAAAAAATAAGGTGATACCGAATACAAATCAATGATGCGCACTGCCAAATTGAATAAATGAAATAACAGACAAGCTGCAGCAATTGTTAAAAGTGTTCCCACACCAAAAATATAAGTATAATTAAAAATGTGTGCGCTGCTTAACCTCCCTGGCGGTATGATTATTTCAGATTTTTGATGGTGAAAGCGGTACAATTATTTAGCATGAAAATTTGGCGTTTTATATTGTAGGCCTGTAATTCTTAGGAATAACTCACTTAACTCTGTCCAAACAAGAGTCTAGTAGACATCTCGGGTATGATAAAGTTTGAAACACGAAATCATAAATTATAATATAATAAATAACTATAAATAATTATACCAAATAATAATATAATAAAAGGTATTCAATAATGTCATCAAATCAAAAACACTAAAATTTGCTCAGTTGCAGAATTGTCACTGTCATCACTTTTCAGTGTTTGATGACGAATCTCCCCACAAATCACTATCGCTCAATTCTGCGAGTGATTCTAATTTATTATGGTTTGTAGCAAGAGATATACAAATAAACCGCCCCTGAATCTCTCTTACTCCACTGCGCCAAAGAAAAGTGCAAAGCTATATAAAAGATGTGTAAATGAATACAAAATGTGTGTACATACACAGTGTACAGTGAAAAAAGCTGCCACTTAAATAAATACGTAAACTGATCAGAATCCCAAAACTATACCTCTCACACGTGTACAGATAGAGATAGCGGCACTAATATAAATTGTGTAAAATAATGGGTCAGAGCAGCATAATGCCTATGACCCTCTACTTATGCATACAAATATTAATAATAATAGTGTCATGAAAAATATTAATTTTATCATGAAAATAAATTTCTTTAACACCCAGTGAAAAGTGTCACTATAAATAATAAATTACAAGAAATGAATGATCAAGTTCAACAGTTGTTTTTCAATCTTCTTGTGTGAAAAATCTTCTACTCTTCCACCACACCACCGTGATAGTGACACCACTCCCTCTGAGGAGCGCACTCACCAGATTGTATAGCCTCCCACTCTCGTGTTCGGCAAAACAGCAATTGAACCACACCTGGGTTGCATGTGATGAACCGTGACTCCAATCAAGCGAGCTCCATATGTGAAAAAATGAATAAAGTGCTCCACATAGCGTGATACCATTTTGACAGATTTATTAAAATCACTTCAAACACACTTCAATGGTTACACTCACTTTTAAACTAAAACATAAAAGCCTTTAAAAAAAAATCCACAGCAAGCAACAGGATCAGTGATCCAACGGTGCACCGCGGTCACAGCGGACCTGAAGTGTAAACTGGTGTATCTCTCACCCAACCTTCTAAGGCCCAGCCATCCGATCGGTGTAGTCCTCCTCAGACAGCGGCATCTAATGTCAGTGCGATGGAATGCTGTGTAACCATGCCCAAGACATGTTTCGTCGAAAAGACTTCTTCAAATGGGATTGGCTACACGGATGGTTCATCAATCCTTATATACTATCTATGATCAGTCATGTGATCACCATCAGTCATGTGACCTCCTGCTCTGCACATGCTCACACTTTATGTCCCCCTGACCGTGAAGCACAGGTACAAAGACTGAATGCATTAGTGGATCCCAAACATTTTTACGGTGTGTATTTTTACGGTGTGCGCGGCTTCACTTATTCCCCTACCGAGGATGGCGGCGGCAGCAGCCGAGAGCCGAAGGACGGATCGGCTTCGGCTGCCAACACCGTGGGCTCCCTGGACAGGTAAGTGTCCATATATTAAAAGTCAGCAGCTGCAGTATTTGTAGCTGCTGGCTTTTAATATTTTTTTTTCAGCAAACCTCCACTTTAAATAGTGAAAAGAGTCCCCAAAGAAAAGTTTAACAAAAGTGATAAAACAATGTTCCTTCATGCTTGCTTCTCTCTACACCAGGGGTCTCCAAACTATGGCCCTCCAGTTGTTCAGGAACTAGAATTCCCATCATGCCTAGTCATGTCTGTGAATGTCAACATGTAGTTCTGCAACAGCTGGAGGGCTGTGGTTTGGAGATCCCTACTCTACACCAATTTCACCAGTGCCCTACCACCAGCTGAATGGGGAGCTCACCTAGTTTGTGTATTTAAAAACACACACACACACTCTCACTCTATATACAGGTCTACAGCTCGTGAATCAACAGGTCCTCTTTAAGGCTTTCGATGCCCGGGATTGATCATCCACAAGGATCCTCTGTGTCACTAGATGATTCCTATAAAGAGCAGTGTCTCTATATTGCTCACCATAAAATAGAGGGAGAATCTGCCAATAGTATGTCTTGTTTATTATTATAAATCTACTCACATTCTTGATGAAGTGCAAAAGCTTTCAGAAATATGCAAACAGTATGTATCGGGCTCCGGATCGAGAATAACATCACCTGGCTCTGCCTCCACGCGCTACTCCACCCATTTTTAATTTTTTTTTTATTATTGTTACGTCCACCCGCATTGGTGTTGCTCCCGTCCAGTCGTTTATGCATCATTGTATTGTTACAGGGGACTTCCAGGTTCCAATAAGCCCTTTACCACCACCGAGCCAGAGTTGTGGGGAACAAGCCCTTCTCCTCATCAACATGATGAGGACAAGGTGCTTTGCCAGGGTGCCCCCCCCCCAAAAGGCATCCCTCCTCATGTTGAGGGCATGGGTCGGAAAGGGTTATGGCTCTCCCCTACCCCTTTTTTGGCCAGCCAGGCCACATGCTCAGATTAAGGGTCTGGTATGGGTTTTTAGAGGGACCGTATCATTTTTTCTTTTTTTTTGTGTGTGGTGTCCTCCTAAAATCAGTACCAGATCTGAAGGGTTTTATATTGATTTTTTAGGCCCCCTCATGCATTTGTGTGTGTGTGTGTCTTCCTTAAAATCCATGCCAGACTCAAAGCATCTGGTATTTGCATTTTGGGGGTACTTTATAAACTTTTTTTCATTCTTGCTGTAGGATGTACTACAGCAAAAATGCCATTCACAATGAAAAAAAAAAAAGAATGAAACTGCCCTGGATTTGGTTCAGCAGAGGTTCCTTTAACTTCAGAGATGCACCAATGCAATGTTTATATATATATATACATTCCATACAGCTGGAACTAGTGATTTTTTATGTATTTTTCCTTCCCTTTTAATAAGTGTAGGGGCTAAAACTGTTTTAGGATTGCTGGCAAATTACCTTCATTGCCAGCTTCTTAACAAAAAAAGGAAGACACCCTGACCACTCCGAATGCCCCCCAAGATACATAGCACAAGATCCTGGTGTTGGTCAGTAGGCTGGTTTTTCTTTTTATATCAAAACATTTTTTCCTTTCTGAATGTCAGTGAAAAAAAATAAAAATGCATAAATCACTGCCTCTGGCTGTATAGAAATTAAAAACAAGAAACTTTTTTTGGTACGTTTTCCAGTACAGTGATTCCCTCCTCCATTCTCGGTGTTATTTGAATATCCCTGGTCTACTGGCAATATATAACATTATTATTATTATACAGGATTTATATAGCACCAACAGTTTACGCAGCGCTTTACAATATAAAAGGGAGACAATACAGTTATAATATAATAAGATACAAGAGGATTAAGAGGGCCCTGCTCAGAAGAGCTTACAATCTAATATCCATGATGTTACCAGCTGGCAGTTGCTGCTGCACCCTCTTACTTCTCAGCCTACTACAGGAATTTCTGCAATATAAATATTGTTCACTGCTATAGCACTAGAAGTCACAGCATTACTTGCTGTACAGGGTCTGTCCGTACAACTGTGCATGAAGAGTGGGTCTCACAATGCATGGCTCTAAGCCTGAGTTTTCAAAAATGACTTCATCCTCCCTCCCTGTACAGGATGTGTCGAGGGACAATTGTTGCAAATCAAGATACTTACAACCTGCCTTACAACCCCCAAAGATGCTCAAACTATGTACAAAAAAAAGTGAGTCCCTCTCATAACTGAAGGTCTGTACTGAGGTATGACAGTAGAGTTTACTAAAGGCTCAGCATTAAAAAAACAAAAATCACCGAGCTTAGGTAAAAATGAAATAAAGATGCTAGCACCAATGTTTGTGATACCAAACAAATAATAACAACAAAAAAAAAAAACGCTGGAAAGGTGCAGCACTATACCAAATCAGGATGAAACATATACCAAAACTGAACAGTCTCATATACACTATATTACCAATAGTATTGGGACACCTGCCTTTACACGCACATGAACTTTAACCGCTTCAGCCCCGGAAGGATTTACCCCCTTCCTGACCAGAGCACTTTTTGCGATACGGCACTGCGTCGCTTTAACTGACAATTGTGCGGTTGTGCGACGTTGCACCCAAACAAAATTGACGTCCTTTTTTTCCCACAAATAGCGCGTTCTTTTTGTGGTATTTGATCCCCTCTGCGGTTTTTATTTTTTGCGCTATAATCAAAAAAAGAGCGACAGTTTAAAAAAAAAAAATCAATATTTTTTACTTTTTGCTATAATAAATATCCCCCAAAAATATATAAAAAAATGTCTTTCTCAGTTTAGGCTGATATGTATTCTTCTACATATTTTTGGTAAAAAAAAAAATGCAATAAGCGTATATTGATTGGTTTGTGTAAAAGTTATAATGTCTACAAAATAGGGGATAGATTTATGGCATTTTTCTTATTAATTTTTTTTTATTAGTAATGGCGGCAATCTGCAATTTTTATGGTGACTGCGACATTATGACGGACACATCAGACACTTTTGACACAATTTTCGGACCATTGTCATTTATACAGCGATCAGTGCTATAAAAATGCACTGATTACTGTGTAAAGGACACTGGCAGGGAAGGGGTTAAACACTAGGGGGTGGATCAAGGGGTTAAGTGTGTCCTAGGGAGGTGTTCTAACTGGGCTACCACTGACATGACAGCGATCACTGTAATTTGCCTGATTTACACTTCAAAAGTCAACACAGCATGAAATTATCAACCCCTGATATTTACTGGCAGTTGTAAAAAAATCACAGATTTTTACAAACTGACAGTAAATTTACTGGCGGTTGGCAACCCTGTCACTGCTCCCGATTACAGGGAGCAGTAGATCTCTGTCATGCCACTAGGCATCTCCCCGTTCTTCTGCTCCGTGACACAATCACGGGACCCTGGCGGACATTGTGTCAGCGGGACCCGCGGGCACAGAGGATGCTGCGGGCGTGCACCCACAATGCGGTGGTTTAAAGGGTATGTACCTGTACGCCCATTTGCCCAGCCGTGCCATTGTGCCGACGTACATCGTCGTGCGCTGGTCGGCTAGTGGTTAACTTGTAACTGGTAACTCATGGTAAAGTGCTATGAAATGAGGAGCAGTGCCATCTTGTGTTTAAAAATTACAACAATACATTTATATCGTACCATCTATTTGGAATCAAAATATTAAAAAAATACACAATCTATTACAATATATATATATATATATATATATATATATATATATATATATATATACTGTACTGTATATAAATGAGTTGCTCTCATATACATCGTGAGTGATCACAAAAAATGATTAAATGAGATAAAGTGAAATAAAGTACATACATATAAGTCTATAGGTAAAGACTTTGCATAAAAATAAATGAAAAAAGCATATTGAGTCCACATATGAAAGGTTCCACAGTGTGAGAGGGAGTGATTCCAAAGAGGTGATGAACTCCAGGTCACTTCCACCATACCAAGGAGATGAGGGTATCTTGAATAGAAAAAACGCACTCAATAAGTGGGGACTCTTACCGGAACTGGTGGACCCCCTAAAGAGCAAGTCATTTAAGCAAGCAGACTTAGCCCTCTGCAGGGTCTGTAGGTCCTCCTTGTCACTGGAGCTCTCCTCAATATCCAACTTGAAAATGGCAAATCGCGTCTAAAAAAGGGGGGACGCACTGTGACGTATGTCACCAGTGCGGAGAGATAAAAAGATTTCAATAGTGTAGTAGGGTTTAAAAAGAGAATAGCCTTTATTGCTAAAAAAACGAACGGATACAACCGCAAGAATCAATAAGAACAGCCGGCAAAAAATTATAAAAAGACACCCGTACTTCCGGGGTCACGTGGGGCGTAATGACATCAGCGCGTAGCTCCGCCCAACATGTTTCGTCATACGTGGGGCCCACTGCTGTAGAACTATAATTCACTGCTGTATAACTCTCCATTTAGTATAAGGGCAGGTTTTACTTTCAGCAAATGCTTAAGAACCAAGGGTTCAGGTGGGGAGAAGCTGCAGATGCTGGAATATGTTACACCCTAAAAATGAATGGAACATGTAACATGATCCAAAGTTAAACTTATCCTTTCACCCCCTTCCTGCATAGGCCAATTTTCAGCTTTTAGTGCTCTCACACTTTGAATGAGAATTACTCAGTCATGCGAAACTGTATCCAAATGAATTTTTTTTTTCACACAAAAAGAGCTTTCTTTTGGTGGTATCTTATTGTTTGCGCTACAAATGAAAAGACTGAAAATTTTGAAAAAAAATAATTGTTTTTCTTAGGTTCTGTTATAAAATTTTGCAAATAAGTAATTTTTCATCATAAATTTTTACCAAAATTTATACTGCTACATTTCTGTGGTAAAAAGTAAGACCTCACCTGGCATATGCAGTTCAGTTTTGGGCACCAGTTCTCAAAAAGAATATCGAGGAACTGGAGAGAGTGCAGAGAAGGGCAACCAAACTGATAAGAGGGGGGGCATGGCTTGCGGCGCATGGATTAGGACGTGCTCTCTCCGCCGGATCTGTAAACTACCCTGAAATTCTCCTATAGTTGCCGCGTATCCACCGTTGCATACCGGATTCACACTCAACACCTCTCCAGCTGTCCTCCGGTGTCTCTCCTACCCCTCAGAGCCATGTCTAAGCAGTGAAAAGACCATTTTACAGGGCCCGACCATGCGGTCCAAGATGGTGTCCGGTCGCCCCACGCGGCTAAAGAAGCAGTTTAAAAGCTGTTCTCCAAGACGCTGGGTAAAGACACTCCAGCTAAGTCGACGACTACCCCCCCCTGGGCTTCTCGAGATCCCCCTGAGGAGCCGGACCATGATCCTGCATGGCTCGATAACCCTGCTGACCTCCTCTGAAACACAGTGAGTACCCCTGCTATCCTGGCCTCTGATAGTGATCCCAGCACCCACAGTGCTCAGGACCTTGAGCCCACACTCAGAGAGATTTTTGCTGCAATCAGCTTCTGCATCACTAATTTATCTAATCTCACCACTGAGTTTAAAGGAGTGAAAATAGAAGTTGCATTGATCAGACAAGATATGCAGAAATTAAGGGATCACACAGCTGCATTAGAAGGCCGTGTAAGCACTGTTGAAGATGATGTTGCCCCCTTAAAGCATGAGATGAGGCAGGTACAGGCCCTAACGTCTGGCCACGCTGCACGCCTAGAAGACATGGAGAACAGGTTTAGAAGGAGTAATGTGAAGGCTGTGGGCATTCCGTAAAAAACAGAGGGGAAGAACCCAGTAGCGTTCATAGAACACTGGCTTGTGGAAGCTTTTGACGGGAAGTATTTTCTCCTATGTTTGCAGTTGAGAGGGCGCATTGTGTACCTACCTGGGAGGCCTCTGCGCCCTAAGGAACCTCCAAGGCCTTTTCTGTTTAAGCTCCTGAATTTCAAGGACCGTGATGCTATCCTATACCAGGCCAGAATTAAGGGTGAGGCAATGAAGGTGGATAATGTCACTTTCTATCCAGATTTCTCTGCTGAACTGCAACGTAGGAGGGCTAAGTTCCCGGATGTCAAGAAAATATTACGCCGTTATGATGTTTCTTATGCAATGCTCTATCCTGCAAAATTGAGGGTAATGGCGAATGATCGCACCCACGTTTTTGAACATCCTACTGCTGTATCCTACTGGCTGGATAGAGAGAAACATACCCTGCAGAAACCTCCACATAACTGAGCCACTAACACTTGGCCCCTTTTCCTGCTTATTGCTCTATTTCCAGGTGGAATGCAAGTTGGGTATATTCATTCTATTATCTATACCCCTTTTGGTGGTAAGTTTACCTACAGCTGATGTATTTGATACCGCTCTCCACCATGTAGAACTGGCAAGTCCCTTCGGATCTACAGGATAAAGTGACATAGCCCCGCCAACTGCCTGTCCTGTGTGGACATACTGCTCATGTTTGACCCCATAGTTTGGGGACTATGTCTGGTTTTTTTTTAGTTCTTTGGCTCCCTGCCCCCTGCTGGGAGTTATGTTGGTCCACATTCGACCCTTGCAAAGTTTGCTGAGATGTGTGCCTACTGCATCGTTGAAGTGACTGCCTCCCAATCCGCTACTCTGACTATGTCTG